>CP136063.1:102367547-103567547 GCA_032622095.1 Siphonodentalium dalli
GGAATAGCGCTCGCTAATATTCGTCTCAATATTTTGGTGTTGAATGGGTCAACATGAATCAACTCTCCTAAAAAATCTCCACCGTCTTGAGTGTTTTGCTTATCGCTCACCATTTACGTGCTGTATATAAACAAACGCTCGACTCACAAAAGTAAAGTGCTTTGTGGATAATATCGCATTCATCCTATCATTATACTATATATACTATTAGTATATTCTTGAGGTATATGTTCATAATTTGGTAACTGTTATTTATAAATTATAACTTATTACGAAGGCCATCCGTGCCTTTAAATGATTGGCACCTGGATCTCGCATATTTGAGGATAAAAAAAATGCCAAGTGAATCAGATGAACGAAATAGATTGAAAACATTTCTCTATCAGACCCAGGGTTACCGAAAAATGTAAATACCATAATGTTAACGCATTACGCACGTAATTTATAAATCTTGGAACTTCTTTAACAGCGCCTACTATAATATATTATAATATGACGATTGTCACGAAAAATGAAAACCTATGCTATAATTATGGATGAATTTCCAACATCATCCACTGCATCATCGTACAAATAGAATTGTTTTACATTATGATTTGACAACAAAAAAGTTATTTGAAAATAGCCAATTTAACAAGGACAGTATGCGCTGATATCAAATATAGGGCGAACAATGAATTTCCAATGCAGAAAGTGAGCTACTCAGTCACTGATAGGTGGAAAATATTGTTAACAATAATTTTGTCAGCCTGGAAAAAATAGACTGATCATTTATTATAACGAGCATCCAAGTAAGGCTGGCTGATGTGGCCATTGTCATAAGGCATCGATCACAAATGTAGCCAGCTTTTTAAATCGCTCACAAATGTAGCCAGCTTTTCTATGGCGATCACAATTGTAGCCAGCTTTTCATATTCATCCGAGCCGCAATGAAAAGGATTAGGTTAATCTCATTTTTCTGAGTTGATGGATGAAAAACAACTTGAATTTTAATTTGATATTAGTTCATCTAATAACCTGAGGTATCCGATCAATGTCGTTAGAATGCTCGAAAGTTGATAAACGAAGTCATTTCTGGAGCATGACGTCGACATTTTAGTCACGAACGCGATGACGTATTTCGCGCCATATAAAGCATGGAGTTGGAAAAGCTGGAGCCCTACGAATGTGATCGCCGGTGAAAAGCTGGCTACGAATGTGACAGTCTTGTGACAATGACCCCATCGTAAGTAATGTCATGCTTTATTCTCAGCCATTTGGTAATTTGGTACATTAGAAAGGCAAGTTTGTATGTTTATGATTGTATAAAGTTTTGCCTTTTGTGTGCATGTCTTGGACATGATGATAAAAATGGTGACACAAAGTTCACAAATGTAGTTGATTCCAGATGACGGGACAGATCATGCTGCTGTTTCTATTGATATTCGTGTCAGTGGTCCAGGCAAACTCACTACCATCTGCCGAAGACAAACCTCAACCCAAATCAAAGGACATTGTTGACCGCACGAAGAGGGAGAGCAGAGATGATGCTTCATTTTTAACATACAACTTAGGGATGGCACCAGCGTTACAGGAGTACAACGAGCGACGAAACCACTTGGCCGACTTCGCTGCCAACCTTGATGCGGATGTCGTCTGCTTACAGGAAGTCTGGTACAATACGATATTATTATACAATTTATTGGAATAGGTTTAACCCTTTACCCAACAAACCGGCCAAAACCGGCCAAATAAAGCTTCAACAGCCTAAAATATCTTCGGTATGTCTCAATAGAACCATACAAATATGGATATCATTGGAACCGGCTCCTTGACCACATTGTGATAGTTACAGTTATGCCCTGTGCCAATGCATTCTCTTATATATGCGAGTCGACCATAGGTCGCCTCGCATATATAAGAGAATGCATTGGCCTAAAAAAAATCTTTTTTTAACACTTTTTACCATTTTTTCTTACATTCTTTAACAATTTTATAATTTTTAATGTGTTAAGCCAATGCATTCTCTTATATATGCGAGGCGACCTATGGTCGACTCGCATATATAAGAGAATGCATTGGCACAGGGCCCTTCTGTTGGGTAAAGGGTTAAAGGTACTCAATCCGATTAAGCACCCCTAAATTACTATTTCTTTGGCTTCGGGTGTAAAAAATATTTGATTCGAGTCGAGGAACCCAGCCTTCAAAGTTCAGAGTGATCAGATATCGATATTTGAAGTTTGTTAATTTTTGGAGATGTGGTCCACTTCCACGTGCTCAAACAGACAAATTGCAGGTGTAAGATGGATAACTCGAAAATCAAGTGGTTACTATTAACAACAATATTAACCACTTGATTTTAGAGCTTAAAATAACAAACATGAGACATACATGATTTATAAACTGTTAAAAAAAGATATCAAATTCAATACATGACAAAGATGACTCAGTGAAGTTTATAAAGTGAACATACAAATATTAAGGTAAGAATCTTTTTAAGCATTACTAAACCCTTTAGCACAGACCACAGTCCACTTCACTCATCCGATCATCACCAAACTTCATATTTATCTTGATATTGATCTATCAGATGAGAGCGATCAAATATGTTTTGAATTTCATAGGAAAAAATGGTCGCCAGCGGCCATATTGCATTTACGTTATATGTTATCGCGTCATGTCGATATCTAGTATTACTTAGAAATTTCACCTTTCAAGATTCGTAAATGCTCCATTGACTGTAACACATGAAATTACCCCCCTCTTCGGATAGAGTGTCACTGAAACTTTAATTAGTCAGACTGTCTGTAGTCACTGATTATATTTGGCAATAATCTAATAAGATGTAGCACTATTTTATTTTATATTTACATGTAGTGCTGTTTTTATACAACAATTCTACCCCCCCCCCCTAGATCATAATGTGATCGACCATACATCGCGTGTGAGGGCCTGGTTGAATTAAGGGGGTTTTATGGATCACTTCTGTCCTCAAGCTAGATTATACTTATGCCATAATGGCATTTTCCTAACGCGGAGGGGTAGATATGCTTGAGACCCCACCACTCTTCAATTCACACCAAGTTCTCAGCTGTCATGTTCGGATATTAGAACCCATAGCCATCATATATGGTTTATTTTGTGTATACTAGTAATAGTTATTTTCAGTACCTTTATATATAATACCAGTACTGTGTATAGCAGTGCACATATAAATGAATCCATGTGTACATGTATATTGATTCAACGGATTCAGTGGTTTTGTCCATCAGTCTATCAAATTTGCGGGGAAAACATGTCCACCAGCAATACACCCTGCTAAATTTCAAATTTGAATCAATTGGCGCACCCTGCAGCCAGCTTTTATTGGAGAACTTTTTCTCATGTGGATATTTTGGGTCACCACTAGATGTGAGCAATATTTTGTTGTCAGACTTTCCTTGTGAAAACATCACTGCCAGCGGTGATCTTGAATTTTACTATTTTTATGGCTAAATAATTTGGTTGATCCTACAGACGACATCCCTTGTCCGATCGTCATCAAATTCCACAATGATCTTCTGGATAACCAGGGTGAGAGTAATCTAATTTATCCGAATTTCGTTAAAAAACATGACCACAGGCAGCAATTTGGTATCTTACTCTTTGCATGACTGAATTGTTTAGCAACTGTACAGACATATCCCTCATCTGATAGTCGCCAAACTTCATATTGATCTTCGGGGTGACAACTAGATGGGAGCTATCGAATGCTTTGAATTTTTTTGGAAAACAATTTTGGTTTTTATATACATGTATATCTCTTCATGCGGATAGCCAGTATTACTTAGGTACTTCAACTTTCCACATTCCTGTCATCATTTGAAATATAAAAAATTACCTGATACATGCACCCTTCAAAATTTGTTTCGTCGTATCTATTTTAATGACCCGTATGGTAATATTGATATAGATATATTTGTCAAACATTTCTTTGTACAATATACAGGTATTTAGTTTGTAACTAAATCTAGAAATATATAATACTAGCTGGTGGACCCGACTTCGTCCGGGATGTTCCCCTCTGATTTTCGGAGAATTGCGCGATTTAACCTTGAATTGACCATTTTAAAGGTGATGGTCATGTCGGGGTCACGATTTGACCCGTCCAAAACACTTCCCGGACAAAAGTTCCCGACAAAAGTACCCGTCGAAATCCGCCCGGCTTTACCCGATTTGACCTTCAATTGACAATTTTGAAGGTCAAGGTCAGGTCGGGGTCATGATTTGACCCATCCAAAACACTCCTGGGACAAAAGTAACGGTAGGTAAGTATCCTTCCGTTTTACCAGATTTGACCTTGAATTGAACTTTTTGAATGTCAAATTCGGGTCGGGGTCAAGATTTGACCCGTCCAAAATACTTCCTGGAAATAATTTCCCCTAGGTATCAAATTTCGTCAAATCTGTCCGGCAGTTTTCCCGGCCATAGCTAACAAACAGACAGACAAAAGTCCCAAAATATATATTAGACTAGCTGATGTACTCGACATCGTTCGGGCTATTTAGGGATTTCTTTGTGATATGGACAGTACCCAGTATATACAGCGTCTTGACAAACTATTGTTCAATTGGTCCAGAAACATGCCTATATCGGCACGTTCGAGGACATGGTCCCACGTGAATTTGAACCCGTCCATATTGCTCCCGGGATCGAAATAGTCCTACACACAAAATTTTAGTCGGATCGGTCAAGGTCCAGAAACATGCCTATGAGCGAGGTCAAGTTGACACGTTAAATACCAAATCCGATTAGGATCGGTCGAGCAGTGTTAGAGTCTATAACACATACACACATGCAATCATACATACACACTTACATACAGACAGATATTCCAAAATGTATACTCGATAGCTACACCAATTCTATGGTAGATAGTTCACGGGCGACCTGATGCATGCATCTTAGTTTTCTTGTAATAACAGTCACGGTGTGCATGCCTGTAATACAATGATTTGTGTTATCAACTGATACTGAACTCTGAATAGTATGGATATTCCATAATAATGAAATGATAATCATTCCATATGTGATGCGTTTGAGACACACTCTCTTCCGTTCCTTAATTATATGTAGGTGGTGTCTACCTTCGCTGTGTATATATATATATATAGTGAGTTTGCACTGATAAACGGACTTTGCCAAACTAATATCTCACAACCAAAGAGTGTTTGTCTCTAAAGTATAAGCCTCTATAACATACTAATTTTGTATCCTTTCTTTACTATATAAAAACTCATTGACATTGGTTCCCTTGGGAGATGTTCAGTTAATAAACTCAAGAAAACGGTCATATGTCGATCGTTGAACTTATTATCTGAACATTTCCTTCCAATGAATATGAATTCTTCTGCACTTTCGTTATCCTTTTAATAAGTCTGTCGTCAAGCATTTATTAAAGAAATGGTTAAACAATTGATACGTCCGGAGTTTGTTTTTCTGACCCTCTCACTCTATGCCATCCCTTATATAGGTACATGAGGGATATGAAGACCATCATCGACAACGCCCGCGACTATGAATACTCCTTCAGTTTCTACCACTCGACACCGGGCAGACTACGTAACAACGCAGAAAGGCGACCATGTGGCGGTATTCTAGGCTTTGGCAGAACATTGTGGTGTTACACGTCCAGATGCAATCGGGGGTCCGGCATTGAGAAGCTTGCCTGCGCGAGAGATCAATGTGGGTTGTTGGAGCTGGAACAGGAATGCGTTTCATGTATTATGCTGTCCGGGGGAAGCGCTAAAGAGATAGGCCTCTGTCTCACGGGGTGGCGAAGTATCAACTCCATAGGACTACTTGTTCTCAGCAAGATAGAAATATCTGACAGTGTCGCCACTATGTTCAACCCAGGGGTGAGAGAGATCTTACCCAGAGGTCACATCGATTTTAACGTGAGTTGTACACTAATACAAATAATTTCTTAATAAGAAAACAGTTACTTGAAATAAGAAATATTAAGACAATAAATCTTATTTTGGAGAAAATATACCTCAAGTCTGCTACGTTAAGAACATTTAAGAAAATCCCACCAGACAAGAGATAGTTTTCTCAAATGTGATAGTATACTAACTTAACAGCTGATGCGGACTTATTTTCACGAATTCATACGAATATAGGGAATTTCAAAGATTATTTACAAAAAAGAATATAAATAGTATGTTTGCGCTGCCACTTGCCAAATCTGCCAATAGCAAAAAAAATTCACATTTGGCAAAAAATATTTTTTATTTGGCAAGTCACTTTTAAATTCCTCAAGCAATTTGAAAAAAAATATTGGTCAATCATTCCATTCATTTCAGGAAACTCTTACAATATAGTTATATTAGGTGTTTTATGAGGTTTTGAGAACGTTAACACCTCTGCAGTTAATATCATAGCATTAGTACTGATGGTTCGAGGGATTACTAATCCTCCTGTGATGTGCCCTTCTGATGGAGCAACCCTTCTTCTACCATTGCATTGTGCGGTGATTGGCTTGTTATTGTATGATAAATCACAATAAATACGAGTGTAATTAATAATTAACTAACTGCTTTTTAACCGATATTAAAAGTCGTTCAACCCGCCAGTGTCGAAACATAATAATTAAGGTTGCAGAAAATTATACTATCGGGGATAGCATTTGGCAAATGCTAATATAATTTGGCGAAAAATATTTTCATTTGGCAAATTATTTGCGTGGTACAATTGGGAAAACGGGTGCAATGAAGTGGCTGGTTCAAGCCATTCCATTACCGGTCTATATTGCGAAAATCTCCACAATAACCATCTTGATTTGTACAGTAACCTACAAATCATGAGAAGTGGTATATAAGTGTCCTGTTTCGTTCACATCGCTTATTATTGCGCCGTCGCGCGCTTAATATTGATACAACTTGCGCTTAATACAAATAGTAAAATAGGCTTTGAGTGGCGGGTTGTTTGAATGGCGGTGCCCTCGTTCGCACGTTAGCAATGTTTTCACATATCAATTACAGCTGCATAGTGAGGCCATCTAGATAGGTGTTCTGACTTCAAAGATAATCAGTTGTAAATTATATGCCAACATTCCATATGCGGGGGCGGTAGGGCGGAGGGGGGGGGGGGGTGTGAACACAAAATCAAGATACATGTCCTCTGGATTGGTGGCCTTTTAATCCCAAATCTCAAGATTTGTTCAGTGCTATATAATGTAATTTTATTTCCAAATCGATGTTTAAGGACAACATACAACTGTTAAAATGAATATGAAGATTCGTGCTTATATATTTTTAGAAAATGGACCACAATAATACCTCAATAAAATGAAGGGGACTTTCAGTTTCAAATTTTCAATATTTACTCACAATGTATTCATTTGTAATCAATATGATGGGGTGGGTCCGGCCTCAGACAAAGAAAATTGATCTGAAGTACAAAGCAATTACATCAGTTAAATGATTCATGGTTGTTTTTTACCTTCAATTACCCAAGTGATGACACTGTCTTATTTAGCTCTTTTAGTACTTATGGTATTCATATTGAAAGATATACACATTGTATCTATATGTTCATCCTAAGGTATGGGTGTTGAAATTCTGGGACCTGTACTCGTGTAATAAAACGCTGATTTGAACATAACTTACTCATAATTACGAAACCAATACTAATCTTTGTGTGCTGATAGGTTCCGAGACTCCCAATTCTGTCATTGCACAGAATATATGTATGTTGTCGATGTGTTCTTCAACAGTTGATGTTGTTATTGATTATCGGAAAAGACTGCATATGGGAAACTAATATGAATCATACGTGACACGTAATGGAGCAACCACACATGATGTGCCTCAAATTTGTCTTTTTTCGGCGATATAACGCTAAGTATGTAACATCATGCAGTGGTCACGACGGAGACGACATGCCAAATTGACAAGACGTGTCGTGGATTGTAAAATATTGTCTGGATTATCGTCATGACTACTTCATATTTCGTTTTCATTAAGCTGACCAACGAAATTTGTCTAAGTGAAATTAATAGACTTAAATCACATGTGAATTCTTCGTAAGTTGTGAAGTAGTTACTTTCATTTTTATCGCGATGCTTCATTTCCAATTCCGCGTTTTTTGCAATTTCCACACGGTTGCTAACCGGAAGTCACGTGACAATTTCTCCAAAATCTACCCGTTATCTTGAAAAATCACTGATGGATATAGAACAAATTATGACGTCATTCACATGCCTTAGGTATAAGCACCCTTGGTGGTTGCTATAATTAAAACAGTGCCTGGGCGACTAGTTGGTAATCTAGTCTGGGCTAGTCGATCATCGCGTTAATATTTGTTTGGTATTCTTTATTTTTGGTTTGTATTGGGGTAAGTGATTTCCGGTAAATAAATGAATAACAAAAACTCGTCCTTCTCGAATAGTAAACAAGAATGCCGTACTGTATATACACACATCTTTGTTGTATATACACTGGTAAAATACGGTTACATGTGGGTATGGGTGGTGAACCTTTATTGATAAGTTTAACCAATGTGTGTTGATAACTCGAGTGATTTTCTGGAGCTTTTAATTAGGCGTACATGATTGGCATTTCATCCAGTTTCATCCTTATTTTATTGTAAAAAGTATACTCCTTTAGTCTGCCTTATCGTGCTATTCTCATAGTTTTTCATCAAGCTTTTGATGTAAAGAGTATTTATTCCATATAATTCAAAAACAATGTATGGTACAAAATATGAAGCATGAATATTGGTTGTATGGAGGAGATCCGACATCAAACATAAAGCTTTTTATGGGGGTCGTTTCCGATTACGTGTGAATAAGCCCACACTGTGATATTGGTGACATAATATTTGGTATTTTTTTTATATCCGTTATATATCTGCAAGGTAATTTCCGTTTTTATTGATTCAAGAAATGTCACAATGTATTGTTTCGTTTAGAAAGACAATTAGTACTATACCGTAAATAATGTTCATGTCATTCCCGTTTATAATATCAACATTTGGCCGAGTCTACCCCTCTGGGATGAGTTTTAGGTCAATGTTTCCTAACCAAACCCCTGCTGACAACCATAATTTATTTAGCAATGTGACCCATGCACATGTTTCTGTGAGTGTGCAAGACGGCATACCGTTTTATTGGGTTGGATATGTCTTTCATTTTGCCTGTATTTATGCACATATCAAACCTAATGATAGTAGTGGTGTTCTAAAATAGTACAATTTAATGATGCATAATCCGATTAAACTCCCCTAAATTACTATTTCTTTGGCTTCGGGGGTAAACAATATTTGAATCGAGTCGAGGAACCCACCCATCAAAGCTCAAAGTTATATTTCGATTTTTTAAATCTGTTATATTTCACGACATCGAATATTTGGCGGCCTGGCAAATGTTCGAATGATCTTCTTTCATAAATATATGGACATGCGCAGACGCAGTCACGAGAGTTCGAAAGGTCACGCAATCTCACAAGTTCGCTATGACTTCGCATGGCGATCAATGCTATCGCAAATTAACTTCGAAAAAAAATACACGACGTAAAGTAACGCCAGCAACAATAAATAAGGTAACTTGTGATGGTTGATGTGTGGATACATACTATATTCTTATTTACGAATCGTTAAGCATGTTTTAGTCATGCAAATAGACATGTTACATGTATATAACAGCATGTAACCACGTGGAAATATGTATGTTTACATTTGTGATGAAATGTGTTGGGAATTCCACTCAAACTATGGACATCACCATATGTGGAAGTTGGAATCCTCACTAGCTCGTCTTACAAACCGTCAAGAACCCCCCCCCCCCCCCCCCCCCCGGTATTATAGGACTTTTTCGGCAAATACGATATTGTGCTTGGTATATCGTGAATGTTCATAGGTAATACACTAATTAGGATAACTAAATCGGATGATACGGGGACCATCGAATTCGTATTAAATAAATACTAAAACGAAGATTTTTAATTTTAAGATTCTTAATACATAAAAGAAATTTTGTATACTTAAATATTCATTATTCGATTCCAGGTTCGAGGGATTGGTGACGTGTCATGCACTCACTTGACAGCACACCTTGGTCGAGAATACATTGGTGGTGAGTATTCAATAATACATAATACTATTGTGTCGTTATTGTTAGTGGTGCCACGCACACACATGTGCATGTTGAACTCTATATAGTGTTGCAATTTGTTCAATGAGTTAATCAAATGACACGCTGTTATTATGCTACTGTGGAGATGCAACATCCACAGACGCAATTTTGGGCGCGGTGGCTAGATGATGTTACCCGAAGAGCGATCGTAGACGCACTGGTCACATGTCTTCAGTTGGCAACAGTTACATGTGTGTATATACTGCACAACAAAAATCCACTATAAATTATATTTCCGAGGCATGCTAACATTAGTGTTATTCATGCATGTATGTTACGAAAATAAACTATAGACAGAAAGCAACATCAATGCATCTATACGGGTCTAACAGTTAGACAGACATTCGGTATATGTATTCGGAGTCTTGATTGATTGATTGATTGTTGTGAAACGTGGACCACAAAGAAGTGGTTTATCGAGAAGAGACAAAGAACAAACCAGGAACACAATCGACGTCAGTTTTCGGTGTTCCAATGCAAACTCATGCATCTAGGGAGTATCTCCCATTAATGACTCGATAAAACCGCTGCCACCGGCGATATACATTTTTTACGAAATGTTACCCACATGCGCATGATTTGGGGGGGGGGGGGGCAGGACAAACATTTCCAGACACTAGGCGCAAACAAAAATCCCCCCTCTGTGTACCCACCACCCTTAATTTTATTTTTTTTCCGATACTAGGATGGGGACCCACCCCCTCCAAACTGCTTCAAATGACTATTTTACTCAGTTTTCCTAATCTTGTCAATCTATGTTCCGTATCATGATTATAGAAGCATTCCAACTTTTTATTTACCAACAAGACTGTAAAGTTTCGAAACAATTCTCGAATAAATGTGGGCTGTACGTTGTGCTGACGGATTGACATTTGAAATCCAAGATGGCTGCTGCCGGCCATGCTTGTTTAAAAACAATTTGTGGAAAAAAAGGGAGGCTCCCATCTAGAGGTCACCTGGAAGATCCATATGAAGTTTGGTGACGATTGGATGCGAAATGTGACCTGTTAGGTGTGCTAAAGGATTTGGTCATACAAAGAGTAAAATCCAAGATGACAGCCATGTTTTTTTTTTTTACAAAATTCGTGAAAAATGCTAGGAACCCATCGAGAGGTCACACCGAGGATCCATATGCAGTTTGGTGATGATGGGATGGGGGGTAAGCTCTGGAGGGTGTGTTAAAGGATTTAGTGATGCAAATAGTAAAATCCAAGATGGCTGCCGGTGGCCATATTGTTCATTGAAAATTATTCAAATTTGACGGCTCCCATCTAGAAGTGATCCTAGACCCATGTACCGAATATCATTGAAATCGGTTCAAGCTTGTTTTAACACCTTTGTTTTATGTTATGGTTTTTTGAATGGTCTATTTTTATTTGAATAGTTCGGTGAAGAGTTTACGTTTATTTCAAGAATCTATTATTGTTTTATGTTTTAATTTATATCAGGTTGAATAAATGATTTCTAATAGAACTATTTAAATCCATGCCAATGTGCATTGGTAGATCCTTGATGAAAACATTTAGCCAGCTGACCTTTTATCACCCATTGGTGTCATCCATCATTATTAACTGATGGTGAACTGAAACCACCCTACCAAGAGATAAGTGCATACCTATTACATAATAGAAGCATTTAAAACACGTTTTATCCCATTATTTTGAAGTGACTCTAGGAAAAAATTTACGAGGCCAGGAAAAATTGTGTAAACCGGGCTGCTGAACCACCCACCCCCGCCTGGTGTTCGGACAAAAATTTCAGACCCCCCTGACATGTGTGGACTTCCACGATAGTCGTATACACACCGAACGAACAGTGCACAACATTCCCGTAGTAACTCCACAAAATATCGAATAAAATTTCTATCATTTCAAACCTTAATTTCGCGAACAAGGGTAAGCACTCTTTCGGAATACAGGGGACATCGGCCCCGCTAAGAAGTCGTACCAAAGACAAAGTCAGCACAGGAGAAGTCGGCCCCGCGTTTAAATTACTCGTTGGGGAGGTGTTCCATAATTTTAAAAGGAATACGTACATGCCATCAAGCCACTCTCAATGCGAGGAACGACGATTTCATACTTGATCCCACAAAACCGCCGACAATCGCCATGCATGGAAACATGGAATTTGTTACAAACCCCCCCCCCCCCCCCCCCCCCCGCCCCCATTTACCCAAACTTTATCTAACAAGGATTTGATCAGTAATGCCGGCGACAGAACTGGGATGTAACTCTGTTAAAGTGTCATCTATTGTACGATAGTGACCCAAAATTCTCGATTAAGGTGTTTTCTCTGTTGATAATTTACCACTGCGGTTATTTGTCTTTATATCCCAGCTGCTGAGGATCATGGAACTTTTTTTTCAAGATGGCCGACGAGTACACAGTGTCTTTAATGTTTTTCAATATATTGATCATGCTGGAGTCAATTTCATGTCAAATTATAATTAATAACTTATATGTTAATATAAGTCATTTGACATTTGCGTTCATGTCAATTTTAAGAAAGCACACAAAGTATTATATATCGGTCTGTTTTCAAGAACATTAATGATCTTTTACCAAACGCATCAACCTGCCAGTTAATTTTTTATTTAAACTCATTTCTGCCTTGATACATGCAAGTCCACCACCACACACGAATTGCACCATCAGAGTCTTCATACATAAAACATGATGGGATAGAGCTTTTTTTTTTTTAAATAAGAACAAAATTTCCTGGTCCTTAAAGATACGGGCGGCGTTGGCGGTGGGTATGCTGTTAAAATATTCAGCTCCGTCAAAAACCGCCATAAACGGAAAGAATAGTAAAATAGACAGACTTTGTTCATATACCAATCAGAAATATGGCATAAACAGTATGTTATTGTCAAATGTGTTTCCTTTATGTAAACAAAAGCAAAAACCGTTACAGAACCTGACTTTTGTTTAGATCCGGATATGGTAAACATAAAGAGCGTTATTTGTTACTGTTTTCCTGATATGGAAATAATACAGAGCGATTATATCATGTGTGTGTGTCATTAACCAATATAATTGCGCTGTGTTATGTAAACAGAAGCAAAACTTCTGTAACAAGAGCAGGTACTTGTTTACGTACACCATCGTACGTCTTGACAACAATGTACTATTTTCGCGCTGATTATGTTTGGCATATGAATTTTGAGCCCGTGCCTTTAATCCTATGTTAACGAACCATAGTGCACTATTTGCGAAAGTCGTAGCAGTTTTCGTAATATAAGGCAAACGGAAAGATACAAATTGATATATACATGTATAATCCCCTTCGACACAATGTGACACACTTTTAGACACGGCTCGTGACCCTTGCGTAATGTAAAAACCACGACCAAAACTATACGTAAACCCTTTTGTGTCACAGGCAGTAACGAGCAGTGATAAATAATGGGGCCGGCTTCTCTTAATTTACCGGTACCGTATTCTCTTGGGGTCGACTTTGTTTTGGGCCGCAGTGGTGTGATCCTGTTTCCAGATTAATTTCTAAACACAAACCCACATGAAACTTCTTCGCTCGTGCAAAAATGTTCAGTCTTTCGGAATCTACATGTCATTATTAATCAGCAGACGAAATTTATCAACCGAGACTTGTGATTTGAACTACCATATTTTTACCACATCAGACAAATATTCCACTTAATGGTATTCAATCCGATCAGACGACCCCATACCACCAAGATACAACAACAACATTTCTTCACAATACGCTTTAGTTATCAGAATCGATTTATTGCAGCAACAAAAATTCTAACCACTGTCAACTATATATGGTATCAAACTTCCCAAAACTTGTTATTTATCAACATTTTGTTCAACAAAATATGGCCGTATTATCACAAGTATCACGAAATTTTACCGTATTACCTCTTTATTTTAGAGTTATCCATCTTCATCCGCAATTTTGTCTGAGACCCTCCGTTTGACCACGTGTTTCTGGGCCACACTATTACACATCTCGAGAAATAACAAACTTCAAAAATCGATATCTGATCACTCTCGAGCTTTGATGTGTTTGTTGTTCGACTCGAATCACATATTTTTTACCCCAGAAGCCAAATAAATAGTAATTTAGGAGCGTTAATTCGGATTGAGTACCTTTAAAAAAATGGAGTTTACTTGTGGCCTCAGCCATTGTTACATATAAAGTCCTCTCTAAATATAGAATGCCGAAGTATGACTGCCGCGTACTTGTAGAGATGGTTCCGAAGCATCGAGTGTTGATATAGTTATTACAGTCATGTAGATCTTGGTAACAGGATCAGTTTAATTCGACTGATCAAAATATAGAATGTTATATTCACTTACAGCCCCATCGTTTGACTCATACCAAGAGCAACATCAATCCGAGATAAACAGCCTGATCGGAACCGGCTATGACGTCATATTGGGGGACCTTAACACAGGACGAGCAAAACCGGAATACGACATAGATGAAGAGTTACCCGCCAATTATCAACTGCTTCTGGATGGCGGATACACTTCTCCGGCAGAAAGCCTCAACCGATGCACGTGGTGTGGAGACAACCCCATTGTAAGGAAGACGAGGAAGATCTTCGTTGACCATATTCTTGTTCCCACAGGAACACGAACAGAGAACCCAGAGGTTTGAACCGACGGCGGTATATTCTAGTCCCCACCCCACCCCCGCTGGTTAAGTTGTGCTGTTAATTTTCTGAAAAATTGAAAATATAAGTTTGTCACCTTGATTCATAGTTAATGCTGGAACTGAGGTGAGATATCATTGGCATATCTTTGCACGTTCGACTAAACAATGCATAATTTGATTATTGTAATTATTATTATTATTATTTGGTTACGGTTTACTTATCACCTTTTTGAGGTGAGCAAAGAGATTGCACAGACCACAGGTCACACTATTGTAACCATGCAATCGACATTTTGGGGTTTCTTCCTTTATGTTACTGTCTTTATATTGGTTAGCATTATTTTTGGGGCAATTAATCGTATCTGATAACTGAAGCGGCATTTCTAAAAAAGTTGTTGTTGGTGGAATCTGATGATATGGGGAGCATCGAATCGGATTGAGTACCTTTAAGCACAGCCTCCACACAAATCGTGCTCACTCAAAGCATATTTAGCGGGTCTATAAGCGGCGTAATATACAGGACGGGCCATACCCACGCCCCGCCACTACGCAACGTATATAAAGGCAATGATATATGTACCAACAATAATTAACTTCATTATATCTGCTTATTATTATACATATTATACATATAAAACAAATTTGCTTAGAAATATTGGCCTTCAATGCATGCATGCTAATAATATTGCATTCCAATCAGACGCTCTGGTTCGCTGGTTGATAGTAACACGTTTCGGGCAATTTCATACTATAGTTGACAGTCATTAATTTACCGTGGTTAGCATTATTTTTGAGGCAATTAATCGATTCTGATAACTGAAGCGGCATTTCTAAAAAAAAGTTGTTGTTGTTGTCTTCCGTTCTTCACTGTGAATTGAATCAGTGCTCTGGGCCATAGCCACCCCACACCACGCAACACATTGAACGCATAAAGGCAATGAAATATGTACCAAAAATAATTAACTTAATTATATCTGCTTATTATTATACATATTATACATATAAATTTATAATCTATTATATAATTACTTCATAAAATGAACATATTAGAAAACCTAGATGGATAATGGACCCTGCATGAGAGAACTGTAAGTACCGGTACATAGAATGGTTATGGTTTTAAGATTAATAAACATCTTTAGAATTATTGTATACCGAGTCAGACTACCGGAGACTGCATTGTAAACATATCTACATAACTATTTGGTTTATTTTAAGTATTATGTTTTTTTTTCAATTATTTGATGAAGTCAAATAAATAACTAAATTGAGTTGACATTAGCTTACTATACTAGATACACAAATGTCTCACAAATCGGTCGAAGGGGTCTTGATATACAGAAATATGTCAAGGGGAACTTACTTAATATGTTTAGGTGTTTACATAACGTGTTCTATAATCTCATTTCAGGTTACATACGCACAGAATCTCCCAGGCAAGAACTTCCCTCTTTCGGACCACTATGGCGTAAAATTAACAATATTTCCCGACCAGCCTGGGTCAATACAGACTATTCACCGTGACCAACCGGCGGAGAGACTCTCGTGGTGGGAGATATTGAAAAAACTAGCCCAATTTTGACACACTCCAACCTGACTGTTTGTTAGTTTATATGTAGGTTTTGATCTTTCGTTCTTTAATTTCTTTTATTTTGTAAAAATCTTCCATTAAAAACTCATTTTGGGACCGATTGAAATATTTTTGCTTATATTGTTCAATACACTAGCATGATTTCGAGCCTATATACGAACGGGACTGTTTGTTAGGGTACGTTCATACGCTGGCAAGTTTGCGCTATGTTTTGCATGCATTTTGTCATAGACACCGATATGATGCCAGAATATGAACGGAAATGTGCATGTAGCATGCATCTTTACCAAAGCGAACAACGTGACAAGTATAATTTCTGTATAGTCCCACGTGTAACGGTGCTACTGGCATTTGCCCTCTAATATACCTGTATGATTAATTCTTGCGAGATAATTGCATGTTATTTAAAGGCAAATTACTGTAGCATCGCTACAGGACTGGTGGAACAGAAATTTTACTTCGCACATAGTTAGAGGTGGTACAGATGCATTTTATACGCATGATTCCGTTCATATTCTGGCACCATATCGTTTTCTACTTCGAAATACCTGCAAATCATACCGTGCAATCTTGCGAGTGTATGAACGTACCCTTAGTGTATATGCTATATGCATGTTTGTTGTTTCTTTCTTCATTTTCTTTTATTTTTATTTTTAAAATCTTCCATCCTTGTTTATTATTATTTGGTGTTTTGTTATTGAGACGTATTCAGGGTTCCAGATATCCCCTGTATAAACATTGCATGGTGCTTCATAATTCTAATTTGTTTTTATGTCACTTCTAGCTTTTTCGGATCCTTTGTCACAGTTGAAATATAACGAATTCAAATAGAAGTCATTTTTATTGAAGAATATAATTGTCGGCGACACTCTAATCATTGCAACCATTTAACGATATCGTCAATTTGACATAGAGTTGAATGTAAATAAGGCTATAATTTCAAAATTGTTTATATAATACCTATCCCCTGACACACCCGAGTCAATTGAATTGACCCCTGCGTACACCTGATCAGCTCTGACGGTTCAGCCGTTTCGTCGCCCGACAGAAAAACTAACATTTAGCAATCATATTAGTATAGATATTTATAAACCTAAATTCATTGTGAATTAGTATTGTCTTATATATATTTTTTGTTTGGTCTTCGTAATTCTCTTCAGAGCATATGTGACCCGCCATATCAAATCCAGTCGGAATTATTTTTACCCTGTGCCAATGCATTCTCTTATATATGCATGTCGACCATAGGTCGCCTCGCATATATAAGAGAATGCATTGGCCTAACAATTTTTTACAATTTTAATAATTTTTTCTTGTATTTAACAATTTTATAATTTCACCCATACAGAGCCCCAGACAAACATGAGCAGACGACACTCTTATATATATGCTTCTATATATGTGTGGGGCTCCCTGCAGGGTATTGGATTTTTTTTATTTTATGTCCTAAAAATTGTCAGAAACATTTATTTAAAAAAATGATAAAAAATTGTTAGGCCAATGCATTCTCTTATATATGCGAGGCGACCTATGGTCGACTCGCATATATAAGAGAATGCATTGGCAAAGGGTAAACAAATCCCGACTGGATTTGATATGGCGGGTCACCTATATGAATATATTACGTTTCACTAGCGTATACAGCTTTGGTGTGGTTTGTGTGAAACAAAACCCAGAATAAATTAATAACGCCAAATATAGACCAAAATAAATTTCTCCTGTACATTGCCAAATCGAAACGTGTTGAATACTTTAGCAGCCTACGGATCGTTCATGTTAGACAATCTCCGGAAGTGACTCCAATGTTGTTCATAGCTTTATGAACACATTGACTCAGGAGCGTGTTCATTAATTAACCAGCGGGTTTGGGTCGGTTTGGTATAGGGTTTTTGGTACGCATCACATAGTTCATCCTTATTGATGGGGCTCTCTTGTTAAAGGTACTCAATCCGATCAGACGCTCCTAAATTACTCTTTCTTTGGCTTCGGTGGTAAAAATTATTTCATTCGGGTCGAGGAACTCGCCCATCAAATCTCGGAGTGATCAGATCGATTTTTGAAGTTTGTTATTCTCGGGCCATATGTTGTTGAACAAAATGTTGATAAATAAAAAGTTTTGAGAAATTTTATACCATAGTTGACAATGGATAGCAATAAATCGATTCTGATAACTAAAGCCTATTTTGAAGAGGTGTTGTATCTTGATGGTATGGGGACAGTCTGATCGGATTAAGTACCTTTTAATATAGTATTAAGATTTTTAAGCGTTTGTTTGTTAGTGCTGTACTATTAAACATGTCGACCAGCTCCAACTAATGTGCTGTGTCTTTTATAGCAATATGTCTTTAGATGTTTTGGTTTCGGCTATTTCAGGTTTGGGCACACTAAAAAAAAAAAAAATCTTATCCCGATTGCCTCTTCACACAACGAGCAACCGGTGGTTTCTGGACCTGAACCTCACTATAGAGGTAGTATACAATATTGTTGTCGATTATGTTGCAAAATTTAATATATACTGAGTAAAAACATAATTTTAACAGGATAGTCTTAAACAGTTTATACAATTCGTAAAAATCAGCCTGGAACCCTGAATACATTTGTCAGTTCAATTCGGTTTAGTATAACTGTAATGATTCTTTTAGTGCGTGTTATTACTAATTACATATATGTTCAATTAAAATCATAATTCAGTTTCTATCAAATCACCATTCCATTGCCTCATATGCATGTATTGAGAAACAAACATTTCTCCCAAAGGGGATTTTATTATTTAGTAAGGGTTTGGCACTTTCTATACTAAATACTCATTAATGTGTAGTTAAACTTAGGAAGTGTTCAGATAATAAGTAATGTTCACATAATAAGTTCAACAAACGACCATATATGTCGTGTATGAACTTATCTGCACATTTGCCTCCATTAAATATGACTCCTTCTACGCTTTTATTGTCTGTTATCTGGTTAATTTCTATCGACGCCCATCTAAATGAATAATAGATCATTCCAAAATATACTTTTACAGCTGAATGGGAGAATCCATTCAGTATAGAAAGGGTTATCGTGCTTTAGATGCAAAGCCATATCACGACGAACCCAAATGGGTGGGTAGACAAACTGTGTAATCGGATAAATGCGATTCGAAAGGAAATCCTCGTCCCAATTGTTTTATGTCCGTTCGCGATATGTAGTTGGGTGGGGTGGAGATCAATAACTACATTGAAATTTGCTTCATTTTTGCATGCCGCATTTAAAAAAACGATAGATTTAATTTCAAGGCAGTTAAAAATATATCTATTTTCCAACCACACCACTTGAAAAAGATTCAATTTGTAGTCCCCAAATAATGGCCATTTCAGTCCGAATAAAAAAAATGGTAATTGTGAATGAACTAATTTGACTTTTATCTGTAATTCTACTGTAACAGTAAAGTTCCCATGCAAAACAGAACTGAGACATAGGACACTATATTTAGTGTCCTGTATTTATTTAGTGCCCTATATATAGTTACTATATTATTTTTTATTTGACATCCTCGACATACATTTGAATAGTTGCAAATGTCATGCCTGAAACAACTGTTTGGATTCAAAGACAAAATAAGAGTTGAGATTGCTCAGATGCATATATTATAGCACCATGTCGTGTTAGACATATATAATCAAAATTTACTTAAACGTAAACCAGCTGCTTAAATATGTAAGCATAATACTGGTTTACATCGAAGTGCAGTCTTATTCTGCTATACCGGACTTTTCGCCCAGATTCAGTGGCGGGATTTTTCGTCAGTTTTAGTCGACTGTCATACTAATTAATACAAAATGCTACATTTATCGGAAAGACTTATATCTTGCGATCAAAATTTCGAACATAATCTGTCTGGTAATTATAGGAATAAATAACGTTTGATCTGTTTGTTTGCGCCCAGAGAAGACACGAATTCTTACGATTTCGCGAAGTCAAATGTAGTGTATAAACCGTACAAACAACTGATTGGAAGTTGCCGTCTGTTTGATTTAGACAGAGTATATAAGTTCAATGTCGTGACATTTTGAAGACCTAATTAAGTTTAAATAGGTAGAAATGAACCTATCATTACTGTACGATTCATGTAATACGTCGCGACTGGTGATTGTCGTCGTACACCACTAGGCGCGTACAGTGACTGGCGAGTGGGGTATCCAAATAAATAGCTATACTTTCAGATTGTGAACACACCGAGCCCAGCTAATGACAATATAAGCTGCAAACATAACGGCCCTTCCGTTGTAATATAATGGGATTTCGACAGATGCTTTGTATATGTTAACATGACATTTGAAGAGGGAACTTTATTATTTTCTTAAGTGATCAAAGGCCGTTTTTATCTATAAAAAGGGTCGTTCGCTCAAATGGAGCACGCTTGCGATTGGCAAATGTGTATGTACAATATATATTTGTTTATAGTTTAAACGTTTTATGTTATGCATGTTATTCTGCAATATTATGATCTGTAAAAATAGAATTATCTCGCCTCGGCGACAGCAACTTCCGATCAGTTGTTTGTACGGTTTAGAAACTGTGGAATGAGTTTCTTTCTTTTGAAATTATGTAAACATTGTGATAAAATACATTTTATCACATTTTATCACATTAAATCCTACTTTCAGCTTACAACTTGTGGAATTCGGAACAAACATGTTTTCTATGAATAAACCGGGTATTGTGACATGTTATTGTCGTCTTTTGGTGATTTTAGATGAGCGGTAGTTTACACTTAAAATACAAAAGTCTGCTATAAAACAGTAAGGCTACGTTCATACGCTGGCAAGTTTGTACGGCATGTTTTTGCGGGCATTTCGTCATAGAAAACTACATGGCGCCAGAATATGAACGGAAACGTGCACATAACATGCATATTTATCAAAGCGAAAGACAAGAGAAGCAACATTTATCTAATTCCACTTATAACAGTGCTATTGGAATTTGCCTTCAAATAGCTGTATTATTTATTCTTGAGAGATAATTAAATGATATTCAGAGGAAAATTCCGGTAGCATCGTTACTAGTGGAACTACAGATTTTACTGCGCACGTATAGTTAGCTGTGGCACAAATGCACTTTGTGCTAGTTTCCGTTAATATTATGGCACAATATCGTTTTCTGTGACAAAATGCCTGCAAACCATACCGTGCATACTTGCCAGTGTATGAACGTACCCTATATAAGGTATTATTATATGACCATTACTTTCTACTCCAAATCCCATAGTAAATTGCCATGCCTAATTATGAATAATTCCCAATGTCCACTGCTCCTTTTATACCTTTTATAGCGCCACAGGTTAATATAACGCTCAGCAGGTTAATATAACATTCCGCTGACTCTTACTATAAATAGATCTGGGTTTTCCCTACGCGCTAAATGTGACAGCCAATGACGTTGCGTACATTACGAATGGGGGAATCTTGAAACTAGGTAGCCTGGTACGCATACGACTGACTCGCTTCTCGTCAGAAATACACGGGTGAAGCTTACTTGGCTCGGGAACCAGTCTAGAAAACTGGGTCTAGAGAAACTACATTCACGTCTGTCAAATATAAACATGGCGACAGCCGACAGATTTGCTACGATAAACGAAGATGAATTGAGCAGAATCTTGACAGAAAAGGATTCTCCGAACACTAGGCGAGCGACAAAGAATGCGATAAAAACATTTCGGTCATATTTAGAATCGCGGGGGAAAGATTGTCAGTTTGAAAATCTTTCTCACGAGGAGTTAGACTCGACATTGGCGCAATTTGAAAATGAAAGAGAAGTGTTTATCATTTATCATATCTGAGTAGATTTCCCTTGCATTTGATATAATCGCCCGTCATATAATAAAACAGTTATTGCATTCCTCCTTGGTTAACATAAGGAATTATCAACCCTCGGAAGTTGATATTCACCGCGGCCTTCGGCCTTGGTGAATATCAACTTCCTCGGGTTGATAATTCCTTATGTTAACATCGGAGGAATGCAATAATTGTATAATAGTACGTCGACGTAAACCAATATTATCCCTACCGACCTCACAAGCTGGTTTACGTCGCTGGGAACTTTGAACAAGAGTTAAATATTGTAATACTTCCAGTCAAACGGCCAAGACTGAACTGGCCATCATTCGGAACAGCATGGCATTTGGATGTTAACTCATTCAGTGCCGGCGACGTATATATACGTCGCCCGAAAAGCGCCAACCATTTGCCGGCGACGTATATATACGTCGCCCAGAACATCTCGCTTAAAACATGCTCTACTGGGCGAAAAACCCACTATTTCATTATTGGTGTACATGTTTAAAACACTGTGGATTACAAGTCACATCTTGGAATAATTTTCATCGGGGGGGGGGGGTGAGTGGCGGCTGGTATGTTTATACGCGCATGCGTAGATCCAATTTGTAAACCATGGCGTAGCCGAAGATATCTCCGTTCAAACGACGTATAGGGCAGCTCCGTACGTTGAGGCATTCGGGAGATAGAGCCGCCTGGATATAGGTGGTGAAAAATTGTGTGTTTTGTGGGCGTGACTTAAGTCTTGCAGAGTTCAAACTCTCTAAGAGGTCAACGCATACAGCGTCCAGATCTGTTAATTGGAGACCGATTTTGATTGCGTAAAAGGCGATTACTATCAAATCGGCATGCCCTAATCCATAGAACACTTGGTTTATCGCCAAACGATCGAGGAACACCGATTTGGACAACGCGCACATTACGTCATTCAAAATATGTACCTTAAGGGGTTCGCCAAATTACAATGATAAATTACTACAGGAAACATTGTCAATATATTGCTCTTACATGTTTTAAGATATCGAACGGACATTTAGTAGTGAGTGGTTTTTCGATGTGCTGAATTCGATTGAATTGTCACAGAGTTACTGATTGCCCAAATTTGTGTCATTGACGCCATACATGTAGCTACGTGTACCGCACGAACGGGGAACTATAGCATACGCCGCACAGCGAAAGTACGATTGTTGTAGGCCTTTAGAACGGACACAATTGATTTTCAAATTGTTTTCAGTTTTGCAATTTGCTTTTCTAGGAAATCGGTTATTGTCAACGTCATCCCATTTAGAAAATTCGTTAGGTCTCACTAATCACCGCCCCCCCCCCAATTCCGATCTTTGCCATAACATAATGCTTTGTTATTCCACCAGCAAAATTAATGCCTAAAACTACACAGAATATATTAGTTAGATGGCCACAAAAAACAACACATTTGCAATTTCATACAATCGGTGTTAATTTGAAGTATTCGTTGCCACGACAACGTGAAAGGTTGGAGCTGTGATGAACCTGTATTACCGGAATTGGACTTTTAAAGAACTTCTTGAGTAGGGCCTATGCTATCAATGTTTGCTGTCAATTCAATTCTTTCCAATATTGAATAATCAAAGTAAATATCTAGTTAGTGTAAATGATAGTTTTTCCCCCAGGGAACCTGGCACTCAGCCATCCATTTCCCCCGGAAACCTGGCACTGAATGAGTTAAGTTGAAAGTGTCCAAATGTTTGAGGTGTCAGTTATTATACATCAGTTGATAATTTTGTGATCGAATGAAGTGGCTCTGTGCACAGGCCTGTCGTTAAAATGAGTAAAATATGAATTAAAAAATATATCCGTTTAAAGATACGAGCGGCGTTGGCGGTGGGTATGCTGTTAAAATATTCACCTCCGTCGTAAAAAACCTCCCTAAACAGGAAGATTAGTAAAATATAGACAGACTTTATTCTTATACCAATCAGAAATATGGCATAAACAGTATGTTATTGTCAATTTGTTTCCTTTGTTATGTAAACAAAAAAATGTGACGTTTACTGGCTTTTGTTTAGATCCGGATATGGTAAACATAAAGAGCGTTATTTGTTACTGGTTTCATGATGGAAATAATGAAGAGCGTTTATATCATTTGTGTGCGATTAACCAATATAATTGCGCTGTGTTATGTAAACCGAAGCACAACTTCTGTAACACGAGCAGGCTCTTGTTTACGTACACCATCGTACGTCTTGACGACACTATACTATTTACGCGCTGATTATGTTTGGCATATGAACAAAACTATATTTTAATATTCCTTCTGTTGATGGCGATTTAAACAAATATGAATATTTCAGCAACGAACGCCACCCAGTGCCTTTAACACGAGCGCGCCACTTTAAAAAGTGCATCGATAAACATTACATATTTTAGATGCAATATTTAAAGTGCCGCACTCGTTTTAAACTCATACATTTATTTTATTTTACTCGTTTTGACGACACTCCAATGTCCTCTTTGTTGGGATTGTTGCTCTTCACGAATGTGGTACATTTTGAAACTCTTCAACATATGCCTTTTTAGAACGCCCAAAAAAAAAATCAGTTTGATTTTAGATGAGAAGTCGTGGCATATCCTTAATTACCTCCACTTGCGACGGAATCGTGGTCGTGTGTACGAAAATATCGTAGATGGAAAGATCGTGGGATGGTAAATCGCGTGGTTAGCCACGACTTACGAACAACCAATGATATCCTCATCTGCGACGACATCGCAATCGTGTGAAACTATGCACGATTTTGTCGGCCCCCATTCCTCCACTTGCGATTAAATCGTGGTCGTCTGAACGTTCAACGTTCACGAACATGTATCGATATATAGATAGGCTCGACATCGCTTTGGATTATATGCTAATGGCTGAATGAATCGAGAATGCCCTTCTAACTAAGTATATATATATATATAGAGGATATACAACTCGTCCCCAGTTTATAGCCGGATTTACAAAAAGAGTCCAAGTCCTAATTTACTGGACGAGTTTTTGTACATTCCGCTATAAACTGGGGACGAGTTGTAGACTATTTATTACATGATCCAAAACCTCGACAAAACATGCTTAAATCAACAAATTGGACGCGAAACTAACCTCGACTTCTGTATAGGCATGCGATGACGTTTCACGTAACTGTGCGTTTGTCCGCGTAAAGATATAGTCCCAGATAAATGAGGACTCTGGCGTAATTTAATGGCGTATATCTAATGACATAACTTCTCAAACTCTTCATTCATTATAGTTTGTTGGAAAAATATTGGAAGCAATAGTATTTTGAGACGTAAAATACAGAATGTAAACGGACAACAAAGCGGAAGTCAAAGATCACCTGGCACTATATCCTCTTATCAAACGAACGTTTAATATCACAATTTATAGAATGGGCTTATTGAATGGAATAAGGGTAGGATCATGTAATAAATATATATATTTTTAATTTTATTCGATTTGGATTCGGTTACCGGATTTATTCAAGTCGTGTTGTAAGTTACAGTTCATACATGAACTTTCTCATTGATTCATCCTATATAATGCGGGTACATGTAGTTGCAACCTGGTGGGAGTTATCGGTCGGATTTCCGTCATAATAGCCACGTTCGGCAACACGCATATGTGTACTTTGTAACGTGTGTTACTATATGTATTGCTATAGATATGCACCAGGCGGGAAAAGTCGTGTGATTTCACGGCTCGAAAGCTACCCGTTTTAATTGAATTGCTTTTATTTCACTCAATCATATAAATTGTATGAGATACAGAGTGAAAAACGTATATACAGAACTATGTACACAATGTTAGTATGACCGTTGCGTTTGGCGTTCGAGGTCCGTAAGTGTCATTCGTCGTGTTCGACGTAATCATCATCATCATCACCATCATCATCATCATCATCATCATCGTCATCTTCAGCAACAACATCCTCATCGTCATCATCTTCATCATCGTCATCATCACCATCATCATCATCATCATCACCATCACCATCATCACCATCATCATCTTTGTCGTCGTCGCCTTCGTCGTAATCATCATCCTCATTGCCATCATCATCATCATCATCGTCGTCGCCGACGTCGTCGCCATCATCATCATCATCATCATCATCAGCATCACCACTACCACCATCATCATCCTACGCGCCATCATCGTCGCGAGTGTTTCAACATTAGCATGTATATATTTATTGTCTGCCATCATCATAATAATAGTCATCACCATCATCATCGTCCTCGCCGTCGTCATCGTCGTTATCATTATCGTTATCATTATCGTCATCAACAGCGTGAACAACATTATAATCATCCTTCTCATAGTCACAGTTGTCATCGTCTCGTCGCTATCATCGTCCCGTTGCCATCATCGTTATCGCAGTTGCATATCATTGTCACCACTATATCATCGTAATCGCCAACATCGTCATCATCATATTCGTCATATGTGGTCGCTGTCTTTGTCATCAGCTAGGCTTGTCGTTTAGTTTAGTCAATCCTAATTTTGTGAATATAGCAAGCTGTTTCAAAGTGTTTCTGTCTTCACATTGAAGCAAGTCTATCAGTTTGCTATTACTCGGTTGCTCGTGGTATAGTTTTGGTAAGTATTTACAGCGGATGTCGGTCAGTGCCTCGCACGTTAAAGTGAAATGATATTCGTCCCCGACATCTTTAAAACATAGTCGACATATTTGGGATTCCTTATTTGTTGTCTTTTCTTTCTTTTTATTCTTCTCCCACCGAGAGGTCTCAATTGGGAGTCTATGGTTAGCTGTTCTTAACTTTATAACAGAAAATGCCATGTCTTGGGGAATAATCTTGAGGTATATTTCCAAACTTAACTCATGTTTAAAACTACCGTAAAATGTCCCCCGCGATGAACTTTCGATATCGTTGCGCCATTGAGTCTCAAATAATTTATTACGTATTTTGCGATAGATTCCTATTTCTAAATGACTAAGTGGTTTTTGTGACATCCAAATTTGCTCCCAACCGACTGATGCTAAGCTATATTTTATGCAGCTGATCCAGCGTATCGACTTCCCCCGGAGATATGCACTGCCATCTATGCCTTTTATAACAATATAAAGTTTATGCGCTAATTTGGAACAACGACCTTCAACTAATTTTGATCAGAATGTAAGCATTCTTGCCTTTATATTTACTGAAATTGGGTATCTTCCCGTTTCTCCGTAAACCATAAAATTTGGTGTCGATGTTTTCATTCGTAATAAATATTTGATAAATTTTCGATGGACTATTTCTAAGCTGTCAGTATTTTCGAACCCCCCAGACTTCACTACCGTACATCAAGATTGGACCAACCATTGTATCAAACAGTCTAAGCGACAGATCACAGGGCATGTTGAGCTTCCCGATTCTATGGAGGAGTGCGTACATGGCATTCGTTCCAACTTGACTGATTCTTTGCACCGCCTTACAGAATCGACCATTTCGGAAAAATTGTACTCCCAGGTAACAGAAAATATCAACCGTTTCAACACTGGTCCCATTCATCGTGAATTTGTACTCAGTTTGTGACTTTTTGTTACAAAAGATCATTATTTTAGTTTTCTCAACATTAACTGTTAATCTCCATGACTCAGTGTAATCCGCGAATGAATTCAATGCCCTTTGTAAACCATCTGGGCTCTCGGCCATCAGAACGGTGTCATCCGCATAAAGGATGCACAGCAATTTAAGATATTCGCCGAACTGGTCAAAAAACGAATCTCCAATATCATCAAGGCCTTGTATACCACAGTCCGATAGAAAGTCTTCCAGATCGTTTAAAAATATTGAGAATAGGAAGGGGGATAGGCACTCTCCCTGCCTCACACCTATATTGCATGCAAATACATCTGATGTGGAGTCCCCATTTTTAACACACGATTTAATGCCATCATACATACTTCTGATAATCTTGAACGTTTTTCCTCCAATATTACTTTTCAAAAGTTTATACATCAAACCTTTTCTCCAAACCGTATCAAAAGCTTTTCTTAAATCGATAAAGGAACAAAATAACCTCTTATTTCTCAACAAATAAATCTCAATCAACGAATAGAGTATGAACATATTATCAGTCGTTGAATGATTTGCTCTGAACCCCGCCTGGTTGTCATTTATTAGATGTAATTTATCGGAATATGAATTCAGTCTGCTGTTTAATACACCTGAGAATACTTTACTCATACAGCTCAATAGAGTGATCCCGCGATAGGAATCAGTATTTCTCATGTCGCATTTCTTTTTATATATCGGCTGTATAAACCCTGAACCCCAACTATCTGGATATTTCCCAGAGTCTAGTATTGCATTAAAAAGCTGTTTATAAACTGGCACCATTATATACTGTGTTTGCTTGATATATTCGTTAGTGATTTCATCGGGCCCCGCTGCCTTGCCATTTTTTAGTGATTCGATAACTTTAAGAATTTCGGTTTCTCCGATTGGGTCATTTAGTCCCTCATCGGTACATTCGTCATAAATTTCATCCAATAATGTATCTATGTTATCAGTCATACCATCTGCAGTTTCGTTAATAGATTTGAAATGTTCTAGAAACTCTTCTATTGGTATCTGTGATCCGCTATCGTCCCTATAATTTCCAGTAGTATGCTGCCGCAGTATTCTCCAAAAGTCTTTAGCCGTCGTGCTTGACCGTAATTCGCGAATGCAATCTTCATTATTTTTGTAGATGTTTTGGTTTATTATTTTTTTATATGCCTTACCCGCCTCTTTAAACACACATTTATTTTTACCAGTTTTGTTCCGGGTATACTTTACTCGCGCTTTTCTAAAACGCTTCTGTTGATTTCTGCAATCTTCATCAAACCATTGCTTGTTAATTGTTTTTTTCCGAACACGATTATTTTGCCGATAGCGCCCAAACACCGTTTCCGCGGAATCAATAAATACATTTCTGATTTCATCACAAGCTTGCTCTACGTCGTATACATCACATGCTTGTGTGCCAAGTAAGTCGTAAATTTTGTCCCCCCTCTCAGCGAATATTTTATTGAAGGTGTAAAGGAACTCTACACCTTTTCTTTCATCCCAAGGCCTAATCTTTGGCGAAAGTTTGCAGTTTCCATCTCTATGGTCATCAGTATTACCAAACTCATTCTGGCTAAATAAGTTCAGTATTAAATGTAACGGATTATGGACATCTGAAAAGAGCGGTGAAAATTCAAGAACCTCAAAATCGACAATCATACATAATATATCTTTTGATGCGATCATATAGTCAACCACACTAGAATTCCGACACGTAAAATTGCCCACCCCTTTATCGTGGCCATATCGTCCATTTATGATACGCAATACGTGTTTGCATAAACTGAGTAGCGAATTTCCATTTGCATTACTAGTCCGGTCTTTTGAATGCCTGCTAAGCTCGAAGTCGAACGAACTGTCAGGGATATCACCGTCGGAAAATGTTGTGCAATCCAAAATATGAATGCGCTCAGAATTATCATACTGCTCAACAAAATCGTTCTTTTCTGCTGTTCTAGAGTTAAAATCTCCCATAATCAGAACTCCCTCCCCGTCGCGTTTCAGCGCGCCTATTTCATTTCCAATCTCGACCCCCCAGTTGTCATTTGCATAACGCGAACCTGTCGTCGGAACGTACACTCCGCCTACCAGTATGCTATGTGTATTGTTTGTGATACGTAGCCAGACCACGCAGTCTGATTCATTCTTAATTATATGACAAGAATTTTCAATGCGCTTGCTTACAGCCATTATAATCCCCAGGATATTCGCGCGGTCTCAGTAGTTCTCCCTTTGGTTGGGAACACTTTAAAACCGGGTATGTCCGGTGCTACTCCATTATATGTATTAGTTTAAGAAAAACAGATTACGTCATACTTCGCTATAAGGTTACGGAATTCTGGTATAGTTCAGCTTCGAACTGAGCCCGTACACATTTATTGAGAGAACCTTAACGTTTTTATCTTTATCATCGACATAATCATCATCCTCTGCACTATGGTTACAGTTTTCATAATCATTTTCATCATCATCATCATCATCATCATCATCATCATCATCACCATCGTCGTCGTCGACGACATTGTCATCACTATCGTTACATATATCATCGTCGTCATCATCATCATCATCAACTCCTTCTTCACCATCCTCACCATCATCATCGTCATCATCGTCATCATCGTCGTCATCATCATCATCATCATCATCATCATCATCATCACCATCATCAATAATAACAACACCATCATCACTATCATCATCATCATCGCCATCATTATATTCATCATCATTATCATCAGTATCGTCATCACCGTCAACATCTCCGACTCCATCATCAACATCATCATCACCATCATCATCTTCACTATCACCATTCTCACCATCACCAACACCACCATCCACACCGTCACCACCATCTTCATCATCGTCGTCGTCATCATCACCATTATCACCATCCTCATAATCATCATCGTTGTCATCGTCATCATCGTCATTACCATTATCACCATAATCGTCGTCATCATCATCTTTAACAATGTATTTAATAGCATCATTATGATTATCGTCATCATTGTAGCTATCATTGCAATCCACGTCATCGTCGTCAAAACCTCTGTTAATAACCTCAACATCAGCAAAATCATTACCATCGTCATTATCATCATCAGCACCATCATCAATATCATCTTCGGCATCACAAAATATTTTGGCATTCGAAAATTTCATAAATGGCGCATTTAAGTATGCTAAAATATATACTATATACAACATGTAAAAGATCATTATAATTTGAGAATCAATTAATTTTTGGTCATTGTCTGTTACTTCTAACTTATGGAAATAAGGTAGAGTTTGTAAATATAAGTCAGAACTGCTGTACAATGCAGGTTCTGTAATGTCAATACAACGGATAGATGATCAAATATGTTTTGAGTTTTTGTTGGGACGCTCTGGTGGGCTTGTAATATCCCTACCCCTTTTTATCCTCCAGGTTTTCAGAGCCGAAGAAGAAGCATCGGCAAAAGAAGCCGCAAGACGCTCTTTACCGCTGGGACTTAAGTGGATCCCTTTTTTGTCATCTTTGTCAAACAGCGCCCGTACTACATTCCCATGTTTTACAAAGATACATTGGCCCAACTTGTATGGTTAAACGCGAAAACAATAATCCGGTGATGGAGACGAGCTGTCCACAGTTGGTCCGCCGGTATGCTTAATTGGCATCAACAGAAACAGACATTTTTCGCACATTATATTCCATTTATCTCTTAAAAGCGTTGTCTGTTTGCTATAGAATATCTTATATCCGCAAATAAACGACGAAAAGATGGCCAAAAAAAATGCTTGCTGCGAGAGAAAAAAGACATTTGGGTTCCAGGAGTCAGACGATCTACGCTTTTTAAATCCTGAATTGAAGCCGGCCATATACAGAATAGCAGTGAGTGTACTTGAGCAAACCAGGCTACAGCCGGCCACAGCTACAGCCGGCTAGACATGCGCAGTAGAACGTCACAGAAAGCTGCAGCCGGCCACAGCTGGTGGTCACTAATTATTGTACCGGTACTCCGAAATTGGCTGATGGATAATATTATACCGGCAATTCAATTCAATTCATTTCAATTCATTTATTTCTCACTCCCTTAATAAAGGTATGGAGATAATTATATGTGTACAATATTTACATATATACATGTGGTCAACGTGGTTTATCTAGAACATAACAGTGTTATATAAAAGACATATGATCAGATATACATGTAACATCGCTGTAATATACAAATTTATGATATCATTGAACCAATGGATAATACACCTTCCTAATCTAATTAAATTCCTTTATAATGTGTCGTATTAATATACATAGCCGGCGATATAAATGTTTGTCTTTTGTATTTAGTAATTCGCTCATGACTATAACATTTGGTCTTTCAGTGAATTCTTTCGGCAGTAGGCGGTTTCTGAGAAAATTAAAGTGTTCACACTTAAACAAGTAGTGGAATTCATCGCCAACTCTTGTCGAAGAGCATAGCCTGCAAATACGATCTTCGAGATCAATGTTTTGCCATCTACCCACCTCAACTGGGAGTTTGTGGTTGCACGTTCGGAATTTACATAAAGTTTCTCGATCGTTTCTATTACTACAATCTAGATATTCATCAAAGTGGAAATTGTGCTTGTATATTCTATAAATGACACCTCTGCTAGAGTTATCAATGTCTGTCGACCAACTCGAAACAAATTTTTCTATAAGGCAGCATCTTACATAATCAGTTAGCTGGTCTACATTCTGAATTCGATCAGCTGCCAATAAGTGGGATTGACTAGAATCAAGCAAAATGTCGCGAATCTTACGGAGCCATGGAAAACAATAATCATTTTCATGTGATAAGCTATAAGCTAACTTATATAGTACTTTGCTGTATATGCGATCTTCGTTGTTTACCACTTTGCACCAAAACTTGATCATTCGTGTGTTAATCATTATACTAAGCGGTAGCCGTCCGCTTTCGCCATACACCATGTAATTCGGGGTAGATGGTTTTAATCTTAAGATGTGTTTAATGAATTTCCGGTGTAAGTTTTCAACTATATCGTTGTTAGCAAATCCCCAAATTTCACATCCATACAAAGCAATAGGCGAAACCAAGGAATCAAAGAGATAAAACATATTTCTGATCGACAGGCAATTTTTTCTAGACTTTCCAATTAATGCGTACATAGCTTTTGTTGCCTTTTCTACAAGAGTTGTTTTTTGCTGCCGCGAAAGAGCCAGATCGTCTGAAGTTTATTCCCAAATAAGTGAAGTTCTGAATCCTTTCAATGATTTTACCATCATATTAGAAAACACGATTTTTTGGTACGCTGCGTCCTGAAAGGACTAAAAAATTTGTTTTTTCAACATTAACTTTCAGTTTCCATTTTTCGCAATATTCGCTAAATTTGTCAAGGTGTTTCTGGAGTTTTCTGTGGCCATCTGCTAAAATAACTGTATCGTCTGCGTATAAAATTAGGAATAGATCTAGTAATATACCCAGTTCAGTTTCCAATTCTCTTCCGATTTTGTTAAGACTTATTCCGTTTTGATTATCCATAAAGGTTTGAAGATCATTCAGGAAAAGAGAGAATAATAAAGGGGACAAGTTTCCACCCTGTCTGACTCCTGAAAGGCATGGAAAATAATCATATTTATTCCCATTAACCTGAATACATGATTTTATATTTCTGTACATATTCGTGAGTATTTTGAATACTTTCCCACTTATTCCATATTGCAGTAGTTTTGACCATAGCCCGGGGCGCCACACCTTATCAAACGCTTTTTCAAAGTCGATAAAAGCGCATATGAGTCTTGCCTTCAATGTTTTTGACAATTTACTCAAAATATGAAGTACAAAAATGTTGTCTAACGTCGAAAAATTTCTGCGGAAGCCCGTCTGATTCTGAAGCAGAATATCATTATCTTCGACAAACTCATTTAGTCTATTAGACAGAATCTTTGTGAACAATTTACCAAAACAACTCAGAAGTGTGATAGGCCTATAGTTCTTGGGGTCATTTGGGTTACCCTTATTTGTATATATAGGTATAATCGTTCCAATTAACCATTCAGTTGGCACACAACCCGAGTCCAAAATCTTATTAAAAAGTTTGTGATATATCTCCATCAGTCGCGGGGATGATGTTTTCAGATACTCGTTCAGTATGTTGTCGTGTCCGCTCGACTTATTATTCTTTAGTGCTAGTTCTATTTCCGTCTTACTAATGGGTTTATCTAAAGTTTCAACAGTTGGCATACGATCCGAAAGTTTCGGAATTGCGGGGGCTTATCCTGCACATGATCGGCGTTTATATCGCGAAAGAATTCAGTCAATGGTGCCATTTGGATAACATGATTCTTTTGTGGTTCTTTACTTGTTAAAAGTTTCCAGAAGTCACGAGGGTTGTGAGATTTCATATTTGACATTTCCATATCCATTGCCTCTTTGTGTTTCTTAATAGCCGAGTCCATTTCTCGTTTGTACATTTTGGCTGCTCTCTTCATCGAACATTTCGAGAAAGCGTCACGTTTAGATTTAAAAGTTCTTTCAGATTTTCGGTATTCTTTGCGCGCTGTTTTACAGTTAACTGTGAACCATGGTTTATTGTGATGCTTACGAGTTGCGTTTGGTCGGTTCGATGAGTATACACTGGTACCGAATGTTTTGTGAGCTGCGCCTATCACTATGCTTGTAATATCTTGTACAATTTCATTTATTGCGCGAGAGTTATCATCCACTTCGGTTTCAGACGACATTAGATTGTCAAGTTTCGACTTTACTAAAGAAATATAGCTCGTGTCTAGATTACAAACAAAGTCGCCACTTTTAATATTATTCCATTTAGGTTTACAAACCCGTTTCGTTTTGACCTCGTTTGAAAGAACACCAGGGTAAGAAGTTTCACCAGGTTTGTCCCATGATATGATAGTGACAATGCCAGCATGTATGTCGGAAAATAATGCATTGTAATCCAGTATGTGAAAGTCCCTGATGATAGGGATAGTCGATGACGAGCATATAGAATAATCAACCACTGATGCATCTTTGCACGTCAGGGCTCCAACATTTATATCTTGTCCCACTCTTCCGTTAAGGATAGAGAATATATTACGTTTACAAAAGTCAAGTAGTTTGTTACCGTAACTATTCTTTGATTCGTCCTTACTTGTGCGCTCACGTGACCATCCTGCATCATCTATCCGTGCCAAATGTTCGCATATTTTATTAAGTATACACGATGGTAGGAGAAGTAGATCGTCATCATCGATCATCGCAAAATCTATGTCTGTGCTGACCCGTGAATTAAAGTCACCAGTTAATATGATTTTTACATCATCCCACTGTGTAGGAACTGTTACATCGGAAATCGTTCTATCACCGGTTTGTGATGGTTCTTGCCTGATTTGTGACGGTTCCTGATGATCGAAATTATACATTTTCACGACTTTTTGACAGTTAAAACGCAATTTTGAGGCATCTAGGTGATAATTCGATTAGTTATTTTCGATCCCATAACAATCTGTGGCACCAATGAGCGTGTTAATAACGAAAAATGCATTGTGCTAGTCATGACAACGACAAGAACCGCGAATTTTGATTATTGTTTGGGTTCTCTCCTGATCGAGTCGGTTCTATCCCCATTAATCGTTCTATACGGGTGAAACTATTGCTAATATTTGCCATGGTACATGGTTCAAACTGCCAATTTTGTGAAAGTATACAAAGATAAACACAACAAACTATGCATTAAGTTGAAATTTGCACCACTTGTCATTAATTTCGACGAATTACACTGCCTTTCTATGCTTATCCAATAAGCTGTGTTACGCCTATAAAAATTCACAAAGTCGCCAGCTAGTTTTAAAAATAACGCGTTTTGCAGGCCCGACATTTCCATGAGTCAACAGCCGGTTAACAATAGTGAAATTTCATTGCGCTGGACTTCGTAAAGCGTGAGCGTAGACGGGATATATAGTGTTATCTTATTCTTCTAGCTATCGATCCCTCCGTTTAGGACAACCTCGTGTTGCGAGTAAAATCCGCACTTAACTGTGGTCTATACATATGTACAGCCTAAAATAATACTTAGATAAAACAAAGATTTGGTGGAGACGTGCAGATTCAGCATTCGCAGATGTATTAATTTATAAAAGTAACTTTTTTGCAGACAGTGTTCTGTGTCGTGCACAATGAAGGTAGTAACAGAGGTCGGATGAATGATGATTTTTTAGGTCCTCAATAGTGTGGATATCAGCAGTCTCTATGCCAGGTAGTGATGAAGGATCTGTCAGGAATTGTACTTTTATTTCATCTGTACACAGTTTGAATTCAGAAGTGAATATAATCTGATAACATTCAGCTACTAGAGGGAGTGTCCGATCTCTGGCAGGTTGTAAATATGTACAGTGCAGTAGAGAAAGTGTATGGTTTCAGATTCCTCATTACACAGCAAGCATATATCAGAAGTTGAGTTTTTATTGTATCGCTGTTGGCGTATACCGAGTGAGTATGTATTTGTCACGAGTCGAAGTTTGGTTGATAGTTTGTAACAGGATCGATGTTGCTCATTGCGGGTCTTCAGAAGCTGGTTGACTATCCCAGGATTATACGAATATGAATTAAGACGTGCTAAAGTACTGTAGAAAGCAGCTTCAGTGACAATCCGATCTTTCCAGTACAATTTAACTGCTTTCTTCACAAGATGTTTCCATTCCTCATTGCTGTGTGGCGATGTTAGTTCCTCATATATGCACGATAAATCATATTTTAGAAATAGCTTTCTGACCTCTGAGAACCAACTATTGCTGTTGACATCTTTAAGTAGAAGTTGACGATGGGCGAGCGTTTTTTCAATGGCAGAGTCAGGTTGTCTACAAACATTCTTGAATAAAACAAGTACTTTTTTGTCGATTTGTCCCTGAATAGGTAAAAGTCCCGATAAAATATATACAGCCGGGTCTGCAACTGCATTTGATAGTATTAAAATCTGTTTGATAAATTTCTTTTGGAAGCACTCCAATAATTTTACATGCTTCGGAGATGGAATTAAAACTTCACATCCATAAGTTAAAACAGGAGGTACATAAATATTAAATAGATGTATACATGTTTGATGATCCAGGCCATTCTCACCATGGAATCCAAGAGGCATAAGAACATAAGCAGTCCGACTAGCCTTTTTGATATTGTTGTTTATTGTTTCTAGGAGAGTTTTATTGATAGATGTTGCACGAATAATTCCTAAATGTGAGGAGGAGTCAACATTGGGCATATTTATGTTGTCAATAGTGAAGGATTCAACTGGATGCTTCTTCTTTCCACATTGGGATACTTTGATAATGAAACTCTTCTTAGGTTGGAGCAAATACCGGTGTTCTCTGCTATACTGGTATGCCACATTAATGAGAGTTTGTAGATCAGTGACGTTTGAGCTCACAAGGGCAATATCATCAGCTCAGGCAGTTGCAGATACATTTGTATTTCCAATCGTAATCCCAAGGTGTTGATCAGATAAACATTGTAGGAGATCATTAATATAAAGTTTGTAAAGATCGGCGCTCAAAATTTTACCTTGTCGCACTCCTTGTAATATTTGGAAACTTGCAGATTTCTTGGATGCCCATTTGACGACAGAATTAAGAACAGTCAGAATGAAGATCATCAATAATAGACCATGCGTTGTAGTCAGTTGATGTAATAAAAGTTTTCCGAAGAAGAATTTCTTTACAAACAACGTCAAAAGCTGACTTGGCATCGAGTAAGGCAATATATACATCTGTTTTGTTGTCATATTGCTCCCTGATTGCTTCCTCTAACAAGAGTGCACTATTTAAAGGAGAAGCATTTGCTGTGAAACCTCTTTGTAAATGTGATTGTTCAGGTAAAGTGTATTTCCTTAGCTCGTCACGAATGATAACTTCAATAATTTTAAGTAGGACAGGTAGCACAGTTATTCCTCTGTAATTTCCAGACTTATTGTTTTCGCCTTTGTTCTTGTAGATAGGGTTGAGAAGACCAGTTTCAATGCAGTCGGAATAGTGTTATGCTGAAGTATCACGTTGATTAATTCAGTTAATATGAATATAAAATTGTCACTAGCATATCGAAAGTGTTCGGCAGAAAGTCCAAAAATATCCTCGGCTTTCCCTTTATTTAGCGTTGAAATTGAATGCTTCACTTTCTGAATATCAACCACTAATGCTGTCTTCTCAGTCCTAGAGGCGTTGATTGCAGCATAGTCATCAAGTGCTTGATGGTAAAAAGAAAAGTCATATGAGGTATTGTCATGAGGTATCTGTCTTGTATTTTATCTTATCTATCTATCTATACTATATATTTTGAGACTTCGTATATATGTACTTCATAGAATCCAAAACGCGTGTAAAGATTGAGCTCAAACTTTCTATGTAAGTGTCAAATCACACCGACACGACCGTGGTCGCGGTTTAGAGAAGCTCAGAGCACCCGTTCTCCAATCTCAAATCACCGCAAAGGCACGGCGTGGGTTAATCAAGTGATTATTTAATGAGCGTTTGTTTTTGACGCATCTCTATAAAGAGCGTCTGTTTGCCATTCAACGTTATTTGCATCTGCAGAGAGATATACGGAACATACATTAAATTAAAAAAACATTTGTTTCTGACCAACCCTGCGAGCACGGATGGCGCGCTTTGTTTTTACAGTATATACTTATATACCGAAATCATCCCAGACAATCACGAATATAGCATCAGATTTCTCCCCAGATATACCGTTATAAAGCTACTGGAATCTGCCAATCTACGGGAAATTCCAGGGAATGCCGATTGAGCTCAAACTTGCTACCCACGGGAAGTGTCATATATATGAGTGTGTCCTTTATAGACTCGAACCGATTGAGCTCAAACTTGCTAAATAAGGAAATAGCCCCCAAGCCGTAAATATCAACAACAACGATATTACTAAATACACGTTTTCGGCAATGTGAGAGTTTTCGGGGAGCCGTGATGCCAACAACAACGACCCGAAGCCCCGAATGCCAACAACAGATTCAATGCAATGTTATCTATTATGCAGAGAGATTTCACGACATTACGACGGGTACGGCAGACTCAAAATATTATGCAGACAGATTTCCCGACGGGAAGCGTTTGTTTTAAATTCAATGCAATGTTATCGTAGAGAGATTTCACGAAACAAAGAATGCGTTGTCTGTCGTTCCTAGGAAGGGGGGATTTCTACGGGTAAATTTTTCCGCCAGAAACAAAAAAATTAATTAAAACAATTTACAATTTAATTAAAAAAAATTAACAATAAAAAAACAATTCAGAAACAAAATATATTAAATTTAAAAAACAACTAAATTCATATTCAAAAATGTCATGTTTCTGAAACAAAGCCATGGGACGAATGCCGCCAGTGGCGGGCTAACCTGCTAGTCTATACTATATATTTTGAGACTTCGTATATATGTATGTATGTACTTCATAGAATCCAAAACGCGTGTAAAGATTGAGCTCAAACTTCCTATGTAAGTGTCAAATCTCACCGACACGACCGTGGTCGCGGTTTAGAGAAGCTCAGAGCACCCGTTCTCCAATCTCAAATCACCGCAAAGGCACGGCGGGGGTTAATCAAGTGATTATTTAATGAGCGTTTGTTTTTGACGCATCTCTATAAAGAGCGTCTGTTTCCCATTCAACGTTATTCGCATCTGCAGAGTTATACGGGAACGCAAACGTTATCGCTCGAAATTTATTCCCTGCGAGCACGGATGGCGCGCTTTGTTTTTACAGTATATACGGTATATACCGAAATCATCCCAGATAATCACGAATATAGCATCAGATTTCTCAACAGATATACCGTTATAAAGCTACTGGAATCTGCCAATCTACGGGAAATTCCAGGCTTGCTACCTAGGGGAAGTGTCATATATATGAGTGTGTCCTTTATAGACTCTAACCGATTGAGCTCAAACTTGCTAAATAAGAAAATAGCCCCCAAGCCGTAAATATCAACAACAACGATATTACTAAATACACGTTTTCGGCAATGTGAGAGTTTTCGGGGAGCCGTGATGCCAACAACAACGACCCGAAGACAGATTTCCCGACGGGAAGCGTTTGTTTTAAATTCAATGCAATGTTATCGTAGAGAGATTTCACGAAACAAAGAATGCGTTGTCTGTCGTTCCTAGGAAGGGGGGATTTCTACGGGTAAATTTTTCCGCCAGAAACACAGAAATTAATTAAAACAATTTACGATTTAATTAAAACGATTTAAAATTAAAAAAAATTAACAATAAAAAACAATTCAGAAACAAAATATATTAAATTTAAAAAACATTAAATTCATATTCAAAAATGTCATGTTTCTGAAACAAAGCCATGGGACGAATGCCGCCAGTGGCGGGCTAACCTGCTAGTCTATACTATATATTTTGAGACTTCGTATATATGTGTGTGTGTGTGTGTGTGTGTGTACTTCATAGAATCCAAAACGCGTGTACAGATTGAGATCAAATTTCGTATTTAAGTGTCAAATCACACCGACACCGCCGTAGTCGCGGTTTAGAGAAGCTCAGAGCACCCGTTCTCCAATCTCAAATCACCGCAAAGGCACGGCGGAGGTTAATCAAGTGATTATTTAATGAGCGTTTGTTTTTGACGCATCTCTATAAAGAGCGTCTGTTTCCCATTCAACGTTATTCGCATCTGCAGAGTTATACGGGAACGCAAACGTTATCGCTCGAAATTTATTCCCTGCGAGCACGGATGGCGCGCTCTGTTTTTACAGTATATACCTTCGGTATATACAGAAATCATCCCAGATAATCACGAATATAGCATCAGATTTCTCCCCAGATATACCGTTATAAAGCTACTGGAATCTGCCAATCTACGGGAAATTCCAGGGAATGCCGATTGAGCTCAAACTTGCTACCTACGGGAAGTGTCATATATATGAGTGTGTCCTTTATAGACTCTAACCGATTGAGCTCAAACTTGCTAAATAAGAAAATAGCCCCCAAGCCGTAAATATCAACAACAGCGATATTACTAAATACACGTTTTCGGCAATGTGAGAGTTTTCGGGGAGCCGTGATGCCAACAACAACGACCCGAACACAGATTTCCCGACGGGAAGCGTTTGTTTTAAATTCAATGCAATGTTATCGTAGAGAGATTTCGCGAAACAAAGAATGCGTTGTCTGTCGTTCCTAGGAAGGGGGGGATTTCTACGGGTAAATTTTTCCGCCAGAAACAAAAAAATTAAATAAAACAATTTACAATTTAATTAAAACAATTTAAAATTAAAAAAAATTAACAATAAAAAAACAATTCAGAAACAAAATATATTAAATTTAAAAAACATTAAATTCATATTCAAAAATAAAAAACAAAAATAAATAAAAACAAAATAATTACAAAAATGTCATGTTTCTGAAACAAAGCCATGGGACGAATGCCGCCAGTGGTGGGCTAACCTGCTAGTCTATTATATATTTTGGAACTTCTGTCTGTATGTATGTATTTGTGTTATAGACTCGAAAAACTGCTCGACCGATCCGACTCAAATTTGGTGCGTAGGCCTACTTTGATCCGGGGAACAATATGGGCGGGTCCAATTTCACGTGCGTCCGTGTCCTTGACCTCGCTCAAATACGCTCATATAGGCATGTTTCTGGACCTCGACCGATCACACTCAAATTTGGTAGCTGGTTCTACTTTGATCACGGGAACAATATGGGCGGGTCCAATTTCACTTGCGATCGTGTCCTTGACCTCGCTCATATACGCTCATATAGCCATGTTTCTTGACCTCGATCAATCCGACTCAAATTTGGTATAATGTAGGTATACTTTGATCCCGGGAACAATATGGGTGGGTCCAATTTAACGTGCGACCTTGAGCTTGACCATATTCGCCCATATAGGCATGTTTCCGGGCCGATCGAACAATAGTTTGCCCAGGCGCAGACGATCACAAAACAATCCCTAAATAGCCCGGACGAAGAGGGCCGGGCACATCGGCTAGTGTTGTCTATTTTCGTAGACAAACATGTGTAAATGTCCCTCAGGCGGACTTCAGAGGAGGAAATATGATGGCGCTGGCATTGAAATATTGTCACACCTGGATCTTTCAATAATGGCCAGATTAAGTAAATGAATATAACATATCATATTCTCCCGAGGGTAGATTTATATTACCATTGGTCATTTATATAGGCGGGCATGATTATGATACTATACTCATCGGGACTTTCAATATTTTATTTCTGCCTATTAATGTCACTTAATCTCCCGTATTAGGTATTTATTGTGTTATTTCTTAATATACCTGTTCTATTATGCAAATTACATAAGCTACAGTCATTATCTGGTTTAAAATGTCAGATACACAAGACGATTTTAGGACCCAAGTGCAGAAATCGTTCGAATAAATCTCATGGACAGAACCGTCACAGCCATGATCGGTTTGAAATAGAACCGTAACACGCACCCGTGTTGATTACGAGGTCACAGCTCCCAATTATCAACCCCTATCGGGATACTTTCTCAGCTATTTTACAAAAGAATAACACGGGTACACTTTATAGTCAGTGTTTGTCTTCAGAATGCGTTTCATATTTTATACGCCACGAAAAACAAAGAAATTGCGTCCACGTGGCTTGATTTTCAGTGGTAACATGTTGATATTTACGCGTTAACTCGCTAATACCGAGTTAATTGTGGTCTAGAGTTCAGGTTTCGATAACACGGCACTTCTGCAGCCTCTGTTCATTCAGGAAAGTTTAATATATTCAAGATATCTATAATTATGCGTGATTTTGTCACAAAAATGATTATTTTCAATCATCAGGAACCGTAACAAATCAGGCAAGAACCATCACACTACCGGCGATAGAACGATTTCCGATGTAACAGTTCCTACACAGTGCATCATCCCATCGTTCGATGAAATCAAGGTATTCTGATTCTATTTGTAACATTGCATCGGTTGAAGTGTATCTACTGCTCTCTGGTGGGATATATATTGCACCCAATATCAATCTAAACAGGTTTCCCGATGATTGACTATGTATCTCAAACCACGAAACGAATTTACAATTTGTAGGGATAACCCGGACGTTAATCTGGGTATTATCCCGGACTCCTACCACTATTCCTCCAGATCTGATACTAGATAATTTAATAATGTCTATTTTTCATGTAGAATGTATAACCAGGCAATTCAAGTACATCGCAGTCATCAGTCTTGGTTTCCATGAAACATATGATGTCATGGTTTTGGCACATGTTTTGAAACTCAGGGTAATGTAATTTTTGTCGTAGACCGCATACGTTAATAGACAGAATAGATACCGTTTTGTTACTTTGTGGGGCATTCACAAGTGTCCACTGGTTATTGCCAGTTGGCGTTTTTTGAGACACAGATGTTATCGCGTTCGGTTCTAATAAAAGTTGGTCATCTATGTAGCCATACAGGGTTTCCCTAACGTTACCAAGAATTTCGGTTGTATGTCGTTTTCTGTGATCGAAGTACACGAGTTTGTGTGTGCGTTTATTTTATCTTGGTCTATGTTATCTTCATAATCTATGTTCATGTTCCGATATTTACCATGTTTTGGAATCCAATGATTGTAATTATCAGTGCAAGTATGATATGGCATACAATTATCATTAACAACAGATACATAATGATCGGTGCTACATATGTTAACATCATTTGCAACACAATAATTTTCATGAGTAACATTTGTGCTCATAATACCATAATTGTATTCACCTGTATACTGATTTACAGCACAATATTGTTTTTGCCTATTATCTTTATTTGGTGTATTATTGTCGGTGATGTCGATGGGCATTGATATTATTGAATACTCATGTCCATTGACATCAATCGATTGATCATCTAAGTCACCGTACAATATTTCCCTTGCAACCCTAATATAATCAGACAATTCAGGATGGCTACCATTAAACGATCTCAAAGTTATATCCGATGTGTGAGATCTTGTCGTGTAATTCACAATTCTATCGTGAATACAATTATATTCGTATTCCATTTTCTCACTATCGCTATTAAAATCTCCACCCTGTTTTTGTGCTAAATAATTGGTACATCTTCTGTCCGATTGTAGTGCATGTTTCTCCAAATTGTGTACACGAAAAGCGTAATCTTTTTTTCTAGCACAAAATTTTACATCACAGTCACCATCAATGACAATATGGTCATTTATACCAGTAGCATCTATATCTATATTTGCGAATGTCTGTCTGTCTGTCTGTCTGTCTGTCTGTCTGTCTGTCTGTCTGTGTTCTATAGAAATTCACAGGGGACCATCTAGATGATGCCAAAGGGGTCTACTAGGAGTAACTTTTTACGAGAAAGATAATGGTCGGGGTTAAAATTTTCTAAACTGACGCCGTTGTTGTCAGGGGCAGAAAAGGGGGAGGGGCAGAAAAAAAAATTGTCGGCGATTGCCACGAAACTTATATATAATGATCCCCATAATATGAGGAATCCAATGGTGTGTTTTAAATATGGCAAAAGTCGCGCCGTTCGCGTCAGGGGTGCCCGGAAGGGGGAGGGGCAGAATTTTTTTCTGTCGCCAATTGCCACGAAACTTACATATAATCATCCCCATGATATGAAGAATCCAACGGTGTGGTTTAAATATATCAAAAGTGGCGTCGTTCGAGTCAGGGTTGCACGAAAGGGGAGAGGGGCACCAAAATTGATAAAACTAATTTTAGCGCCGATTTCCACCAAATTGATATATATTCTTCTTCGTGATACAACGAATCTAATTGTGCGATTTTAGAACGCCAAATTGTTGTCCAAACGATGAGAGATTGGGAGGGGAGGGGCACTAAATTTGATAATAATTGGTTTAGTCCCCGATTGCCACCACACTTATACAAAAGCATCCCCATGGTATGAAGAGTCTAATGGTGTGGCTTATATCTGTCAAATGTGGCCTCATTCGAGTCAGGGGTGTATTGAAAGGGACAGGGGCACAAAATTGATGCACAATTATTTTGGCGCCAATTTCCACAAAATTGATACACGTTCTTATCCATGATACGAGGAATCGAATCGTGTGATGTAAAGATGCCATAGTGGTGCTGTTTAGGTGAGAGATGGGGAGGGAGGGATTGGCACCAAATTTGATAAAAAAATTGTATATAAATTGTGTATAGAGATGAGAGAGACACAAAAAGATATATATATATATGTTTAGTGCCGATTTCCACCAGATTGATATATATTCTTCTCCGTGATACGAGGAATCTTATCATGTATAGATACACCAAATTGGTGACCTATGGGTGAGATATGGGGACCTTCAATTTGATACGAATTTGTATACTCACCAATTTTCACCAATTTCATATATATGCATCTCAAATGATACAAGAAATCAAATTGTGCTGTCTGTCTGTCTTTCTGTATGTCTGTTTGTTCTATATATAACTTCACGCGGTACAATCGAGATGGCCCCAAGGCGTTCTAAGAGGGGTAACTTTTAACAAGGAAGATAATGGTGCGGGTTTAGATTTAAATTAAAATGGTGCTGTTGGTGCCAGGGGAAGAAAAGGGGGAGGTCGGCAAAATTTAAAAAATATGGTGAATTAGTTTTGTCGCCGATTTCCACCAAACGAATACATCACCTCCGCAATATGGCGTTGTTCGAGTCAGCGTTGCATCAACTATTGATTTAATAAACTATTTTTAGCCCAGATTTCCACCAAATTGATATATTATTCTTCTCTATGATACGAGGAATATCATCGTGTGATTTAGTGACGACAAATTGCTGTCGTTTGGGTGAGAGATGTGGGTTCATAACTATTCTCATAATGTGTTTAGTTGCTTATTACCACCAATCATATATATAATCATCGCCCGTATATCATGCATCCATGAGTCTAATGGGCGTGGTTTAAATATGTCAAAAGAGGCAAAAGCTGATACAATATATATTTGGCACTAATTTCCAACAAATTCATACATGTTTTTATCTAATGACATACTATGAATTAAATCACATTTGGTGTCGTTTGCGTCACGGATGGCGAGCGGATATGCACTATCATAGATAAGATTGCTATTCGCCGATATCCACATATAAGTTATATAGTCACCCAGGCCATCTCCATATAATTTTAAGGAGATTTGGGCGTTCACATTTCACAATCCCGACAAATGGTAACCCACTTATAAGTCACTTGAACAATTATATCTTCTTAACTGTCATATTTATATGGAGATGGCAATCAGGACATTCACACGGTGAGCTAGCAAAAAGATATACATAAAATAAGCATTAAACGTATATTTATCATTCTATTGAAGAGATACATATATTCGTGCAAATTGAGAGACCTCGAACCGTCAGAGGATTGCATATATATTATAACAAAATTGAGTCTGTTCCATTCAATAGAGTTTCCACAAAAAAAGTTACAATTTGTCAGGAGATATGGAAGACCTGTTCAAAAATAGTGGTCACAGTGTGCAGTCATATATAGTTTCTTCTGATATACAATAAAATGCACATGATTTTTCAGGATCCTCCCAATACTGACATCTGACAAGGGGTTTAGAACAGACTCATCGACTGACATAAACAACTCAAAATCTCGCTCTGTGTCTGGCAAATGTAGCTGATATACTTGCGCAGCAACATTTAACCAATATATAGCACCATGAGCACCTGGAAATTTCTTTGAAACATCTGTATCTTCATGGAGATATGATAGCCAGGTATCCTCGAGATCTTAGTCCAACCCACTAGATTGATTGATACATCTCAATATGTAAAACCCAATTGTCATCTTTTATTTATGCGAACTAATGTCTTTATGATGTCCATGTGTCATATTATAACGTCTGACGATTACGCAGTTGTAAATAAATAAATACTTCATTATTTGTAGAACGGATTAATCGCGATAAACAGAATGACAATTGACAAGGTGGGCCACTACTTATATTCCATGACTGTAATAATCATGTTTTGTGATGCTATTTGAATATACAATTTATGAGAAAACGTATAACACTTTAAGCAAGAGTGTTCTCTATTCCCAACAAATATCCACAGCATACAGATGATTTCACATCGCATTAACCTGGGCAACGCCGGGTAACCCTGCTAGTGTGGTATAAAATCAGCAACCATAACAATAGATTTATGTCTATCGCTGTTAACACTATTTTCAGAATAAGTTTCAAAATCGCATTCCTCATGACCATTAGTGACAAGATGGTCATAAATAGCGTTGCCAGAGTTTGGAGGTCTGTTCTCCACCTCTTCACAACAGTTACTAGCACTCATAGCTATGTTATCAACCATACTAGGCGAGTACCGGTATGTCATATACTCAGCATCCATAAGAGAAACAAAATCGTTGTCAAGACAGCAATTTTCATTAACATTAGCACATTTAAAATCATGATAACATACTTCATAATGGGGCTTCATATTAGCACAAAAATCAATGTTGCAAAATGTTGCTATATCTATTCACCAATGGTCTCGCTCGCAGAAGCAAGCACATTTGAAGCAATTAACACTCGTACCGAGTCCATGCCTCCATAAATCTGATATTTAAAAGAGTATGCGATTATATCTCCTCTAAATGGGCATACAAACGATATACCAAACAATAAATATATCATAGATATAAAATATCTAGTTTGATGCCAACAAAATGGGAATGACAATTATCACTGTGTATATACGACACCGGATATTATGCAGGAAAAAATGTGTTTGTTTACATAATATGCCGAGATTTTTGACAGAAAATTCGTGATTGTGAAAAACCAGGACATATCGGGAATATCACATACCTCTGAATAATTGGTGAGTATGCTATACTTCGAAACTATACTATATATAAATTCTGAATATAAAGTACGTCCTCGGAAATCACGATTATTATGTGAAATTCCGCAGATCGTCTGCAACTTGCTCTATTAAACACCGATTTTCTTGTATTTACAACGTTTGTATGTTTAAATATTGCTATACACATGACTTTCGAAATGTCCACAATCAATTATATACCACCAAACATGAGTTTTTCGGCTGTTTGTTAAAACTATTGCCGAAAGACATAATTATTTGGTGTACAGCGTATTGCAGGAGCACTGTCGTGCAAATTTGCAATGCCCATGTTTTGTTACTGTACGGCATATTGCAAGCCGAAAACAATATCTGCCAATTGTAGGCAAATGATTGGTTCAAAACGGGAGTCGTATCATTCCACATCATTATGGTGACGATTATGTCATTGTGTTGCCTTGCAGCTCATTTGTACACCACCTGTATGCTAATTAAATGGTGACTTATGTTTTAGCTTTAAAATAAAATCAGAGGGGGCTAACGACCAGAAATATAGTTGACATGATACATTTGAAGGTCCTCTTTGAAATATAACACAAACTATCATATTTGGCGATGGTTATGATACTTGTTTCCCAGAAACGCCAAACATTGAAATAAGCATTAATGATAATAATTGATTACAGACCTCCCACTAACTAATGTTCGAAGTCAGTCTTAGATTAGACACAGTCTGACTTCACACACCAGAACTGGTTAGTAACTGCACGCCAACAATGGTTTTATAAATGTAAAATAAAATGTGCGGCAAACTGTGCGAAAGATGTCTTCGTGTCATTATAAATGTAAATAACCGGAGTACATTTTTAACATCTGCGTTATACATGTAGCTCGATAAAAATAGCAAGTCGATGTTCAGTTTAGAATTACAATTTGCCTGCAAAAAGGGAGAGAAAGAGAAAATGGAAAATATATTTATTTGTTATAAAACATCACTTTCAAGTTTGTATTGTTGACCCCAGTCCATAATATTGTCAGAGGACTATTGTAATCAGCGGCGTTTATTCGTCCCCACATCCGTCCGTGTTTTCGTCCGATTTCTTGTCAGACTGTTAACTCCATCTCAAATTATCCGACCGAAACGACACTTCAACTGAGGAATAACCGTCACATTTTTGAGGTCAATGTCAATTATGGTTTCATTCCGATGATTTTTTCCCCTCAGATTTATGCCCATTTATTTTAATGGTCTTATCGGAGTGTCACATACAGTATGTTCATTATATTTACATTTTGAGTCAACATTGTTCACATACGAATCACAATTGATTTCCAACGAATATAATTTCACAATCGGCCTGTTTGTGACTCCATACTTAGTTTGCAACGATACAGATCGTACATGACCATCGCTCCCTTTGTGCAGTTGCGTGATTAAACCAAGTTTCCATTTTAGGCGTGGATTCTCCTCGTGTATTTGTACAACGTCTCCCACTTTCACGTAACTTTGTCCATTCTTGGATGTATTGTAGTGTTCACGTAACGCTAAGAGGTATTCGTTCTTCCATCGTGTCCACGCAGTTTGAACAACGGTCGCTAACAGTTTGGCCTTTGCCACATAGTCAGATTCATTTCCATAATCTGGGTCAGTTAGAATGTTGTCATCGACTGGTGAATGTTGAAGTGCCATCAAGTTTCGACCGCACATGAGTTTCGATGGTGTAATTGGGTCTGGTTCACCAACATCAGACGATATGCATGTCAGTGGTCTGTCGTTTATAACAGCTTCGATTTCGGCTACCACAGTTAAAAGTTCACCGAACTTAATACGTCTGGAACCTAGACTCTTTTTGAGAAAAGTTTTGTCAGGCCAATTAACCGTTCCCAAAACCCACCGAACCATGGGGCCAGGTTTGGGGCAATTACTTGTGAATGTAATTAATTACAATTACAATTACTTCAACATTTTTCAATTACAATTACAATTCCCGTTACATCTATTTCACAATGTAATTAATTACAATTACAATTACTTTGAAATGTAATTCAATTACAATTACAATTACATTTCAGCACATCATTGAAGTAGGAACACTTTTTATTTATATAAACTCTATTTGATAACAAAAGATAAATTTATTACAAGCAAGATAAAATACACAATGAAGCACACTTGTTACAGCGCAGCCAATGTACTGAGTCCAGTTTTGGTGAAAGCTGGTAATTCCAGCGTGTTGCATTGGCAGCTTGCAGTCGGGGTTGATCTTCTAGAAATTGGAATGATATCAGAGATTTATGAACTTTGCTAACTATCTTCAATGCTTTGGCATTCTTGACCGATGTTTTTGCGTAATGAAAGATCCTAGTAGGTTGTTGATCACTTGCTGATGGTGATTGTGTGACTGTGGATTCATAGACATCTTGATGCTTTCGCTATAAAATGAAAATAATAGAGTATTTTAGTAACACACATGTATCCACCATTTAATTATTAAGGGAATAAGACTATCTCAGTAAGTCAGACACACATCCAGGCCAATTGTAAAGGACAATGAGATAATCAACACTCTGATTGTTAATTAGAGTCATAAACTTAATTAGCCTTTGTGGCCACCAGCTTACTGGTAACACAATGCCTCAACTAGACAGTGCTAATTGGGGGATTATTGAGGCAGATATTGTCCCCACTTTGTCATTCAGTTGCAAATTAGAAGGGACAAGAAACAATGCATATACCAATACCACCATATGACTGAAGTTATATGTCAATGGAATTAAACAAAACTAATACATAGAAATGGAAACTTACCTTCAGATGTGTCACAAAATTGGAGGTAACTTTTTTGGAACTGGATATTGTAGTTGGGCAAAGTTTGCACTTGGCTTTCATAGGACACGATGTGTCTTTCTGCAAATTAAAATGCTGCCAGATTTTTGTAGACATGTTGATAGCATTAGCAATGGTTGGTATGAATTTCTACCATAGCATATATACCATAACAGATGGAGATAATGAAACATGATCATAAGAGTGATATATTATAGTGATCTATTGTCAATTATTATACTTCCATGGTGTAACCAAGGAAGTATATTGTTTTTGTACTGAGGACGTTTTCCGTTTATTTTGAAATACTCAGAAACTAATTGCAGTAGGAACGCGAACTCTCTAGCGAATGTAGGCATCTATGGTCTACTAAAATTAAAGGTATCCGCATACCGGTCCAAGGTTTCTAGACGGAGTTATGGCCCTTTTGCGATTATTTTTCATTATTATTTGTTATTATACTCCACACTTTTGCAACGCCCTAATATATGAAAGTATGGGGAGTATCGAACTGAAAGTTTGTACATATGTTGGGGTCAATGAGTTCTAGCCTATCGGCATACAACGCATATTGTCCGCGTATACCCGGCGGAGTTATCTCCCTTTATATGAAAACATGTCACTTTACTATCTCGGAAATTATAAGGAGCAGAGCATCGAAAATTGGACCGTATGCACACCTCGATATGCCCTACTGCCCACAGGCATCAAAACTTGTGTCCGCGCTTTCCATGCGGAGTTACCGCCCATAACTAGGGAAACCTCTATTTGATTGTACTCTGTTGTTCTCCAGTATCATTCCAGATAACTGCATTTGGTTTTCGTAGTCGTGTTGACCGTTATCAGCTTAGTCCGAGGAAGAAAATTGAACAGGGTCGGACATATATTTTGACACTGGGATGGGGGAAAATTTCGCAAAAAAAGTTTTTGATTGACATTTATCTATTTAAGTATATGTACTTCCTGAACGTAAACAAACCCATACCGGAAAAGATTTTTGAAATCCGAGAAGAAATGTAAGAGTAACGGGCCCTCAAAGTTTGCAATTTGGGCCCATGTGCTTGTTAACACATCTCCTCCGAAGATGTTGAAGTTTGGATGTCATCTGATACGCCAATGTGTGCGGACTGAAAAGGGCACGCGGTGAGCCAAATTTTGCAAGGGTCGGTTCAGTATTGTGGGTCAGGGGAGGGGTGGTCTATGGTACCAATTTTTAATTCTTCTCGGAATCAGATGAAACTTGGAATATAACATCTTCAACACCAGCTGATCTAGAAACTAAAAGAATTTCGAAATTCTATTGAAAATTGACAGAGTTACGAGCCCTCAAATTTTGTAATTTTGGGCCCATGTGCTTGTTAACACATCTCCTCCGAAGATGTCGAACTTTGAATGTCATCTGATACGAAAATGCGTGTAGGCGGAAAAGAGCACGCGGTGTGCCAAATTTTGCCAGTGTCGGTTCAGTATTGTGGGTCAGGGGAGGGGCGGTCGGGGGTACCAATTTTTTATTCTTTTCCGAATCAGATGAAACTTGGAATATAACATCTACCATACACGATGATCACAAAACTGAAAACAGATCGTAAATCCGTTAAGAAATGGCCGAGATTTGGGCCCTCAAAATTTGAATCTGGACCCATATTCTTTCCAGTAACCAAAATGTTATCCGTCTCCGAATAAGACACAATTTATAACAAACAATCTATGTGAGGAGCTGATCACAATACTGAAAACAATTTTAAAATCCATTGGAAAATAATTGAGTTACGGGCCCTCAAACTTCGCATTTTGGGCCGGGTTTGACAATTTCCCAACCCATTCACCCAATTTCGAGGTAGGGGTGGGGTCACTTACAAACACATAAGATAAACACATACATGATAAGAACAACATATAATCAACATACTTCGTATTTCCGTCACAAAAATGCGATTCTTTCAGATCATAATATTCCCTATTATTATACTTCCATGGTGTAACCAAGGAAGTATATTGTTTTTGTACTGAGGACGTTTTCCGTTTATTTTGAAATACTCAGAAACTAATTGCAGTAGGAACGCGAACTCTCTAGCGAATGTAGGCATCTATGGTCTACTAAAATTAAAGGTATCCACATACCGGTCCAAGGTTTCTAGACGGAGTTATGGCCCTTTTGCGATTATTTTTCATTATTATTTGTTATTATACTCCACACTTTTGCAACGCCCTAATATCTGAAAGTATGGGGAGTATCGAACTGAAAGTTTGTACATATGTTGGGGTCAATGAGTTCTAGCCTATCGGCATACAACGCATATTGTCCGCGTGTACCCGGCGGAGTTATCTCCCTTTATATGAAAAATGTCACTTTACTATCTCGGAAATTATAAGGAGCAGAGCATCGAAAATTGGACCGTATGCACACCTCGATATGCCCTACTGCCCACAGGCATCAAAACTTGTGTCCGCGCTTTCTCTGCGGAGTTACCGCCCATAACTAGGGAAACCTCTATTTGATTGTACTCTGTTGTTCTCCAGTATCATTCCAGATAACTGCATTTGGTTTTCGTAGTCGTGTTGACCGTTATCAGCTTAGTCCGAGGAAGAAAATTGAACAGGGTCGGACATATATTTTGACACTGGGATGGGGGAAAATTTCGCAAAAAAAGTTTTTGATTGACATTTATCTATTTAAGTATATGTACTTCCTGAACGAAAACAAACCCATACCGGAAAAGATTTTTGAAATCCGAGAAGAAATGTAAGAGTAACGGGCCCTCAAAGTTTGCAATTTGGACCCATGTGCTTGTTAACACATCTCCTCCGAAGATGTTGAAGTTTGGATGTCATCTGATACGCCAATGTGTGCGGACTGAAAAGGGCACGCGGTGAGCCAAATTTTGCAAGGGTCGGTTCAGTATTGTGGGTCAGGGGAGGGGTGGTCTATGGTACCAATTTTTAATTCTTCTCGGAATCAGGTGAAACTTGGAATATAACATCTTCAACACCAGCTGATCTAGAAACTAAAAGAATTTCGAAATTCTATTGAAAATTGACAGAGTTACGAGCCCTCAAATTTTGTAATTTTGGGCCCATGTGCTTGTTAACACATCTCCTCCGAAGATGTCGAACTTTGAATGTCATCTGATACGAAAATGCGTGTAGGCGGAAAAGAGCACGCGGTGTGCCAAATTTTGCCAGTGTCGGTTCAGTATTGTGGGTCAGGGGAGGGGCGGTCGGGGTACCAATTTTTTATTCTTTTCCGAATCAGATGAAACTTGGAATATAACATCTACCATACACGATGATCACAAAACTGAAAACAGATCGTAAATCCGTTAAGAAATGGCCGAGATTTGGGCCCTCAAAATTTGAATCTGGACCCATATTCTTTCCAGTAACCAAAATGTTATCCGTCTCCGAATAAGACACAATTTATAACAAACAATCTATGCGAGGAGCTGATCACAATACTGAAAACAATTTTAAAATCCATTGGAAAATAATTGAGTTACGGGCCCTCAAACTTCGCATTTTGGGCCGGGTTTGACAATTTCCCAACCCATTCACCCAATTTCGAGGTAGGGGTGGGGTCACTTACAAACACATAAGATAAACACATACATGATAAGAACAACATATAATCAACATACTTCGTATTTCCGTCACAAAAATGCGATTCTTTCAGATCATAATATTCCCTATTATTATACTTCCATGGTGTAACCAAGGAAGTATATTGTTTTTGTACTGAGGACGTTTTCCGTTTATTTTGAAATACTCAGAAACTAATTGCAGTAGGAACGCGAACTCTCTAGCGAATGTAGGCATCTATGGTCTACTAAAATTAAAGGTATCCGCATACCGGTCCAAGGTTTCTAGACGGAGTTATGGCCCTTTTGCGATTATTTTTCATTATTATTTGTTATTATACTCCACACTTTTGCAACGCCCTAATATCTGAAAGTATGGGGAGTATCGAACTGAAAGTTTGTACATATGTTGGGGTCAATGAGTTCTAGCCTATCGGCATACAACGCATATTGTCCGCGTGTACCCGGCGGAGTTATCTCCCTTTATATGAAAAATGTCACTTTACTATCTCGGAAATTATAAGGAGCAGAGCATCGAAAATTGGACCGTATGCACACCTCGATATGCCCTACTGCCCACAGGCATCAAAACTTGTGTCCGCGCTTTCCCTGCGGAGTTACCGCCCATAACTAGGGAAACCTCTATTTGATTGTACTCTGTTGTTCTCCAGTATCATTCCAGATAACTGCATTTGGTTTTCGTAGTCGTGTTGACCGTTATCAGCTTAGTCCGAGGAAGAAAATTGAACAGGGTCGGACATATATTTTGACACTGGGATGGGGGAAAATTTCGCAAAAAAAGTTTTTGATTGACATTTATCTATTTAAGTATATGTACTTCCTGAACGAAAACAAACCCATACCGGAAAAGATTTTTGAAATCCGAGAAGAAATGTAAGAGTAACGGGCCCTCAAAGTTTGCAATTTGGACCCATGTGCTTGTTAACACATCTCCTCCGAAGATGTTGAAGTTTGGATGTCATCTGATACGCCAATGTGTGCGGACTGAAAAGGGCACGCGGTGAGCCAAATTTTGCCAGGGTCGGTTCAGTATTGTGGGTCAGGGGAGGGGTGGTCTATGGTACCAATTTTTAATTCTTCTCGGAATCAGATCAAACTTGGAATATAACACCTGCAACACCAGCTGATCTAGAAACTAAAAGAATTTCGAAATTCTATTGAAAATTGACAGAGTTAAGAGCCCTCAAATTTTGCAATTTTGGGCCCATGTGCTTGTTAACACATCTCCTCCGAAGATGTCGAACTTTGAATGTCATCTGATACGTAAATGCGTGTAGGCGGAAAAGAGCACGCGGTGTGCCAAATTTTGCCAGTGTCGATTCAGTGTTGTGGGTCAGGGGAGGGGCGGTCCGGGGTACCAATTTTGTATTCTTTTCCGAATCAGATGAAACTTGGAATATAACATCTACCATACACGATGATCACAAAACTGAAAACAGATCATAAATCCGTTAAGAAATGGCCGAGATTTGGGCCCTCAAAATTTGAATCTGGACCCATATTCTTTCCAATAACCAAAATGTTATCCGTCTCCGAATAAGACACAATTTATAACAAACAATCTATGTGAGGAGCTGATCACAATACAGAAAACAATTTTAAAATCCATTGGAAAATAATTGAGTTACGGGCCCTCAAACTTCGCATTTTGGGACGGGTTTGACAATTTCCCAACCCATTCACCCAATTTCGAGGTAGGGGTGGGGTCACTTACAAACACATAAGATAAACACATACATGATAAGAACAACATATAATCAACATACTTCGTATTTCCGTCCCAAAAATGCGATTCTTTCAGATCATAATATTCCCTATTATTATACTTCCATGGTGTAACCAAGGAAGTATATTGTTTTTGTACTGAGGACGTTTTCCGTTTATTTTGAAATACTCAGAAACTAATTGCAGTAGGAACGCGAAATCTCTAGCGAATGTAGGCATCTAAGGTCTACTAAAATTAAAGGTATCCGCATACCGGTCCAAGGTTTCTAGACGGAGTTATGGCCCTTTTGCGATTATTTTTCATTATTATTTGTTATTATACTCCACACTTTTGCAACGCCCTAATATCTGAAAGTATGGGGAGTATCGAACTGAAAGTTTGTACATATGTTGGGGTCAATGAGTTCTAGCCTATCGGCATACAACGCATGTTGTCCGCGTGTACCCGGCGGAGTTATATCCCTTTATATGAAAAAATGTCACTTTACTATCTCGGAAATTATAAGGAGCAGAGCATCGAAAATTGGACCGTATGCACACCTCGATATGCCCTACTGCCCACAGGCATCAACACTTGTGTCCGCGCTTTCCCTGCGGAGTTACCGCCCATAACTATGGACACACTATACACCAGAATGAATACACCGAGGTTTATTTTTATTATTTTTTGTTTTTTTTATAAGTACAGAGCTCTCAATTTTTTATTGCATATTCCGAATTGGACGAGTAATTCTAACTCGAATATACCGCCTAAACATGTTTTTACCCAGGACTTTCCGCGTTACGGGGTAGGGAAATATTGCAACTATGTTTCCCGCCAAATTCAAACCGGGTGATTAAAGAGCAAGATAATGTCGTAGCATATACGTTGACATACTTTATTTACGTCCCAGAAGTTTGACGGCTATACTATAAATATAATATGCCCAACGGAGAATGCGTGTCAGTGTGGGGTGAGACTTTAGGAAAATTCCACGAAAATTGCAAAGTGGGGAAAATTCAAACATCGAGATAAAAAAATTTTACGAGTACTTCTGATGGCTAGTGTTCACGCGCATCCAGAGGGCGATTTTCTAATTTTCAGATGGAACGGTTTACTCGTGACAACGCTATATATCATAAATATGTATACTTCTATAGTCTATCACTAGCCGATTTTTAGCCCCAAATCCAAACGGGCCGACGTAGGAGCGAGTTTAATGCGGTGGTACATAAGCCGGTATACTGTCGGTATGCCTCTAAAATTTGACCTCTCTAATATAAACGCAACCTGCTCAAGGGAGTGTTTGTGTCGGGTGGGTTCAGATTTGGAAAATTCCACCGAAGATCAAATGGGGAAAATTACTCCGAAAATCACATATTGAGATAAAAACTTTTCGATAAGTGGATGTGATAAGTAGTATCTAAACGCAATATTAGTAAACTTTTTAATGATTTATATTGAACGGTATAACCCTGGTAGCGTATAACGTTGTGACGGGTGATATATATTACTCAAATTCAAACCCTCTCTTCATGACGCAAATTCTAACGGACGTAGCAAGAAGCAAGGCAAATGCATGAATATGCTCACCGATATACTATATAGGTATGTCCGCTCTACTGTAAAGGTAACCTATTGTCACGATTTGACCTGTCCAAAACACTCCCCGGACAAAAGTTTTCCTAGGTATCAAATTTCGTCGAAATCCGATCGTTTTACTCGATTTTACCTTGAACTGACCATTTCGAAGGTCAATGTCAGGTCGGGGTCACGACTTGACCCGCCCAAAAGACTCCCCGGACAAAAGTATCCATAGGTATCGAATTTCGTGGAAATCCGTGTTTAACCCGATTTGACCTTCGATTGTCTTTTTTGAAGACAAATGTCAGGTCGTGGGGTCACGATTCGACCCGTCCAAAACACTCCCTGGACAAAAGTACCCACATTTATCAGATTTCGTCAAAATCCGTCCAGCTGTTTTCCCGGCCATAGCTGACAGACAAACAGACAGACAGACAGAGGTCTTCAAAATATATATGAGATTAAGAAATGTCAATGCAAGTCCACCATCGGATCGTAAGGCACCAATATGCATTCGCATGAAGAGGAACACACATATACGCATAACACTCACATGGGACGGGATGAAATACCATGGAAGTATATCTGATTCCATGGAATCTGACCTCTAGTTTGAAGTTGTTTTCTCATTGTATTTATCAAAACAAGCCTTCTACACTAAAGGTTAACCAATGCTTAAGCAAACAAACAGGAGGTGTCAACAGAATTCACCATTGAGACACAGTGGATAAAAACTCAGTGTTGTGACAACATAGTGATAGCCAGTCACCAGTCTAACACTTTGAAATTTGGAAAAAAACATTTGAAGAAACCATTGGATGAATCATGAAAGAGAACTTTGAGAAGAAACAAGTACCTGTGATTTTTAAGTAATTGAAATTAGACCCTAATTACAATTACAATTACATCCTAACCAATTACAATTGCAATTACATGTAATTGAGAATAAACTCAATTACCAATTACATGCAATTACTTGAAAAAATGTAATTAATTACAATCAATTACAATTACAAATTACAATTACCCCATCCCTGCATGGGGCGCGCTTTGGTATGAACACCCACTGAACGTTTCTTCTTGAGAGCTCTTCTGTAATTCGTGGGTCGGAAATCAGCTGACGTATATGGCCCGCAGCTGCCTCAAATGTACTCGCGTTGTCGGATATCATTTTTCGTGGCAACCCCCGTCTACTGACAAATCGTCTAAACCATTGAAGGAAAGTGTCAACACTTAAATCGGGAACTACTTCAAGATGAACAGCACGAGTGGTGGCACAGGTAAACAGACAATTGTACATTTTGTGTGAGTCAGTAACAAAGAGACAATAACACAAAATATCCTGTGTTGGTGGTAGCCATCCAACTGATTACCTGTAAGCTAATTTATTAACGGTGAATGCATGCCGAACACAAGAGTGCACGGCGTAAAATTATTATAAAAACTGCCAATAACATAACTTTTAATCGCCCAAATTGCACCAAACTTCACATATCACTAGTTTACATATACACACACATCTTTATAAACTTTATTTAATATATTTCCCTTATTTACGCCTTATTTGGACTTGTGTTCGGTATTCATAGAGTTATAGCCGCCATCTTGCCGAACTCTGGTTTACGTGATGACAGCTAATATTGTACACAAACCTACCAACAACTAAACTTCTAATAGGTCAAATTGCATCAAACTTCACATATCACTAACTTACATATACATACACATCTTTATAAACTTTATTTCATATATTTCCCTTATATACGCCTTATTTGGACTTGTGCTCGGTATTCATAGAGCTAGCCGCCATCACGCCGGACTCTGACTCGGCGTGAAATTACATAAAACTTTAATTAACGTAACTTTTAATCGACCGAATTGCATCAAACTTCACATATCACTAGCTTACATATACACACACATCATTATAAACTTTATTTCCTATATTTCCGTCTTTTAACCCTTATTTTGACTTGTTTTCGGTTGTGTTCGGTTATTTTCGGTTGTGTTCGGTATTCATAGTGACCCACATGAGTGTCTAATTGTAAACACAGACATTTGTTCAGGGTGCAACGGACCTGTCCGTTTTACAACTGCAGAATAGTAGCATTGCTAACCCAACCCCTTGATGGATCCGTAAGCCCATATATCCAGGAATTATAGGCCCAATTTATAGAATGAAATATTTATAAATGAATATTTATATATAGATGAATATTGTTCATGTTCAAAAGTTTATGATCAGAATTAAAATTTATTCGAAAAAAACAACAATATTTTTTATTATTTGAACAAATGGGAACCAAGATGATGAATTGATGCATATATTAGTTGAACAGCTTCTATAATATAAAGGCAAACAATACACTTAAAATTGAAATGTTAGTTGAGAGCAGCGAAATATGTGACCCATGCAGACGGACAATTACCACCGTCCCTATTTAAATATACGGGTTCCTGTGGAAATGGGGCATCGTGGAAGGTCTTCATAGGTTGCAAACTATTTTGCCCTGACTCCTTTTGTATATTATAGATATACAACTAATTCCAAGTCAAACTGGAGCAATTGATCTCCTTGCAAAAACACACATGACTTCGTTCAAGCATGTTTCGTTGTAGCGAGCGCATAGTAACTGCAGGTATATATCGGACTACAAGTTATTTTACCATTGATGTAGTCCGTCAATCGTATTTATCTCATTTGTCTCACCTTTATCGCAAAAAAAAAAACCCAGTATATGTCGATTTCTGGGCTACCGATTTGTTTATTTCTGGTTTGCGATAGCGGCAATTCGCACGACATTAAATATATTGTAATTTGTAATTCGCCGTACACTAGCACCTGACGTTCAAGTCTGATTGTGTGCGGACGCGCTGACAATTTCCATACGAATTCTCACCGTTCTTCGTTGGTACAATCTCTTCAGGTACACATTGATAACTCAAGAAAATTGAAGAGAGCGTATTAAATAAGAGGCGTTTTAGCTCTCATGATTGATATTTTCCCGTGCAGGAACACGCTATCATTGAACAGTACTCCATGCGCGTTGGACTGTTCAACTCGTCATCGATAATCAAACAAGATCATTGTATAGCGAACGCAGTCAACGAGAAACTATGTCAAAATTATTACGCATTATAAATGAATTTGATAGATTTCTAACGGTGGTATACTGTCAAGAGGACAAAATTGATAAAATTCCTGCATAATATCCGGTGTCGTATATACACAGTGATTATGTGTCCCCTGGGAGCAGTTTTAAAAATATCTCCCTGAAAGAAATTCCCCTGTCAGAGTCGGAGCACAATGTTTAGTGATAGTCTCCATTTATTTCCCTGCCCATTGTAGCTTTCTACTGCGCATGTCATATAAGCTACATCTGACTACAGCTGGCTACAGCCTGCGTGCTCAAATACACCCAGTATGAACAGAATAACTCGCGCCTGTCTACCTTAGTTGGGCTATCTTCTCCTTGGTTATCAGAAGATTGGATTATTCCTCTTTGCTACACATTTGACACATTTCTAAACGGTTTGACCGTGTATGTGAAGGCGGAATGATCACGTGCATGAGTAATGTTACATTCGTTTGGAATAGCAACACACGTTACAAGTTGCACACGCGTGTGGCTGAACCTGGCTATTATATATATTAGTGTAAACAATATTTTATTCTCAATAGCAAGTGTGTACATACATATACAATTTTAATTACAACACATATATTTATTACAAAATGTTTACACGTGTGTCCCAGCATATAAGAGATGAGAAAAGGATCTGACTGTAAGCTTTGTAAGCTTATATTTGTCATTTCCCCATTGGATATTCACATGGGTGATAACTGGTTTATCATTAATATCTAAGTGAGTTATGTTGACTGCGAATTAATAATGGATATATATAGCTTCCTGCCTGCCCACCCCTCAGCGCCCATATGGTCCCCACCAACCCGTTCAATGAGACAAGGGTTGCCGCATTGTTGATAGCATAGTTTGTTTTCTCTCAGTTAGTCGCGAATCTTTTTGTAAGTAGAATATATTTCTGTACTCTTGCGAAGATATCGATGTTTTGATCTAGTGTTAATGACTGAGATCCTTTAATAAGATCATTTAAACATGGTCTGTTATGAAGACCTTGGAAGCATATCGTTCGTTCGTTCGTGAACTTTCGACAGTATAAGAAGAAGTGTTCAGTTGTCTCTGTCAGGCCACAATAAGTACAATCGGAATTATCCTGTAAGTGATTTTGGTGCAAGTGATCATTCAGATTACTGCATTCGAGACGTATTCGACAGTGGATTACTTGACTTTGCCGTGTATATGCATACTCGTAGAATTGTGGAGGTTCTATACAATCTTTATTCAGGAATTGTTTAAATTCGGAAACCGTTTCGCACATTTTCGCTTCGTCTGATAATTCATTCCAAAGTTTAATAGCATGTGGTATGAATGATTTTTGTAAAGAGGTAGAAAAGCAAAAGGGACGTCTTAAGTTATCGTGCCTGAATGGGTATCCACTTGAAGTTGTTGAATCCCTTGGGACATAGTTATATAGATATTGTGGGGTTGATTTTCTCGTCATTTTATAGAATTGAGCAAGTTTTGATTTTTCTCTCCTTTTCGATAGTTTTTGCCATCCAATTTCTACCAATAATTCATCCCTATTACAATTCCTAGTAGCCCCAGTTATTATACGTGCTGCATCATATTGTATATCTTCTAATAATTGTGATTCTTCAGCCGTGCAATTGTCCCACACAGGGGAAGCATATTCCAAGACGGGGCGTATAAATGATAGATAAATTCGTTCTAATGTTCTCCTATCTAGGGCATATTTATTCTTCCTAAGTATGTATAATCGTTGTGAGGCTCGCTCTTCAATATCTTCGATGTGATTTTTCCACTTCCCTTCATCGTTAAATGTCAGTCCTAGGTGCTTATGTTCAGTCACCTCTATGATATCTTCACCTGCCATCCTAAGGGGTGGATGATCTTCAATAATATTCTTCCGTGATACTAGGATTAAAATATATTAGCTGTTTGTTGTTTAGCAAAGATTGAATCCGCATCTCTTCTCCTGCTATATCGGAAAGTGTAATATTTACGGTATATACTGAAATAAACAGTACATGTACGATGTTTCACATTATGATAATGTGATATTACTGCCAAACCAGGTTTAAACCCCGTGGTTCGAATCGGACCTCATGGTTCGGAAATAGCTATCAATGTATAACAAATTGGGTGAACTTCAGGAGAGGCTGACGGCTAAAATGACGACGAAACACAACAATTGAAGAAAAAGCACAACGTAGAATGCAAGTGTTTCAACCTTGACTGCAAGCACTTTCCATGGGCCACGTGTCGGGTTTGTGCTTTCCCCAGGCTCGTATGCTGTTGGGTCCACTTCCGTATTTTCTTTACCAACCAAACACCTGGCCCATTTCGGCAATTCTTCGGACGAGTCTTTGAAATAAAATATCTGAACTGCTACTTCAATGACTGTGGTGATAACGGCGAGAGAAAACAGGACATCGAGAATTAATGCTAGGATTGAAACTGAACCAGATGTTTTCGGCAAGATGCTGTAACTCAGACTGAAGTAAAACGAATACGACAGCATGATTGAAACAGAGTAAGATAGTTTCTCTCCGCTCTGTTGTGGTATCTTAAAAGTGCACAGGTTAGCCGCAGACAGGATAAACAGCGGTATTATAATAGTTATGACGTAAAATGACGACTTCCGCTTTAAGGTGAATGTAAATCTGGCGCCGGAATATCGGTACTTACTGTAAGTGTAATTCGAAGTTGCGTACGAAATTAGTTCCCATTCGTCCTTTTGGACAGACAATCCGTCATCCGTGAATGTTTCGATAGCCGGAATGAGTCGGGTGTTATAAGAGAGTGATCCGAGGAGTAAGGAGCATGTCTGTGTATCAAATGGGAATCGAGTGATATCTATTTTGCACGCAGTGTTGAAATCGCTGGCACCAGTCCACCTAATCGAGCCGTCAAATCGCATTACGGTATCAAACCCAACGGTAGTAAGCGATTTGAACATTGTTGCGTCATTGGTAACGCCCACGCGGGGTATCCAGATCATGTCGTTATCAAGGTTGATAAACCCATGACCATTACTGTTATCCCATCCGAAGAAAGGCACCGTCCAGGCGAGTTCCACAATGCCGTTCAAATCGATTGTTTGCGACGAAGACAATACGCCAGTTATATCAATCAGTCCAAATGTTATTGATATATCGAGTACCCCTCTTACCGGGTGAATCAAAGGATCAGAGTTAGTATAAGCTACGTTGCGTGCACTGACTATCGTGTTAATATCTTTAGACTGACTGACAGCCTCGTCAGCAGGTATATCTCCAGAATTACCGGTGCGTGCCACACATGGCAGAATCAAACACAGTAACACTGCATACCCCATGTCCATTGTTGTTGTTTACGCTGCTAATCACTGGTGGCCAGATTACGCAGTAGGATACTCTGTCTGAAATGTGAGAACACGAATAAAGTATACAAGAAAACTAAGATGCATGCATCAGGTCGGCCGTGAACAATCTACCATAGAATTGTTGTAGCTATCGATTATACATTTTTAAACACCTGGCTGTATGTATGTATGTGTGTATGCATGAATGCATGTGTGTATGTGTTATAGACTCTAACACTGCTCGAATTTGGTATTTAACGTGTCAACTTGACCTCGCTCATAGGCATGTTTCTGGACCTTGACCGATCCGACTAAAAATTTGTGTGTAGGACTACTTCGATCCCGGGAGCAATATGGACGGGTCCAATTTCACGTGGGACCATGTTCTCGAACGTGCTGATATAGGCATGTTTCTGGACCAATTGAGCAATAGTTTGGCCAGACGCTGTATATACTGGGTACTGTCCAGATGGAGGCGATCACAAAAAAATCTCTAACTAGCCCGAACGAAGTCGAGTACATCAGCTAGTCTAATATATATTTTGGACATTTGTCTGTCTGTTTGTCTGTTAGCTATGGCCGGGAAAACTGCCTGACAGATTTGACGAAATTTGATACCTAGGGGAAATTATTTCCAGGGAGTATTTTGGACGGGTCAAATCTTGATCCCGACCTGACTTTGACATTCAAAAAGATCAATTCAAGGTCAAATCTGGTAAAACGGAAGTATTTCAACGAAATTTGATACTTACTGTTACTTTTGTCCCAGGAGTGTTTCGGGTGGGTCAAATCATGACCCTGACCTGATCTTGACATTCAAAATTGTCAATTCAAGGTCAAATCGGGTAAAGCCGGGCGGATTTCGACGGGTACTTTTGTCGTGACTTTTGTCCGGGGAGTGTTTTGACGGGTCAAATCGTGACCCCGACATGACCTTCACCTTTAAAATAGTCAATTCAAGGTTAAATCGCGCAATTCTCCGAATATCAGAGGGGAACATCCCGGACGAAGTCGGGTCCACCAGCTACTATTATATATTTCTAGATTTAGTTACAAACTAAATACCTGTATATTGTACAAAGAAATGTTTGACAAATATATCTGTATCAATATTACCATGCGGGTCATTAAAATAGATACGACGAAACAAATTTTGAAGGGTGCATGTATCAGGTAAATTTTTATATTTCAAATGACAGGAATGCGGAAAGTTGAAGTACCTACGTAATACTGGCTATCCGCATGAAGAGATATACATGTATATAAAAACCAAAATAGAAGATGACTGCTGGCGACAATGTTTTCCAAAAAAATTCAAAGCATTCGATAGCTCCCATCTAGTTGTCAGCCCGAAGATCAATATGAAGTTTGGTGACTATCAGATGAGGGATATGTCTGTACAGTTGCTAAACAATTCAGTCATGCAAAAGAGGATCAAAGAGTAAGATACCAAATTGCTGCCTGTGGTAATGTTTTTTAACGAAATTCGGGAAAATTAGATTACTCTCACGCTGGTTATCCAGAAGATCATTGTGGAATCTGGTGACGATCGGACAAGGGGTGTCTTCTGTAGGATCAACCAAATTATTTAGCCATAAAAATAGTAAAATTGAAGATCACCGCTGGCAGTGATGTCTTCACAAGGACAGTTTGAGAACAAATATGGCTCACATCTAGCGGTGACCCAAAATATCCACATGAGAAAAAGTTATCCAATAAAAGCTGGCTGCAGGGTGCGCCAATTGATTCAAATTCGAAATTTAGCAGGGTGTACTGCTTGTGGCCATGTTTTCCCCGCAAATTTGATAGACTGATGGACAAAACCACTGAATCCGTTGAATCAATATACATGTATACATTGATTAATTTATATGCATTGTTATACACAGTACTGGTATATAAAGGTACTGAAAATAACTATATTACTAGTATACATAAAATAAACCATATATCATGGCTATGGATCCATGATAGCTGAGAACTTGGTGTGAATTAAAGAGTGGTGGTTTCTCTAGCATATCTAACCCTCCACGTTAGTAAAATGCCATTAAATGTCATAAGTATAATCTAGCTTGAGGACAGAAGTGATCCATAAAACCCCCTTAATTCAACCAGGTCCTCGCGCGATGCATGGTCGATCACATGATGATCTAGGGGGGGGTAGAATTGTTGTATAAAAACAGCACTGCGTGTAAATATAAAATAAAATAGTGCTACATCTTATTACAGATTATTGCCATATATAATCAGTGATTATACAGACAGTCTGACAAAATAAAGTTTCAGTGACACTATATCCGAAGAGGGGAATAATTTCATCTGTTACAGTCAATGGAGAAATTATGAATCTGGAAAGGTGAAATTTCTAAGTAATACTAGATATCGACATAACGCGATAACATATAACGTAAATGCAATATGGCCGCTGGCGACCATTTTTTCCTATGAAATTAAAAAAATATTTGATAGCTCTCATCTGATAGATCAATATCAAGATAAATATGAAGTTTGGTGATGATCGGATGAGTGAAGTGGACTGTGGTCTGTGCTAAACGGTTTGGTAATGCTTAAAAAGATTCTTACCTTAATATTTTTATGTTCACTTTATAAACTTCACTGAGTCATCTTTGTCATGTATTGAGTTTGATATCTTTTGTTAACAGTTTATAAATTATGTTTGTCTCATGTTTGTTATTTTAATTTATGTGTTTATTATCATTAAATAAAGTTGCATTCCTTAAAAAGATTCTTACCTCAATGTTTTTATGTTCACTTTATAAACTCCACTGAGTCATCTTTGTCATGTATTGAATTTGATATATTTTGTTAACAGTTTATAAATTATGTATGTCTCGTGTTCGTTATTATATTATATACACTTTATAGTGTGTTTTCAGAACGAAAAAAAAATGAATAAAATCAACAAATTTGTAAATTTAAAAACAATTCAAACGTTGTTGTATTCCATGTCCCACCCCGGACATATACACCAAATTTCAATAATATTCATTGAGAAACAACGGACAAAACGCTATATAACACCCGTATACATATTTTATTCCGAGCCGGACTCATCCTCGGGCACATGTTATAATAGGTACCGATTTAACACACGTCGACTGGGGCGAGTTGGCCCTGGGGCGATTAGGCCGATTCCGGCACCTTCTATAATTTACCGTATGTATCCGTTTACGCGTAGTTTACTTTAGAAAGTTCCGCAATTAATACCGTAAATAGAGCGACCATATTTGACAGAGAATGCCTCTGTTATTGATTATCAAGTTGCTATACATTAAAAACGACAAATTCACATGCTCGTTCAAGCGCAGTAGTCTATTTTCCCCATGTTAAAGGACATCTACAAATACTAAATAACGCTAACCTACTGCCGAATGTTTTACACGACAACTGTTAACATATTTGGGCTGAATTCATCTGACGCGGTATTATTCCTCAAAATAAACAACAAAACCATCGTTACTTGGAAATGTAGTTTGGGCTAACATTTACATAAATCCTCCACATCAATTATTCGACACACACGTCAGATGAAAAACAGACATGAAGTAAACGGCCAAATTGGCCGAAATAATATCGGTGGACGCTCAAAAGCGTCGGCAAAGTTTTATCGTCCGGGGGCCAATCAACTATTGGTCAGTATTATACACAGAAATACCGTAGATACTAATTACTGATGCTGTTGATGTTGCTTTTCCCCTGGTTGCCAGGTTACGGATTGCAGTGTACGACACCGTCACTCTGTAACGTGTAAATGCCTAGCATGACATCGTGATAACGGTGGCCGACGTTTAAATTCCATACACGGATAAATCACCGTTGGTCAGAACTAGATACATATACGCGTAGATTACGAATATCCAATTTTGCGTTTCTGCAGATGTTGACTATAGTCCCTGGATGATAGCATCACCTAATTATGACAACGATGTATATAGTTAAATAGGAGGATATATAGTTAAAGAAATAGATATAAGGCCAATTTAATTTTGAGTATAGTTTTCACACATTCTGACTAGCAAACGGAATACTTGCCAAGGTGGCAGCAAGTTTTCAAGTTTTTGCGTGAGTTTCAGTTTTCAAGTGAGACATACGGCCTAATTATTTCTACCAGATCAGGAATAGACTAACTATTGTTGCATTATGAAAAGAGTTCCCAAACCCGAACTTTCTGAAGTCGGTCAGTTTAATTTTTCTGGGACATAAATAGTCCGTACAAGAGAAGCCTAATTAGCGCATGTATCGCGACCTGCGTTGATCCCCGAGCCGGAGCTTTAAATAAGGGGAACACACGATTCATAATGTATTTAAAGGTACTCAATCCGATAAAACTCCTCTCAATTACTATTTCAATGGGTTCTGGGGTCAAAAATATTTGATTCGAGTCGAGGAAGTCACCCGTCAAAGCTCAGATTTGTTAAATATCGATTTTAGAAATCAATTATTTTTCATTATCGGGAATACTTTCTGGCCCAGATCTCAGGCAAAATTTCGTTATTATTACCACTTGATTTTAGAGTTATCCATCCTTGTCTGTTTGAATAGAGTTTTGGTGTACAAATCTCGAACAGGATACGAAATTGACGGCAATTATTAGTACTCATCTCGAGAACATAACAAATTTCAAAAATCAATATCTAATAACTCTGAGCTTTGTTTGGTGGGTTCCTCGACTAGAATCAAATATTTTTTACCCCCAAAGCCAAAGAAATAGTAATATAGGACCCTCTGATCGGATTGTTGTTGTTGGAATCTGTTGAGATGGGGACCCTCTGTTCGGATTGAGTACCTTTAAATGGCGTATTTGGTACTTTTAAAACAAATAACCGTGTATGCACATGACATATACTCACGTTTATTTATGGCAATGGTACTAGATATAAACTTCAGGTATATTCAGGTTTGATGAAGTCGATTGTATATATGTAGTCCAATATAATCCACGTTATCTTCTTATATAAATGTGTTAATTGTAGTTGTAACACTGATATACACAATATCTAGCAAATGACTAGTTTCAGATCATATCAAACTGTTCAGCAGTATATAGTAACATAATATGGTGGAAACAACCGCAAATACACACACGACATGCACATGTAGTTAATCGACTTATATAATGGTACAACGTCCGATTGGTTTTATTTTACTTTAATTAACCTGGACATATATGAGGTCCCCACCCACCAAAACTTGATGAATTCCCTTGGGTGAGATAAGACTTCAGAACCGCTGGAGAACTATCATTTCCATCCGAATCCTTTCTATTCGTTTTAGTTGGTCACCAGATAGTCTTCAAACGATATATTTATTGCAGGCAGTTGATCGGGTAACGATAGTTTAACGATGCCGACTGGACCATCCACTGATATACACGTACATGCATGTACGAGAGTGCCGTTTGTTGTGGTTGTTGTCCATGTTGTCGTATTTACAGAAGATAGTTCAGAGTCTGGGGAATCAGCTACTCATAATATACACGAACGACATTAATAACAGCAACAATACATTTATGTATATACAGTACCGGACATTAATAACAGCAACAATACATTTATGTATATACAGTACCGGACGTCCAGTCTAACAACAAAGTTAATGATTCCCACAGAGACCATAAATCTACACCGTGTCGTGTGTCCAATAAACAAGACAGTACATGACCGTGAAGTCGCTCACCAGACTGTCGATACTGAGAAGGATGGGACTTTAAAGACTACCGCAGTCTGTACATTTCAATTGTAATATGACTTTGCCTAAACCTACATACAAGGCTCGAGCTGATTGGTCTGTAGCATGTGTTCCCATGGATACATGAACGTCATTTTGTGGTGTAATTCTAGATATGTGGTACAATCAGTATATGTTTCTTTCTTCGGTATATAGCATGATATTAACAAATTCGCGTACGACTTGAATTATGAGCGTTCTGAAAGTATGATGCGGTGGCAGCATTGCACTGATTGTACCACAGATTTATGTGGTACAATTAAGAATATCTAGAATTGTATTAAAAAAACGACGTCCATGTAACCATGGTAAAACTCCGCTTCGGGTCATCCTACAATCGGTTTCTTTGTGGTCAAATTCTACTTTATACGCCGATTCGCAGTGTATTTATTTCTTAAATAACTTTAAAACATACTATCAACTTCTCACCTCTCTCACCTGTGCTATAAGCTGAATATTTCACAAGAACTGCAGTGTTTCATTTATATGGACCAATTATGATTCCAGCCTTATCATAATCATAATCATTTCAACAATTTCAAGTGATACCATGCATGTTCCCCAAAGGTAGTAAAAAACAACTGGGCATGGTTAGTCAGCATCATCCATGACACCCAGAGATACATGCCTTGTGCTATCAACATACTAGTACATGTAATTGCTATAAACCTCACTACACAGACAAAAAGGCACCACATAGATACATTCATTGATGCTATCAACATACTAGTACATGTAATTGCAATAAACCTCATTACAAAGAAAAAAAAGGGGTTAAAAGCACGGATGGCCTTCGTATTAGGTTATAATTTAGAAATAACTTGCAGTTATATCAAATTATGAAATTTCCTAAAAAATATGCTAATAGTAGAGTATAATGATATTATGAATGCGATATTATCCACAAAACAACTTTGTGTGAGCCGAGCGTTTGTTTATATACAGCATGGAGATAAGATAATGAGGATAAGCAAAACGCACAACACCGTATTTTTAGGAGAGTGATTCACGGTGACCCATTCAACACCAAAATTTTGAGATGCGATGATTTGCAAACACTTTACCGGTATGTTGTAAACATCTGGGTGTGGTGGTATTTCTAACGAAAATTCCTTATTAGTGGGATCTCCCCAGTGTTGAGTGTTTTGCTTATCGCATACTCTTTACGTACATGTCCTTTGATTACATAGCACAGAGTACTAACAATGACAATAACATGCACTTTACCCGATTTTTATGATTGGTATAAGATCAAGTTTTGTCTTTAACATAATATTCTTTCTGTTTATGGCGAGTTTAACGGATGTGAATATTTTAAAAGCAATGCCCATCGGCAACACATACCGTATCTTTAACAGATTATATTCAGATGACATTATAACACCTATATAAACTGATAGGATATCATTATAACCGTATAATGCTAGCTAGCAATCTATGTGCATATATACACAGACACCAAACTTGAATGCAGCAGCACAAATAGTTTCGCTTGCACACTAGTGGGAGGGGACGTTAAATCTCATATATCGGCCCTGTTTGAACTCCACTTTTGAGAATGCTCCAGTCTATCTTACAAAAGTTCTTGGATTCAGAAAACCAATCTCTAACAGAGCGCACCAGTCATACTTCATTTATGATTCTGTCACCGGTTGGGTACTTGTCTGGTGTTCTATATTTAGCGAGGTGTTTTCCAGCCAAAATGGCGAAAACAGATCGCCACAAAATCAAATATCCTCTGTGGTTTAGAACAATTCCCTCGCTAAAACTTATTGACAAAATGGAGATTTAGACAGGGGGGGGGGTGAAAAAAGTGTTTTCCGGGCACGTATGCCGGGGTTGGTGGGTGTTCGATAGGACCAACAAACAATTTTTTCAAAAATATTTTTCCTGCAAGTATTTTTGACTGTTTTTGCAATGAGTTTGGCTTAAAACACATCTATATGTTAATATTAACATAAATGACAAATTTCATGATGATCAGACAAACAGTATAGTCTGTAGCCCATGCTAATGGGTTGAATTTTGAAATCCAAGATTGCTGCTGGCAGCCATGTTTTTTTGACTGAATGACCCCAAAATGACTTGTTCCTATTTACATGTCAATGTTAACATCCATGACTAATAGTATGCACGGAAATTCATATACAGCTGTTTACAGTGAATTCCCCCACCCGCAAATCTCTGTTTTAGGGTTAAAAGGGGGGTGGGTGTCAAAAAATGGTCGGGAAAAACTGCCGAAAACGTGAAAAAAAATTGGACGCGGGGGTGCTTGGGTCCCAATAAGGGTTGAAAGTCTAAAATCAGCATACGTGCCGACTCCCCCCTGATTTATAGCGGTAATATTGTTGACGATTTTCGCATGCTATTCAGCAAAATGTTGGCAGCCAATTAGAACTCACGCGTTTGACTTGACTAATGTTTGTGTCACTTATGTGCGTTCTTGTCCATGTGAGTTTAGATATTTTTTGACAGAATAACAGGAGAACCAAATAACACCCTTGCGCAAAATAGTTCGTTGGTTCCAGTGGGACTTACCATACCTAAAGATGCATAATCCGATTAAGCGCCCTTCAGTTACTATTGATTTGGATTCGGGGGTAAAAAAATATTTGATTCGAGTCGAGGAACCCACCTATTAAAGTCGCCGTCGCGAAAATTCTCAATATATGTTCATTTATTCATATTTGTATCAAGTTATGCACACTTATATAAGAAAATAATCCCCCGCTGTCTGAAAGATACGAGTGTTTACGACTGTGTGTGTCTGGGTGATAGCCTGATGCCTCACCTCATTATCTATTTTGACGGAAACAGTTATTTGCGAGAAAGCGCGTGACGTATTCAAGGACCTTGGGTATTTCCCACTGAATGGCTGACACTGACAGAAACATTTTTGCGATCTGATTGTTCCTCGCATGTCGCAAATCAGCCACCGTACTTGTCTGATTCGTCAGCAGAAGACACTTTAAATTTGATAACGGGAGCGTACATGCACGAGCCGGAATTACCACAAAATTACCATGGTGTGAGACCACCAAACGATCCAGACCTTGGACAGGTCTGGCAAATGTGAGAATACAGCTACAATAGCTGTATTCAGCTAACCTAGCTGTATTCAGCTATATATTCTACTCTCAAAGCGGTGGTTTTTCGTTAATTAACAGGACGCGCTAATTTGCGCATCTAAATTAGGTGACCCTATTCTCGACTTACTTTTTACCAAATCAGAACCGTCATTTGCTTTGTGACATAATGTTGCCTTTTGTCGATACAGCGATACTGTTTTTGTTTGTAAAGTAACCACTTATGGTGGGCGGAGGAAATAAACCTGGTACTATTTTCTATGCTATCGAATCGTTAAATAGCTTGGAAATAAAGATATTTTCTCTCACAATTCATCCATATTTCTTCCTGCTCCCAAACCGGAAGTTCGCGTTGAAATGCAGTACACATCTCAAGCATTTAAATTTACTTACGAGTAACGTTTATTGAACGATGCAGCGTACTATTTGTAACGGTATCTACAGATATTAAGCGGTACATTATGAAAGTATGGCACATCATATAGACAACTATACATAATTTGTGACTTGAAGAATTTCTTGTGTAAGTGAAGAGTCAAATGTATCAAGAGAAGCCTTCTCTGGTGAGTTTTGGCCCGAAATAGTAACAATTCTTCCACAGATTATCGCCCATGCATGGCCGTCGAGTCCTAATCCGATCTGCCGACGTGGGATTTCGCCAATCAAATGGCAGTATTCCCCAAAACATGTAATACTAGCTCATGCACAACTTTTTTGCTATGAGTTTCTCAAAATAAACGCACACGATTGGCTAGTTTGTGGATTCATATCAAACATAACATGGGGGTGATACCGACCTTGTTTATTCCACCTGAAAATTTGGAACGTTCATCTTACAATAGAGCATGCCACCGACACGAAACTGTCCCTGTACTAAACACGCTGAATTTTCTCAGGGTAAGACTTTCACTCTCCATGGAAGAGACCACAAAAAATTTAAGAAATCTGAAACTGATGGACTAATTTCTCAGGGTTTTCTGTCTGCCCGGTTCCGGTGGCTGTGCACCGCCTGTGTAAATTTTTCTCAAAATGGTACTCTTGTGGATAACAACTCTCGTGAGACTGATGCTTTTAATGAAGTTTTAACGGCAATTCGAGAGGGAAAACTTTCGCCCGATCAACTACAACTGTTAGCATTTGAGTTGGGAAAAAGTCAAAGTGATGATGTGTTGGATAGAGGGAAAAGTGGAACAGTTGGATGTTACAATGTAAATTATTTAAAACAGTTTTCTACCTCCGTTTGGTTAACCTCGCAAAACCAAACAATTTGTAAATTTCTTCTCGGAGTCACTACTTGTTCTCCATCAAGCAGTCCACGGAAATTGAATTCTTTGTGTTTATCAATGGAACAAATCATAAATTCAAGATGTGTAAATTATATAGGACCATTTTCATTCTCATTAAATTTGTTGACTCACTATTTGACCGGGAGTAAAACAATTTGTGGTTTGAACGCCAATGTTCGGCCTTCAGGTTCCCATACCACCATACGAAAATGGATCTCTGAAAATGGTAATGTGCCAAACGTGGTTCCGGATGAAGGTGATGTCATAACTTTTTTCGATAACAATCAGGTTCTCGGCAAGAGGTGGAGGGTGGTGGATAATTCAAAGCCAACGTTGAGTGTTATGACAAATGTTTTGCATCTAATACCCGATGCAATGTCTAAGCTTCAGTGGGAAAGTTCTCTTTCGCCCATGCAGTGGAATTTCATAAAATGTTCTGAACGGAAGTCGCTGTTCTGCAAAGTTAAAACTGTTATCGAAAATGATGAAATTTGTTTCCGAACCGAACGATCCAAATATATTGATATTGTCTTAAAGGAGCTGGTAACCAGTAATTCTACGACTACGACTTCAAGTGATAAAGTTAATATTGTGAAATTCTCAGATTCAAAGCCCACATTTGAAACGTCATGTGCTCCGAAAAATGATAAGTATTCATTTGTAGACAGCTGCCATCCAATTTCACCACCAGCTGCTGTTTTAGGTGAACCTATATTTGTCAATCCAAATGGATACGATTCTGTGACAATAATATTGGATAAACTATTGAATGCATCAACCCAGCCTAGTGGTCGGGCGTGGACTATCCTTGGCTGTGATGGGTCACCGTACACACTGGCACATAGACTCATTGACACTATGTTTCAGTGTAGACAGTGTTCTCTTGAGTTTACGGGTGATGTTGCATTTATTGAACACCAACTTAAGTCCCATGCTATCAAGGGGTATACAATTGAGCCTTCTGATAGGAAGTATGGGGACATTCTTGTGATGCCAGGTTTTGGACATTTTGAAATAAACTTGGTGAAATCGTTTTTTAAAATATACTGGGACATTGTTGTGTGCAATTTGGCAGACATGTTAGGCTTTAAGTCGCCTAAGGCTATGTCTACCTGTTTAAAGTGCTCTGACCACCATAAATCATGGCAAATTTTACAGATTCTATTTAATGGCACCAGGGATGAAATTCTTACCAATTATATTCAACATGCTAATGTGTGCAGTGAAAATGTTTCGGAAGAAGGACTTTATAATTATGTTCAAAAGAGCCACAATTTAAATTTGAAATTCATGTTCAAAATGACATTTACATATTTATTCGCATTTGATCTATTCAGGGCTGGTATAAGAAGGAACAATTCCATAATTATTAATGCTGCTTTGACAAAACTTTGCCTTCTATTTTTCTTGACCAATTCTCCGAATTATCGTGAAATTTATCTACGATATACATTTACAAGAGTGTTGATGCCAGACGATGTGCGACTATTAGTGGATAAAAATTTGGCGTTTTCTCTGTCTGGCCACTCGAGCAAAGGTGAAGGTGGGGACTTTGTTTTGGAAGGGCGGAACAAAAAGCTAAAAGCGTGGCTACCACCTGGGTTGCCTTCGGAAGAGAGATGGGTGGAGCTGTGTCGTGGCGTAGACGACTTGGACGAGGTAAGAATCCAGTAATTTTTATAAGAAATACGTGTCTATATTTATTTATTGTTATCTTCTTGTCTCCCTCTTCCAGTTCCTCTGCCGCCACGAACTCTTGGCCTGCGCCCCCTGTTGCCACCGCCTCGTCCCGAACCTCTTCCTCTTCCCCGAACAGCAGTCTCTAACGGTTGCTTTTCTTGCCTCGCTAATTTCGTTGCATTTTGAGAAGGTAGATCTCTTTGGAACAAAACAGAATATATTGCATATCATTAGCGGTGGATTAGAACACAATAGCTTTGCGGCCATTCTGGAAGCCATCTCCGAAACAAAAATCATTTTACTGATACATGCAGCCACTTGCATGGGATTTTACAGCGCGAAATATATTTATATAGTTCAAGATTCATTTACGTCCAATTTAGTGACCGTTGTCTTATATTCTGAAGTGGTTTACCCCCCCCCCCCCCCAATAATTATCTTGATTGCTATAATACAGGCATAAAACATACAGACCATTCATATTAAAGTAATTTCCGTATAGTAATAAATATTTCAACATGTTCCTCTTATTGTTATTGTGTTATTATGAAGAAATCACATGAGTGGCAATGACCTTGTAAAACTGCCAAACTGAAACAAATCCATTTTAATAAGGACAAATAGTAGTTAAATAATTTGAGTTGTACTATTCTATTTCACAATGCTATTTATGTTGTGGGGGACTTGTGTTATTTAGTGCTTACCTGTGCTTTGGACAGAGAAAATCAAGTCTGTCAGCCTGTTCATCTGTGAGCAACGGGTAGCCCTGGCATTTTGCGTGTACCCAGTAGTCACAGGTCCCTTCTGGTGGCATATCGCACCCAAGCCATCGCTCTTCTTCGACTGTCTCGTCCTCCCATATCGCAGCGCATTCTCGACAAATTTTTATGCCGGCGATGGCCTCTTCACACCACTGGGATTCAACATCCCGGTACGTTGTAATGTGGCTCGGGGATGGCGGACTCATCACTTCGCTCTCTGGTTCTGGTTGTACGTATGGGTGGTCTATTTCTATGGCGGATGGTGGTGCTGCTGTAGTCTCAGTAAGTGCTACCGCCCGTGGTGTCTCCTCGTTGTTATTGGAGTTACTCTCCACCTAGCATATAAAACAGGCGCCATAACATAAGAATTCAAACCACTTTGGTTGTTTCGTGCATATTCATTATACATCATTGGATTCGGAGATTGACATTGAATGTAGGTTCAGATTGTATGAACATCGTCACTTAATAACATGTGTTGATCTTTATGGATCATAGATGGCCAATAGTTATGTTAAGGCACTGGCAGCGTGCACTGTGGTTAATGCACAATCGGTATAAAAAGGAATTTCAAAATAAATATATATTTTGTTGTTATATATATGTATCACATAATAAACCCACAAAACCAGCTTCGTAATCCTTGGTAAGATACACGTGTAATATTAGCGCGTGCGATGACGTCACGCCATTATTTGAATGACTAGCGATTGCTGAAGTTTATCAGTTTATGGTTGTTATTTTGTATGAATACTTCTGATTGTTTCGCGTTTATTTTATCATGTGATAAAATGTGTCTCAAAATCGTTCTATTTTATACGTAAGTTATCAATCTCGTCTACTAAATTCTATTTCAGCCTTGGTAAACCTCAGCTCAAATCGAATTTAGTGAACTCGGTTGATAAATTCCGTATAATATAGAAACTCCTGTGAGATATTCTATATTTCTTTATGAACATTTTTAACGTTGAATTTATTTGAAATATTACACACAAGCTTTATAATAACATCAAAATATACTTACTTCCACTCCATGTTTCACTCCCATTTCTGGCGTCGCCCAGTAGTACCCTGCTGAGCTGGGGGTTTTTATTTCTAAGTACGCCTCCATGCCAGTTTGGGTACAAATTTCATTGAGCTAAAAATAAAACATACTTGAATAAATCATTTCCATACGCAGATACGCAAAAATATTGAAGAACAGACTGGAAAAACTAATGATGGCGAAAGAAAGGAATTGCGGAAAACGGACATTTCCAAGGAAATAGCACACTGGCGACAAATACTTCGTAATGCGGATTATGTTGCTGACTCAAAGGTGCGTGTTTGTAACCCCATTGGCCAGTGAGCTTTCTAACCCTGTAACTAAACACTCTGTGGATAAACAAGCGAAATATTGTAATCACACTGATTCATTTGAAAGCGACATAATCGAATTGCCATTTTGGAAGCCATCTTCAGAATATTTTTTTTTTACATCTTTGTGCTTGTTGAATTGTTTCCAGCGTATAAATCATTTTATATTTATGTTAGTATTTTATTCCTCATCTCATCTCTCCTGATCTTCCGGTTTATCGTTCTCTCTATCACATGAAATGTATTGTTTGTTACAGATAACACGACCAGTACAAGCCATCGGAGCGACAGCACCAACGCTAGATGGGGATCTGTCCACCATCCATAACCAAAGTGTGACCAATAGGATGGTGTATATAGACTATGTGTTCGACCATTGTGATTATAGAGGCGCTCCCATCGAAAGGGTAGTTGTTACTGAGGAGGATAGGAGGAAAGCAGGTAATACTTGTGAAAAAATATGATATCTCGTCTACATATAAGTTTTTGTAAATGTTCAACTTTAAAATGAAGGCATTGAGCATTAAACCATTATATTCAATTCAGAGAGCATGCAGTGCAAAACGAAGGCTGAATTAAATTCAATGACGAAAGAGAAACTGGAGCTTTTGAAAAGGGCAGGGATCGAAGATCTACACAAGCAGTTTTCGGAAGCGTGGGTTGCTGCGAAACGTGCAAAAAAAGAAACGCTGGTAAAATTGGTGGTCCAAATTGATGAAACAATTGATGGGTTGAGGCAACGCTTTGCTGCCGACCGCGAAGCAAGTTATGATGGTACGTTATAGTTATGTGATTCTATCGATATGTCTATATATCAGTCAATATAATACTCACACTTTTGAATAATGTCCGTATCCGTTTGCTGAGGCACTGTGCTCGTCTCGAACTGTCAGTGATGTATTCAATTTTACGAGGACCAGTCGCTTGAGTTTTCGCACGAGGTGCCTGACCCTTTGTGTTGTTTCCTGGGTTGGTGTTTCTGCCTTTTTTACATTCGAACAGAACTGCATCGTTTGCATTTCGTTTTGACTGAAATGAGCAAAAACATGATTATCATTTTATGGTTTTGTGTTTATACTCATGGGATGTTTTGTACACTGGCAGTCACTTATCATAAAATAAATACTATGTTTTCGTGTTATTTTCCAGAACCAATTATAGAGGACCAGGAGAGCGACTCGGACCCAGATATGCCACCACTGGAATCTGATTAGTTCTGAAACAAATTCAAAAATGATGGAAGCTAAGTATGATACCTGCTTACAACGAACAGTCTATTACCAACATGCTAATGCATTTACATTATATAAACATACAATACAAATAAGATATCCATTGTTATTTATATTGATTCTGTACTTATGTGGATCTTATATGCCTACTTTAATCTATAATGGATTGATGACATTATAAAGTTATACATTTAATTTAACTTACCATTTTCGAGTTCTTCTATATAACTTCCGATTTGTGATTGTTTAGGTCGCAGAATGGAACACGACGCGACAAAAACGCTGCATTAAATACCCCAGCCGGGAATAATCGGATGAATTTGATCACTCAATTCATGATTTGGACCAAATCGTGTGACTGATTTGTGCCACGCATTGCATGAAGCCCCTATTCAAGCGCACTCAGCATTTTCCAGCACGCTATTGTGATTGCTTGTTGTCTAACTCACGCAAGGACATAATTTTTCTTCAAATGCGATGTCTACATACACAAGAAACGTTGAAGTTATGTATTTTTGCGAGTCACACTCACAGTTACAAGTATGAGTTTCCGTACTTTCGGAGAAAGTTGTGAGATGTACTCGCTCAATTAATCTCTGGCTCGAGATGTTCCCTTTTTACTAATTTTAAGCCGGCCTTCAAACTTCGTTTTAGAATTATCCTATTGCTACTTCCGGAAATTGTTAGACATTTCATTTTCGGCGATAAAGATTGCTTTTAATATAGTTTTAATGATATTCCGCATTGGTAAGAGGGTTATTAAACCGTTATGACCGACATTGGTCGCCATATTAAGTTTACAAACAAAAACAGTATCGCTGTATCGACAAAAGGCAACATTATGTCACAAAGCAAATGACGGTTCTGATTTGGTAAAAAGTAAGTCGAGAATAGGGTCACCTAATTTAGATGCGCAAATTAGCGCGTCCTGTTAATTAACGAAAAACCACCGCTTTGAGAGTAGAATATATAGCTGAATACAGCTAGGTTAGCTGAATACAGCTATTGTAGCTGTATTCTCACATTTGCCAGACCTGTTGGATGGCGAAGAGATGAAAATCGCGTACGAAAATGGTGAGTCACTGAGCGTCTCTTATTAAAAATATCGCGGTCACTGGCAAAACATGTGAAAATAAAATTGATGTAAATACTAGCTAAAACCCCGTTTATACGAGCGGACATGTGTAATAATCATTACGCATACTCAATACATCGAAATATGAAATATAATTCAAGGAAAAGTTGTGTGTCTGCCGAAATGTTAGTCTAAAAATATACCAGTAGTATTTTTTTTACTAAAAATGTCAATTTTTTTATGTATTGAAATTCTGAACTCGACCACTGCCAGTCCATGGCTGCTCACGGATTGACATTGGATTCAGCTATTAGTATCAGTACTATGGCAATCAGAGACAGTGTTTGCACTGGCTAAAATAATAAATAATAATTTGCCAAAAATTAGCTAACTCTTGATTTGTGACATTGTCCAAGAAAAATAAAGTGTCTTGAAAGTTGAATATTCAACATGTTAATTGTTATCTCGACACATCTTGAGATCCTGACATGCGCATCTCAAGCTCTGAACATATTACTAGTATCTCGCGATATTATCTTGAGATCTCTGCATATTTTCTTGAGATCTTGCCGTATGATCTCGAGAAAATATGTTAATATCTCAAGATTCTTTTCTCGAAATATCGAGAGAGTCGAGATAATATCTTGGTGTGGATATTTTCTATAACAGTATATGGTACATTGTATATCATATTGAAGACAGATTCATTGTGGTCCAAGTGAGATGATTAATCATATTCATGGGTTCACATGACTGTCGGGGTACTATACATGTACATGTAGTATGTCTTTTGAATGCAAATCTGTTACGGTACTGGTATAGCAGAGCAACAGGAGGTATCTCGGATTCTCGGTCCAAAACAGCATCAACCCAACCAATTTCCCAAGCTGTTGTGGACTGAGAAGACTTGGTCTATACTAGTCCGCAAATCTGACTTTTATTATCAGAGCATAGCTCCATAAAAGTCAGCCAGGTATATCACTGAAAGCAGTACTCCGTCACCAATCATTGGTGTGGACATTTACTCGACTTTTCACAAGCGATAACACACACTAAAAAATATTATTTAACAACCAAAACTCCCACATACTTGTAGATCAGAGCTTCTAGTACATTTCTAGTGTGTTGTCAATGCATGTTTAAGATGTTAGTCGTGTCATTCTTCGCATAAAGCGAGAGCATATTTCTACCGCCTCGAACTTTCAGCCATTTTGTATTTGCAAAAATCCGTCAAAACAGTGAATTAGGAATCGGAAACGGAACGAACATAATTGGATTCCGGCTATAACATGTTCTTGTTTGTTTCGAGTTTATTTTCGATTCAAATATTTATAAACATGAGAAATAAACTTAATGATAATATATGTATATATGCATGTAACCATTTCATAATCACCATCGTCATCATCCGACATCAACATATTATTATTAAAATCATCATCGCCATGATATCATCATAATATATCATCAAATCAATTTTTTTCAAGGGCGTGGCTAAAGTGTCTTATTAAGTGTCCAAATCATTATTCCAACCTCTTTCCATCCTAATTGAGTGAGAATTTTCCAAATTGACACCTTAACTTACCAACTGTCGTCAAATTGTAATATAAGGTAGCCATACGGTCACTTATCGGCGTAGGTAATCGGCTTTAACTAATTGACGACTCTAAGACTATAATATTCAGATAGTGATGGGCGGTTAACCGAGAAAACAACTCAGTTTCGATTTTTAACAATAAACCGAAAACCGACCCACGCGATTCTGCTCAAACCGATATTACGTTTTTTTTTTATGTTTATTTTTCACTTAAATCAACTTATTATACCTCCCCAGGTACTTATTAGTTGATATTGTTATCAAATTATCGGCCTCACTGATCAATATTATATCGGAATGTGTCCATTTCGTCTCAGATATGTGTTGTTATAATATCGTATAGGCGACTGTTTTTGTTCTTTTTCAAAACATATGGCCGAACGAAATAACGAACATGGTTCAACAAAAAGCCCTGTTTGGAGTTATTTTACGCGTCTAACTGGAGACGACTGCAAAAAAATGTCGCTGCTTAATATGTCATAAAAACGTCGCTTAAACCAGAGTCCGGCTAACTATATGAATGCCGAACGTACACAAGTCCAAATAAGGCGATAATCGCCAACCAAAAAAATGGAAGCGTCTGCTAACTCGAAAACTTAAGTAAATGGTATGAACACTTTGGTCATCTGGACATTCCGATGTGATGTAATCTGGTAGAAGTTTGCAGCCATTGTGCAGCTTGTAAAATATGTCGCAACATCACACACATCAAAGCGATCACACCGCAGTCATTGAATGTGGGTCAATCATACACGTGTCAATAATTGTTACACAGTCAGGTCAAGGACGCCCACTGTTTGTGAATTTGCTGCTGTTTGTGGTTGAATTCTCAGACACTAATCAATGCATATAATATGATAAATATGTTTTAAACATGTCAGAAAGGGATAAACAGTGAAGATGGGGGTGTTTATTTTTTAAAATACCGAATTGTATCATCTTATCGCGTTGGATTCAGTTTGCGTCGGCATTTTGTCCCGTTGTTTACCTGTGATCGCATTTCCTTCCTAAAAAATTTAACGTTATTGGGACATTATTGACTCTAATTGCGGTTACTTTGAAAGTATATTCATTTCAGTATAATTTCACTATCTAGTAAAAAAAAACGAACCGAAACCGATGTTTTTTCTCCCAGAAAAACCGAAACCGAACATAAAAAATCAAAACCGCCCATCTCTACTCGGTTTCGACTCCATATCGTCGCTAATGCTTTGTCAACGTTATTGGCACGTAAATCTTATGTAAGCATAGCGATGGCGACGTGGTCGGAACTTGGGCGTTTGATACCGAGACCACTATTTGAATATTAATGTGTGTTCCAGAACGAAAAAGTTGAAGAAAATTGACAAATTTGTGAATTTAAAAACAGTTCAAACGTTAGTGTATTCCATGCCTCAGCCCGGACATATATACCAAATTTCATTAATATCCATTGAGAAACAACGGTCCAAACATATAACACCCCGTTTACACATTTTATTTGGAGCCGGCCACGGCCTTGGCTTACACTTTATATTGTGTCCCCGCACATATCGCCACGCCCTTGGTCATTGTTTCTTTGAAATCAAACTCCATTGTTTATTAAAACTTGAAATTCAAAAATGATTTGTTGCTGTTGCTTTCACTCGGTCGATCGTTCCCGTAATTATCTGATCTCCTTTCCGGTTATGTAGTTGAAAGTTCGTTCCGCCTTTTCCGTTCCGTCAATTTACTACAGATCAAGTTTTAAATGTTGACAAATTAACGGTCTCGGATTTATCTCAAAGTTCGGATTATATTTCAAGAGTCAGGTATTGTACACAATGACTTCGTAATCTGCCACTATCACTTGACCTTACAACATAATGGTAGCAGATAAAACCATCTAGTTATATGTGAATTTGGTGATTGAAATGAGGCGGGGTAGTGTCTATTTTTTTCCCGAAATAGTTTTTCGGCAAGCAGTCTACCATGTATTTTTAAAACAACTACAAATGTCACATTTTTATTTTTTTCGTCGGGTAGCTTGTTGATACTCACTCAGAACAGATTAGTCTTCAACATAATTTATATACAATGTTTGTATTTTCATGTTATAAGTGGGAAAAAATTTCATAATAATGGAAAAGCACTTGGAGGTCGTGAATAAAGCTACGGCGGCCCAACTATTCGAGAGCGTCTAGCTCTGTTTGAATAGTTGGGTCCACCAACTAGGTCTATACATGCCAATGTATGCTATTTCTGAATATATAGGACATGAAACGGAAAGAAATTAACTTTCCAAGAAAAAGTTGTTTGAGTTAGTATTTGGGGCAGGAGAAAGATACCCGGGTTTATTATCGCCCCCACTCCCCAACCGAGCAGCTACTTATGACAAAAATGAATTTATTATTTTATAAGTTGCTTATTTTGTTTCATACACTCATGAAAAGGCGAGAGATACTCAAGCCTCGGTATTCCCCCCTCCCACCCCAAACCCTGACTCAATGAAATTTTTCTCGATTAATTTTAATTTCTCGCCATTTCATGACTATATAAAGCGATATACCGGTACATGTAAGTGATAAATAATAAGATATGTTTGTCTCATATGCAGCTGCTGGTTTCTTTTTGGGGGGAGGGATATTCAGGCCTGTGTAATTTCTCCCAACCCAAATCCTGACTCAATCAAAATTTTAATGGATATATAGCATTATAGGGCAATATAAGCAATAAAATAATTAGTTTATTTTTGTCATATACTCTTATGTAGATGCTGGGTGTGGGGGATATTCAGACCTGGGTATCTAATTCCCCCCTCTCCACCCAAACCCTGACTCAAACAACTTGTAACATGTTAATTTATCGCCATTTAATGACTATAACATAAAAATAAATAAGCAATAAATTAATATGTGTACATTTATATTTTGTCGTATGTTGAATTCTCGGTGGGTGTGAGCATTTGACAGACTGAAAATAGTAAAAAGGGGGGATGCACTGGGGGAGATATCATGTACACCAGGTAAACTACTATAGTATAAGCTGTGAATCTTTAAAACAGGATATTAACAAAACTGGATAATGAAATAGATACCTGGTAAACAATTCAGCAGGTATAACTTCTGATAACAAATTTGTGCGGAACTTATCCAAGATGCATGTATCCATGAGAGCAAGTGGACGGACAGACGCATGCCCACTGTCATTCATCAGAACATACAGCAATGACCTAAACATTCAACCCCTTAACCACAGCAGAACTGTGGGTAACTTTTCAGGATTTAGTCCGAAATATGACTTGTTGCCTTCATGAGAGCTTTCCGATGAATTTCCACAAGCCATATTTCAAACTGAATCCTGAAACTATACCTATAATTCTGATGTGGTTAAGGGGTCGATTATTTAGGGCATTACTGTATGTCGAGTTTGTTACACATTTGTCAAAGTTTGCATCAACAAAATTGAGGAATTGAATGTTAACTCTGAGTTGTTCCATAATAAATGTATTTCCCTTGTCATTTCAGGTGTTCATGCAGCCTATGTATGTGATGGAGACTACAATGTACCTGTGAGTGCAGATGTTGCCATGAGATTGAAAAAGTTGAGACCAAGCTAAAGGAAGTGACAAAAGCGATTTCATAGGAAGAAGGACACTTCAAGAGACTATCCCCTTCAGGAGTGTGTGCCTGGACCCATGGCTACTTGAAGTTGCATGGTTAGGATACCAGCAACAGTATAGTCATCCGTTTAATGGACCTCTGCACAACAAATACAGGCACATCGCATAGACAGTTTATTCGGTGGTGCTATTGCTACCATGGTTTGCATAACTGCAGACCTCTTCCATCGTGTGTTGTGAATGGCATCAGTAATTTCAGTATGCTTTCCCAAATGATGGTGGAAATTACAGGGGCTTTCGTTTGCCCGAGCTGGAGAAATGCATGAATAAATGAATGAAATCTTAATAGTTTGTTACAATGTATCTCCCTAATCTTCATCTCCCATATATGACTGAAAATAATTTCATTCATTTGATAACGTTTGACTCTGGAATGGCCAAATTGTTTGATATTTAACTTTGTTTTTATTTAAAAAAAAATTATTTTCAAGTGACAAATTTCCCCCCACTTTTCATAGTTTGATCCTGAAATTGCCAGAAAAATGTTTTTTTTTATAATTCCCTTTTTTTTTTATTAAAATATTTTTTTTTCCAAGCGACATATTTTTTTAATCAGACAATTGATTATTTGATCCTGAAATGGTGAGAAAAATGACTTGAGATTTAAATTTGTTTTTATTTAATTTCATTCTTTCAAATGTCCAGGTCTGGATAGCTACCCACAACCCAGCACCTACATGACAAAAAATTGTCTCATGGTTTCATTGCTTATTTTGCTTTATAAAGTCATGAAACGAAGATTCCAGAACATGATTTAGCCCCCCCCCCAACCAGCGCCTACTTGAGAAAAATCATGGTTTTATTGCTTATTTTGCTTTATATAGTCACGAAACAATGAGAAATTAACTTCTTCCGAGAAAATGTTGTTTGAGTCAGGGTTTGGGTGGGGGTAATATATCCAGGCTAGGAAGGGAAGAAGTCCAGGACCTACATGACAAAAAATCATCTTGGGGGGTTTTATTGATTATTTTGCTTTATAGTCATGAAATGGCAAGAAATAGACTTCTCCTGAGAAGGTGATGTATGGAACTAATCTGCATAAAATGACAATATAATGATTTTTGTTCACTATTTTTAAAGCAAACGCTTTTTTATGGTCGTTATTGTTGTCACATTTTTGTATATTATAATAAAAAAGAATGAGTCAGAGTAAAATTGGAGAAAAAAAACTTGAACCCCATACAATGCTGAGGATGCGGCCCATTTTGGGAGGGGTTGGTATGTTTACCCTGAACATAGATATTATATTATTTAGCGTAATAACACTCCAGTATTTACTTTTTCAACTCAACGAATGGAAGAAGCCATGGTATACTGTATAGATCTGTATTTCACTGTTTGATCATATTAAAATCATTTTCACAAAGATGATACATGCAGATACGTAGACAGCATAGCCACCCAAGAAGCCCTTCTGATAGTTCAGCCAGAAACGTAATTAGTACTCTTCTTGTGGGACTTGAAAGGAGAAATCTGCGAAAGCGGTCACGTATCCCATGCATTTCATATCAAAAATAGGTTGAAAGTTAATAAATTTCGAAGTTCCCGTGGACCAACATGTCACAGTGACACACGAACTTCGTCCAAATATGTACGAATTTACTCCGGAGTTGTTGGCCACGCGAATAATTCATGTCGTATTATTCAATATTTTATTACACACATAAATACATTCCGAATTCACGATTTCCAACGAAAACGAAACATGTTTGTGAACTAAAACAAAACCACGCAGAAACCGATTTCGATAACACAATGTCAACAGAGTGCCGCAAGGTGATTAATGACGTCACGGGTCAAAAATAAATTACACCCAATCTGCATTTCGCGTTTACTGCTGTGCGCATGCCAGGGGGGTTTCCTGGAATGCGAATCGATAGCGGCTAATCTTGGGACGATTAATTTCGTTCTCAGAACGACTCTGTTGGTCTAATAAGCGGGGAAATGGGTAAAATATGAACTTCGCGACGGCGACTTTAAAGCTCAGAGTTATTAGATATCGAATTTTGAAATATATTATTTTTCGCCATCGAGAATTATAAGTGGCCCTGTAAACAGTTGACGAGCCGACTGTCTCGATTCAAATTGCGGATGAAGATGGATAACTCTAAAATCAAGAGGCTTTCTGTTAATAATAAGGCCAAATTTCGTCGAACAATATGTTGACAAATAACACGTTTCGGGCAATTTTATACTATAGTTGACAGTGGCTAGCATTATGTTCGGGCAATTAATCGATTCTGATAACTGAAGTGGCATTTCTAAAAATTGTTGGAATCTGATTATATGGGACCATCGAATCGGATAGAGTACCTTTAAAGACTATGATTACGGGTTTTGAAGAGTTATATCTGAACCTCCATGTCTGACTGTATCTGCAGCAGATACGCATTAAGTTCGAGATGCCTTCTTGTTTAAGAAGTAAAAATATCATATCGTTAGCGTAAGGGAGATAATATGAGATAAGATCTACCATTGTCGTATTCCCTGGTTAACAAGAAACCATGCATCGAGAGGCGAGATGATCAATCCAGACACACGTACTGGATATTGTTAAGAAGGGAGCTTTGTAATATCTGTGAACAGTGTGGCAACGGGATAGGGGACGAGTATTATCTCCTGTTGATATGTGATGAATTTAGAGATATCCGTGCATGAACAGTATATTCCAACATAGTATTGGCTATCCCCAATGTGAGAAAAGTTTTATGGCTTGGTACATATAGCTAATATATCGCTCCTGAAAGGGGTGAGTATATTTCAAAAATTAGCCTTAAAAAATCGAGATAATAACTTACAACTATATTGGTGAGCTGGCATTGGCAGCATTTACATCTATATGTAATAAGTTCAGTTATTATATATATATATCACTCTTTGTGTGAGCCGATCGACAGAGAAATTCGTGATTTTTATAATGAATATATTACTTACATAATCCATATGTAATATGATTCTAAAAAGTTTACTGAAATATCTCATGTTGTACATAGTGTATATATTAAATGGGAATAAAAGAAAGTAACACCATTTAAGACTCATTTGAGTTTTTAAAAAACACGAGCTTTCGGCTATCTAGTAGCCTTTATCAAGTATGAAGTGAACAAATAGTGAAAAGTCGTTGACGTTGAAAGTGTCCCTCACGATGACGTGCATAACAAGAGTGACGGAAAGCGTCTACGTCGCGGCTGCTCCCGAGTGCCGAATTCCCCAGAAATTATGCAGTACAGCGTAATGTGAGAGAAAACCATAGTCCATGTTTAACCCTTTCCGGATGGTGTCCATGTAGGTTATTAATTTCAACTCTACTGTTTTCCTTGCACCCAGTCGTTTCAATCCTGCTCTGAGAACTCTGACCTCGAGGTCTTCCTCTGAATGGCGAGAAGAGTTAAAATGTTCTCCCACGGGCACGAATATATTTTCTGATGTTATGTCATGCCGGTGTCCATTCATGCGGCCTCTGAGGGTTTGGCCCGTCTCTCCGATGTAGATAAGCCCGGGACACTGTCTGCACGTCAGAGCATAAACAACACCTTCAGAGCTGCACGAGAATAACCCACTCGGTGTGATAGATTTCCCGTACTGTTGGTCAGAGTTCCATTTGTCATCAAAAATACCACTGGTAGTCACATTTCATCCAAAATTACAAAAACTAAAAACTATCGCCAAGGACCTACAATGTGTGCTTCAAAATGATGACAAACTGCGTGATATTTTCCCCGAATTACCTTTAATGTCCTATCGACAACCTCCGAACCTCCGAAAGAGTCTTGTTAGAGCACAGAACTTGCATAACAACCAAACAGAACGGAACATACCCGTGCGGAATATGGAATTGTGCAACATGCTCGTCTGTGACAAATGGAACTCTGACCAACAGTACCGGGAAATCTATCACACCGAGTGGGTTATTCTCGTGCAGCTCTGAAGGTGTTGTTTATGCTCTGACGTGCAGACAGTGTCCCGGGCTTATCTACATCGGAGAGACGGGCCAAATCCCCAGAGGCCGCATGAATGGACACCGGCATGAAATAACATCAGAAAATATATTCGTGCCCGTGGGAGAACATTTTAACTCTTCTCGCCATTCAGAGGAAGACCTCGAGGTCAGAGTTCTCAGAGCAGGATTGAAACGACTGAGAGCAAGGAAAACAGTAGAGTTGAAATTAATAACCTACATGGACACCATCCGGAAAGGGTTAAACGGGGACTATGGTTTTCTCTCACATTACGCTGTACTGCATAATTTCTGGGGAATTCGGCACTCGGGAGCAGCCGCGACGTAGACGCTTTCCGTCACTCTTGTTATGCGCGTCATCGTGAGGGACACTTTCAACGTCAACGACTTTTCACTATTTGTTCACTTCATACTTGATAAAGGCTACTAGATAGCCGAAAGCTCGTGTTTTTTAAAAACTCAAATGAGTCTTAAATGGTGTTACTTTCTTTTATTCCCATTTATTATTGACACAGACTCATACGGCATATACTTCAATAATAGTGTATATATGTCTGTTTATGTTCCACCTTAAATGGTGGATTATTAACCAAATTTTACCAATAAAACCCATATTGTGCAGTTGGTATAAATACCGTGTATCGATACACAGTCAAATGCTTTATGTGTATCAAGTGTAGACAAGCGAACAATTTACTACCGCGATCTTGGGTAATAGAGGTGCATCCATGTACAAGGTAGGGTGCTATCGTTCATCTTACTTCCTGCTGGAAGCCATGATTGTTGCAGCAAACTCACATAAACGATATGAGGAGTATTAGTTTGTAGGTATGACCTTTTCAAACTGCTTATACATAGCAGGACGTATGGATATGGCACGATAGTTGTCAAAATTAGCTTTGGGTTTAGTCCCCCCCCCTTGTGCAGGGTGATCGCTACACCTCGTTTAGTCGCAGCATGCATGCATATGAGTAAGGCTGAACATTATTTTGAATAGGTAAGATAAATATTTGATTAATCACCGACATAAATAAAATGTTCGTTAAGGCTTAACCAAACCAGTCGAATATGGACTCCGAGAACAAGTTAGATAATGTTTTAATTAGAAGAAAATTGGCACAAACGGTACATGAGTATCTAAAACAGATATACATACATTATATACAGTAAATAACACATTACCTGTGACAGAAAGACAGTGCGCGCAATGTCAGAGTTCGGTTGGCAAGTGAGTGCCACGAATTTTAAAACCTGCTACCAGTATATTGTTATTTACTACATATGGTAAGATTGCTAGTTATTTTCTGCAAACTTTGTGACATTTTTTTTTATACTTTTCTGCCAATTAAATTTTTTTATAAACATATCCATGGAGGCCATAATGGACTGTTTTGGTTAAGCCTTAACTAATGTATCATAACCTGGAGCTTTGCCTACGTTTAGTGAAGGTAATCGACATGCTAATTCATCAGACGAGACAGGACATGTCTGCATGCTATCCAAGAAAATTACACCTCCAAACAAAGTTCTAAGTTCCGGCGACATAGGGTTAATAATTGTCTCGTCTGATCTGAAAATGTGTCCGAAGATCATGAAAACGCAAGAGCTCAACAAAATAACACATGTTTCGTATACCAGTGCTTTCAAATTCCATATCCTGAATAATATTCGAAAATGTGAATTTTCTGCCTAAATATAGGTTACAAACAACTAATTATTTTCCATAGGCGACAGTGTTAACTGTAACTCCCGCCAGTGATGGGTTAACCCTTTCAGTGCCAAGTCCGATTTTCGTATCAACCCATATTTCCTTGATAATTTTTCAAATTTATTGATTATAATAATGTGATACATTGATGGAAAGAGCTCTTTGAAAAATGATCAAGGAAATATGGGTTGATACAAAAATCGGACTTGGCACTGAAAGGGTTAAGCTATTTGAACATCAAGTGGTCAATTTTCCCTTAGAACCTCATCTGATACACAGTTTGGTGACAACAAACGGTATTTTCTAAAAACTATAATCTTGCATTTCCACAACTACCTCATTTGCTGCATCAAAATCAGCAGCATAAAAATACCCAGACCCCTTCCATAACTTCGTGACCGCACCAGACTCTTTCTGGCCATCTGAACAAAAATGAACGCCACATTTACGTAGGCTATGATTTTCTGTCCCCGTTCAGGGAATTTTCCCTCAAAGACAATCAACCAATCAGCAACCATATTTTTTTTTGCTGACTCTTATGTGACTCTTAAACAAATTCAGGAAGCGTAATTCTATATAATTTGTTGCTTGTAAATGGAGGTGGATGAGGAGGATGCACTACATACATATCATCAGGAGGTGGTGAAGACATATCTCCTTTGGCGAAAGATGCCACAGTGTGCAATCGCCACAGTCGTCATCGTCGGCGTTGTGGCATACTCCTAGTATACTATCATCCAGGTGGACTGAAATTATCCATCCGCGTTTTTAATTCGCCAAAGAAAGTTCCAAATGTGCTTATGATGAGAGAAAGACACTCATTTGTGGGTTTTTCGTGGTCCAGAACGCGCAACACTTTTTGTTTTGTTTTGTTTAGATCATTTAAAGCGCCTTTTCATGATCATATCGACCCGGCTTTCGTTTCGTTTCTTTAAAGGCCCACTTAATATTTTCGAATACCCAGATAACATTATACACAACATATTCCATATTATATACCTTTTTGAAGAGGAACCAAAAATATATATATTCCACCAGAATATGGAAGAGCTGTAGCCTAGGAGTGTCCACTAAGTGATATAGATTCTTAGATTAACTCCAAGACCCCCCCCTGTCAACCCACAATGCATCAGAATTCAAACTAAGAGATAGAGTTATTCCCCTTCCGTTGAGAATAATAGAGTTTGCAGTATAGTCTGGATAAAAAATAAGCACCAACAGACCTTGGTACTAAACAACATGTTCCCAGTTTATTCAACTGGATAAGTTGATAATACAATGTTTTGGAGCTTCCTCTTTCAAATGGTATATAATATGGAATATGTTGTATATAATGTGATCTGGTGATTCGAAAATGGAATTTTGCTCTCCAAGAAGGTGGTACATTTGTAAATTAAAAAGTTGGACAAACTCTTCAGCAAAGGGCTTTTTGGAACGCCCGGGGCCGATTCGTCATCATCATGCAGTTACATCCAGGGGGTGTAAAGATATGGGCGGCGTTGGTGGTGGGTATGCTGTTAAAATTTCACCTCCGTCAAAAACCGCTATAAACAGAAATAATTGTAAAATATAGACAGACTTTGTTCTTATATCAATCAGAAATATGGCATAAACAGTATGTTATTGTCAAATGTTTTTCCTTTGTTATGTAAAAAAAAGCAATAAACGTTACATAACCTGGCTTTTGTTTAGATCCGGATATGGTAAACAGAAAGAGCGATATTTGTTACTGGTTTCCTGATATGGAAATCATAAAGAGCGTTTATATCATTAGTGTGTGATTAACCAATAGAATTGCGCTGTGTTATGTAAACAGAAGCAAAACGTCTGTGACACGAGCAGGTTCTTGTTTACGTACCCCATTGTACGTCTTGACGACAATATACTATATACGCGCTGATTATGTTTGGCATATGAACAAAACTATATATATTTTAACAAATATGAATATTTCTGCAACGAACACCGCCCGTGCCTTTAAGGTAGAAATTGTAACATTTTACATTTTAACCACATTAACAGCCGTTGATATATATACATATATACGCCCGACACCGCTTGGATTATAAGCTACATGTAGCGACTTAATGAATATAATAGAATAGAATAGAATAGTTTAATGTGTTAATCATAACGCCTTTTACAGCAGAGTAATCATACCTAATAACGATAAACAAATAAATTAATAACATAAGATAAAATATGATTGTGTTGATTGGTCAATAGGAAATGAAAGGTTAAATATTTGCCCGGTCTACTTGTGCTTAAGGTAAGTTCCTTTGCATTCCACAATCAAGCTATTATAAGCGACTTTTAAGTCAAATGAATTGTGACAGAATTGATATGCACCCGTGATCTTAAGAATATTATCCTTTTTTTTTAAATTTAGACTCAGTTACCCGATGAATTCTTCGTGGTTTATGTTATATCATTTTACATGCCAATCGGAATTTCTCATTGATTCATTCTATGTGCGGATGGTTGAAACCTGGGAATTCTCAGCCGGTTTTCCGTAATATGATAAAGCAGCTTTTTTGGTGTTTATCCTCGTGGTTCAAATATAGAATATACGCATAGTGTTTCTGAATAACAAATTTAATCCACGAGTGGGATTAGCGATTTACACCACGAGCTTCAGCGGGTGGTGTAAATCGCCAATCCCACGAGTAGATTAAATATGTTATTCAGAAACACTATGCGTATATTTTGTTTATGCCACGATCTTTACAATGCGATGGATAAACACTTTTCCGTTCAAATTGTATGGAGAAAGTTTAATCCACTCTGCGAAGTTTAATCAACAGTAGGCACGTTTAATCAACAGGTGTTGATTAAATGTAAAATTTAAACAGATGGCTTTATTTATATAGTAAGATAGGCGACCGTGGTATAAATAGGAGATGACAAATCGGGTTTCGTGCATAGGTTTGGAAATATTGTCGGCGAACATCGATGTATTACAAAATGGACGAACCTTAGGAAAGGCAGACGGCGAAAATGACGATGTAACACAACAATTGAAGAAAAAGCACAAAGTAGAATGCAAGCGTTTCAACCTTGACTGCAAGTACTTGCCACGGGCTACATGTCGGTTTTGTGATTTTCTCGGGCTCGCATACTGTTGGGTCCACTTCCGTATTCTTTTTGCCAACCAAAAGCCTTGCCCATATCGGCAATTCTTCGGACGAATCTCTGAAATACAATATCAGAACTGCAACTTCAATGGCTGCGGTGAAAACGGCAAGAAAAAACAGCACATCCAGAATCAAAGCCAGGATTGAAACTGAACCGGAAGTTTTCGGCAAAATGTTGTAACTCAGACTGAAGTAAAACGAATAAGACAGCATGATTGAAACAGAATAAGAGAGTTTCTCTCCGCTCTGGGGTGGTATCTTAAAGGTGCACAGGTTAGCCGCAGACAGGATAAACAGCGGTGTTATAATAGTTATGACGTAAAACGACGACTTCCGCTTTAAGGTGAATGTAAAGCTGGCGCCGGAATGATGGTGCTTACTATAAGTGTAATTCGAAGTTGAATACGACACTAGTTCCCATTCTTCCTTTTGGACAGAGAAGGACTCATTCGTGTATATTTCAATAGTCGGAATGAGTCGGGTGCGAAAAGAGAGTGACCCGAGGAGTAAGGAGCATGTCTGTGTATCAAACGGGAATTGTTTGATATCTATTTTGCACGCCGTGTTGAAATCGCTGGCGCCAATCCACGTAATACTGCCATCATGTGTCAGTATGGTATCAAAGCCAACGGTGCTTAGCGATTTGAACATTGTTGCGTCATTTGTAACGCCCACCCGAGGTATCCAGATCATATCGTTATTAAGGTTGATGGTCGTAACACCATTGCGCATATCCCACGCAAACGAATGTACCGTCCAGTCGAGTTGCACAATGCCGTTCAAATCTATTGTTTGCGACGATGATAATACGCCCGTTATATCAATCAGTCCAAATGTTATTGATATATCGAGTATCTCCCTCACAGGGCTAATCAAAGGATCAGAGTTAGTATAAGTCATGTTCCGTAAACTGAGTATTATGTTAGTTTCTTCAGACTGACTGAGTGTCTTTTTAGTGGGCTTATCTCCAGAATGACCGCTGCATGCCACATATGGCAGAATCAAACACAGTAACACCGCAGATTCCATGCCCGTTGTTGTTGTTTGTTGTTGTTGTTGACGTTGCTAATCACTGGTTGCTAGTTTAGGAAGTACGACACTCTCGTTCTGGAACGTGACAACAATCACCTAGCATATAATACAAATGGCCGATTCGAAACGTCAGCAAGGTTTTATTGTTCGGGGACCAGCCACATGGTGTTCAATATATTATACACATAAATACCGTCGATACTAATTACTGTTGGTGTTGACGCTGTTATTCCCTGGTTGCACGGTTACGTATTACAGTGCACGACGCTTTCGGTTTGCACAACGTGTCAATGTCTATAGAACAAGTGATAACGGTGTCGACGTTTATAATCCACGGACTAATCAATGTTAGTCAGAACTTGATATACCGTAGATCCAAGTGTGCGTTTCTGAATTAAACACATACATTTACGTGTAAATACCGAATATCCTATTTTGCGTTTTTGTATATGTTGATATGTGTTCATTCGCCACCAGACTAACAACCTTCAGGTTATAAGTCCTGCTGTCTACACGAATACCGATATATATACACTTCAACTCATAATTGTAAAGGGATTGCACAATGCATTATTCAAACCAGCGATGTCTTTGTTGAAGTTGTAGTGTATTGTCTTATAAAATGGATCCATATTTGGAGATCCACCTGACATCCCCTTACTTTCTGTGAGCATTGTGCGAAACTATCCCACACTGGGTGTACCACGGAACAGAACTCATATAACCAGTTTAGTCTCTTGCTTCCATTGTACATTCTGAACTGAAGAAACTAATTGGAAACTGCATCATGCATTATTAATCGCAGTGCTCTCTTTGTTGAGGGCACAGTCTATTATTTTACCTCTGTACTTGTTGACGCACACTCATGTCGTAACTTCATCCCCGATTTTATTCAAAGATATGAAAGAAATTTATAATTAACCATTGAATTATTGACATCACACGGGGCTCTCGCTAAAATATACTTAATTTTAAGAGAACGAGGACTTTTAATTAAAGAAGTATTCAGTTGCCGGCCAATTTGTAGGAAACATATTTTACTTCTTATTAAGATGCTAGTGCTTAAAATAACACGTTTGGTACGGGAAGTACAACAAAGAAGACAATATCTTGTTTGATATTGAATATTCTATCCATTTATTTCATATACATGTAGTTCCGATGATTATTAAGGACAATAGGAACTATTTCGTTAATTTTCAACACTAAAACGACCTTCTTGGCTTATATACCGCATGTACGCTATCTGTATGTTAACGTTTGTTGTTGTTGTTTTATTGTTGTTGTAACTGAGAGACTGGAATCTTAAAAACACCTTTAGAACTACTCATAAGCCCAAAGAAAATTAAATGGATGTGGTCACAAGGAGGAAATATTTGGGTCGATAGGTATGCTTAAATGGATACTGTACACTAAATCCGTCCATTTATGGGACCATCTCCTTTTACACTGTTATACTCCCTCAAGCATGTCTCGACAGACGCCCGCTGCATGAAATAATAATGTAAACGACAATAAACGAAATTGAAATTCCCAACAACACATTTTACCGGACTCGGCCTCGGGGGCGCACTACAACGTTTAGTGTGACCCAAAAAAATTCCCATTTCTATAAATAAAACCCCCATGCGACCACTATACACCAAGAATCTCTAGCTGAGTATACACCCAGAGGGCGCAATAAACTCGGTCACTTCAGTACAATTCGGACTCTCCCAAAGAACGATCACAGCAAACACAGTCATACAACTTTAACTCACACTGGCGCAGCGTTTCATTACTCAATTGTTATTACAGTAATGCTCTAATTAATCGACTCCTCAACCACAGCAGAATTATGGGTAACTTTTCATGATTTAGTCGGAAATAAGGATTGTTGCCATTCATTGGAAAGCTCTCGATGAGAGCTTTCCGATGAATGGCAACAAGCCATATTTCCGACTAAATCCTGAAAAGTTACCAATAATTCTGCTGTGGTTGAGGAGTCGATTAATTAGAGCATTACTGTACATGGCTATAGTTAAGTGAAAAATAATATAATTCTTGAAAACATGGTATGAGCATTCTGATAATGTAAACACAACAGAGGCTAGTCCAGACGTTCACCTTTACCTTTAAATATTCGGTTTTGGCGTGAGGGGTGCGCCATGTGTCCAATTCGTACTCTCCCGCTGAAATATCGTCCGAAATTCCGCGTTTCCTGTTTTCCAGATCATAGATGGGCTTTCATGGGGTAGTTATATAGAGTGAACTGCACACGTCAAACTATAAGTCCAGACAGGCGGTCCGCATCATGCGTTTTGAACATCGAACGGCGAATATCCAACTGACAGACATTCGTTCGATATTCGACTTGAAAATTTAGCCTGACTCTGGACTCTATGATCAGGTCTGGGTCATCCTTCAATCTGGCTATTATTATTCAATGTGAGCAGATGTCGGTCTCAGCACAGTGGAGAAGGACATTTAATTTCAGAATATCTGTTTCCAGTATTTTATCACTTTCCGTCAGATAATGCATTCAGAATTTAAAAAGCTAGAAGAGACATTTCCATGTACAATGGAGTGTTTCAATGACCTTTAAAAGTAAACAAACTGCTGATCAATATTATATATTACACCTAAATTTTCTACTGATTTTTTGGACGTTCCACTTAAATAAGTTTATCACCACTTGTATCATAAGGTATATTAAGCATTTCCAGATCCTATTAAAAAAGCGGCCACATTTTGACAGGGGCATACAATTTACAAGCCCAGCAAATACTATACTTTATCTGACAATATAGCTATATTTTATAAAATACACGCGAAAACGCCTAGGCGGTTTCCGATCTTGTATCCTGGATGGCAACAAGGGTATCCTGGATGGCAACAGCTGATGCACGTGCGTTTCGACAACTGGCTTGTTTTCAAAACAAAACGTCTAAATAACCAACTAAAAGTCGTAAAATAATATACTCGTGTGCTACGAATGTAAAATAATCAATAATTATTTCAATAAAGTTGACAAAATGTGGAGACAGGGCCCAAAAAGCTCAAAATAACCACCCAAAAATGTTTGGAAATCGAAAAAGTAACGAAGTTTACACATTGTTTACAGCGCGCACGAATACGGACTATTTTGACAATTTCTATTTTAGCAAAGTAGGGAATTCCCCGTACGGGCTTGATCAAAAGCTACTGAACGTATTTTTTATTCGATAAAATAAAGAAGGGAAAATCAAATTAATTTTATCTTAGGTTAAGGATATAAAACAGAATACTTACGAAAAGTCCGTGATTTATTGCATTTCCTTTAAATGAAGTTTAATGGGTTATTTTAGTGCGAGTCAGAACTCGATTGTCGAAGTGTCGGAAAGTTCAAAATTCACCAAAACTCTGAATGGACAGTCATCTCCGACAATGCCTCTCGCCAACACTATCGCTATCCAAGGAGATTGCACCATAAAATAATACAATTATCCTGTTAAAAGTGACAATTATGTCAAACATGTGAAACGAAAATATCGTCGCCTCTTCATTGAATCGGATTCCAGCCAAAGTGAAATTGAATACTAGTAGTGACGTGAATTTCTCAGAATTTGACTGATCACAACGTCGCGTGCTGAGAATTGTGTACGTTGTCTGTTGCGCGTAATAAAATAGTTCCTGTTTTAAATTGAGTTTTATTGCATTTTTATGGGACGAATTGTAAGATAAATTGGTTATCATCACCCTGTGTGTTTCCGAGATCCGTATTCAAGTCTCGCTGCCTTCTCTGGGCTGTCTATCGACTCGTCCTACGGACTCGTCGATAGACTGTCCAGAGAAGGCAGCTCGACTTGAATACGGATCTCAGAAACACACATGGTGGTGATAACCTATATGTATTTTATATAATATTATAAATAATATACATTCTCCAAAGTTAAAGGAGTACTAAATCCGGCCATTTATGGGACCATCTCCTTTTCTACTCAACTTCAGTCATAAACTCATTTTGATTATAATAACCATGTTGTTTGCATCGTTCATAGAGCACATGCATGAGTGTATTTTGCACTAATCCGTGGCTCAACTTCTTTATTTGTTGCATATATTCTGTTGAGTATAAAATGGGATGGTCCCACAAATGGCCGGATTTATGGTACAGTCCCCCTTTAACTAGAATAGGATATTGTATTAATTAGAGGTAATTATAATTCAATAAAATGAAATAAATTAATAAAAATTAAAGCACTGATTCATCCAAAGCTATTAGTCATTTCATCGAGAGCTGTGCGAACATCTTGATCAATCAAAATATAAGATTTTCTAGCTGACTTTTCAATGTAAATATTTATTTGGGTAGAACGTGAGTACTGAATTTATTTTGTGAATTTCAAACTATTATACAGGCCAGTGGTGGCCATAGTAGCTTGTTGAGGCCTTTGGTGCTAAGCATGTAGGCGCCTTTATAGAGACCCAATGCCTTTGAACTAGGCAAGCTGCGTAACAAAGTTCGGTCTCCTCGCTACGCCATGTCTGACCGCTGCCGGTATGTGTATTTTCTTAATTAAATCTAACATTTTTTATTGAAGTGTTTTGTCAATTACTATTCATTCTTGCTTGATCTGGACAATTTTCAAATGAATATGGACAGTTCAGTTTCTCAGAAAAATGCAGAATCAATTGTAACCTACAAAAGGCTCAAATAAATAAATGCGACATTTCTTCACATGATGTGCTGACAGCCGTAAGTCCTGCGTAGGGACTGAACTCTTAATAGAGCTTGTGAACTGGGTTCAATGCTAATCAGAGAAATAAATTGAATCGAATTGAATCGGTCTAACTCTCCCATACAATTTCTTTGGTCTATATCCATAAGGCATACACAAAACATTTAGAGCTATTAGGCACCTATAAGCCACACATTACAAGCATGATTGGAGAATTTCAATCAGGGTTCTCCATTCAGTTGTATTAAAGGGACCAATGGCCTTCAAGTGGGCTCATGCGAAATATCATAAATGTCTGTAAAATAACTATCATCCACAAGCAAGCCTTGAAATAGTGTGTCTGTCATTTGCAGAATGAGGTTCCCAGAGGGTGAATTTAGTGATGCTACCCCACATAGCGGGCTAGCATCACCAAATTCACCATATGGGAACCTCATTATGCTGAGTTGTAAGCAGAATGAGGTCCCCAGAGGGTGAATTTGGCGATGCTTTCTCGTTGTCTGTCACTTGATAAAGTCTATGTTAGACGAAAGCTCGTGAGAAAAAAATATACAATAGGTCTTAAAGGTGTTACCATTTATTTCAACCCAACTATCAATCAGACCTATACGGCTACACTACTTTACCTATATATATATATATATATATATATATATATATATATATATATATATATATATACATATATGTACAATAGCAGGAAACTATAGTGGCTATAATCTTATATTCATGCCACAGCCATAATAACATATAATATTTATATATTTCAACCCTAGCTCTGGGTGAAGGCATGCCCATTCCCATTTTGTCACCCACATCGAATAATGCAGGGGTACAGCAGTTATATTTACCCCCGGTCTCAACAAATGGGATGTTTTGAAAAGGGGAGTTTTGGCCCAGGCGGGGTGGGGTCTTCATTGTTTCAAATTTTGAGCAATTCCTTAATTTCAATTCAATTAATGTATTCTGATCGTAAAGTTGAGACATTACAGAGATGTATGGATATAATATACAATATATTTCAGTACAGGTATACATGTATATATTATATATGGCATAATAAAAGAAAGGTTGGTCGGTATTCGGTTGTTTCAGTTCGCCAGGCGGGGTGGTAATAAGCCTCAGGCGGACCTGAATATTCCTAGGACCTTCTTAATAAACACTGACAGATTTTTAACTGTCTTTTGATTTCGGGAGTTGAAAAGAACGGCTAGTTTGTAAGTGTTACGTCTCCGGTTATAGTAGTAGTATAGGTTTCAGGTATTTTATTCTAAGTTCATTAAGTTCCCTACATTTCAGTACCATGTGATATTCTTCGCCGATTTCAAGATTACATAGGGTGCAAATTCGGTCTGAGTAATCCGTATTTGTCCAAGTACCATGTTATATAGGGAGTTTGTGATTTCTTGTCCGGAAGGCCATAATATGTTCTTTGTTATCATCTAGGGTTAGATAATTCTCTGTTTCAAAGTTTGGCTTTATAATCCGGTAAAATGCGTACTTGCTTGATTTCGATATTGTGGTCCACCATTATTGTATGTATTATATATGTCGCGTAGTTTGTCAGAAATTGTGCGGTTAAAGCTTTTCATGCTTAGAACTTGTTGGTTGGTCCAAACAATTCTCATACCGAGGCAATTAAGGGTATCTCGAATACCAATAATCAATTAATTATTAAAAACATTATCACAATATAAACAATACATAATATAATACAACATAATAAGTAATCTATTAGTCGGCATAGAAATAAGCTTAGCCCAGTACGAGAGGGAACGGGTTTTGATTTTCACTGTTATGGGACACATTCCTATAGTTCCCCATGAAAGGCACACTTCAGGTATAGTGACAATCTCCGCAATATACTAATATTTTAAATCGATAGAAGTCTATAAAACTTTTATTCGCTGGGATATTTCCAGTGATAGTCCGGGATATATTTGATTCGGATATCATTAAGGTGTTAACACATAATTACAAAGTGGTACTCGTCTCCTGGATCCTGTGCCGTCATTACAAAAAGTACAGACTGTCATTCCGTTTTGATTTTTTGTTGCAACATTGGGTGGCAAGGATGAATAATATATCTGTGGTACGCGGCTTGTATTTTTTCTTTTTCTACTTACCTGATACGTTATTTTTAGTATTTGTACACTGAGCACTTTTAGGGATTTTTTTCTTGTTGTCTTCTGAATCAAGAATTTATTATTAATCTTCAGGTTAAAAAAAAAAATCCCTAACGAAACCCCTCTGGACGGCGGTCATTTTGGATTGGGGTGGGGGAATATTTAGGGTGTCTTGTGGGATGGGGACACCACACCACACCCGTCATTTAGCGGAATATGAACATTTTCGAATAAGGAATGGATGTCACCTTCGTCAAAGCTTACCATTTGATTTTGGACAAAGCGTACCGGTCTGTCTATATATAACCCCAATAAAAAAAATTGTAACACAACACCAGTCTTCCTATCTCAAATGAATGTAAAATGGGAAATAGTTTTGTTTAACATGATCCAATTCTACCATGGATATAAATTTTTAACCGATGGAATGCCGTTGAAATATTTATAACCAAAGTAAAAGTATACCCCAAGTTGAAAGCTTTATATCCACATTTTAGGTGTTATACACACAATATAATATAGGCAATTATGTATGTATAAATAAAGAGTAATCAATTGGTTCCGATAATTATGTTAAATAATTTAGTAGAGTCGCTTATGTCCGATTTTGGGCTCCCGTGGGAAATTCATGAACAAATATAGAGACCATGTTCATGAGCCAGTATATGGTTTCTACTTCAGAATTTTTTTTTGTTAGACCCCCCTGGGGTCGCGACTGGGTGGTCTGATGACGTCACAAAGATGGCCGCCATGCTCATAGTCTTAAGTTCGCCATTGTTAGATTTCATGATAAAAATATAATTGTGATATAAAATATATGACAATCCTTTTGTACCGTGTATGGTGTGACGCCATGTTATATTTTTATTTAAACAAATTTCCTCACGATCAAAGATGGCCGCCAAAATGGCGACCGGAAGTGGAAAAATTGATGATTTTCCATACATGTCGCTTACATCATTTCCGATTGTATCGAATTGGTGACGATTAGGGAATATACTTCTCCTCAATCTTGATACAACTCACTTAGGCATCACATTAGTTGATTTCTGTAATCATAACCTTGATTGTCTTCTCCAAGTGCGATGATTTAAAGGAAGTGGTTGAATTTCGCCAAAATATACTTTTATATTTTCTAACTATTTCCTTATAGAAATTTAGAATTAATCGATGATGGATATGAGTATGATCATTACATAAGGTATTTAAATCTAACTGGATCCCGAAACTGTCAACTTAATCCAAGATGGCTTCCAAGATGGCGGCCAAAATACGATAATACGCAAATTTTACCCTCTTTCATCCAATTACGTTTCTGTCATGCAGAAGGTGGATGCAGTAAACTAATTTGCTTCTTCCAAATAAATATTCGCCATGTTATGGCCATTCATTGTAGTTGTCTTACCGCAATGATTCAAAATGCCAGTTCATATGGCAATTATTGTCCAATAAGCATCGTGAAAATTCGCCAATCATTATATTTGTATATGTCAAATAACATGTCCACCACAGGAGAACGATATCTCGGTGTTAGATATATGAATGAATGTATTCCGATTTAGATTATCCGGAGTTATTAATATCTCATTGTAATCGAGATGGCCGCCAATGTGGCGGAAATGGCGAAATTTGACATTAAAATACATATATTTCCGAAATATATCACAGCGTGTAAGAAAGGTACATACGCATATCATTATCATACATGGGCTTTCGGTGAGAAATATATTAAACTGAAATATATGTTCTGAAAGCACGTTAAGTATATGGACTTGTGTCAAACTCGATTCTAATATTATATAAATATTTTAATAGAGACCAACGTTGTATGTGGAGATAATAGTGAAGTTGCCAACTTCGGGTGATGTCAGCTACCAATGCTCAAATCATGCATGTGATCGACATACGTTCTTGCATATCGATAACGATTGAGTTCATCTACTCGTATACTAAAAGTTCTAGCGACGACTCAATCAGATTACTGTATATAGCTAACAGTAGCTGGCTTTTGACGCCTGAAATTGAAAATATAAACCAGGAGATCGCCCGGGGCCTTGTTCAGATATTCTAGCTATACTTTATTCTTTTCCATTTCACCGTGATACATGTATACCGCCTGTATAGGCTTGGTAGATGAACGAGGTTTGATAGTCTGTCGAAGTTACACGGACATTTTCTGACATAATATCCATACAAGTCTTCGTAAAATCAACCCTTGTATGGTTACTCTTGGTGATTGGAATGGAAAATCGACACAAAATGATCAGAACCCCCCTTCTACCATTCAGGCAAAGATATGTGCAGGAAGAAATGTTGATGATTGCCTCAAGCTTAAACTGCTTCTTGTACCAGTTCATACTAAGTACCGGTACATTTCCACACGTGCATTACTATGACGACCAAGATGGGATCTTGACAAATTTGAACTAGAACTCAAGCAATATATTTACTTGTATTACAGCGATATTAGCATATTTATGTATCACTACATGTAGTACAAATGTATACTTTTAGTTTGTCTCATATACAAGTAGCGCTAATGTGTATCTGTGCCATAACACTCTCGTTAGGTGGGGTGAACATAAAATGATTCCCGGAAATTACTCACATAAGCCTGCACAGTTGATGTCGAATCCGGTCCACGATTAAACGTATACTTATCAAGATGCATGCATGCAGCATGATATACTCAATTTATGGGATATAGCCAGACTGATCTGATTAGTCTTAGTCGAATATAATTAGAACAGTTTGAGTCATTAGGATATATATGGATCGGCCTTTATAATATGATCTGAAAGATGCCATTATTAGTATAGTGAACCATGGCCACCTCCGTAGATACGCGTGCTGATTAAACTTCCTTCATTTCCACATTTCCTTTGGTTCATGATAACGTTATAACCAGAATCAACATGGCACGTCATGAGATGTTATTAACTCCAACTATTACTTTACATTATGTTGTAAGAAGTTAGTGGACTGCGTTGCCCCATAATGTCATTCAGTCTTAAGAACCTGAATTCCAGAGTATATTGGACATAATAAATCAAACTAATGACATGACACGACACCGGAAGACCCATCACTACCAATGGATGCTTCACTCGTTTCCCATCGTGTGGTCGTACAGTTTGTCAAAACGCGGGAATTAGTATCATAATAAGTATCGCCTGTCTATTTTTGGCTCGTATCTATTGCGCTTAACATTCACATTCTTTCGTCGTCTAAGCTGCATGGTTGGACATGCAAGCAGTTGCGCAGCCCCTGTTGATTTCTATAAACTTCAAAATAATCACAAATCAAGTGCGACCGGCAGCACAGTCATAACCCTTGCCCAGAACCACTTTCATATTAAACTGATGTACAAACGTAATGTATTGTCTCACTAAACTTTTCACATGCCTAAATCATAGAAATCAATATGGGATATTAGTTTGATGTATACTATCAATGGTCCATGCCAACCTACCGTGTTCATGCCAAGCCACCTTTCGTATATCGGGCGAATCACTTTGTGTGGCGACCACCAATTAACTGAACACGAGGAAAGCCAAGAACCACACACACCACTTCGCCCGTGTGTGGGGATCTAGCCTGGTGTATGACAATGTTCATTTCAACTGAATAACTTATATTCACTTTTCAAAACTCCACATATGCAATGAAAGTGGTTGGACTACTTTGTTGAAATAAATCATCCAGATAACAGAACCTGGTATTCACAATATATCACTTTAAGCTTGATAGCGGACACTACCGCTTATACGGATATATTACCCACCTATGTGTATATTCTATTTTGATCTGTCGTGGTTATCAATTCGATTGAAACATGCTAAGTTCAGATAAACGAGGTTCAAATTGTGTTACGATGCAAATTTAATTAAAGGTTACAGCGCAACTAATAGTGAGACCAGCAGGCCATGACACCCATATAATTAATTCTACTATTGTTTGTGTTTTATAAACAAGGATGTGTTGTATCTTGCTTGCCAAGATTCATGGTATCGCTGAGAAGTACAATCTCACTTCATAGCTATCACAATAAACAATTGGATATTGCTACCTTCTATGATACACTATATGCATTTTCTACCGATATGTCACGACAAGAAGTAACACTAACGATTAACTGCATCATCAATTACTATTTGATATGGTAACCACCAATACTTCTCAATTTGTACTCTGGCTTAGAGTATAACACAGAGGTCTAGACATTGGAATAGTAACACTTAATATTAGGAAATTTGAAGAAATGACGCGTATGCCGTATAGGACATCGCTAATGTCTATAAGAAATTAAAGCTATGCGCATTTACTTAAAAATAGCCGATTAACATCATTCCCCGTGATGGAATGCCAGGGCGACATTTGCTGATGTACCGTAACGAGCACTGACTTTTGTATTTTGGCTGCCATTTTGGTAGCCATCTTGGATGAAATTGATAATAGTGTGATAATAATTCCGTATGTGGCACGATTACTTATTTCCCATCACTGAATACCGCTCATTTCTTTAAATCTATTGCTACAATATTGGAATAGATTTTTGACAAGATGCTATAATTCGGTTGTCTAAAGTAGTTTTTGGACAGATCGAACATGTTTTGTACAATACAATTGGTCACAACATTACTGAAGCAATAATTAAACACAGAATTGTCACAATTCGCAGTCGCTACCAAACGGTAGGTCATTTACATGAGATTCTTGAAAATCGCAAAAATGTTGATTTTCTAGTGCCATTTTGGCAGCCATCTTTGATTGGAATAACATTTTCCCGTGAAATTGGGTACTGTACTTTGAGAACTACTATTTATGAATTGCCCTAACAGAAAAAATGTATAACATTTAAGAAATATGCGCTGAATTCGTTAGTTCTTAGGCCAACCCTACATCTGAACTGAACTGACAATGACGTCATCTTTGTGGCGTCATAATTCTCTCCAGTCGCAGACCCATGAATTTATGAATTGCCCTAACAGAAAAAATGTATAACATTTAAGAAATATGCGCTGAATTCGTTAGTTCTTAGGCCAACCCTACATCTGAACTGAACTGACAATGACGTCATCTTTGTGGCGTCATAATTCTCTCCAGTCGCAGACCCATGAAGTCTAACAAACTTTTTCGGACAAAGTAAGTGATACCCTATCATAATATCATAATTCCCACGAAAATACATAAGCGACTCTACTAATTGACGAGAGGCGAGAGGCGTCGGTAACAAACGTCTCTCCCTCGAGTGAATTATTTCACGTAATTCTCGGAACTAATTGATTACTCTATTTATTACACTTTTGCATCAATTTAGTTCGCCAAATATGAATTAAACACACAGAATTGATGCATGAAAGATGTGGAGAAAGATCAACCATCGAAAATTTTCAGTCTAGATTAGTAAGCGACGTAACGCCAATGACGTCACGGAAAATGACATAATTCACTAGTGACATTACCATTTTTAATTAACAGCGTTTTCGTTGGAAATCGCGCATAGAAGTGTAATAAAAGGTATTTATCGACCTATTCGGTGCTAGGAATTCAATGGGGTGGTGGATTTTTTTTAAATATATAGAAATAACCGAGGTAATTTCTTATTTTAGCCCAGACATTATAGTCAATGGAAATATACACTTCGATCTGAAATTTGGTAATTAAGTAAAATTTATAATGTTTCAGCAAAGTTTGCACCTCGCCATAAAATTACCATCATGGGCCTCAATAATAAATTGCCCCTTTTTCTGTATATTTCAGAATAAAAAATGTTACTTTTATTTAAACTTGAGAAGTTGATACCAAGTGATTCCGCGGACCGTGAACTAAGCGTGTATACTTAATATTATACCATAAAATATTGAAAACGGGTGCCAATCATGTTTGTGCAAAGTTCAGAGCTCCATGAATTTAGTTCCCTGTTCCATGTTCCTTATTCGGCTCCTTATTCAAATCTTTTAGTTCCTTGTTCCCTGTTCCTTATTCGGCTCCTTATTCAAATTCAGTCTCCGATTCGAGAAATACGACAGAATAGCAGCTAATTTTTTTATTTAGTCGTCCATAGCCACCCTAGGGGCAAATAAATGTCATAAAATTACCCGGCTAGCCCAACATACCCGGCCACAAATTGGGTGTAAGTGGAGCCTGGAATCCAAACGGACCCTAAACTGTTGCTAAATTCCACACTGTGAGACATCTATGTAATTAGTGGCCCCTTTTAAGATGTATTCGTCCATAGTCACCCTAGAGGCAAATCTCTGTCCAAAAATTACCCGGCCAGCCCATTATACCCGGTCACAAATTGGGCGTAAGTAGAGCCTGGAACCAAACGGACCCTAAAGTGTTGCTAAACTCCACACTGTGAGAGATCTATGTAATTGGTGGCCCATTTTAAGATGTATTCGTCCATAGCCACCCTAGAGGCAAATCTCTGTCAAAAAATTACCCGGCCAGCCCATTATACCCGACCACATATTGGGCGTAAGTAGAGCCTGGAACCAAACGGACTCTAAAATGTTGCTAAATTTCAGGTTGTGAGAAATATATGTCATTGGTGGCCCCAACGGAACTTAACAAATTTTCTAAATGGATTGATGTTTACAACAAACAATCTCAGAGAGAAGCAGATGACAGTTTGAAAATCAATTGTTTCGGTACTTTTCAACAATCGTTCTGCCTGCGGGGCGATTTCCGGTTCGTGTGGTATAGCAACGGCGTCATTGACACATTTTGGGCCATCGGAATATCTCACTGACAATTCTATCTGATTGACCGCACCGAGAAACCTCTAAATACCAAATTACAGTTCGATATCTTGAAACATGTAAGAGAAATCCATCGACAATGTTTTCTACTGTAAACTCTCATTGCAATTTGGCGACCTCATGAGGAACAGAGTTTGATTGACGTATGTTCACGTTGTATACATGAGACTTCCTCGGTCATTTTGTCTTCAAACCAAGTGTACGATGGATCAGGGCATGCCCGACTTGATAGGAATAACCCTTTATGCGATCAAAATCTGTTTCCAATTATCAGTTCTGTACCCTGTACTCGTTGACCTCTTAGAGAGTTTGAACTCTAAGTCACGCCCACAAAGCACATCAATTTCCAACACGTATATTCAAATGGCTGTATCTCATAGACGTCTCAACGCGCGGAGCTGCGCGATACGTCGTTTGGGCGGATACATCATCGGCTACTCCATGATGTATAAGTTGAATATATACTCATAACGATAATTCAACTATTAAAGGGCACATGTCAACAAAGTGGCTCAATTTTGCTTGGTTTCCATTAATCATGATATTCGAATTAAACACAAGTTTTGGAGAAAGAGCGAATTTGACAATGACGTCGCCATGATTCAACCAAAAAAACGTCATTGGCACGTGCTGTAATGAACGACCTTGATTGACCTTGACCTTGCCCTATAATTTTGCCAAATGCCATTTTCGTGGTCACCAATATATGTGCTACATACTCACATAAAATTCATCGGCATGTGACATATTTATTTTTTTCAGAATTTTCTGGACGAATTTGTTCATTTAAGGGAAGTGATGTGAAACGTAAATTGAACCTCACAATTGAGTTCCCTGCGTTATTCTGTGGAAAGACTGAATAAAATAACCCCCATACACGAAATGCCCCAACCAGATATCAGTTTGTACTAATTATACGGCCACGTAACTAACTATTTACTTTCCCTCAATCGGGAGGAATAATTCCACTGTAAACGCGAAATAAATACACCAACGAGTTGTCGTGTACAGTCGCGGAAACACCCGAACACTTCCGACTTGGTCGGGATTGAGTCGGCTTTCGTTCTCAGAAAATAGCTTCCGTGGAGGGAGGCCGTTTGCTGGAATAGCGTAACATCAGCTTAATAAAACGAAAAACAAGCGGTATAGTCAATTCGAATGGGACGGATATAAAAGGAATTATTGCCTGAAATCACCAACGGAAGAACATTGACCGAGTTATGAAAGAATTATAATCAAAGTGGTCATGATTGAGCAATGAACAACGGTAACAGTTGAAAATGTTACTATTTATAGAAATTTGTAATCGTTGCAGATCGTTGACCGATTTATGATCGACCTACAGCAGGTACAGTCTCGTGCAGAAAGAGTTGTCTTACATGTGTATTTCAAACTGGTTAATTACCTGTGCAATGCTACATATTACGTGTGCCATATTGCTATTCACTATTCTAGTACAGACCGTATTTGTTTGGGACAGCGATGGTGATACAGATATCCATATGGAATTATGTTTTCTTCAATTTTTGAGTTTATATAGGCCCAAATAAATATACCATAAGATGGACTCAATCATTGACAGTTAAAATTGGATGGAAGTAAAGAAGTGTTGTGTATTTGCACTAATTAAGCGCAATTGCTTTATGCTTAAGCGCAAATATTTGTATGCAAATAAATAATAAATGTAAAAAAGACTCCCATGTGATTTGCTCTAAACTCAAATTAACTCAGGCCATAAAACATTATTCAAACATAGGTGAGGACTACACCCAGATCCCATACTAAGATGGATATTGAGACTGAGGAAACCAGTTGGAGATAGGTACATGTATTTGCTTAAGCATAATTCATTTCAATTACGCTTAAGTGTAAATGAAATCCACTTAAGCGTAAATGAGTTGCGCTTAACCGTAATTCATATACACTCCCAAATATTGAACTCCACATACTCAAGCTGAAATTAATGCAACCACATTACTAATGCCAGTAAGTTAACATACATCAGATTATACAAATATACATATAAGGTAAGACAGCCGATGAAATTATTGCTCTTAATATAATTCCAATGTATTATGATAAGTTTGATAACGCATAAGTCAATTATGCTTAATCGTAAATGATTACATTAAGCGTATACATAACTGATTTATGCTTAAGCGTAAATTATTTACTCTTAAATGCAATTAGTTAATATAAAATGTGAAAATGAATCATTTGCGCTTAAGCGCAAGTATATGTCTATCAATATATTTGCGCTTAAGCGCAAATACCTAACACTCCCTTACTTCCCTCTGATTGTGAATGATAGAGTCCATCTCATAGTATATTATCATGGACCCATAGTAGTAGCCCCATATAATACTGAAACATTGAAGAAAAAATATTTCCATATGCATATATCTGACAGCATCTCTGTCCCTGGTGTCCCAAGAATTGATGCCTCACTCCCAGAGCTCTAGTATATTTTATTAAAGGGACATCTCCTACACCGATATATACCATTTCCATGGCCATAAATATGGAATTCGGGGTTACTGGGGACTCGCTTCCCTCATATGGTGTACTTATTGACTTGAAATTGGGGAAAACCCCAATTTTCATATTATCAGCATCCCTGTCCCCAAGAATTTGTGTCTCCATCAAAGAGATCTAGTATATTTTATAATAGAGATATATCCTGCACATATCTCTACCATTTCCATGGTCATAAAAGAGATATTGGGGTTACTGGGGGTGCTTCCCTCATATGGTGGGTCTGTGCCATTTAAAATTAATTCAGGGGGGTGATATCAATGCATATTAATTTTTATTTGCGCAAATGATTTACACTGAAGCGCAAATGATAGATGTTATTTTGCGAAATATTTGCGCTTGATCGTAAATGAATAATAAATGTGAAATGGGTATCCCATACATGAAATGCCGTATCTATATGCTATAGCGCGTATATCATACAGGTCTGGGTGAACCACCGATCAATCAATAACAGCCCGATCGGGCTAAAATAGACCGATCAGGCTAAAATAGACCGATCTTTCTTTCACAGCCAGCTTGAATCTTGGATAAAGGGAGTAGGCCTACTCTAAATTGTTCTTTCAAGTGAAATAGGCCTCCATACATGAAACGCCTTATCTATATACTATAGCGCGCATACCCTACAGGTCTGGGTGAACCACCGATCAATCAATAATAGCCCGATCGGGCTAAAATAGACCGATCGGGCTAAAATAGACCGATCAGTCTTTCACAGCCAGCCTGAATCTTGGATAAAGGGAGTAGGCCTACTATAAATTGTTCTTTCAAGTGAAATAGGCCTCCCATACATAAAACGCCTTATCTATATCCTATAGTGCGCATATCCTACAGGTCTGGGTGAACCACCGATCAATCAATAATAGCCCGATCGGGCTAAAATATACCGATCGGGCTAAAATAATCCCATCGGTCTTTGACAGCCAGCATGAATCTTGGATAAAGGGAGTAGGCCTACTCTAAATTGTTCTTTCAAGTTACAACCATTTTTTTTTTTTTTAATTATTCTGATTCATTTTGAAACTAATGAAAGACAATTTTGAAACTAATGAAAGACAATGGATAGTTTTTTGCTGGTATATTCATCATAAATTTGAACAAATCTTCAAGCAAACAAAATTTTAATATTCAAGAAATCTCTTACAACAGTGTCAGGAAGATCTATCGATCTAGCTCAGCACGATTGGTCTATTGTGATGTAATATTATTGAAATATTGCTTATAATTTACATTTACAGAAGTCAATAATTCGCATGCAGATAACTTCACCTTGTATTCGGCCAAATATGTTGACGTTAGATTAGAAGGCAGAATTCCCAGATTTGTTTATTATTGGTGAACCTGGATAATTTCGGAGGTGTGCCAATCGTCTTTTGCACACTGTGAATACGTACTCATTCTCTCCTAAATTTGCCAAAATTCCATATATATATAAATATATATACAGAGTGTGAAAACTTTGTTAGTTGCCAAATAATTGTCGACATTTTACTTAGAAAACTTGAATGCAAAAACTATGATAGGCCCCCTATTATTTTGTTGTTTTTTTTCTCTTTTTGTTGAATCTACTTTCGTTATCGACATGCCGGTAATTACAGGAAAACATAAAAATCGTTCACTTTTTGATAGAAGCACCAAAATTGGCACAGAAGTAGTTTAACATATTCTAAATGAGAATCTAGCTGATTCCAGCTTTTCAGTGAGTGGAACCTGGAAAAAAAGTGACCGGAAGTAGAACACCCCGTAAAAAGACGATTTGTTGTAAAATTTAAATAAAATAACATTCAGTCATAGTTGATGGTTTCCAAAGCAGTTTTCAATATAAAGTGTGAAGCTAAGACATAATGACACTTTTCTGGGCCAAAATTGAAACTCACCATCCAAGATGGCCGCCAAAATGGCCGCCGAACGTTGAAAATGTGACATTTTTTCACAAATATCTTCTAGATCAATTCATGCTGTTTGGAACTAGTTGAGTAATATGACTTTATTTTGTGTTTTGTATATTAATTGATCATTGGAGCAATTTAATATGGAATTATTGGGGTCCTAGCCCCTTCCGATCCCTGAACAATTCAATTTTACAGAACGCGGTACAAAATATTACAAAAAATCACAATTGGGATTATAGTCATATTTCAAAAATAAATGAAAAGACCATTGTAATGTAAGTGAGGCATATCATTACCTATGAATATTCCAACTCTCTGGATACAAAAATCTTACCTTGGCTCAAAATGGCTACCAAAATGGCCGCCAAAATATGGAAAATGGTAAATATTGCCCCAGGGTGTCCTGCAATTGCTTACAAGTTGTGGTTAATGTATAAAATTGACTAATCTGTATACTATACATTGAATACTAACATGTCTGATGCACCATGTGTCATTTTTACTATTGTCACCACTGACATCACCAGAAATATTGGATTTTTCTCTCACAAACTTGACATAAATATCAGCAAAAATTAACTTTTCAGGGTTCGACAATTTTTTCAAGTAAAATGAAACTACCTTTGGTATCAAAGGTATTTATTGTTTTGACCTATTTTAAATGTGTCACACTACGGTGTTTATAGACTAAATTGCTCAAGATGGCTTCCAAAATGCCAACCAAATTTGTAAAAAAAAAAGTTATTTTTTGTACACATATACCAAACAGTATTCTCGGCGTTATCCGAAAAGGTAGCAAATTGTGACTCGCTTGGTTATTATACGTTCATACATGGTGACTCGTGGCTGTATCGTCATTTGTGGTATGTACGGGTATAACCAAGTATGGCTGTATGATCAGGTGTACGTGTATAAAGTGGGAGACTATGTTGTCAATTGTGACTGAGGTAATGGTGGGTTGTACATGTGTACCTTTGGTGGCTATCGCTGTCCATAATAACTCAAGGATATGTTAATCAATGGAGCGGTCATGTCAGAGGGTAGTCCATCTTGATGGTGTTCATGTACATGGGGAATGTTAAGCGCGGAAAGCGATAGCCACCCATTATCTCGCAGTCATTACATATATACATAAACACCACATACATAACAATATAGTAACCCACTGTATACATGTACACCTTACCCATGACCACGGATGACCATACAGCCACGCGTCACAATACAGGCACACCTGGTATACTCCTAAACATGACCCATAACCATATAGTCACTCCTTGTATACCCATTCATCTCACCATTGACCATAAGGTCATCCCCTGTATACATATCCCCCAAAAACATGGTTAAATAGACAATCAATATATACATCAACACCACAACAATGACCATAAAGTCACTCCGGGTATACATATGCACCTCACCAATGTCCATATAGCCACTCGCTTCATACACATACCCTCACCAATGGCACCTGGTATACTCCTTCATCTAACCTATATAGTCACCGCGTGTGTACCTATTCAAATCATGGTCAATCCTTGTATACATATTCACCTCAGCATTGGCCATTTCACTCCCTGTGTCCATATTTGTCACACCATAGCCGCATAGTCACTCAAGATATGCTAATACACCCCATCCATGTCAGTATAGTCACTCCATGTATGCATATGCACCTCATCCATGGCCATATAGCCACTCGCTATATACACATAAAAGCAACATGACAATAAAGCAACACATGTGTATACTGTTATAACCTACACATTACCATACCGCCACGAGTCACCGAACAGGAACACCAGGTATACTCATACGCCTGACACATGACCATTTAGTCACCCCCTGTATATATGTCCATTACATTTATGATCATACATTCACTACTTGTATACCTACATGTACTCATCTCACCATTGACCATACATTCACTACCTGTATACATATTCGAAACACAGTCATATAACCACTCGATATACATATGCAGCCCACCCTAGATCATAGATTCACTCCAGGTATACATGTAAACCTCACTAATGGCCATTCGACCCTTCCAGATATACACAGACCACTCAAAACAATCTATACTTGCATATACACCTCACACGTGACAATTCAGCAATTCACTCTATAATCACACACGCCATCCATGATAATACAGCTAATCCCTATACACCCACCAATGATAATACATCCACGAGATATATAAATATACAACCCACCCGTCACCACAAGGACACTACCTATATACCCACACGCTCGGTAATGTCCACCCAGCTTACTCCAGGTATTCATGTTCAATCATGACCGTGCAGCCATTCCATGTATACCTATACACATTACCAATAACCATAAAATCACACCCTATTTATCCACACACCATCTATGATCATACAGACAACACATGTACATCCCACCATGACCTTACAGTCACTCCATATATACATAATCAACACATAGATGACCATGTAGCTATATCCATACACCACACCAATGCCCATACATGCACACCTGGTGCACCCGTACTGGATATACACAATCATACACCATAAAGTCACTCCATGCATACCGATTCACCTCGCACCTGACCATGACCTCTCCCTGTAATGGCGTGTATACCTAGATGCATCTTACCATGGACAACCCACTCATATAACCATATAGTCACTCATTGTATACCTATTAACATAAGTCATGACATACAATAACTCCATGTATACCTATTCACCTAACCTATGATCATAGAGTAACTCCCTGGCTACGATCTTGGCATCCACACTGTATCCAGTTGACATTGTTTATCATAATGGACCAGAATAGCCAAATATTAAGGTCCATCTCAGTTCTGTCTCAAAGTTCTGCCCACTTCCTTTCAATAAATATGGCCAAAATCACAAAAGAGGTTCTCCGCAAAATTACATACTTTAAAATGAATTTGCCTTGCCCCATACGGAACTGGGACAACCATAATAGAACAGGTAGTTGTCAGTTGATTAACTAACACATATAATAACAAAGTGAGTAACATTTTGCTACCTTTTCGGATGATGCAGAGAATGTTCGGGATATATGTAAACAATTACCATTTTACAAATTTGGTTGCCATTTTGGAAGCCATCTTGAGCAATTTGGTCTATAAACACCGCAGTGAGATAAGGATTAACTGTCATGTGGACTGTTTTTATGGAGATGTAACCGTGAGGTAAGTGGTCATAACTTGAGTAAAACCCGAAGGGTTTTACATACAAGTTATGACCACTTACCTCACGGTTACATCTCCATCACAAGAGTCCACATGACAGTTAATCCTTATATTTATATACATTTAGCGAAAAAGCCACTTTTGTAAATGTATTTAAATCGAAAAGTGTATCGTGACAAAACCAGCCCAAAATATACCATAGCACCCTTGGCAAAAGTTAACAAGAACAATTTCTCTTTATATTGAAACACGATGATTTATTAAGTCAATCCTGCGCGAGTCCAAATGCGCCCAAAACATTATGCGTTCGTCTTTCCCAAACCTATGACGCGACGATGTAATACTGAGTCTGGTGTTATGAGCTGCTGCGCGTTCACCGAGAAATAACTGCAACTAGCCACGTGGGCGCCGACCAATCAGAATGCTGGATTTATTGATAATCACACTTAGCTTGTAAATATACATATTTAAGATAGACCAAAGCAATAAACACCTTTCAATCCAAAGATAGTTACATTTTACCTGAAAAATGGTCCAAACCTGAAAAGTGAGTTTTTGCCAATATTTATGTCAAGTTTTTGAGAGAAAAGTCCAATATTTTTGACGATGTCAGTGGTGATAATAGTGACAATTAACCATGGTGCATCAGACATGTTAGTATTCAATGTATAGAATGCAGAATAGCCCATTTTATACATAAACCACAACTTGTAAGCGATTGCAGGACACGCTTGTGTAATATTTACCATTTTCCATATTTTGGCGGCCATATTGGCAGCCATTTCGAGCCAAAGTAAGAACTTTAGTTCAAGAGAGTTGGAATATTCTTAGGTAATGATATGCCTCACTTACATTACAAAGTTCTGTTCATTTCTTGTTGAAATATGACTAGAAATTGTGAATTTTTGTGAAATTTTATACCGCATTCTGTAAAATCGAATATTTGAGGGATCGGAAGGGGCTAGGACCCCAATAATTCCATATTTAATTGCTCTAATGATTAGTTAATATAAAAAACACAAAATAAAGTTGAATTACTCAACCAGTTCCAAACAGCATGAATTGATATATTGGCGGCCATCTTATGAAAATGTAGATATGTTTTGGCTCAAATGAACCGTGGTCACCTCCCAACTATAATTGCATTGAGAAACTGTGAGAAGATGCGATTTTCACAAGAAAAGGATGTCATAAACCACCCAACCCAAAAACTGAGATTTTGAAAAAGGTCAAGGTCAAATTGAAGATCAAGGTGACCTCCCAAATCTGGAACCAGCCAGTTTAGTGATAATCACCAACCACTAAACAAACTCTGAAAGTTTGGCGCTTCTATCACAAAGTGAACGATTTTGCAACTATCCCCCACTATCAAGAGGGGCCATGACGCAATAACATAGGTATCTTACAATCGGGAGTTTGGCTTCATTTTATGGCCCATTTGCATATATACAGACTCTACTTACGCCCAATTTGTGGCCGGAAATAATGGGCTAGCCGTATACGTTTTTGATATTGATTTGGCCCTAAAGTGGTTATGGCGCATTCACCCCAAAAGGGGCCACCAATAGCATAGATCTCTCACAATCGGAAATTTAGCGATATGTTAGGGTTCGTTTTGGATTCCAGACTCTACTTACGTCCAATTTGTGGCCAGGTGAAATGGACGACCCGGGTACTTTCCCGAATGTGAATCGCACCTCAATTGGCGCTATGTATGATTTCACACCAAATGGGCCCCCAATTGCATAGATCTACCAAAATCAGGAATTTTGTAACAGTTTAGAGTCGGTTTTGATTCCAGACAGACTATACTTACGCCCAATTTGTGGCCGGTTATAATGGGTTATTCCGGTACCCTTTTGACAGCGATTTGCCCATACAGTGGCTATAGACGAATTCACACCAATAGGCTATACTTCCCCTTATAAAATATCACCGGGAATCCCGCCAGAATCCCGTCGGGATTTTTGGTCTGGATCCCGGTCGGTATCCTGGCCGGGATCCCAAAATATACCGACCAAAAATCCCGTTTATATCCCGGTCATATCTCAACCTAAAATCCCACCGGGATTCCGACATAAATCCCACCGGGATACGACCTAAATACTATTTCAAATGATTAAATCCCACTGAGATCCCGACCTAATTCCCAACCTGAATCCCACCCTAAACCTCACCGTGATTTCGCCCAAAATCCCACCGAATCCCAACCTAAATCCCACCGGGATCCCGACATAAACCCACCGGGATCCAAACATAAATCCCACCGGGATCCCGACATAAATCCCACCGGGATCCCGATCTAAATTCCACTGGTATCCCGACCCTTATACCACTGGGATCCAGACCTAAATCCCACTGGGATCCCGATCTAAATCCCACTGGGATCCCGACCTATATCCCACTGGGATTTTATGTCAAATCGGTCGAAATCCTTACCGTTCTCGAAAATGGTCCATACCCCAAAAGGGGCCAACAATGCCATAGATCTCTCACAATGTGGAATTTCGCAACATCTTAGGGTCCGTTTGGTTCCAGGCTCTACATACGCCCAATTTGTGGCCGCGTATAATAGGCTGGCCGGGTAATTTTTTGACAGTGATTTGCCTCTAGGGTGGTTATGGACGAATACATCTTAAAGGGGGTCATCAATGACATAGATATCTCACAATGTGGAATTTCGCAAAAAATTTACGGTCCGTTTGGTTCCAGGCTCTACATACGCCCAATTTGTGGCCGGGTATAATGGGCTGGCCGGGTAATTTTTTGACAGTGATTTGCCTCTAGGGTGGCTATGGACGAATACATCTTAAAAGGGGCCATCAATGACATAGATCTCTCACAATGTGGAATTTCGCAACATTTTAGGGTCCGTTTGGTTCCAGGCTCTACTTACGCCCAATTTGTGGCCGCGTATAATGGGCTGGCCGGGTAATTTTTTGACAGTGATTTGCCTCTAGGGTGGCTATGGACGAATACATCTTAAAAGGGGCCATCAATGACATAGATATCTCACAATATGGAATTTCGCAACAATTTAGGGTCCGTTTGGTTCCAGGCTCTACTTACGCCCAATTTGTGGCCGGGTATGATGTGCTGGCCGGGTAATTTTTTGACAGATATTTTCCTCTAGGGTGGCTATGGGCGAATACATCTTAAAAGTGGCCACCTATGACATAGATCTCTCACAATGTGGAATTTCGCAACATTTTAGGGTCCGTTTGGTTCCAGGCTCTACTTACGCCCAATTTGTGGCCGCGTATAATGGGCTGGCCGGGTAATATTTTGACAGTAATTTGCCTCTAGGGTGGCTATGGACGAATACATCTTAAAATGGGCCACCAATGACATAGATCTCTCACAATGTGGAATTTAGTAACATTTTAGGGTCCGTTTTGTTCCAGGCTCTACTTACGCCCAATTTGTGGCCGCCTATAATGGGCTGGCCGGGTAATTATTTGACAGTGATTTGCCTCTAGGGTGGCTATGGACGAATGCATCTTAAAAGGGGCCATCAATGACATAGCTCTCTCACAATGTGGAGTTTAGCAACAGTTTACGGTCCGTTTGGTTCCAGACTCTACTTACGCCCAATTTGTGACCGGGTATAATGGGCTGGCCGGGTAATATTTTGACAATAATTTGCCTCTAGGGTGGCTATGGACGAATACATCTTAAAAGGGGCCACTAATGGCATAGATATCTCACAATGTGGAATTTAGCAACAGTTTTGGGTCCGTTTGGATTCCAGGCTCCACTTACGCCCAATTTGTGGCCGTGTATGATGGGCTGGCCGGGAAATTTTTTGACAGAGATTTGCCTCTAGGGTGGCTATGGACGAATACATCTTAAAAGGGGCCACTAATGACATAGATGTCTCACTGTGTGGAATTTAGCAACAGTTTAGGGTCCGTTTGGATTCCAGGCTCCACTTACGCCCAATTTGTGGCCGGGTATGATGGGCTAGCCGGGTAATTTTATAACATTTATTTGCCACTAAGGTGGCTGTGGACGAATAAAAAAAAAAAATTAGCTGCTATTCTGTCGTATTTCTCGAATCGGAGGCTGAATTTGAATAAGGAGTCGAATAAGGAACAGGGAACAAGGAACTAAAAAGATTTGAATAAGGAGCCGAATAAGGAGCCGAATAAGGAACAGGGAACATGGAACTAAATTCATGGAGCTAAAGTTCAGATGTTTCGAACATTTATTGACAAAGCATTGATTGTACAATTACTGCATTTAAGGACAGTGATGAGATTGTGGATTCAATTTACAAGCAAGTTTCTTCAAGTAGTCGAGTCTTTCCTGTCGGGTCAATCTCTTTTTAATTTTTAAGGTCATGTCATAATGGTCAGAGAGTGGGTAATCTTTATCCGGTAGATTCTCTTCGAAGACTCTCTGAAATTATAGGAAAAAAAAGTGGTTGACAGTTCACTTCGTTGGGAACATGAATAAGGACAAGTCGCAGAGCGGAGGGTGTCAACCATGCATCACCCTCCCTTCCCCCAGCCGCGAATCCTGAATTCAAGTTGGTAGATTATAATTGAGATATACGTCATAAAATCCAATGAGTATACACCAATTGAGGCTCCACATTGTAAATAATATCCTAGGCTATGCCCTTGCTGGCCTTCACTGTGTGCAGTGTTCGCGCTGGACAGAAAAAAAGTTTAGCCAAATGAAAATTTTATTAGCCAAATGAAACTTTTAGCCAAATATTTTTTGGCCAAATTATAAAAAAATTTGGCCAAATTAAATCATCGTTTTCTGGTCGGTTCACAATTAATGACTAAAATATTTGTTTTAAACTTTATTTGTTATACTCAGAATGAAAACATAATTCAAAAACACAAAAAAAACTTTAAAAACAATATTATACGAACATATCATCCCATATCACACAGGCATTGGCATTCAATTCAATTTTCAATTTAATAGTAATTCTGGTCATCATGAAAGACATTACAGAGACAATACATATGACACAATTACGTATCATCAATACATGTACATGTATACATACACATAAAATCATTATGATAAATATTATAATACATCGATGTCGCGTTTAATGGGTGTATACTTGTTTACTCATCATAATCAGATATTATATTTACCAATATATGGTATATGGTGTGTATCAACGAATTTATATTTACTAATATACATGTGTGTACTCGAGCACCTACAAATGTGAACGCGCACACATGCGCGTAAGCCTCAGGAGTTTCTGAAAATTTCCAAAATCTTTTTAATAAATACCGAAAGGTTTTTTGTTTTGCACTCGCTATTTTGATTGAATAATTGGTTCAACTTCAAAGTGTTTGGTCTATTGAAGTAGTATGGTTTGATGTATCTTATTCTCAATCCCTTTAATTTTTCACACTTCAAGATAACGTGGAATTCATCTCCTAACTCTGCGTTACATAATGAGCACTTTCTTTCCGAATAGTCTCGATTTGTCCATGATCCTTCTTCGATTGGTAATTTATGATTTCTTCGCAAACATGAAACTAACATTCTATATAATTATAATCCGCTAAACTAATTGTAATAACTCTATGCCGTTGACACTATTGACACCATGACATGACGACCGCTAGCTGTGGCTTATTGTACTGTATAGTAACTTAGTAAGGTGTTAACTGATGAATATCTATTGTATTCAAGACTGTGTGCACGTGGATACATTATTCTTGGGGCTATCGTTCTCTGTCTCTCTCGCACATATATATAGATCGTCCTTTTAAAATATTTTGATTAAAACACGAAGCAGATTAAAAATAATCGCCGTATTTAGCGCCTTTAATTTATTGCGTATGTGGTTGACGGAACTGACATGTGCGTTGCGGCGGCTCTGTGTATGGCGGATCACCGGCGGGAAAACAGCTTTCACCATCGCTCCCGGTTATGCTATGAGCAGTTCATTGTTCGCTACGAGCATCTCATAACAAGTTCGAAGAGTGCTATAAACATGCCCAAAATACAGCCGAGTACATCGACGGAAATTAAATTTTCGAACACTTGGTCCAAACACATCGCGTACGTTTCACAGCAGTCAGACCTTGGATGTCGAACTTCGCCCACAATCAAATTTGCATGCATTGCATATATACGAAACTTGTTTAAATTTTATATTTCGCGTCAGAATTGTCAAAGAATATACGTTTGCCAAAGAAATCTAAAACATTTATTGCATCAAGGATTGCTTCATTAAATTCAATAAGCCTATCATCAGTTTTAACATAAACAAATTATTTATGGAAAAATAACTTACGATAACCTGGAGCGATGGTGAAAGCTGTTTTTCTGCCGGTGAGACGCTATACACATGCTACCCGGGTTCAAGGAGTGAGGCTTGAGTAAACATTTCTTGAGATGATTAAAAAAATTGACTGATTGTGGGCGAAGTTCGACATCCAAGGTCTCCGACTGCTGTGAAACGTTCGCTATATGTTTGGACGATGTGTTCGAAAATTGTGCTCATAACATAACCGGGAGCGATAGGTGAAAGCTGTTTTTCAGCCGGTGAGCCACTGTACACAGAGCCACCGCAACGCACAGGTTCTGGTAACCAAATACGCAATAAATACGGCGATTATTTTTAATCTTCTTACTTGTTTTAATCAAAATATTATATACCATGCGCAGAAACTTCGGTAAATAATAGAGTCGGTATGGGGAAACTCCATGCAAACCGAACTATTTTGTGTTTGCATAGGTTAAGTACTCACTTTAGGTTTTCTCCCCTTGATGCCATTTCTGATAAATATATGATCAATCAGGTGACTATAGGCGTCCGGGCTCGTCGCGACGACCAGTGGGTTATCCGCGCACCATGTACATTCCTCCAGATCAGCGGTCGGTGCTCGGAAAGATTGAAGGAGCAAGTCGTAGTTTTCTGCAAATTCACCTTCGATATCCTCATCGACCACTTCTGGACCAGTGTTGATATCACCGAAAATAACACTGAAGTCATTTGCATCGCTTGTCAACTCCTCGATTTCAGCCTTCTGTTGCGCAAGGAACGAGCCATATGCTAACGCTATAGGAATTAAACAGAAACGGTTTACGATAATTTGGTATATATGATAACCCCTTGTTAACTGGTCCTGTTAATTTGCTATGATGTTGGTGGGTCCTGCATGCATAATGATATCATGCCTGTGGACCAAACCGGTCCTATTTAGAAAAAAGTACCGTTATTTTTCTGAAGTTTTATATTTTAAAATAAATTAAAGACATATGCATGGCTATTTAAGCTCAAAAATACACATATATACATGAAATAATATTCACTTATGAATGTTCCCCGTGTCACAGAGAGACAAATTGAAGTCATAACCAATACACCTCGAACACGATGTTTGGGTCCGACTCAATTTCTGCATTGGAATTCCGGAATTGGAAACGTAATAATGCTACTGTCCGGTAAACGTATTTTGCTTTATTTTAATCTGAATCTATTTTAACTTCAATGCTTTGTGCAGTACCATACAAGTTTCAGAGCGGTGGCAGCTCTATATCCTCCGGTGGTCTTCAGGTGGAATTATGTCGTGGACGGTGATTAAAACAATGTATTCTCAATTCTCCATTCAATTCAATTCAATTCAATTCAATTTATTAGTATTCTGATCATCAAAATAGATATAACAGAAACATATTGCAAAAAATCGATGCAAATATAATTGTTGCATGGATGCACATGTGGATATAATATAGTTGTATACAGTAATAGTGACTTGATGTGTATATAATTATATTTATCTGATAGATATATCGGTTTACTGTTGTGTTCGGCGTTATCGGTTTCGTGTTCGGTTATTGGATATATGGATTTTGAATGGTTGTATATAGGAATTAAGCCTCAAGAGGACTCAGATTGTACTACTTTTAGCGCATTTCGTATTGAATAATGATAATTTTCTCAATCTTTTCTTGTTGTGGGTTCTGAAAAGTGTGGCTAATTTCAATACATTTGGCCTCTTATAGAAGTATGGCTTAAGATACTTTTCTCTTAGTTCTCTAAGTTCACTACAGCGTAAACTTATGTGGTATTCGTTACCAATCTCGGCACTGCATAGCGTGCACACTCGTTGAGTTATTTCAACGTTGTTCAACGAACCTTTCTCTATGGGAAGCATGTGGTTTCTAGTTCGGAATTTGATGAGTCTGTGATCGGTGGACGATCTGATTATCGCTAAGTGATATATATTTTTCCGGTTCGAACGTGTTTTTAATAATTCTATAAAAATCGAATTTGCTTGATTTATCAATAGAGGTCCACCACTCTTGAATGTATAAATCACGCATTTTCTGGTTTGCGGAGCGCGTTAGGCGCTGGATACTAGTCACCCTTTGGTTGGTCCAAACATTGCTCTTTCCGAGGTTATTTAGAGTGTCTCGTATTCCAATAATCCACGGATTGTTAAAAACATTATTATCAAACAACTTGTACATGCAATAATACAGATTAAAGGCACGTGCGGCCTTAGTTGTCGAAAATATTCATATTTGTTCCAATCACCGTAAACAGAAAAACATTAAAACGCATACAGTTTCGTTCATATATACCATGACCATCGCGTAAACAGCATGTTATCATAAAGACCTACTATATTTTACATAAGCAAGAGCCTGATTGTGTTACAGAAGACAGCACAATGCTACTGGCTAATCACACACAAATGGCATAAACGCTCTTTTTTAGTTCCATATCAGGAATTATCCAACAAAGAACGCTCTTTATGTTTACCATCATAATATAAACAAACACCAGAAAAGTAACTTTTTATGCTTTTGTTTACATAACAATGGTCAAACATATGACAATAACATACTGTTTATGCGATATTTCTTATTTGTATACGGACAAAGTCTGACTACATTTTGATGTTATTTCTGTTTGTGGCGGTTTTTGAAGGGTGGAAATATTTTCACAGGATACCCACCGCCAAGGCCAACCGTATCTTTAAGTGGTATTCTATTGGTTGGCATACTGACAAGCTTAGCCCAATATGTTAAGTAACGCAATTTTATTTATATAGTTATTGGGCACATTCCAAGTTCGCCGTATACAAAGGACGTTGGTGTCGACTTTTTTTACTTTTAAGACAAATTTCAAGAACCACAACTCAAACTTTTCAAGGCAGGTAAGGTTTTCGTGGCCCCATTTTTCATATATATCTAGGATACTTTGTACAGTGAGTTTGTGACACATAGCTTTGTTCAGAAGTGCATATGCTGCACTTTTTACGTGTTGGCAACTGGTATTTCTCTCAAGGGCAAAAGATCCGTTCTTGTGAAAATTTATTCCCAGATATTTGTAGCTATCAACTAAATAAATCTCCTGACCATTTATATGAAATGGGGGGTGTGGTACGTTTCGGCTTTCTTCCGAAAATGATGAATTTTGTTTTTAATATGTTGACTCTGAGTTTCCACTTTAAACAATAATTGTAAAAGTGGCAAGGGCCTATTGCAAGCCTTCTCGTGTATTTGATATCAGAACTGTGTCGTCTGCATGTATCAGTAGACTCAATTTAAGTAAAATACCAGTTTCATATCCGCTAAGCTTGTCTATAGTAATGCCATTAAAATTATGAGAATTTAAGTAATGTTCAAGATCATTCACATATAGAGGGGAGAGATTATCTCCCTGTTTTAGGCCAAAATGACTGGGAAAGTAGCATGATTCTTCGTCATTTAGACGCACAAATAGTTTCAGACCGTCATAAAGCGATTTTATTACATTTAGAGCGTATCCTTCGATTTTGTGTGCAAGAAGTTTAGTCCAGAGACTGGCCCTATCCAATAATGATAACACTATCATTGCCATCAAGCCGGTCAGGAAAAAACAACGAAAAACCTCTTGGGTGAGCGATGGAAACCTGCTTTCCGAAACCAATAGCTCTAACGCAGCTCGAATGTTCGGAAATTCATTCTAATTGATCAATTGTGAAACACAAACCTGTGCACACACTATATAATAAATAAATATTATAATATAATTAACATATATAAAATGTTCAAATATATACACTATAAGATCGTGATCGAATGGCACGTTATATGCGTTTAATATAAATGACTATGAAACTATTTCTTCATATATAAGATGCGATACCCACATTTCAAAGTTGCAATTAACTTATATTAATGACTGTACAACAATCCACTTTGTATTATTACAAATAAAATATGTTTAAAGTAAAAAGTAAAGTATCAAAATTAAAATATATAATTGATTTTAATATGACGGTTTATTCAGATTTGTTCAGCTTTCAGTTGAAGGGTGCGGAGATCGTTCGCCAACAGGAGGGATAGTGTGACGGTGTAAATTAGTACTAGATATATATAACTAATACAAATTGATACTATGCTAGTTTGTGCATGGTAATGTTGCGTGATGTTTGTCTGCATTTGTGTGATGTCGTGATATTCTATACCGAGAACGTGTTATTCCTTTGTGGATGCAGTTTGATACCTAGGAATAAATACTATGAAGACATGCTTAGGTACTATGCACTTTTCATAGACCCTGCCCGCACAGGGACAATTGATTCCGACATACTCTCCCAAGACTTAGTTATAAATGTAATGTCGAGGCTACTAGAATATTTTAGAAATAGACCCACTACACCTTCACATTAAAATATTAGATTAAGAATTCAATACTATATTACAATCATGACCCTTTTACCTGCATAGGTTCGTGCCAGCTAATTACCGTTTGACAACTATTTACCGATCCGAATATATACCCAGCGAGAGAATGCCATTTTGTTATTGAAAAATTAAGAAAGCAATTATTGCTGCCCCCTTTATACACTAGAATCTTAAAGTGGTGTGAAACACTCCGGTGTGGTGGTGAAATAGAAATGGAGAATAATCTTGCTCAAAGTTGTTATTTTTGCGAATATTAATTCAAATTGACCACACACACACACCGCATTTCTTATATATTAATTAAATGCAATGACTCTCGATGGCGAACTCATTTGTGTTAGTTTATCACATATAGTGGCGTTCCGAATCGAGATGTAAATATTTACAATTGACCGTAGTTCAAACGATGTGTTTTCTATGGAGTGGTAGGGTCGATTTCTATGAAAGTAGGATGTTAGTAGAATGCTATAGACATTCCCCAGTTAGGCATTGCGCCGGAGTACTAACTTATCGGTTTCACAAACAAGTCCATATGTCTATAATATTAAGTAAAACCGGTTTCACAAGATTTTCCCTGGAGCCAATATCAATTCAATCACCCATATAAATAAAGTATACGCATTAATTAATAGTGGATATGAATCCTGTTGACTTTTTAATACCCCGACTCCAGCGTACCAAAAAGTGGGTCACAAACTCCGAAATAACATACAAATACGATAAAACGCTCTATTGAATTCCCCATTAACATTGATATAATTAACCGCTTCGCTGCTATGACGTCCGTATCTATTACGGACGTAAAAGTGCACGCCGTGTGCTATATGGTCCGTAGGTACTACGGACCTACTTCAGCACACTAGAAGTAGGCTATTATACATAACTGGAACTCGGAGATTAGTGCATCGGAATAACTGTATCTCGACGTTTCAAACATTGTATGATTTTCCACGATTGTGAATGATAATAGCCTTTCAGCTGAGTCACTTTTATGGTTCTTTTGACATTCCCGCTATATTTTCCCATTGGAAAATGCCAATAACGTCAACAGCCCAGCACACGACGTCATAACGTCATTTAGCAGCAAAGAGATAAACATGTTCTTTACTAAATTCATTCCCCGATTCACTTATATATATAATATTATTCATTGGATTGGTCTATTATTGGGCTGGAGAGTTGTAGATCTAGTTAATATAAGCAGATGACAGATTATAAGATAATATATATAATCTATATGTATATAGAAGAGTAGGAAGTGTCTGTCCGTCTGTCTGTCCGGATTTTCTCCCAGACTGCTGGTCCGATTTCAACAAGATTTGGTATGGTGCCTCGGGGTACCCGTGCAGAAGAATTCATATTCTTTGTTGGGAACGTTTGTTGAACTCCAACGAGTATTTACCAAAGTAAGGGTTGACCTACGATTTAAAAAAATGTATACCGATTTAATGCTCATAGGCCTAGTTTCTTAGCTAGCGATATGTATATGTAGGGCAGCATCTAAGTATATATTTATGTTACTCACGCTCGAAGTAGTAAGCCCCAAGGTTCGCTGTCAAGTGCGTGCAGGTAAATCGACCGAACGATCCAACCTGAAAAACATTAAAATCACAGTTCGTCGTCAATAGAGAGCTTTCGAAAAGTTAATATAACGTTTACACCATGTATATTTCACTTCCGAGAAAATGTGGCTACCAGGAAATTGAGTAAACACTTGGCCGATAAGATTTAGCACGCATGTAAGAAAACTGACAGTTTATATAGCTGCCATCGTTGCATTTATATCTAATTACAGTAATGCCATAAATAATCGACTCCTTAACCACAGAAGAATTATGGGTAATTTTTCAGGATTTAGTCGGAAATATGGCTTGTTGCCATTCATCGGAAAGCTCTCACTGAGAGCTTTCCGAAGAATGGCATCAAGCCATGTTTCCGACTAAATCCAGAAAAATTACCCATAACTCTGCTGTGGTTAAGGAGTCGATTATTTAGGGCAATATTGTATCTATGCATGGTTACTGTAGTTATATACAGTATACATTCGACGGCCTTGCTTCTTCATAATTTTAAAACAATGCTGCACTTTGTGTTTTCTTGTAAACATTACATTTCGCCCAAATTCGCGGACATTTTTGAATTAGCGAAGACCCAGCTCTAACATGATATCTTTAACCCGATATCAACTTGAAGTTGGATCTCAGACGGACATCTTGATGCATTTCCATGGGATTTTTATGAAGTTGTTGTGGAAATATTTGGCCCTCAACCACCTTGTATAATATGCTAACTTTGCAATCGGAATAAAAGTTTATTTATGCTGCAATAAATAGGAGCCTATGGCGCCTCGTTACTGGAAGCGTTACAATGTGGTGGTATTTGTCAAAAATAGAAAGTTAACTATTATTTCACATAACTCAGTATTTGTCACTGACATTTTCCAATAGATAAAGAGATCTGCCCGGTCAATATAATTTAAAAATAATATGCCTTGATTTGCAGTTACTCAATCTAACTCACCTGTTTGTCCTATCTTTTTTAATTTATTTTCGATGATGTTGGGAATAGAAATACAATAAAAACTGCCAGAAAATAAGTCTTGCACACATTTTGGCTTCTATTATCTGTCATCATTCTATCTGAATTGGAAACATTTCGCGACATTCTCATAAAGAAATATGTTTTACAATGGTTTTCTCAAGCATGGTGATACAAGTGTTTTGTTACCAACTCAATTTCCTGGTAGCCCCGTTTTACACGAAGAAAGACTTCTATGGTGTTTTATAGATGGTGTCTATCATATCGACTACCAGTTCCATATGACTTCAAGAGCATAAAAAAAAAAAAAATAATAATAATCCTGAGTCGAAGATACCAGTTGACAGAGAAGTTTATATAATTATATCAATATGAATATATTTTTGTGATTGCCCCAAAATTAGTATGGCTGGAGGGTTTTTGATATTTTGGACCAGGAACCAGTCTATTCAACAATAGACATTGAATGCGCTCAAATAAACAGACATGCAAGAGTCGCAGAAACAATGAAAGACGATAGCTAAATATGTTTCATTCGCTAAGAAATTATATTAAATTTGAGACCAAAATGTGTTCTTAAAATGTGCTTTTATTCTTCCACGAAGTAGATACAGAACACTGTTGCCGAATTTCGTGCATTAGACTGGTCCTTGCCCCAATAGAATCAGCCGCCCGATTCGTAGTAACCATAGTAACCAGCCGCCCGATTCGTAGTAACCATAGTAACCAGCCGCCAGATTCGTAGTAACATCACCCTTTCTGCATTAGGGTGATATTTTTAGAGAAACAAATTGTCACAAATATTAACCCTTTACCCAACAAACCGGCCAAAACCGGCCAAATAAAGCTTCAACAGCCTAAAATATCTTCGGTCTGTCTCAATAGAACCATACAAATATGGATATCATTGGAACCGGCTCCTTGACCACATTGTGATAGTTATAGTTATGCCCTGTGCCAATGCATTCTCTTATATATGCGAGTCGACCATAGGTCGCCTCGCATATATAAGAGAATGCATTGGCCTAAAATAAATCTTTTTTTAACACTTTTTACCATTTTTTCTTACATTCTTTAACAATTTTATAATTTTTAATGTGTTAAGCCAATGCATTCTCTTATATATGCGAGGCGACCTATGGTCGACTCGCATATATAAGAGAATGCATTGGCACAGGGCCGTTCTGTTGGGTAAAGGGTTAAAATACAACTCAACCTGAAAGTCGATATGCCCTCTTGGGAGAATCTGTTTCTTGTCCGGAACGAAACGTGTTGCTGTGACGTTAGTGATCTCCACTTTACTTAGAACAAGCAGTCCGATATCGTTCACGCCTTGCTGTGGGGTTGCACATGCTGGAAATATTGCTGGGTTACCATTGGTTAGCGCTATGCAGACGATACATGCCTGGGGCATCGCCAAAAAGCCACAATGTTGCGCCGCGCACAGTAACAAAGCAACTCCTGTTTGACCACCACAGTTAGCGACAGTGCACTGCACCAGCGTACCAAATGCAGCCGGGTCGTCGCAAGATGCTTTGTTAACCGCTGACTCATCCAAGACACCGACGTCAGAATGGTAGAAACTGATAAATATAAGAATGGATTTTATTGCACGCACATCATTGTTTAATTTGTGAGCTAGTTACCGACAATCACACCCGATAGTACATCACATATCTACTAAACTAAATTGGTAAAATATTGTTCAGAAGACTTCCTCGGGTATATTTATAACCTAACCAAAGAGGACGCATGTGTCCACCCCACCAACTTCGGTCAAAATGTTCAAAATTTGGAAAATTCATCATGGCTGGCACAACATTAGTTGGAAATGTTACACCACGTAATTATATAGGTTGAAATAATTCTCATTGTTTGGTGTTCCAACCTGTAATTAGTGGGGAATTTGTTATTTTTAGATCAACAGTAGCATATTTTTCTACAAGATTTAAAGATACGGGCGGTGTTGGCGGTGGGTATGCTGTTAAAATATTCACCTCCGTCAAAATCCGCCATAAACAGAAAGAATAGTAAAATGTAGACAGACTTTGTTCTTATACCAATCAGAAATATGGCATAAACATTATGTCATTGTCATTTTTTTCCTTTGTTATGTATACAAAAGCAAAAAACGTTACGTTACCTGACTTTTGTTTAGATCCGGATATGGTAAACATAAAGAGCGTTCTTTGTTACTGTTTTCCTGATATGGAAATAATAAAGAGCGTTTATATCATCTGTGTGTGATTGACCAATATAATTGCGATGTGTTATGTAAACAGAAGCAACTTCTGTAACACGAGCAGGCTCTTGTTTGCGTACACCATCGCACGTCTTGGCGGCAATATACTATTTAAGCGCTGGTTATGTTTGGCATATGACCAAAACTATATATATTGTAATATTCCTTCTAGATCTGTTGGCGATTTGAACAAATATGAATATTTCTGCAACAAACGCCGCCCGTGCCTTTAAAACAAATATGATGCCACGTTCGAAGCTCAATATATACATTGGAAATGGAAACGTCATAATACTTTTTTCATGACAATTTATAAAATAAGCTCTTATTCAATGGAACCTGCTATCATACCTGTATGAATATTTGTATTCGCTGGAAACTTTTTCCAGTATTGTCTTCACATCTTTCAAGTACCAGGCTTCCTGTAAACATATGACGTCAGCATCAAATTGGCTGACGATTCCTGGAAGCTCCGCCCTTCTCTCATCAAGGTGAGGAATATATGGTAACAATCCCAGGTTATACGTCAAGAGGTCGAGTTTCGGACAGCGTCTACGCATCCATCCACCATGTTTCCGCCGTCTTCCTCCGTTAAGCGGGAATGGATCACACAGAGCAAGACAGATCAGGCCACATAGAATGTACAGCCTCAACATTTTGACTGGAACAAGAAAATATTTGACCTGTGAATGCAGGGATGTAGCAGCATGTGGTGTGGTGTGTATCACCCATAATTTGGTCAATATGTTCAACAGTTGGACAATGTATGCCTCGTACAGTATTAATTTGAAATGTTAGGTTAGAAAAATGTTGATTTTTTTTCTGATAATTTTTTATTTCAACGGGTATGTACGTATATATAGTGCGAAATTTTGTGTTTTATGCCCATTTTTTTCTGATTCTGATTCTGATTCTGATAAATAATTATTGGCGAGTACAGTTCCCGCAGGAAATGTTCAGATAATAAGTATCATCTGAATATTTCCATCCAAACTAATATGACTCATTCTGCACTTGTATTATTTGTCGTCTGTTTTTTCTGAACAACTCACCAAAATGAACAATATACCATTACAATATATACTTTTATAACTGAGTGGGAGAAACCATTATAAAAATGGTGACCTGGCTCGGACTCGAGGGCAATATTGCGGATTGTCTCCCCGAGGAACCAATGTCTCCCGAGGCGGAGCCGATGGGGGACATTGGTTCCAAGGGGAGACTATCCGCAATGTTGCCCTTGATCCAGGTCACCATTGTTTTTATTATACCGAATAACCATGGCAGCAGTTCTGAATCATCGGGTGAAACATCCGCGAATCGCTTCGATTTGACACCGGCATCCAAGATGTTTACTTTGAAGAATGCGGAAGTCGTCTGAATCGTGACGATTTGGGGTTTTCGGTTTGAATGTCACGATCAAAATACGTCATAAAATTTCGTTCGGGTGCTTCCGAGAACATGTTCGGGCTCTTTCGGTCGGAGCGGTAAACATTGCAAAAAATGGTGACCGGCAATGTTTCATGGGCGGGAAACATTGCAAATGGTAAAATCACACCCTATGGGAAATAAACATAGGCTTTTAATATGAGGTATAATAATTAGTATATGAAGTATTAACCGAGTTACCATACGGAAACCAAGTAAACCCGATTTTCAAAGTAAATAAAAGGTCGGCCGACCACAGTGTTCCCCGACAACGTGGCAAGTCGATGGCCGCTTTGTTAAAGAAATTAAAAAAAATTTCGATGGCCGCTTTGTTAAAGAAATTAAAAAAAATGTTGAAATGTTCTAAGTCGAAAGGTTTAATAATTCCGTAAAAAAATAATTATTCCGTCATCTATATACAGGTTGCACATCTGCAATATGTGGGTAACAATACTCTGAAGTTTCAAATATCTACGATCAAAACTGTAGGAGGAGTTGATTACACCATGAAGGTACCCTCATACAGAATATTATATATAAAAAAATTCAAAGTCGAAAGGCCCATAACTCTGGGAAAAATCTTCGGATCAAACTCAAATTCGAACTTGATCTGTATTTTGATATCAATGACTCAAAACAAAACGGGATTTTCAACTGAACAGTCCAAACTTGAGTTATCATCCGGAAACCAAAGAAAACAGAAGAAAATTTAATTTTCTAAGTCGAAAAAAGTCCATAACTCTAGGAAAATCATCGGATCAAACTCAAATTCGAACTCAACCTGTATCCTGATATGACTGATCCACACAAAAATGGTATTTTCAATTAAACGATCCAAACTTAAGATATCATCCGGAAACCGAAAAAGTGAGAAATTTTCTAAGTAAAAAAAAGAGGAAAATAACTCCATAAAAGAACATCGGATCAAACCCAGAATTGCAGAGCACCTGTGTGCTTGGTTGAGACACCTACATACCAAGTTCAATAACATCGGATTATCATTACTAGAGTTATAACTCCGGACGGATGGACGCACGGACGCACAGACGGACGGAGCTGATTACAATAGTCCCCCGAAAATAAATTTTACGGGGGAAAAAAAGGTCCGTCGCTCTGGTAAACGTGGGCGCATGGAATCCAACATCGACCTTGGTCCGTATTTTATGGTTGTGAACATGCATGCCAAATTTAGTTCCATTCCGTTAACATCAACTAAATTAATGTTATCATCCGGAAACAAAACTTTAGCTCAAATTTGAACATATGGCCGTAACTCTAGTACAAATGGACGAGTGGACCCCAATATCGAACTTGATAAGACCTGTATTGTTTTTATTGCGAACATACATGTACACACCAAATTGCTTGCCATTTAGTTCAGTAGAACTAAAGTTTTCATCATGCAACGAAATATGATCGGACGAAAAGACGGACGGGTAGAACAAATGACAGGCGTATAAACATTGGGACCAAAATGTGTTCCGCATTGAATAATACATGTACAGAACACAACGCGCATCTGAAAAGAAAATCTGTTATCTAATGAGTGATGGACGGCGCAAGGGTATATTTCGCGAGAGCCTATAGCTCGAGTGAAATGAAACTAGATGCGCTGCCCGCAACGAGTAATTCGATAAATGATTCTAGATTATGATGCAAGTTGTACTCTTTAATTATTCTAGACCATTTGTGTTGGTTAAGTTCAATCCATAAATGAGATCTTCATTGACACTATATATAGTCTGACGAGTAACGAATAACGAGTATGCCTAATTATCGGGGCGCATCTATCGAAGCGGATCGTCGATGTAATGTACGTCATCTTTCTTGGCGACAACGTCAACAAGAAATATAGTTCCGGCTAATATTCTACTATTGGTATACACCAATATGTATTCGATGGATCGGATTCCATTGATTACATATGCCTCACCTCAACGGGTGTGGAATAAAGAGCGTTACTAAAAGTTATTATGGTGGATTGACGCTGATCGACTAGGTTGAAAAGAGGCTCCAAGGCGTCAATGTAACACGATGTTATCGTCAATCAACCACAGTATACGGGAGAGTGGGGCAACTCCGAACACCTTTCTGTTCAGTGCTAATTATATTGCTAACTAATGAGATACGAATCGAAATAACGACACCCATGCAAAGTCCGTGTGTCAGTTATTACCATAGCTAACTTAGAAAGAGCTTACTTTTGCTCAGTAAAATGTTATAGTCAATTCAAATAGTTGTCCTTGTTCGTCATTTCCCCGTGCAGTTTGGGGCGAACCGGAACGGGAATCCTTCCCGTGGACATAACATGTTGTAACGTGAAAATGTTCTGATTGGCCATAAAGTGATTTATTAAATTAACATTAGTGGCACACACTTTATATCATACACTGCTTCGTTACTCTCCGGCACATCGTTTCTGGAAAACGTTTAAAAAGTTCACTACTGGTAACAACAGTGTGCGAGCAACACGCGATCCAATTGACCTTGAAAAGTTATTCTGCCATTTTAAAACACTGAATGAACATAAAAGCAGTGACTCTAATTTATCAGCCTTAATAGAAAGTATGTATGACCTGAACAGTTACGACATTGACCTAAATTCGCCGATTTCAGTACACGAGATTCTAGATGGTGCTAAATCTCTGAAAATTAATAAAGCTGCTGGTGTTGATCAGGTATGTAACCGTTATATTAAGTCCACAATAGATATTCTTCTACCTTTCTATTCTCGATTTTTCAATTTAGTACTAGATTCAGGTCTATTTCCAAATGTTTGGGGAACGGGTATGATAATGCCTCTTTACAAGAATAAAGGATGTAGAAGCGACCCAAATTCTTACAGAGGCATCACTTTGCTGAGTTGTATTGGCAAACTATTCACCGGTGTTTTGAATCGACGCCTTGGAATTTATGTTGAGAGGAATAAATTGCTTAATGACAACCAGGCGGGGTTCAGAAAGGGTCGTTCAACAATAGACAACATTTTCGTTTTGTACAGCTTGACTGAGATTTATTTACGTGGAGGGAGGAAATTATATTGTACTTTTGTTGATTTCAAGAAAGCATTTGATACAGTTTGGCGAGAGGGTTTGTGGGTCAAGCTTCTGAGAACGGGAATCAACGGAAAGATATTCAATATAATCCGAAGCATGTATCGTGTTACTAAATCATGCGTTCTTAGTAATGCTCGTATGACTGACTATTTTGTCTGTTGTACAGGGGTTAAACAAGGTGAAAACCTGTCACCCCTATTATTTTCTATCTATCTAAATGATCTTGAAGACTTTTTGGAAAGTTGTGCTATAGACGGATTGAACTATCTTAATGATCGTATTTTTAGCGAACTGCAGACTTATCTGAAATTATGGTGCATCTTATATGCCGATGACACCGTCTTGTTTGCGGATAATCCGCACGATATGCAACGCATCCTCGATGCGTTCTCAGACTACTCTGATTCATGGGAGCTCAAGGTAAACACTCAAAAAACCAAGATAATGATTTTCAGTAACAAAAAAGTTAGATCCTCTCCAACATTCACACTATCTAATGATAAACTGGAAATAGTTGAGCGCTTCCCTTATTTGGGCATTGTGTTATTTTATAATGGCCGATTTTGCCAAGCAATCAAGTCGATAAAAATTAAATCGACAAAAGCTATGTACGGACTTCTGTCCAAGGTGAGAAATCTCCAAATTCCTGTAGATTTGGCGCTAAAACTATTTGACTACCTTATACAACCTATTTTATTGTATGGGTGCGAAATATGGGGCTTTGAAAATACCCGTGCTATTGAAGCCGTTCACCTAAAATTTTGCAAGCTTTTGACAAACATGAAGATGAGCACACCAAATTATATCGTATATGGTGAACTGGGAAGATGGCCCTTGCGTATCGAAATTGAAAAGAGAATGATCGCATACTGGGGTCGTTTACTGAAGAAAGAGACATGCTTGCCACTTACTCTCTACAAGCTAATATTAGCTATTAAAGATGGAGGCAAAGATATACGATATATAAATACCATGAATGATATTTTTGTCCGCGCAGATTGCGAGGTTAGCTGGAAAACACAGTCACCAATTACAAATGGTATGCTTCAAGCTATACATGGTAAACTACTGAACCAATTTGTATGTCAATGGAATAATGACATATCGAAATCCTCACGTGGAGAATTCTATCGTATGTTGAAGGAATCCCCATCACTTAATCGTTATTATATTGAACTTCCCTTCAATGTTATTATTCCTATACAGCGAATGCGTACAACGAATCACAGGTTGGGTGTGGAAACTATGAAATGGTCTAGATCTAAGACCAAATCAAAAGGGAAGTCACCAGATAGCTCATGTAAACTATGCGGTGCCACCATGTGCGATGAATTTCATTTTGTAATGGTCTGTCCAGAATTAAATGAGCTTAGAGCTAAATACTTCGACAAATGGCAATTGACTAGCCCATCGAGAGACACTTTCTACAATTTATTGAACTCTGACGCCACGATAAAGCTCCGCAAACTGTCGACTTTCATCAAAATTGGATTGAACAAAATTCGATAACGGTTCCAACTGTTTGTTTTGTTTGTTTGTTTGTTTGTTTGTTTTTTTTTTGTTTTTTTGTTTTTTTTCTCCCACATAACTCACGCAGATATTAATATATACAACAAAATTTAATAGAACGAAACCTAATTGCATTTTTATAAATGTTGAATAATTTGCTTTCAAATTTCTATTAAAATGCATTTAATAGTCTCATATTCTTATAAGCGAAAGTTCTGCAATACATTTAACAGTCCTTTTTTATGTTGTAATTATTTAAGGAAGTACAGATAGTTTCACGCATATATATAATTGTATGTGTGTATGTATGCATAATTGTTGTTATATATTGGGTGTGATGATTGTCTTTCAGTATTTACTGTTTGCATGTGTATTTTCAAATATTTGGACCGGAGTGTTCTCATTTGTACATAGTGTATTATATGTTTTCTCATGTACCAAATTACCAATTGGCTGGGAATAAAGCATTACTTACTTACTTACTTTCAGTTTCAAGCCTTGAAAGTGATGTCGCGATTTTCGTTTTCTTCTCAAAACACCACCCTTCCCGAAACAACTGTTTTAAAATAAAATATGATTATGCAGATTACGCAGATCCCGCCCCTTACTTCAAAATTACAAATCAGAGGCGCCCATATTCGTAGATGACCGTCAATAAAACATTTCACATGAACTGACTGAAAAGCTCATATTGCAGAAATACAACGATATGTTCGAATGCATATTGTGTGTATGGAACAATCATATGAACTACAAGTGTTCCAGGGATACATCCGCTGAGAAAAGTCCCTTTGGCGATTCGGGAACAGATAATATCCGTGCTTGATAAAATGGAGTCACAAGAAGTGATTGCTAAAGTAAATGAACCAAAATATTGGGTCAATAGTATGGTTGTTAAAAAATCCCAACAAACACATTTTCGTATATCTGGATCCAAAGAATTTAAATGAAGCAATCTGCCGTAAACATTCCTCGTTGCCGACATTATAGGGAGCTAGGTCGTAACTACCAATTTGGTATTTCATAAGTACTTTTCTGTAACTTATGCAAAAGTGGCATATTGGACGGTACCTTTGACACTATCGGCCAAGTTAATAACGTTCGAGACTCCTTTCAAACGATACATATATCTTCGTTTACCGTTTTCGTAAAGTTGTTAAACTTGTTAAAATCTCACCCAGATATCCAGTCAAATGTTCTCGCTGAAAGAACTTTAAAAACTCTCAAAGACATTCTGAACAAGAGTTCACAGAAAAGAGAGGGTCCATATCTAGCATTGCTGTGTTATCTGAACACGCCGCTGGATGGAACAGGGTCCCTTGAACTACTTTGCACTACCTGATTATATAAACGATACATAATTTTCTGCTAACAAATGTAAAACAAACAAAAAAGTATCCATGTTAATTAATATATTCCCAAGACATCACTCTCATTGTTCCTACTCGGTTCCACTGACACATGTATATTCATAGTATTCATTCATTATGTCGACCAAGTAGGTGCCTTTACATTTGAACAACTCTTCGTACCATCGCCCTAACAAAGCCTATTAAAAAACCCAGTCTACACACTATGAAAATAACCCACAAAACAATCAAATTCATTCTGCCATCTACATCATATAATCTGTCACCACATTCGGGGGGGGGGGTAGGAAGACAGTCAGTCATGACTATGTCACCCCTAAAAATATATATGAGATAGTCTATTAATATTATATTTATATGTAATTGTACTTTCCATGTGTGTATATTGTAAATAAAATTATCCTATCCTATCAGGGTGGGGGGAGTCGGAAAAAAATTGAAGGCATGCACGTATGCTGATTTTTGACTTTCGACCCTTGTTGGGACCCACCCACCCCCGCGTCCAAATTGTTTTCCGTTTTCGGCAATTTTGTCCGACCATTTGTGGACACCCACCCCCTTTTAACACTAAAACAGAGATTTGAGGGGGGCAATTCACTGTAAACGGCTGTATATGAATTTATGTGCATACTATTAGTCATGGATGTTAACATTGACATTTAAATAGGAACAAGTCATTTTGGGGTCATTCGGTCAAAAAAACATGGCTGCCAGCAGCCATCTTGGATTTCAAAATTCAATCCATTAGCATGGGCTACAGGCTATATACTGTTTGTTTGATAATCATGAAATTTTTCATTTATGTTAACCACAACCCAAAGGTTGTTTTACGGTTCGAAAGCGACGCAAGTATAGTTGTGACGTCACTAATTTCTATACTCTATCAACCTAAAAAAAATTTTTTTACATCCGGGCGATTCGGACCTATGGTGCCTTTATGGTGGCCGCCATGTTGGAATAACCTTGACAAATTAACAAAACGAATTTTTTTTCTTCTTCGACCAGCCTCCCCATAGCAACACTGTTAAATTTGAAAAACAAAATCAACCTTATTCAAAATTAAATGATTGAAGTGGATTTAGTTGACATAGGCGCATAGCATTCGGCAAACTTCGTCAGATTCCGAACCGTTTCAGTTTGATATTACGTCCCCTGGCCCATAGCAACGTTGCGATTGGTGACGTAATTTTCGTTACAAAATGGGTGCCACCAGATGCAAGAAGTTATCGGCGAGTGCATATTCGAAATTCTCCGTTGTTGTTGTTCTCGTGCTGAATTTTATTGGTATAAGCAAATAGATTGGGCATACATTGTGTGTGAAGCCTCCGGACTTGGTTGAACAGTGGAAGTGAAACTCAGTCAGTCGGAAAGAAACTGAATGATGAATCTGTGACTGAAAAAATATGAAAATCAAAATGATGGTCAGTGCCAGTGGAGACAGTGGAGTGGACTGTGGGCGTTGGACTGGTCTGTGGTCACCACGGTGATTTGACTTGTTCTGTTAAATTTTAAGTATGTTTTCACCTGGACTGGTTAGAGTTGCAAGCGGCAAATTGTTCCGACTACTTCTCTAAATTTAATTAATAATAGCTGACACTATCAGGTCAAGGAAATCAGAAAATGGACATTTTAGAGCTGACTGTTTACTCATTTACTACTAGTACTACTACTAGTCTATTAGTATTACTATTAGGATTGTATTAGTGATTACATATTAGTAAATTTAGTTTTCAACGACTTCTGGCTCAGCCTCACCCACTCACTGTGAGTGTGACTCGGGCCAGCTACAGAGCAGTCGACACACAGGTGTGACAAATATGTGAAGTCCAGTGAATTGGTGACTGACAAAGTGAGTCAATTAACTTGGTGATTGAAGGAAAAGAAGAACCCCATTTGGTCTCGGCACACTGCAGAGTGTAGTGACTGTTGGGGGGATATTCTTTCAACTTTCCATCTATGAATTCTGTTTCCTGTGATGGACAGATCAAGTTAAATATAATAATTATAATGCACCGTTAATAACGCCATTAAGTTAACGGTGATTTGTTTCAGCATTCTCACATATTAAATATTTCATGATTTTAACACTGTGTTCTCGGTTTAAACCTTAAGCGGGAGCTCGGTCAGCATGGCTAGCATATATACTAGTGGCTATTTGTGGAAAAATTATTAAATATAGCCCTGCGTACTTGCTATTGTCGACTTGACACATTGGGATTGGAATAATCTGTATGCTAAACATAATAATTCCAGGCCAAGCTGCTCGAACTGTCATGCCTTCTAGTTCTACATGACTCATGGGGCAATCGCAGATGGTCATATAAATGTTTAATCTGGTAGCATTTTCTTAGACCATGCCATGAATCTCTATGTATCTATGCCCGTCGAGCATGATATATTCCACCAGTACAAAGATTTTGCTGTTGCGATAGGGAAGTTTGTAACAATGAAAAAACAGTACAGGTAATAAATTATGAAATACCTGTTCCTTAATAATGTGTGTCATAGAAAGTGAAGGTCCAACTTTGAAATTGCAAGATTTAAGTGACTTTGTGGTTGATTTTGCTTCGCGTCCCTTACACTAATATAATTCCTCCCGGGCAATTATAAAATTCTCAACGATCATTAAATTATTTGGCATAGAGACATATATATAATAAAATTAAAATATAAGTAAATAGAACTAAATTTCCATCACTATTATTAATTTCAGTCTAAGTCTCCACTATCAATATTATTGACCATCACAATGATAGGACACCTGAGAGTACAATATAATATCACAAAACAAGCATGCAATCTGGAGCTGGGACCCCCTACTGTGAAGTAGATTATTGAGGAACAAGTATTAACAATAAAGGGAAATATATTCCCTTCTTGTTTATTCATTGTTATAAATTCGCTGTCAGAACATAAAAAAGTTTCCAGGTTTGTGTACAGTGCAATTGGTGTAATATGGTCTATAGTACGGTCATATCTAGTGCAGAGATTCATGACACGATCTAGTATTTTTTGTGGTTCGATGGTCTTGAAGGTGAACTCAGTAAACGTGCATATATGCACGTTTGATTATTAGTAGTAACCGTATAGGAAACGCCCCGAGTATACCACTATTGCACAATGACATCAGTTTGTTGATCTAAATTATTTATCCACTCCAGCCCCAAAACAATAGTCATTTGGCCAATTAGAATAGAATAGAATAGAATTTATTAGCAAGAACATCCAGATATAAGGACAGGTTGCTGAGAATACATAATGAATAAACAATCAAAATAGAAATCATGACGAAAAGAAGTACTAAAGCATTCAAATAATAATACAAATGATAATGATAATTCACGCCGCGGCAATCTACCACGGAATGCTTGTTTGATTACTTGCAGTTGTGCTACGACTGTAAATACAATATCACAGTTATTATCAGAGGCCACTGCTATCCAATAACCGTCAGCCAATTAGGTGTTAATGCAATAATCAGATCTCAATTCAAAGAACCTCCGGATCAGATTACATACACCTGCACAAATTTCAGGACAATCGTTGGTCATAATCACTTTAAATTTCTCTAGTGGGCAAAGTTTATCAAAATGGTGGTGTACAGAACTAATCATCGATAATAAATCATTTCTAAGGCCCGCATAAAACGAGCTGTCCATCAGAAAATGAAATTCATCTTCTATAGAGCCACGTTTACAAAATAGACATATTATTTTCTCTACATCTACAGGGGGTTTTGCGTGTCTGCCTTTTTCTATGAGCAATGGGTGATTACTTATCCGAAAGCGAGCGAATGCGCTTCTATCATCTATTGAGCTAGTGTGGATAAGGTAAGGTTCGATATAGTAGTCATGTTTAAAAAGTCGATATGTTCTCAGTTTATTTCTTCCTGTAGGTGGGGCTTCGTCGCTGAGGCTTCTATGGAAGTCAGAAACATGGTTCGCCTTCGTAGTTAGTTTGAAATTATGTCATTCCTTTTTGAAGTGCCTATCATCTACTGAAGGTGGATCCTACCACAGGCCAGAAATTGTGTTCTATTGAGTCGTTGTCCCCACCCGTGTAACTCGCTGAAAGTCAAGCATACATAAACGTCTATAAATAAATCAGATGTGGCTATGTGAAATATGTATAAAATCCCCGTTTTCCAAATCATAAAAATGTATTCAGTATTATATGTAAATTTATCCAATAAAGATATTTTTCCCTTAAAATTGCAAAAATTCAATTAATTAATTTTGCCTTGAAAATTGGTCGCTGGGTCAGATTCAACCTTCATCTGATGATAGCATTTTGAACAAATATAGTAACGTGTGTTATATGGCTAATATCTCTGGACTGGCGCCATTGATATGGGGTCTTCCCGTTCACCCGGCAGCTATTGTTTCGGGTCAAGGTGTCATAATCGGGTACATCATAGAGATGCCGACTATAGTTTATATCTTAGTTTGGAGTAGAATTCCCAGTCACCCGACAAAATTGTAGCCGATACGATAATCTCAATTTCACACATTTTAATTAATAGATAAGAGCAACATTGATATTGGTCTGGAAATTAGAGAAATGTTAGAGGCAATGACTCACTCTGACCCATGTCTAACTGTGGCCCACATTCCCCTATATCTGGTGCTGCAACATATTCTCGTGCAAATAGGTTTATATTGTACCTAAATATTCACATAGGTTCATATTTTTTATTCATTTAAATTTGTTTAGATCAAAATTTAGAAAAACTAACGCCATTATACATGTAAATGTGAAATATTTAAATTCAATTTTGATATTTAAAGGGGTACTGTACGCCAATTTCAATAAATTCCCGCTAACAATTGCGATCTAATATCAATATTATATTTTAAAATAACGTATTTGAGTCGACGATGTCTACTGAAAACGTTCCGGTTAACAGGCTATCATAAAAGTCAAATTGAATTATTTAATATAAATGAATTTATGGCTAGAGTCATAAAATGGCGAATTATGCCATTACGAGTTACCGTTCTTGAAATCTCACATGTTGGGTGTCTTTTATCGACGGCCGTTTACGACGAACACTATTGAGTTGCGAACAAAACATGTTACATGCAAAAGGAAGTCCCGCTATAACCAATTTGGAAAAAAAGAGAAGAAACAAGATTCATTAAGCGTCAAGTATTTTTATAGGGGGTGAGATTTGTTCGATGGAAGAGATTGCAGGCATCAATTGAACTTCCGGTTCATACTGCAACCTGCGTCTTCTCCGGTGAAGGTCAAAAACATGGCGGGTAGTTTGAAATCGTAATATTTTTATTTCCAGGATCAACATTTTCGTCGCTAAATTAGGTTTATACGAAACTCATATAACACGAACACAATCTAACTTGAAAGTTATGTCAATGGGAGTAAATAAAAAAATTGCCTATCTCTGTGTACAGTACCCCTTTAAGTGTGAAGATGTAAGTATTATGTAACCGAATATGTATGTATGAATGTATTATGTCACTCCCTGCAATTGTCATTTTTCCTTTATTAAATGGCTCCACACAATATATGGAATTCATGGAATTACACAACCAATGAACCAATCTTAACGATGGTACATATGTACTTAAAACAATTAATCATGCCATATTCCATCCACATATTTTAAGTTTATTATACTGGACAAACTAAATCAAATAATTTATAATTAAATTTTCCAAACATTCTCCTGAAAATAACGTCAAGGTAGTTCAAGGTAGTTCAAACAAATTACTTACTAAATGGAAATTGTTTTAATCCTTCAAATACTTGGAAATTATTACTGTCCCAGAATAAGCTGAGATGCGAGTCCACGTAAATGATACTTTATATGCCCGAGTTACCACGAAACCCTCCCACATTGAACGAGTGCACCAATGGCATAACATGCATCTCTATATTTAAGATACTGTGCACGGTGCAGTACCAGTACGTCAGTACCACACAGCCAAGGTGTATCAGCTGACAGCTCATGCGACAACTACCACGACAACTATATTGTTAATAATTATGAGAGATGAAGCAAAAGGTGAAGGGGTGAAGGAGAAGATCACTCGATCTTTTCGACAATTCCGAGCGCTTCGCGCCCAACTACTCTCTTTATTTATTTATTGTATGAAGCATCTAAAACAGGGAGTAACAAATTAGGCAATTATCGCCTTTTCAAAAAAACTTTTCAAATAGAACCACGCTTGCACAATACACGATCCATTGAAGACAAAAGAGCATTCACGATATTAAGAATAAGTAATCACGCCCTAGCGATAGAGCGTTGCAGGGGTGTGCCTAAAATCAGCAGATTTCCCGATTTCAGTTTAACTTAAAGTAATGTGAAACACTCAACTGGTGTGATAACAGATAGTCATGCCATAATAAGTTATTTTCATTAATTTAATATCAAAAATAGTCAGAAAACTGCGTCATTGTTACAAACGTATTACAGATAGTGACTATTATTGGCGCTATCATTGCCGTAAAGCCCGTAATGTTTATGCCCAATAATGCGTCCCGAATAAATTAGTCAATATTTACATTTAAAAAAATAACTTATGAAATACCTGTTCCTTAATAATGTGTGTCATAGAAAGTGAAGGTCCAACTTTGAAATTGCAAGATTTAAGTGACTGTGTGGTTGATTTTGCTTTGCGTCCCTTACACTAATGTAATTCTTCCCGGGAAATTATAAAATTCTCAACGATCATTAAATTATTTGGCATAGAGACATATATAGAATTAAATTAAAATGTAAGTAAATAGAACTAAATTGCCATCACTATTATTAATTTCAGTCTAAGTCTCCACTATCCATATTAATGACCATCGCAATGATAGGACACCTGAGAGTACGATATAATATAACAAAACAAGCATGTAATTTGGAGCTGGGACCCCCCTACTGTGAAGTAGATTATCGAGGAACAAGTATTAACAATAAAGGGAAATATATTCCCTTCTTGTTTATTCATTGTTATAAATTTCGCTGTCAGAACATAAAAAAGTTCCCAGGTTTTTGTACAGTGCAATTGGTGTAATATGGTCTATAGTACGGTCATATCTAGTGTAGAGATTCATGACATGATCTAGTATTTTTTGTGGTTCGATGGTCTTGAAGGTGAACTCAGTAAACGTGCATATATGCACGTTTGATTAATTAGTAGTAACCGTATAGGAAACGCCCCGAGCATACCACTATTGCACAATGACATCAGTTTGTTTGATCTAAATTATTTATCCACTCCAGCCCCAAAACAATAGTCATTTGACAAATTATGTCATTCCTTTTTGAAGTGCCTATCATCTACTGAAGGTGGATCCTACCACAGACCAGAACTTGTGCCCCATTGAGTCGTTGTGCCCTACCCGTGTAACTCACTGAAAGTCAAGCATACATAAACGTCTATAAATAAATCAGATGTGGCGATGTGAAATATGTAATAAATCCCCGTTTTCCATATCACAAAAATGTATTCAGTATTATATGTAAATTTATCCAATAAAGATATTTTTCCCTTAAAATTGCAAAAATTCAATTAATTAATTTTGCCTTGAAAACTGGTCGCTGGGTTCACCTGATGATAGCATTTTGAACAAATATAGTAACATGTGTTATATGGCTAATATCTCTGGACTGGCGCCATTGATATTGGTCTGGAAATTAGAGAAATGTTAGAGGCAATGTCTCACTCTGACCCATGTCTAACTGTGCCCCACATTCCCCTATATCTGGTGCTGCAACATATTCTCGTTCAAATAGTTTTATATTGTACCTAAATATTCACATAGGTTCATATTTTTTATTCATTTAAATTTGTTTAAATCAAAATTTAGAAAAAACGCCATTATACACTCTGCCAGGGCACCCTGAGTCACCACACCAAATTTCGTTGAAATCCAGGCACCAAAATTAACAAAGACGTGTTGGTCTCAACTTTACTCCAGTCTTATATGTATATATAAACAGTCCCATGAAACATTTATACATGTCGTGGGATGTTCATACAGGATCGGGTTCATTATTCCGAAGGTTCCATATTCCGAAGGTTCATTATTCCGAAGATTCGCTATTCCAAATGTTCGTTATTCAGAAGATTCGCTATTCTGAAGGTTTTCTGTTAAGGTTTTCTATTCTGGGCGTATTTAACCAGAAAAGAATTAAAATTTGCAGCCCCCCCCCCCCCCACAAAAACCACACGAGGTATGAAAAATGCTATTACGCTAGTATTCACATATAGTACATTTATACACCCCATTCTAATTCCCAAATTGTCCCAGATGTCGGTTATTAATAGCAAGAAGGCAGTATCAGTTTATCGTTTATTATGGAAAGTTGAAAACACGATGACTGCATGACTGAAATAAGCTATATGTAAGAGTCTAAGTGATACAGTCTGTCCGGACTGGCAATCTGTATTTGAAAGAAACATCAACATTAAAGGCCCACTTAATTTTCGAACCCCCAGATCATATATATATATAAAATATATGCCATATTATATACCATGAATTTGAAATAGGAAGCTCTCTAACATTGTATTATCAACTTATCCATGTGTAATAAACTGTGAACATGTTTTTGTTGAGTTGCCGACGTGTTTTTGTGCTAAAGTTTCATCTGGTTTTGTTGTGCAAAGTGTATTATTTTCAATGGAGGGGGAATAACTCTATATTTTAAAGATAGAGTTATTCCCCTTCCATTGCAAATTCCTTTTCTAGCTTGAATTCTGTTGCATTCTGGAAGCCATAACGGGGGGGGGATTTTTTTTTATGATTTCAGCTATTTTATATTTCTCTATGGGCATCTTCTGACACACAGACGTTTCAAATGGTGATGGATTATAGAATTTTAATCATATTGTATGGCATAGATTGTTATTAAAACAGAATATCAATGTTATGGCGCTCCAATATTCATTAAGCGTTATAGCCCCACTGTTATAAACCGCCTTTAGATGGCGTATTCTTGCCTCTAAGATTATTGAGATATAACGCCATGGAAACATAGCAATTGTGTGGGCTGCATGACGTGACATTAAATTTCAAGGAAACCCGCGAAAAAAAAAATCACATTTATTGTTTCAATGTTTTAAGTTATTTCCTTCATAAGAAGAGTCTTGTGATAAAGAACCCTCTCAATACTTCAGAATATAGAATTAAACTTCAAAATAACAAAAACCTTCGGAATAGAGAACCATCGGAATAGCGAACCTTCGGTATAATGAACCTTGGGAATAGTGAACATTCGGAATAGCGAACCTTCGGAATAGAGACATGTCGTTGTCCATACTTTTGATGAATAAGCGACCTGCCAATCTTGACCGGAAGCGCCGCCATTTTGATATGACGTATTTGTCCCTCATGCTTTCCAGCGTCGTTTGTCTATTTTCGATTCGCGATGCCTGCGTTTCTGTTATATCTTATGTGTCCATGTGAGAACGATGGTCCCTTGACGATAATGTGGTGTTATTTAAAATTGCATCTATAGTACAAGGGGGTTTAGACAGGAACATAATAATAATAATAATAATGAAATAAATATAATAACTACATGTAATTATGTTGAGATGCCTTTGTATTTCAAGCATATACACGGTAGTAAAATGAACGATTGTCTGTTTCCAAAGCATGTGCTGAATATACTTCTCTCTCATAGAATATAGGAATGATCGACCACTATTAGTACATGTCGATAATTTCTACTCTGGCTACGCACGTATATATTACATTCCACCCGTTTAAAGTGTGTGAACTGTGTTATGTTCTGACGGGGAACTTCATAGCATTCAACAAACAAATCAGGGAATATATTTCTTTATTATATAGTGTACATGTTCCTTAATAACCTATTTCACAGTAGGGGCCATGGTACCCGGAAAGAATTCCACGACTGTAAGGGATGCAAATCAGACTTGGCAATTTAACATATTTCATGCATGCAATCTCGAGCTGGGAGCTACAATTACTGCGGAATATCATTCAATATCGGTACATAATTATTACCGAGGAACAGGTATACATATTACTCAAGAACTATATTATAGCTGCAATGTTTGTGTCAATGTTATAAACTTCCCTCACAGGACATGGACACGTTCCCATTATTTGAAGTGGTGGATTATGATCTCTATACGGACATAATCAGAGTAGAGATTCATGAAATGCATTTTACCAACAATGTGCATGGGGGGGGGGGGGGGGAGTGAAAATGGGTGTGTCGGGGCCGGAAAAATGGGTAATGAAATTTGTTTCCTACACTGAAATTTACTGACATCCTTTATTAATCTTATATAGACTCACATCTATATCATTTAGAACAAATTTAACTCCATGTGGGCCGGGATCTATATATGGTCTGAGGTTCCAATAGCGGTATAAATGCAAGCATTCTGGCAAACATAACTCGGTGTTGCCAAGTTTGTGCTTGCTATATCACTTGGTAAAAAGCGTTTTCCTATACATACATATTTGTGTTATTTCGTTAGTGTACTAGCTGCCACTGTTAACAACATGGGCTAACCGTTATACATGACTAAAGCAATATTATGTCGGCATTATCGTGTCTATGTGTGTTGTTGTCAGTCATTGGACTCAATGATTACACAAAAAAATAATTATATTTGATACCCCACTTATAATAGTAAGATTACAGTGGACCTATCCATAGGTACCGCCCCAATTTCAATTAATACCCAATGAGCCGATAGCTTAAACCCGGAAGCAACATACGCCTGCCTAGTGATATGAATCGCACCACAAGCCGGTCCCTAACAACAGTTGTAAGCTATAGGGAATTTACGAACACGAGAGCAAAATATGTCTTAAAAAGCTACAATGGTGTTGATATGTGCATGGGGAACATGTCCGGTTGACGAACGATATTTATACATGTTTTAGTTCGGTTTCCTAAATAGAAAAGTAACTATGACATCTTTTTACGCTGGATTAAACCATGCCAACGACCACACTCGGATCCTAGTGTTATTTAAATTTCAATATTTATATAAAACAGATTTCAGACTAAAACGTGAAATAGTAGTCCCGATCGATGATGCGTTATGAATATTAATTGTGCCGCGAGTATGTGTTTTATGTGAAGTGTTTTTCGTTATAAACGTATAGGCCAACATTTGTTGCTGTTATAACATCGTGGTAATATTGAGTTCGAATGTCTGCTATTCACACTAACCTGTAGGATCTCGTGCGAACGTCGATCTTACTGAATCCATTTGAGAATCTAAAGCTTCCTCCGACAATGTACGTGTAAATGAGAATCAACAGATGTTTTCCAAGAGAATAGCAACGAAATTTCACACATTGCACGCGCTTCGCGGTGTATACACGCAACCTTCACCGAACAAGTTCACGTTGTGCCATTGTTGCCTCGACATGGCAACATGTAACTGACTCCATGATAGTCGGCGTTTTCTTTAATGTACTTTATTCCCGAAAAAAAAGTAGTGGAATTTTAAAAGGCCATTATTTGATAATCCTTTGCATCCGGCCTGATGTCACCAGGGTTCATTCAGGACGCTCGTGTATGGTATAAACTGATATCGTTATATTTATTTCGACAAAAGAGGGATTATAGATTAATTACCCCATGTACACCCCGTTTGATTTATTTCATCAAGGTGTGAACCATTAGCATAGCTTCGATATTAAATTTGCTATTTGATATTGAAGTTTCATAATGGCTTCATTTACACCGTTGGCCTAACAATCACACCTGTTTTTGTTTAAAAACTGGTTCTATTTTTGTTTATATCTAACGACAGTCACTTTTACATGTTGCATATATACACACAAAGGTATCTAAAAATCGTGATATTAAGAACGAACTATATTATCGTGTTACATGGCGTTTAACAACACAGTTCTTTCTCATCGGAAGCTATTTTAGCACTGAAGAGATAGCGGAATTGATATGGCTTGTGGTGCGTAGTAACAGTAACCATGCAGCCTACAGGTGGGCGGGACGTAGGGATAGGGCCGTTACGTCATGTACGGTGCTCCTGGCAATGTGTCCAACCTGTTTCGGGGTTATTGGAGATTTTACCTCATTAAAACTCGATATCGTGGTCAACATTCATGGGAAGATTGTCGGGCAGATCGAAAATTCGAACATGAGTCAGAATGAGTGAAGGTTTTATTGAGTAAGTTATACGTGGCGGCGAAAGATGGGGTCGAATTGATACCTCTATATTAAATAGATATATAAGTTACCTAACTTGTTCTTATATAACTCCAATCAGTCACCACATTGCTACACAATACACATCTACAATATTAGTTCACACCCAAGGAATGGATCTGATGTGAATTCCAGTGGCAATTTCGAGTTATATTTGCCAGAATGCTTGCATTTATACCGCTATTAGATCCTCAGGCCATATATAGACCTCCAATATGCAGTTAAATATGCTCTAAATGATAGATATTCATGTATATAAGAGTCTATATACCATTAATAAAGGACAGCATGGGTAAATGTCAGCGTAGGAACAAAATTGCACTACTCACCTTTTCCGGCCCCGACACACCCACCCACCCTCCCGCCTTGTGCCTGAAAAAAAAATCTGCCGACGGCCCCCCCCCCCACTTGCCAGGGAGGTTATATATTTGCATGTCGTGAATCTCTACTCTGATTACGTCCGTATATATAGATATCATAATTCACCAGTTCAAATCATGTTCATGTTCTGACAGGGAAGTTTATAACATTGATAAAAACATTGCAGCTATAATATATTTCTTAGGTAATACTGTTCCTCGGTAATAATAATGTGCCGGTATTCCACAGTAAGTGTAGGTCCCAGCTCGAGATTGCATGCATGAACTATATCAAATTGTTGAGCCAAGTCTGATTTGCACCCCTTATATACAGTCGTGGAATTTCTTCCGGGTAATCAATGCAATGTTTATTGCGAAATCGACTCACAAACGTGGCAAAAAATCATGCAATCTGGAATTGGTACCATGGCCCTTACTGTCAAATACATTATTAAGGAACAAAGAAATATATTCCCTGCTTAAAAATGTGTGTTGAATGCTATGAATTTGTTCCCCGTCAGAACATAACAAAGTTCCCATATTTTAAACGGGCGGAATATAATCTCTACGTGCGTAGCCAGAGTAGATATTAACGACATGGTCTAATAGTTGTCGACCATTCCTATATGCTATAAGAGAGAGAAATATATTCAGCACATGCCATGCATGCTTTGGAAACAGACAATCGTACATTTTACTACCATATGTAGGCTTATTTATTATTATATTATTATTATGTTCCCGTCTAAACCCCCCCCCCCTCCCTGTACTATAAATGTAATTTTAAACAAACCACCAAATTATTGTCAACACGCAGGGACCATTGTTCTCACAGGGACACATACGATACAAGGGGTACGCATCTAAGATGCTTTTGTCGATTTTTTTGGCAGTCGAACCAAACTTCTGCCAATAAGGTGCACAACTCCGGGAAAAAATGTAGGACGGTGGTATATTATTGCAATAGACCTATATACCAAATATCAATTGAATCCGTTAATATTTCATTGAGTTATCGCACTAACGGTGATAAAATTGTGATTAAAATAGACAAACTAAGACCCATAACTCCGGGAAAAAATAGACTCATATACCAAATATTGTTTAAATCGGTTAATATTTCATTGAGTTATCGCGCTAACGGTGATAACATTGCTAAAAATAGACAAACTAAGACCCATAACTCTGCAAAAAAAATTCGGACAAACCTGGTTTCGAACTCGTCCGAGATATTGTTGCAGGAGACTCATATACCAAATATTGTTGAAATCGGTTAAAATTTCATCGAGTTATCGCGCTAACGCTGATAAAATTGCTAAAAATAGACAAACTAAGTCTCATAACTCCGTGAAAAAAATTCGGACAAACCTGGTTTTCGAACTCGTCCGAGATATTGTTGCAGAAGACTCATATACCAAATATTGTTGAAATCGGTTAATATTTCATCGAGTTATCGCGCTAACGGTGATAAATTTGCTAAAAATAGACAAACTAAGACCCATAACTCCGGAAACAAAATTCGGACAAACCTGGTTTTCGAACTCGTCCGAGATAATGGCTGCGGACACACGTATCACAGTTTCGATGGCATAGTAGGTGTGACAATTAATTATGGTGCAATATTGGTGACACTTGGTCGTCATATTTCTGTGCCATAGTGAGCCATGTCGCCCGCCGCACATTCACACAATGAGTCTTTTCCAAGCTCTATCAGCGTCGAGATCGACATCTCAATGATTTATCTAACCGAATGTCTTGTCGCTGTTGATCTTTACTCAACACGCAATGTTATATTTTAATGCTAACACACAAGTCCACTTGATAACTTAATGAATACCTTGTTTCTGTCAACAGTCATGATTGTTCTTACTAAGAACAAATCACCGGTGTAATTTCTCAGCATATATAAAAGTGGGTCAAACATTGCGATCAGTTATAAGTGTTATGTCGCGTTCACATGTACGGTCGAATGATGATACGTTGTTGGCCCTTGTGGGTCTGGGCACGTTACTATTGGGAGAACTGGAACGAACAAAACGACATCTAAATCGTAAGTGCTGGACAAAACCAATGAACTCCACCCTAGAACGGAACCGGTATGGAATTTCTCACAGTCTACTGCAGGAATTAGAAGACGCGGATGAGAAAGAATTCACCAACTTCACGAGGTAAATATAAATGTTTATGTTGATAGGTGCATATTACCAGGAGAGTATTACTATTGAGACATAACCATTTCACATGGGTGGACAATATAAAATATATTATAGGGTGAGTTGATGGCTGGTGCCACAGTCCCATGATGTACATAGTTCCAGTGCCACCGGGGGCCAATACATTACAACGCATCGTGCGAATGTTCTTGGGTGAGAATGCGTGCGTATTTGCAGTAAAGTTATTTTGGCATTCTGTGTTTTCGGCGTCTGTGTCTTCTGCGTCGTTTTCAGCGTATAAAATATGGCCCATTCTATGATTGCATATGGGAGGGGGTGATAATTTGTCAAAATATGTTATGAGCTACTTTACATGGTGTTTTCTTTTTTCTTCAGGCTGAACAAGTCGGAGTTCCATACCGTATTGCAAAAAGTGACCCCATTGATTGCGAAACAAGATACAGTTATGAGATCAGCGTTGACTCCATATGAAAAACTTGCCATAACACTCAGATTTCTTGCTACAGGGGAAACGTACACAAGTCTACACTTCACTTCCAGAATCGCCAGATCAACCATTGGTGCGTTTATTCCGGAAGTTTGTGATGCTATTTACGACACTCTACAGGGAGATTTCTTGAGAATGCCCGAAAACAAGCAAGAGTGGTTGCTCCACGCAGATAACTTTGACAAAATGTGGCAGTTTCCTCATTGCTTGGGTGCAATCGATGGGAAACACATTGAAATTCGGAGGCCGTCTGACAGTGCATGCGATCATCGGAACTATAAGGACTACGAGAGCATTGTTCTGATGGCTGTAGTTGATGCAACGGGAAAATTTATTTGTTATGATCTGGGATCACCAGGGAGTAGTGCTGATGGTGGCATTTTCAAGGACAGTGGGATGTGTGATATACAGCAGAACTTCCCAGATGCTAGTCCACTTTCCAGTCCTAACAGAACACTGAGCATACCGTATTTCCTTGTTGGTGATGACGCTTTCGCATTAAGCAATCACCTAATGAAGCCGTATCCCCATCGAACAGCCATTGGTGATCAGAAAGTTTTCAATTACCGACTTTCGAGGGCACGTAGGACCGTCGAGTGTGCATTTGGTGTTTTGGTGGCTAGATTTAGAATACTTCTAGGGTCCATACAGTTGGACACCGATAACGTGAATCGGGTAGTCCGTGCATGCATTGCTCTTCACAATTTTCTTGGGAAGGATGCGGATTTAGGTGTTTCGCAGAGCGGATGTTTACGATATGCTGAACATAATGCACAGTTGACTGCAACTGGAGATATTGGAGATTCGACAACTGTTCCGAATGTCGATGCTCGTGAAGTGAGGGACGAACTCAGTGACTTTTTTTTTTATGAGGGTGCGCTCCCTTTTCAGTGGAGTCTTATTGAGTAATAATTATTATGTGCTTGCAAAATTCAACACTCGATTTAATGAGATTAAACTATAAACTATGTTTTATAATGTGTGCGGTTTATGTGTATAGTCGTGTAGTCCCAGTAATATGCCATATGTAAATATTTCGCTGCTTAAATGTAGGTGTCATTGAACTCTTGACAATTGTTTTGGTAGTTTTGAAATATTTTTCAAATGACTAATATTAACATGTACTGATATATGATTATAAGGAATGACTTGCTGGTAGATTGGGGTCATTGGTTTTGACCGGCAGGGTAGTTAAACAAAGTTCGTTTGAATCATTTTGGGATTCACACACTTTATTTAATTACTCTGCCGGTCAAAATCCAATGATCCCAATCGATCTGCAAGTCGTTCCTTGAGTAACGTATTTACCAAGCTAATTTATCCCCGGAACAACTGTTCTTAACATTAATATATGTGGTTCCGGCGTGTATGGGTGTGTTTATAAGTTATCTTTTCTGCGTATGTCCAACTTCGAATGTTGACCCCCCCCCCCCCCCCCCCGAGTGCGATATGAAAGATCAAAAGTCTTATTTTCTCCATATTTGTTGTTGGAAATATCCACATTACTGTCTATATGCAGTCATCCAATGATGAGATGTCACATGTTAAAACATATGTTATGTAAACAGATCAGCAAATTAAGATCAATTTACAAATGGTAACAACAATAAATTAAACCAAAAAAAATTTCGACTTAACATTTGATTAGCTACTCCATTTGGCGATATGTATGGGATGACTGGCGTGTAACAGTACTGTTTACAAAAGAATGGTGCCAACATGCTATACATCGTCATCGGAGTTATCAGTATTGATAATAAAAAATACTTTTTCCATGTTAATTAATTTTGTTATATTTATTAAATATTTTTATTTTATTTTCCACATTTACTTGAACCCACTGCGACTGCCTTGTGTCTCTTTTTAACTAGTTGGAATTTTTTACCATCAGTGCGGTCGATTACCATCCACTTCTCCCTATCCCCATGTCAGTGATAAAATGGAATGACACATAAGAAACTCACGAACGCTCTTTTAATCAATTATCTCAAGACACCAACGAACTAGTTCAAAATGTCAGTCATCAGTTCAACAGTCTGGTGTACTAGGGGGTTGTACGTCCGTGGTGACACATGACTGTCCAGTCGGATAAACATTACCATTCTGCATTCCATTCAGAGAATTATAATTCGATGTGAACATAACATTAGATCCTTGATTAGATTGTCCATTCATCGAAGATCCAACATTTGGATACGCTGGCACCGTCGGTCCGGAAATAAAAGTTGAAGGGAAACTTTGATTTCCTTGGAAATTTTGTAAATAGCTGCTGCTCTCTTCAAAATTATATACAGTGGTTTGTAGCAAAAACTTGAGTCTACGTCGCTTTTCTGCATCCGGACAACGCCTCAGGGCCATCGCGATGTCTCTACCAAACACATCACATTCATCCTCTTTCTGTGTAACATTATCGGCGATTGTAGCGAATGCCTGGGCTGCTGTGTCCACCCATGACGTAGCACCACGCTTCCTTCTCACGTTGGATGTCGACGGTAGCGTCGATTGTACAGAACTGTTATCGTTTGTGTCATTACTGCTGGTAGCAGGCACATCAGCATCACCTGAAATACTATCCGAGATACTGGCTTGTGTTACATCGGAGTGGTCAGAAACGACGGTATTTGCACGTGTTTGTGGAATGTTAGAATAAGTCCCTGGTCCGGTCCACAGACTTTCCTCCAGAAAAGAGCATTCCTCAAAAAACTTCCATTTTGGTACATATATATCTTTGGCAGCAACGCCGCTTTTCTTGCTTTTATTCACCTTTCTCACTTCCTCTCGATACATGGTCCTTAAACTCTGTATTTTACTCTTCAGTGATTTTTCCGATAAACCCGGAATAATCGTGGACAAAATTTCCAAAAGTTCGTTATAATCAGCTTTTTTCTTGTTTAGATCCTTGTATAAGTCGCTTTGTTTATTCCATATACTTTCTCTTATCTGCATCGCTTCCAACAATTCCGATACAGCTGCATCTGTCCACATGATGTTAGCCTAATTATGCGTAGAATTTAACGTCGCAAAATAAAACACGCAATTGGGGAACTGACTTAATACGCGTGAAAATAATATAAGTAGATAAACATGTATTCAGCTCATATCAATAAAAACATGCCACTTGCATGATATGTGAGTGAATAGGTTCAAACACAATTATGGACGATCGATCGTGCAATTTTATGTATCGTAGAGAATACAATGTGGCTAAACGTAATGAGTAGAGATCAGCCTTGGTGAAACGCAATGGGTTAATTGGTCAGTCGACTCACTGTGTGAATATGCGGTGGGCGACATGACTTCCTATGCCATATAAATTATGTTGGCCAATTGTCACCAAACTCCACCATAATTAATTGTCACACCTACTATGCCATCGAAACTGTGGTACGTGTGTCCGCAGCCATTGTTGCAAGAGTCTCATATACCAAATATTGTTGAAATTGGTTAATATTTGCGTGAGTTATCGCGCTATCGGTGAAAAACTTAACTAAAAACCATCTAAGATGGATAACTCTTGTAAAAAAGTTCGGACGTGACCCATTTTCTACAGGCAGTAAATAGTCATTTGGAGCAACTGTCAAAATGTTTTTGAATCCGTTCACAAATGTCAAAGTTATAAGGCATTCTTTATGTCCGCCCACCCGCCGCCCGCCGCCCGCCCGCCCGCCAACCGTCCCTCGCCAAACCATAAGTCGAGTTTTTGAAAAACTCGACTAATAACAGAAACGCAGGCATTGCGAATCGAAAATAGTTAACGACGCTGGAAAAGCATGAGGGACAAATACGTTATATCAAAATGGCGGCGCTTCCGGTCAAGATTGGCAGGTCGCTTATAGAAGACTATACTATATCATCCCAGATTCACATCAACAGTTGAAGTTCAAAGTAATCGACCGCAAGCATATTAATGAACGGTTCGTAATCAGGCAAAAAAAAAACAATTATCCGATAAAGGATCAAAGCCTTTGAGTAAACTAAACGAAGAGGAAGATATCATATTTCGGAAGGAGTCTAACTCCTAATAGCAACCAGCAACTATTGTTAAATCAGCAACAACTCCGCAATCATATTCTGTACAGTCTTTTGATGGTGGTATATATCAACGAAGTCGTAATCACTTGTTGAACTACATAACGCTCTGAAGCGGTAAGAAAAAACTACATGTAGTGACCATGACATGACTCTATAAACGATTAACCATTTGTAAATGTTGACACTTCTAAACCCCGTGAAAGCGACATTTCACCTCAGGTATCGATACTCACCTACCACCAGAACCAGGAGTGGACGAATCATCATACCATGTACGCACTCTAAAATCACCACTCCCGGATTGAGTTTGCAAGAAAAGAATTATTTGATTCGAATCACGTTTTGTCAAGTCAATTAATAAATAATTAAGAATAAACTTATCCTAATAGAAAGCATGGAGATATTTAATGTATTTTTCCGACCTATCTTACAATCCTTTCAAATTACTTAGACATAATGTAAAGGTTCTGAGCCTAATCTGTGTAAGGGGATCGTGTATTCAGATATTGCTTGTTAACATTAAAAACCAACAAACTCTTCAACACAAAATACTAGCTTATAGATAAAGTAGACGAACAAATAAATACATACCAAAAAAAACAACAGCAGTTTGTACCGGTTTTAACTCTCATATTTTAAGCGATAATGTTGAACACATATCAACATATATAATCTAAATGAATTAATGGTGTGTGAATAAGACGGGTGAATGAATTGTTTATAGCAATTTGAATACTGATGTGAAATGAGTCATAAACTCGGATATAAAAAGGGCTTGGGGCATCAAATTACACCTAGTTATGGTTTATCACATCACGACAGTTGAAAACGCTCGAGAACCAAGTGCACATTTCAATGTAAACTCAGATACTATTGTAACGATTTAAATGTAGACACGTTTTGTAACTTCATTATAGACAACCCAAGCAATCGCTGTGGTCATCCCGTAGAGGAAGTGGGGTCACTACTTTTTCGTCGGCCACTTTTATACATAACAAAGATATCAATAGCTTCAACGACTTAAAGATGCATAATCCGAATTAACGCTCGCAAATTACTATTTCCTTGGCTTCGGGGGTAAAAAAAAATACTTGATTCGAGTCGTTAAAGCTCAGAGTGATCAGATATCGATGTATAAAATCTATTATTTTTCACCACCGATAAGTTTAAGTGGCCCAGTAAACAGTCGACGAGAAGACTTTCTCTGACCAAATTGCGGATGAAGATGGATAACTTTAAATTTAAAGACATATTATGGACTTGTTCTAAAAAGCGGCATTTCTAAAAATGTTGTGGAATCTGAGTATATGGGGACCATCGAATCGGATTGAGTACCTTCAATACATTTTCCTTAATATTGTATCTCACAGTGTGTTAACACCCCCGTGTACGTGGTATCGCCAAAGCCGAGGGTATCGCCAAAGCCGAGGGTATCGCCAAAGCCGAGAAAATGGGAAAGTCATTTTCACGTATATGATATGGGGATATGTTTGTTTCTCATCGTAAAACAGACATCGAGCATCGCATGTGTATGTCCACACGAAGCAGGAGTATTTATTCACCAGTTGTCAATCAGTTTTCCCATATCAAACCATTAATTTGTTTTTGGCGAATTTTTTCAATGGTGTTTTTGCTTTTGCTCACTCAAATTTTCGAGAACATCCATTCACTAATAATAATTCCTGGACTTCCACGCTTCCAAAACAAATGCCGATATATAGTTGAATCTGTCAATGAAGCATAGGATTTGACAGAATTTTAAAAATCCGTGTCGTTCTCAATATCCGCGCGATATGAAGGGACCACTGTCGGTCCAGAAAGATGCTAACGACACAGATGAAGATGTGACCAAACGCCGAGTAAATATGCTTATCACTTTTAAGGAGTTCTGATGAGTTTTCGAGTGTTTTTATGTGTATCTGAGACTGATCAATTGGACTGCGAAAACAGAAAAGCAAAAACACCATTGAAAAAATTCGCCAAAATATTATTAATGGTTTGATCTGGGAAAACTGATTAACAACTGGTGGATAAATACTCCTGCTTCGTGTGGACATACACATACGATGCTCGATGTCTGTTTTACGATGAGAAACAAACATATCCCCATATCATATACGTGAAAATGACTTTCCCTTTTCATCGGCTTTGGCGATACCCTCGGCTTTGGCGATACCACGTACAAGGGGGTGGTTAAGGTCCCAGTTCGAGATTGCATGACTTATGTGACATTGGTGAGTCATTTGTGCTTTGCGTCACCTAAAGTCGTGGACATTCTCTCGGTAATCATTTCAAATTTTTATTGCGATATGGGCTCATAAAAGTCACACAAACCATGCAATCTCGAGCTGGGACCATCCCCTATCGTGAAATAAATTATTAAGGAACAAGTCTAGACAAAGAAACATATTACATGCGTTGTTTTTCAATATTATAATGTTCCCCATTAGAACAGATAAGAAAATCAGAAAATTCCCAGCTCTTGGACGGTGGAATATGATCTCTACGCGCGTAGTCAGAGAAGAGATTCATGCCATGATCTATAAGAGATAATGATCTATAGAGATATTTCAGGAAATCTGCAGTTTTATTTGTAATCATGCTAGTGAATATACCAGTATATGATTACAAGAAATGACTGGCAGATCCATTCGGGGGTCATTGGGTTATGACCGGCAGAGTAAATAAACAAAGTTCGTGTGAATCACTTCACATACTTTGTTTAAATGCTCAGCCGGTCATAACACAGTGACACCCTAAATAATTTGCTAGTCATTTCTTTTCTTAAGTGATTGCATGCGCGCGAGTACAACCTTTTCATACATTTTTTTTATAACGCAGGAAAGATTGTAATCAAAAGCTTTGATTTATTACCACATTTATAGAGCCAACCTCATGACATTTTTATTTCGAGTTACTGATCTACTTGAGACTGCGTATTTAATGACCGTGTATTATCCCTAAATTCGAGTAGACTAGAGTATACTCTAGTCTACTCGAATTTTATTATCAAGATTTTAATCACAAAACGGATACGAATTTTGCAAATTAAATTCACAGAAGCGCGAAATACTGTCAATGTAGTATATAATTACATAGCACGTCTATGTTACACTAAATCGTGTTCGGTGATTGTTCAACTGCCAATTGGGTCACATGTTTCATACCCCAATAACACAGACCGTAACACGAACACGACGTCACAAAAAACCGTCAGCAAAATAATTGGGCGTGCTTTTTAAAGATCAGCCGAATTGCATCTCGAACCAGTTATTTATATCGATCACGTTGTCGTTGCTAAGTTCTTGGAAATCTTATATTGGACTGACTTAAGGTACTGCATGGGCTAGTCTCAAATTCTCGGCAGATTTTGTGAAAATAAATAAGAACACATTCGGCTTTTTTATGGGAATAAGTCATCAAAAAGCTATATACATATAAGAAATGAATGCGGTGGTGTGTGTGTTATTGTGGATACGACAATTCAATTCCATTCTTTATTTACTCTCCTAGGTAAAACAAATAATTGACAAGTCGATGACGTCACAAATAACATAACATGTATATAATATATGACAATGACGATCATTAAATAAATAAAATTTACTGTATTGTATTCCTTAGTCTTGGCGGTGAACCCGTTAATTGTTCTAGATTTCTGATAAAATCAATCAATGTGTGTATTGAAACAGTGTCTTTTGTTCTCATAATGATTTTAAACTGTATCAAGTTGGGAGAACTTGTTAACGACAAAGGTATAAATCGTCTTCTCAATGAACATATAGCGTCACAATTCAAGATATAATGGTATTCATCGCCAACTGTATCTCCACTGCACAAGTTACAGAATTGTGTGTTTATTGATTCATTATATGTATTACTATAGTCTCAATGGGTAAGTGGTGGCTTATTAGTTCTAAAATCCTTCATAGACGTGCTATCTAAATGACGTTCAGCTCTAAAGTCAGTTTTTAAAACCTTATATAAAGAACATTTTATCATGGAATTTTCTCTTTTGGGCCAATATTTTATATAATGTGTGAGTGTGACTAACGAATTTTTAACGGATTCTCTCAACCAAGATGATTCAATACGTTCACAGGTAATAATGATCAGGTAATAATGATCAGTTTTCAGTAAAATGTTTTCAAATTACGATATCCATGGGTGTATAACTGTCATATTTCTAAACAAGCTTAATAAATACGAATATAAAATTCCGTAAATAGTTTTCCTCCTTCGTTAATTTGCCCAGTAGGTTATCGTCATAGTATCAATATCTACCGGAAGGACAACCGCCTGTTTCGCCATGCATATACTATGATCTACTATGACATCTGGTGTGCTCGATTTCAAATTTAAAATGAACTTCAAGTTTTTAATTTGCAATCTCTCAAGTTCATGAATGTCTTGCTAACCCCAAATCTCACATCATTATAAGAGAATCGGTGTAACGGTTTTAGAAAAAAAGTTCTATTTGTTGTACTATATACAGTAAATGATCGTAAATTAAACTATATAATTTGTAAATTTGTAAATCAAACTATATATGGCTAGTTTTGCCTTTGAGAAAACATTTACGGCTTTACTGAAATTATTAGCTTCAGTTATAGGAATTCCAAGATAGGTATAGTCATTTACAATTTCGATCTCGAGTCCATTTACATTAATCAATCTCTCTCTCTCTCTCTCTCTCTCTCTCTCTCTCTCTCTCTCTCTCTCTCTCTCTCTCTCTCTCTCTCTCTCTCTCGCCCTCTCTCTCTCTCTCTCTCCTCACACACACACACACACACGCACACACCCTCACACACACACACACACACACACACACACACACTCCCTGCCCTTTGCTATCCCAAACACCATCTTCTCAAAGTTTCCATCCCTACTAAATACGCTTTCCAACTCAAACTTAGTTACATATCTCCATTTCTCCTAAAAACATTATTACAATCCTTTACCGTCTGATCGATACCCTCCCTCGCTTATTGGGGATGGGGCATGCGTGTCGCCAAAGAGGAGAAGACTTCATATAAGCCCTCGGGCTTGTTGTCTGATCCTCATTTCCATACATTATCTCTGCTATTTTGCATATTTGTATCATCTGTATATTATGTTATGTTGGATTTGGAAATAAAAATATGTTTACACTATTTAGTGACTCACACACGATGTGCCCCAACGACCATGCACACCCTCGTAAACACCAATAACACACACCCACTACATTTACTTATATAGTATGATTAAAACCCATTACTATGGCCATACAATTAATTACAGAGCTCTGCTAAAGCTAGATCTTATCAAATTTCTTTAGAATAGTTTCATGAGTAACATCAGAAAATATGCTATTTCATCGTTTGACACTTGGGGCGGTAACATTTAGCGATCGCACGCAAAATCGCCCATGCACGCCGGACGCTTAATGGTGTTTGTTAACTTTGGTCTGGAAATTTTTTATAATCTACAAATGTTCTTTGGAAAATGTAGCAAAACATGTACATTTATTTCACGACTGACAGGCCTCGCAATCGCCTTTATATAATATTATTCAGGAATACTTAATGTGTGACTACGCACTATATATTCAGTACAACGAACTCATGTTATTTAGAATACTGAGGGATCCATTTAAAATTACCGTCGTCTTTGTATCGACACCATGCATGATTCTAAATCATGACTTTACGGACAAGGACATGGTGTGCAGTGTTGAAATAGTCCTAATCTACAGCAATACGCGCCTCCGATCACCAACAATGCCGGGTATTACCCCACCCCCGACACATTTATACGCTGGATTCAGGTCATTTTCAGGTGGTAAATCCCATCCCAAATGATATTCGGGATTCAAATGATAGGCTGGTACGCGATTTTGGTGACGACAACATTGTGGCTAGAATGGGCCACTATTGGACCCTTTTCGGGGTTCGTTCTATTAATCGGGCGTTATAGTATGCCTGTACCGGGTATTCATGCATAGTTCAACCGCGTTCAGTACAGTTTGGCAGATTATGAATGAGAAAATTTATGAGAATATGTGGCATTGAAGTGTGGAATCTATGTCCTTCGTCACATATTTTCTTAACAGCATGGTATTCAGTATATGTACTACCTTTTGGCGTGACACTTTGCACAAGTTTAGGGTGACACCATATATTCACTTTCACATAATGTGTCAATATTATTCACAAAAATGCCCATTGATTACAAGAACGTATAGAGCATGATGTGTATGCATTTTTCGGCGGCTTTTATTTCGTTGGAAATTCCGAAGTATTCAACGTATTATTCAATGGGGACCCAAAGACAATGATGGTAGAATGATAATGTAGCAGAACGAAATTAAGAATAACAGTGCTAGGAATAACACAATGTAAATCTAAAGAGGAATGGGTACACATCTTCGGACAAAAGCTGGAGTGTTCACGGGACTGGATATCACGAACTGGTGTAAGCTCTGTGATCAGTTTGGAAACTAAATTTCAAACATCATAGAAGCCACTGCCATGAGTGTTGTGTCATCAACAGTAATACAGTCTGAATGTTTAAAGGTACTCAATCCGATTAAACACCCATAAATCTGCATAAATTAGCATTTGTTTGGCTTCGGGGGTAAAAAATATTTGATTCGAGTCGAGGAACCTACCCAACAAATCTCAAATTGATCAGATATCGATTTTTGAAGTTTGATATTTCAATTGTTTGTGACCCAGAACACGCCGTCTAACGGATGGTCTCGGTAAAAATTGCGGATGAAGATGGATAACTCTAAAAACAAGTGGTAATACGGCCAAATTTCGTGAATACTCAAGTTAATTGATAATACGGCCATATTTCGCTGAACAAAATGTTGATAAATAACACGTTTGGGAAATTTGCTACCATGCATAGTTATCAGTGGTTAGCACTATTTTGTTGCAATTAATCGATTCTGATAACTAAAGCGTATTTTGAAGAAATGTTGTTGTTGTATCTTGATGATATGGGGACCCTCTGATCGGATTGGGTACCTTTAATATATCATTATGATATTTATATTGGAACCAAGCAAACATTTGAAGAAATACCTTCACATTTTTCATTTCATTAATGACATGTTGTAATTAAAAAGTAGCATAGCAACCTGCAGCAACAGCAGTATTATCTTTATGGTCTGGGGTAACATATGTTTATGAATTTGAAGCGGCCATGTATTGACAACAAGTGTATTATTAGTTTGGCACATTAAAGACATATTAATAAACTTATTTCAGCGAATAAGGCACTTTGCTCACTGAAAGAACATAGCATTCAATTAATATTACTGACAATGACAGTCATGTCGATCTTATATTATTTCCGGAAAAGCGTCTGAGCAACGGCACACAATTAATTGTAAACATTTAAGAGAGAGGTAAAGTGGCAACATTTAAATTTGGAATTCAGTGTTAATTTTCAAGACCAGATTATTCAATATATACAAACCTTAGAATAATACTTCATGTCTTGTTTAAATGGCTGATCATATAATTATCTAGTGACAACGCAAAGCAGATTTTTCATTTTATGTTTTGTTTTGTGACATTTGATGGAAATATTATATACAATGATAAAAAATGATAGACAATGGTGACCTACTTTTTAATAATGTCCAATAATATCCAACTTGGGATACAAATCAAAATTCCGCATTAGAAAGAAGGCCATAAAACTGTTCTAGTGTAGGGTTCAATCAATAATAGTCCGGAATATATTTGCTTCTGATGGTGCCAAACTGTTCGCAGACAAAAATAATATGTTCGAACCGCACATTTTACACAGTAAACTCTCGTTTTTTCTATGGTTTGCTGTCCTGAATTTCACCACTGATGGTATGAAATGTTGTCATAGATAAAGAAGATAACGATTAATACTGGAATGACCTTACTATATATAGAGAGTTCCTCTTGACGAGTTAGATTCCTTCAGCTCATGAAACATTTTAACACATGCAGTGTTGTTCAATTAGATGAATTTTAGATGGAGATGCACGTTTTGCATAAATAGAGCCAATTATGGCAAGAGATTTTCAACAAAGTATTTCTCTGCTCCTTCTTCTCTGTGTAAATAGCAAGAGGTGGACGGAAACCAAATTCGAACTTGACCTCTATTTTCATATTAATAATCCATATGCCAGATTTGAAAACCAACAGATAACTATAACTTAAAGATGCATAATCCGATTAACCCTTTACCCAACAAAACGGCCAAAAACGCCCAAATAAAGCTTCAACAGCCTAAAATATCTTCGGTCTGTCTCAATAACACCATACAAATATGGATATCATTGGAACCGGTTCATTGACCACATTGTGATGGTTACAGTTATGCCCTGTGCCAATGCATTCTCTTATATATGCGAGTCGACCATAGGTCGCCTCGCATATACAAGAGAATGCATTGGCTTAAAAAAAAAAAAAATTAACACTTTTTACCATTTTTTCTTACATTCTTTAACAATTTTATAATTTTTTCTTACATTTTTTAACAGTTTTTATAATATTTTTCTACATTCTTTGACAATTTTATCATTTTTAATATGTGTTAAGCTAATGCATTCTCTTATATATGCGAGGCGACCTATGGTCGACTCGCATATATAAGAGAATGCATTGGCACAGGGCCGTTCTGTTGGGTAAAGGGTTAAACGTCCCTCAATTACTATTTAGTTGGATTCGGGCGTAAGAAATATTAATTTGGGTCGAGGAACCCACTCATCAAAGCTCATTAGATATCGATTTTTGAAATATATTATTTTTCACCATTGATAATTAATAGTGGCCCAGTAAAAATTCGATGAGCCGACGGTATCGGACCAAATTGCGGATGAAGATGGATAACTCTAAAATCAAGAGGCTTTATGTTGATAATAAGGCCAAAAAGCCGACCCGCCAGATAAGTATGTATTGTTTTCAATACCACATAATGTCACGCCCAGAAATATTTGCAACTCTGTAACTTTTGCTGCGTATATTTGCATGGAAATGCCATTCAAAATTGGTCACTTGACCTCCTCCGTAAATATAAATATATTCTGAGTTGGTCTATATTGATCTATTATAATCTCTGATTAAAAATACAAAGAGTCGTCATCGTAATTGTAGTACGTACTTTCATATATCTAAAAAAAAAGTTTCAACTGATTATAGGAGAATATTTAAGCACTTTTCATATTAATTTTGTTAACAGCAGAAGCTTTAAGCTTTCGTTCTATTGAGCTCTCATATATTGACTATAACAGAAGGGTGAGTGACGAGCACATGGTCAGTACGTGGGGCACTCACGGGCTGTGAACTAAACGGAATGAGACATGATAATATTACAAGTTTTTTGGCAATACTGTTAAATCCTGCTTACTGTATACACACCGGTCCGAAAATGAAGAGCGTTTATTCTTTACCTATTCTGATATGGTAACAATAAAGAGCGCTTGTCCCACTCATGCAGTGAGGGAACAAGTGAAACAGTTGAACAATTGGTATTACTTTGGTATCTCGCCAAAATTACAACTCTGGGTACTGATGTTCACAACTCCGACGGAACGACGATTTCTGTCTAAAATCCGACTTACAGTAATAACAAATACGACGCTTGCTTTAAACACTATATAGTGTACAGTAGATATATGTTTATCAACCAACAATCAATGTCCCTGACATCAGTACAGGTTTGAGCTAAAACTTACCTATATTATTCGTTGAAATGAACAGAAGCGTGAAAGACGTCCTTCTTCGTCGAGAGATAATTGACGATAGGGCTTGCGGTGTAGCGTGCTTCGATTGAGATAAATGTCAAATACATTTAATGCAAAATTTATATTAGTTATGACCGCCATGTTCTCTATATAAATAGCTGCGGGTCATGCATAATATGAATTGAAAGCAATTCGCCATTAACTTGAAGCTATATAATAGAATACATATAGTTGCACTTAAATTGAGGAAGCACTTACTTATATTTTAATATATTTTTTTTTAGGAAAAAGGAAATATCGTTTTGGCAATCTGTCACGTTTCTGATTTCACAACAAATACATTTTCACTACAAAGAATATATTTGAACTAATATATCAATGAATATATTTGAACTAATATATATACAATGAGTCATACACCCCAACTCATACTGTATACATATGAATCTATCGTACGTAGTCTCATTTCCTGGAAGCACTTGGAAGCGTGTAGGTTTTCCCCAAATCATACATCGCGTTACTTGCATGGGGCCACTAATAGTGAGTTCTTATTGGCGCTAAACAAACTACAAGATTCACATCACACCAAACACACGTGATTGTAACTACCTTGCATTCTGTAACATCTTCAATTGATGATCAGAGAATAAATTGAACTGAATTGAATTGGTGAACTTGGAATGTGCCCAATAACTACAAAAATAAAATTGCGTTACTTAAAGTGATATGAAACACTCCGGTATGGTGATTAAATAGAAATGGAGAATAATCTTGTTCAAAGTAGTTATTTGTACAAATATTATATCTAAATTGACAACACACACCGTCATTCTTATATATTAATTAAATGCAGTGTCTGCCGATGGCGAAATCGTTTTCGTTAGTTTATCGCCGAAAGAGCGTCCCGATTCGAGTAGTAAATATTTACATTTTAGCGTAGAGTGGTACGCTCGATTTGCTTGAGATTTTCGGTATGTTAGTAGAATACTACATTCCTCCAGCTGGCATAGCACCTGAATACTAACTTATCAGTTTCACGCACCCGAACAAGTCCATAATATGTCTCTAACATATTGGGCTAAACTTGTCGGTATGTCAACCAATAGAATACCACATAATATGTATTATTGCATGTACAAATTGTTTGCTAAGGGCTACAAGTACTACAATCTGGTTCCTCTTGAGGCTTGATTCTTATAACCATTCAAAATCCATAGCCATTGACCGAACACTTAACCAATAACGCCGAACTCAATAACAATAACCATATACATCTATCAGATAAATATAATTATATACAGCTCAAGACACTATTGGCATATACAACTATATTATATCTAAATGTGCATCCATGTAAACAAATTATATTTACATCGATATTTGTGATAATTATGTGTCTGTTATATTTAAATTGATGATCAGAATACTAATAAATTTGAATTTGACGGTCCAAAATCGGTAGCAAAATTTCAGTATTGATAACATGTGTACCTTATAGTACACAAAACCGTGCGATAACGACCAATTGAGCATGGCTGTAAAGTGTCAACCTTGTGCACCAATGCACGTCGGTCAACATATGATCAAACGGATTCAGTTTTACTAAGGATGCCACGATCTTCAATTTGACCTTGGTCCTTTACTGGTGACACTAACGCTATCGGTCCACTTATGTTCTGACGAAAGCACGAAATACGTTGATAAGTGCAATTAAGAAACAATTGATGTATAAAGTGGTTATATCCGTCGCATCAAACTTCTGAGTATATGACGTATAAGTAAACAAACTATATTTTTATGATGAACATTGTATATAGAAATTTGTCAACTATTCGACCAAAAATATCCGTTATTATCAACTCCATTGCATAACCAAATTTAAAAGGTGTCATTTAAAGGCAGGGGCGGCGTTCGTTTCAGAAATATTCATATTTGTTCAAATCGCCATCAACAGAAGGAATATTAAAACATATATAGTTTTGACTGTTTTGTTCATAATATATATGCCAAACATAATCAGCGCGTAAATAGTTTATTGTCGTCAAGACGCACGATGGTGTACGTAAACAAGAGCCTGCTTTTGTTTACAGAAGTTTTGCTTCTGTTTACATAACACAGCGTAATTATATTGGTTAATCACACACAAATGATAGAAACGATCTTTATTATTTCCATATCAGGAAAACAGAACAAGTAACGATCTTAATGTTTACAATATCCGGATCTAAACGAAAGCCAGGTTCTGTAACGTTTTTTGCTTACATAACAAAGGAAAAACATTTGACAATAACATACTGATTGGTATAAGAACAAGGTATGTCTATATTTTACTATTCTTTCTGTTTATGGCGATTTTTGACGGAGGTGAATATTTTAACAGCATACCCACCGCCAACGCCGCCCGTATCTTTAAACGGACATGGCTCGTTCCAGCTTCCAAATTGTCTCTATATATACATGGTTTGGAATGATGTATAAGATAGGTTGATAAATATCACCCACATACACGAAATATTTGATATTCCGGCGCCATGTGCTCTGATAAGCCATTTTGCAACTGTTTTCAATAGGTCGCACAGAAGTGAAATAAAGGCTCTTTATTTCTACCATAATTATCAGGAAAAGACCAACACGGAACGTTCTTTCCTGTTCCATGCCGTGCACATGGCTGTTGTTTGTTTAGTACCCAAAACACGGTGTTCAAAGTTAATTTTTATTACTTCAATGGGTCTTTCTGGGACATCTAATGCCCGTAGAAAGATATTTCAAGTAATTGGGGACCTATACCGATACGGCCATGTGGCTTTAAACAGAAACAAGTGAATAGAAACACTCTTTAATTAAAAAAAATCACAGTGGTTCTAATATCTTCATTAGAGCACAAATGAACCAATTGGCATGGCACCAAATTCCACATTGCCTTGTTCATATACAAGGGTCTTTCGGTTAGCTCAATATATTATTTTTAATGGTTAATTAAATAATATATAATCGTTCTATATTTCACATATTTTCAGCAAATGATAAACAGTCACGTGCGGATATCATAGCCCAATGCAAACGGTTGTCTTCGCCCTTCTAACAAAAGTGTTCAACTGGATGTCGGACCAGTGATTTGAACGCTGCATGTGGTTATTTAGGATGGATTCAGGTAGAAATTGTTCAGTTCAAATATATTTTATTGCCAATAAAATTACCCACTCGATTGGCAAAGGGATTTGGGCACAAGTGCTATCACTTAGAATCACCCAGTGCTTTGTGATGTCACGAGAGGTATACTTTGGTTGAGCCAGTAGTACGATAACCCCAAATGATCTAGTATGATGTGTATGTTTTCTAACCATGTATTGGCTTGGCCGTTTACTGAGTGGGAGTGATACATGCAGTTTTATAGTCGTAAAGGGATTCCCTCAGTTCCCCAAAACTAAGTTTAATTTCATCGATAATGGGTATATTCCCAACTCGCCGTACATAAAGGGGGTGGGCGTTGTCTTCTTAAGGCCGAGTAAGAATTTTAGGAATCATAGTTCAAGTTTCTCGAAAGATGAAATATTTTCGCATCCCCAAATTTCGGATCCGTAGGTCATTATAGGCAATATGGCTTTTTCATATATGTTAATTAAGTAGTCAGTTCTCATTTTATATTTCCTTGCTCTACTAATGAGTGTATACATTGATTTTTTGCATTTTTGCAGCTCTTATTTCTTTCTCGGCTATAATCGCCCGATTTCTTGAGCCATGTTCCGAGGTATTTGTAATTATCCACGATTTCAATGTTACCCCCGTTTATTGAATAGGATGGCATGCGGTTTTTTTTCTTCTTGAGTCAGATTCCAAGAAAAAGTTGTATACATTGACATAAGTTGATCCAAGTTCGTTAAATGTATATATTATCATCTGACCGGTTAATTCGGCAAATCCAGATGCTTTACTTAGTTTGAGATTTTGTTAACTGCCAGCTAGTTCTACTTCCTGCAGGGTAAAGTCTCTGTTTATGACCTTATCTATAATATCGGATTCATCCGAGTATTCCATGCATCGCATGTTATTATCCCGGGTAATTTCAGCGACCATCTCTTGTTCTTCCGCTTCGAACTGATGTACCTCGCACATGCTGTATTTTCAAACTGAGTTTTACCATAATAGTCTTTCTTGCTTTCCATACGTGGGTGTTTATAGCGCTTCCTATATTTATCATCTTAGATTCATTAATATTTATTTGGCATACCTTATATTGTTTACGGGCTCTTCTATAGTCAGTTCTGCATCGAGTACAAGATTCAAGATTTTAATTCCTCAAGTTCTCTCCTAATCATAAGACACAAGAGAACAAAACAAAAAACGTGAAATAAAATAAAATTACGGGGCAAAAAGGTTGTGCGTTGCCAGGTCGGTGGTTGATGCACCGGCAGGTCGTGAACCATTATCCCGGGTACGATAGGCTACGCCCAACACGTCGCAGGAAAGTACGCACCAAGAGCACCAAGTAGCAACCATGGCAACTACCCCCTTCCGACCAGATTTCGAGTCCGTATACGTATAAACATCACGCCTTAATTACTTCCGGTAGTCTAACAGATTAAAAGTCCAAGGTGGTCACAATTGTTCTAGTACTTTCCCTATAAATCTAGATAGATTTCTCAAAACTGATTCCTCTCCAGCGTTAAAAAGCTCATATAACTTATAATGAGAGGGACTGTATAATAATATTCTTCAATTAATTCCGTTCTATTACCATGTAAAGCCTGACAGTTAAGGATATAGTAATATTCATCCCCAGGTGATTTTCCACAAAGGTGACATTTCCGATCGTTGATATCCTGGCTAGTCCATGATCCTGTTTCCACGGGTAACTTGTGGTTTCGAGTTCTAAACTTCAAAAATCGGTTAACACTCTGTAACTGAGTATCCAATAATTATTTAGATCGGCAAAAATCTTGTTTTATTAATCTATAAACTGCGCACTTACTCGACTGTTCAATTTCTGATTGCCACGATTGAATATAAATATCATGTATTTTGCGTGTGCACGCTTCCTTAAACCAATCAATGTTAGGTATACTCTGATACTCCCAGTACTCACTCATGCCTATTCCGTTAAGCATATCACGTATGTTATGTAGCCATGGACTTGAAATCTGACCCGAACAAAATAAATCCCAGCAACAATTTTCGCCCAATAATTAAGACATCGAAGTTTATTTTCTCGGCGATGAAGAACAAATTTTAAGAACCAACGTTCAAGCTTCTCTATGTTATGCAAATTTTCAAACCCCCACAACTCGGAACCATAGGTCAATATGGGTACAATTGCCGTCTCATATATCTCTAATATACAATCCAATGTAAGCTTGGAGCTTCTTGCCTTATTCACAAGTAAAGGAAATACGTTGCTTTTTTGGCAGATCTACACCTTTCGTTTATTTCGTAAGCAAATGTTTCTCATCTATGGAAATATATCCCGAGGTACTTGTAATGAGCAACAATTTCAACATCTTGGCCTTTCAAAGCAAAGTTGAGCTTGTTCGAAGTTTTTTTTCCAAATATCACAATTTTAATTTCTAATTTCCACTTTTTACAATAATTTTCAAATTCGTCAAGCGTTTTATTCATTCCCTTATAGCAGAGTTCGAAAATAAGACCGTATCATCGGCATATAATAGTGCAAATAGCTTAAGGTAAGTATCTACTCTCAATCCGATTAATTTACTCATATCTATACCCACACAATGACTTTCCAGATCGTTCAAGTAGAGTGAAAATAGGATGGGTGAGAGGTTTTCACCTTGCCTAACCCCAATAGGGTTAGAAACAAAGAGGATTTCACCCCATCGCTGGAAACAAGTGATTTTATGTTACAATAAATATTCTTAACGACCACTAAAACACGACCGTTTATACCAAGAGCAATGAGTTTCTTCCACACACCATCACTCCATACTGTGTCAAAAGCTCTAGAGATATATATAAACGCACAGAATAGTCTTTGTCTCTGGAATTTTATCAACTTTATAACGTTAAACAATGTGAATGAATGATCTGTGGTAGAATACCATTTTCTAAACCCAGCCTGGGCCTCGCTAAGTAGCTGATTCTCTTCTAAAAATAAAGCTATTCGATTACTGAGTATGCTCGAAAAGAGCTTCGATACACAACTGACCAAAGTGATTTTTCGATAATTTTTCGCTTCATTGGCATCACCCTTATTTTTGAAAACCGGTCTAATAACCCCTGTTGTCCACTCTCGCGGTACAATACCCGTTTTCATTACAACATTAAATATCTTAACATATACGTTTAACAATACTTATGTTGACGATTTCATGTATTCGTTGGATATTTTGTCAATTCCTGCAGCTTTCCCGTTATTTAATTTTTTCAATGCTATTCTCACTTCTTCGGCATTTGTATCTGAGTTTAGAACTGAAGTATCGAAATCATTACTCGAAGGTAGGTCGGGACAACAGTTCGAATATTCAGTTTCTAATCCCTTGTCTTCACCCATATAATACTCACGAAATTCATTAACCGTTGGCTGCGACCGAGAAATGGAGGGTTTCTGTCCATCTTTAATCAGTTCCCAAAATTATTTTACCGCGTGTTTTTTCGTTGATACTACACGCCTTCTAAAGCTTTCATTGTATCGTAAACGGCATCTACTAGTAGTCAATTTATATACTTTATTGCAATAATCCAATTTAGCTTTATTTTGGAAACAAGGGTGTTTTTTCATAGTTTTTCGAGCTTTGCGATACTCTGTTCGCGCTTTCCTACAATCATATGTATACCACGGCATAGTTTTGCCCTTTCCCTTTTGCAATTTCCGTTTTTTGTGACCAAATGTATTAATGCCTGCTGAAAAATATTTTAAAGTTTTTCTTGGACGTTATTCATTTCATTTTCCGCTACAGTTTCTTTTTCAAGTAAATTATGTAGGTTCATATTGATATCTTCAACCAAATTTCCATTGATGTTACTCAAAAAATCCGGTTTGTGCGTCCCATTTAGCTATTTCCGGTATATAGTTTGCAACGTCATAACACGGCGTTCGGTCGGACACACAGTCAGATGGGATAGATGTGTGTATATGTTATACGCCAGTTTTCAATAACATATAGAAATCATAAATAATTTCCTGAATGAACGTGCATTCATCACAAAGTGACCATACACATACAGCTTAGCGCATAACGAATTACGCATTGGCAATTGTGTCAGTAAACTGTAAGCCGACGGAATTATTGCGAGATTTACAAAATCCAAGTCGCGGACTAATCCGATAAATTAATGACTAAAGGTCTCAACTAAATCCGTAGCAACCTTCTAAAGGTGCTATACAGCTTATCACCAAAACGACGATACACAACGCGTCACACCTGCATGGGATTGATAGATATTTAAAAGCTCCGAGTCAGATGAAAGACATTAAGTAAATTTCATCTGACTTGGAACGTGTTTATATATTTTCAATTCCCATACTTTGCAGGTAAGTTTTATCTATAGCGTTAGTTTATTATTACGACTTTGAAATGTTGAGTGTTCTACTTTGATATGAACACCGAATTTGTATGCATACCATTTGTTGCTGAGTTATAGCAATGATATTTTTTTTTTTTTTTTTTTAAATTCTTTATTGACAATATATACATGGACATATTCATATATTTAAAATACAGCATAATGACAATAACAAAAATAATGTCCTGGTATTTTCGGGAGGGGGGACTTTCGCTCGCAACTCACACACGCCTTACACACGTTCAAATTCGAAGACACCTCATGCGTGTTTTTGATTACACAGACTATGTTTATGACTGGAATGTCATCAGAAATCGTTTTGTATGCTTTTAAATATCCATGTAATTTATAGTCTCCGATATGATAAAACAAAAATGCCTCTATCCGTGCCCGGTATTTATATAGCGTTAATTCGACCAACCATCAACAAGTGAAAAAACGAACATAATCACAAATAGTTATTTGTCCTCAAAGTACTTGACAGGGCAAGGTATATCTCACACCATTCAAATTCGAAGTCGTTGAGGATATCTCTCTTTAGTGCTATATATTTCTCTAACCGGTATCTCTCATCAAGTTCACGTAGAAATGATTTCAGGGATAAGGTATCGGGGTCAAATTTGGTTTTGTATATGTAGTATTTAAGCAATGTCAGAAATAAATTTTTGACACTGAAATTTTGCTGGCGGGGAGGGCCGAACATTATGTTGCTACGAGTGATAGAGATGTCCAGCTTGTGTTCATCCAGCCATTTTTGTGTGTCATTTATGAATAATTTTACGGCAGAGCATTCATAGAATATGTGGGTAATGTTCTCAGGTAAATTACACCGGTTACAGTAATCGTCTACAGATATTTTCATAAGAAATAGCAACCTTTTGGTTCCCAAAATACGTGTATTTATCCGATATTGAAACCATTGTAATCTAGAATCTCGCAGACAATTGAATGGCGATGATAATATATGAGACCATGAACTTGTGGTTGTATTAGGTCCCATATCTCTTTTCCATTTTGATACACACAGTGGGAATTGACCATTGTCTGAGATAAGGAGGTTGTAAAATTCCTTACATCCATGTTTACTTTTTGTTAGCAGGTGAATATTGTTTGGAATAAAGGGGGTCTCAGTGCTAGTGAGATCTTTTTTCGTCTGTTTTGATAAAATGCGGAGCTGCGTGTTGACACTTTGCAATGTCAAGAAAGTGGTGGGTATGTCAAATTTGGCGGTGAAACTTTCAAGTGTGTGCAGTTTATTTCCTGGTGTCATAAGATCGTTTATAAATAAGATGCCATTTTCCTTCCACTCGCTACTATTTATTGCGTCTTTATTCATTCGGAGTTCATCGTGGTTCCAAACAGTCTGAGTCGCTAGGGGTGAGTTATCGTTTGGCATATTTTTCAAGCAACTCTTCCAAGCCATAAGAACGTCGCGCCAGAAAGGGTTCCCAGTTTTTGATAGAACAGTGTTGATGTATTTTGAGCCATAAGTCGCTAGTAAGGGATCTGAAATTTCTCGGGGTGTTATGTTCAACCATGGGGGTGACTTCGTGATACATCTGCGCATCCAGGTTATTTTGAGAGCATCGTTGAAATGTTTTATATTAATCATTTTTAGTCCGCCATATTCATAACCCCTGCAAAGTTGTGTACGACTGACCCTGTCGCGTTTATTGTTCCATACAAATTTGAATAGAATTCTATTGATTTCGTCAAGGATATCTTGCTTTGGATTTGGGAGGGATTGGAGAAGGTGTACAATATTTGGAATGAGAATAGACTTGATAATTGTTATTCTACCGATGGGTGAGATATGTCTATATTTCCATTTGTCTATTATCTTTTTCATGTTGTCGATCTTGTCTCTGAAATTAATTTCTGGTATTTCGGACATATTGGTGCTGTATTTAATTCCGAGGGCTGTGAATGTATTCGAAACTTTAATTTTGAATTCTGAAGGAACTGATGTGTTCATTTTCTGAGAGCCCAACCAGACTATTTGGCATTTGTCTATATCAGCCTTCAGATGAAATTTACTTAATGTCTTTCATCTGACTCGGAGCTTTTAAATATCTATCAATCCCATGCAGGTGTGACGCATTGTGTATCGTCGTTTTGGTGATAAGCTGTATCGCACCTTTAGAAAGTTGCTACTCCACCAGCTGATATATGGCGACTTTTCTCTTTTGAGGAATTTCGGCCAAGGCCTCCAGACAGAGGGCTGCGAAGTATGGGAATTGAAAATATATAAACACGTTCCAAGTCAGATGAAATTTACTTAAATCATTATAACAGTTGTATATAATAAATTTAACACATATCATTTACAAATGTCGTTAAATTGTGAATACAGTTCAACATGAAGTTACATGTTTTATTATATAAATCATAATGAAGGAGGCAGCTTAATTTCCCATAACTCTATTACTCACATATATACAGATACTCGTGTTCTGTGTAATAATGATACAAATAACTCCATTTCAGTTATCTATATAATTACAAGATAGGTCACTCTATTTCGAGGGAGAAATACATACACTTATTCTTAAAGGTGCAATATCGTATTATTGATAGTGAAATCTGATCATTGACAAGAATGATGTTTAGAGTGTTTGCTTCGAGTGTTTGCTTCGAGTCCTACATTGCTACTGACATATCATGCTTGGCCAGGCATGATGTGTCACCAACAATTGGCCAACTGATGAAGGTCGGGCAATTGGTGGGTGCAGCGATGTTCGGCTAAAGCTTCTCTGTATATCTTAATATAAATTGAATGGAAGATTTAGTATCTTGGGTTTGTGGAATCACAGAATAATGCAATCTATATATATTCAAACCAGAGAACCAATGTACTTATTGAGACTGTAAACCATTTTAGTAGGACCGTCCATATACGGACTATGATTGTATCGACTGTACACGCGTTTATGATGCATCCAATAACTATTAATTTATGTTATTTACAAGGCGCCTTCAATGATTTATTTCTACAAGGTTTTGTCGACATTCAACTTAGACAAGCTCTACCAATTCTGTAAACTTCACTGTTACCGAAGACTGGTCTATTTTGCATTGCATGCCTGTCTACTTGTACCTGTCGACTGTACTGTCTGACAGGAATGGAATAATTCATTCCAATGTGTGATTTATCTTTACTGAATCACTCACACATGTGTACATGCAGGACGCGTTTCAACTTTACTGTATCAATCGCGCTACATGCACCAATTTTACTGGCTTGTGTGCTTCTAACCACAACTCATTTATAGTTCAAACGGTCCGGCCTTTAAGAGTATAGTTTATAGCGCCGGTATTCATGTATAAACTGAATCAATCATATATGTGCACATGTAGGACGCGTTTCAACTTTACTGTATCAATCGCGCTACATGCACCAACTTATACTGGATTGTGTGCTTCTAATCACAACTCATTTATATTTCAAATCGTCCGGCTTTTAAGTGTATAGTTTATACCACCGGGATTTATGTAAAACGCAACATGTGTATTAAAAGTTTTGCATAACGGAAACATAATTTAACTATCGCATCACATGTGTAGCTTTACCGCTGTTACATGTGTGCCGAGCACATATTTATACTGCCAATCAATTGATTCCCGTTATTGCATTGTCAAACTTCCAAGATGATATCATTGCTATAACTCAGCAACAAATTAATGGTATGCATACAAATTCGGTGTTCATATCAAAGTAGAACACTCAACATTTCAAAGTCGTAATAATAAACTAACGCTATAGATAAAACTTACCTGCAAAGTATGGGAATTGAAAATATATAAAACACGTTCCAAGTCAGATGAAATTTACTTAATGTCTTTCATCTGACTCGGAGCTTTTAAATATCTATCAATCCCATGCAGGTGTGACGCGTTGTGTATCGTCGTTTCTGGTGATAAGCTGTATCGCACCTTTAGAAAGTTGCTACGGATTTAGTTGAGACCTTTAGTCATTAATTTATCGGATTAGTCCGCGACTCGGATTTTGTAAATCTCGCAATAATTCCGTCGGCTTACAGTTTACTGACACAATTGCCGATGCGTAATTCGTTATGCGCTAAGCTGTATGTGTATGGTCACTTTGTGATGAATGCACGTTCATTCAGGAAATTATTTATGATTTCTATATGATATTGAAAACTGGCGTATAACATATATTCATTGATAGTGACAAACCAGAGTGTACATCAGAAAAATTACAATCAAATTCCAAAATTGCATAGTCATGTACCAGGAATGTGAAATCAATAGAGCATAACATGTAATCAATAACACTCGTCCCTTTTACGCATGTTATTCTGCCAATAGTCTTATCTTTGCCTATTCGCCCATTTCCAATAATCAGTTTACTTTGTTCGCATAGACCAATCAGTTTATTTCCATTTGAATTATTTTTCTCGTCCACACTTTCGCGGTGGTTGAACCACGGTGAATTCGAAGTTTTACCTTGGGTTGTGTCCCTTGTATAGTGTGCCTCTTCGGTTGCGCGTGTATTTTAATGGGTATCAGAAACAGTTGTTTGAGGATTTCGGACACTGTGTCTATTTTGTTTTGTGCGTTTGTGTGCAAATCGTCAGAGCGAAGAGATTCTCTCATACGATTAATTGCGTCAGTGGTAAGCAAATTTGATTTGAAGGTATGTTGTTGTTTCATGCCCCACAATCGCCTGACTGAGCTTTGTTGTGGCTTAGACACAATGCGGGGTAGTTTATGTGAGCTTCGGATTAAGTGACCCGTAAGTGATTTCACGGCTGTTAACTTTCGGTCGATACACAAGGTCAGGGTTGCATGTATATCGGAAAACTATTAGTTGACCTCGTTGACCTAGAATTGGCTTACCTTAACAACAAGTTTTGGGGCACTTATAGCGTAGTCAAGCACACTGTAGTTTGACGTGGCGAAATTTGCATTTGGGTAATCGCAACCTTTCCTACCATTCAATGTTATAATGTTAGTACTGTCATAAAGTTTGTATTTTTCGTAATATCTGGGTTACGGCACATGCGCTTGTAACAAATTTATTTATATATAATATTAACACTGAAGGCTTGACACTTGACAGTGTGGGGGTGATATTGAGTAGCCATTGTTGAAAAAATGTGAAAACAAATATCAATGCAGACTGAATTGCCCTGCCATGGACTTTTTAACAGTCAAGACACCGATTAAAAGTATATAACCTAAATGTTTATGGGTCGATGCAGTCAGGTGGGTTAACTTGAACAAAATGGGGAATTGTGGACGCATTTTAATGTGACGGCTCTTGTTGTTTTAAAGAATAAAAAAGTTTTCAATTTAACTTCATATGGTACAACTTTTAAATTTTCGATAAAATGTCTGCCTCCCCGAGATCGTACACATAAATGTGTTTTCAAATGTGCCAAAACGGATGACAGGGTGACTGACAACTTAAAAAATCGTTTTAGTAGCACAATTGCAAATTTACTCATCGCAGACGATTTTCCAGTAGCTAAAACGAATATTATTGGGATACGATATGCATGACTTTTTCTAAAGATTCAACTGTAATAGGGCGATATTGATGTTAAATTAATTTACTGAGTTGTCCGCCCAGAGGCAGCCATTTTAAATTGGTCTCTAATGTATGACTAACTAATATACCAAATGCCCGACTAGAGGAAAAGAAAGAACCAGAAAAAACGCAGTAAGGCAGGTTCACAAGGCGATGACCAAAGAAATTCTGCGTTAGAAAGCGAGGACAGTTTAAACCAAACCCCGAAAAAACAACTAACGATGGATGACTATATTTCACAACCAGGACAAGACCCTCCTTCGCCCATTCTTGGGAACATTCCGGAGCAACTAACCGAACTTATACGAGTTAATAGTTTGGCAGAGTCATCAAAGAAGAAACACGACACATACTCATTAGAACAGAGGATCCATATATCATACTTTGGTAAGATACAGTAATGCTCTAGGTAATCGACTTCTGAAAAGTTACCCATAATTCTGCTGTGGTTAAGAAGTCGATTACTTAGAGAATTACTGTAGTTGGTAAATTTAAAACAGAAATAGTGCAAGCTTTCAATGAAAACAATAAGTTTTGGAAGACAGAGTATCGAGTCTGACAACAGAAAAAAAATCGCCGAGGAAACAATAGAGAAATAGGAACAATGGGACGCTGAACGTGAAAGCATGATGCAAAGTATCAACGACCTGTGGCAACAAGGTAGGAAGGATAATTTCGTCTTTTTTGGAATTTCTAAGCTAATGGTACAGACAAGCGGCATGATTAAGTATTAAAGATCCTCAACGAGAAACCGAAGCTAAAATGTGTAGTGGTGACATATCAATAGCTCACATAGTAGGTAAAATGCAGTCTGACACTAAATCAGCTACATGAAATATGGAGCAGAATCGCGAACAGGATGGAATATCTGCTCGATTGATTGATTGATTTATTGGGGTTTAATGCCGTTTTTAGCAACTAAGGCCATATCACGACATTGCCAGTTTTAGTGGTGGAGGAAATCCGCACATTTACGGCTATTCTAACAGTGATTTCAATTTTCAATGGCTGATAAGCTCGTCGACTAAGTGCGGCGAGTAACTGGCAACTCAACCAGATAACGATTTCGAGTTACAAAGTCCACGATGGAAACATGTGGATTTAAACTCTTATCACCAGCACCAGCGCTGGAGGGCGAAACGGCTTGGAATTGTACATCTAACCGATTGAGCCACCGAGGTCCCGAAAATCGGCTGAACATCGGCCTATTCTGGTTAAACTATCATGGAGAGAACCCAAGCTAGTTATAGAAGCCAGAAAACAACTGGAGAATACAGGGTATTCCATCGTAGAAGATGCAACTAAGACAAACTCAGCTGCTAAAAACTGCATATAAAGTTGACAATATAGTAAACTCTTGGCTTACAAATGGTAAAGTGTATGCCAAAAAGGTGAATGTAGAAATTGTCATGCTCAGAACGGTAACAGAACTCGACAATATTAATAAGAGGTAGGTGAAGTGGCAACAGTTAAATTGGGAATTCAGTGTTAATTTTCAAGACAAGATTACTCAATATTCACAAACCGTGGAACAATATTTCATGTCTTTTTGGAATATTTGAGCATATATATCTGGTGACAGCGCAAAGCAGATTTTTCGTTTTATTTTGTGACACTTGATGGAAATATTATAAACAATGATAAACAATGGTGACCTACTTTTTAATACTGTCCAATAATATCCAGCCTGGGATGAAAATCAAAATTCCGCTTCGCAATGTCACTAGATAAGTCTTCAAACTTTCCAAAAATGTATGATATGGTCACCTGCGCTTGGAAAGGTTTGATAAATCTTTTCTCAAAATTTAACACTGAATTCCCCATTCATATGTTGCCACTTTACCTCCCTTAAGGAGGATGTCAAGTGAAACATTTTGAATGGGGATTCCATGCAAATCTCTGCAGCAAATATTATATAAACAGATATAGCATTTAACTGACGGCTGGGCTTGGTAAATTGCCAATGTTTGCTATAAATTTATTTTCAAGTATTATTTTCTTGAATTACAACACTTGACCTAGTTATGATAAATCAATATAAAATTCGAATATAAATACACCAACTTTCTTATGGAAAAACAACCAATCCGACCAGCCAGTTAAATATATATTGTTTTCAATACTGCAAAAAGTTATACCCAGAAATATTTGCAACTCTGTAACTTTTGCTGCAGAGAATTGCATTGAAATGCCCATTCAAAATTGATCACTTGACCCCCTACTTAAGGCTAAATATTCTAACTGCATCTTCGTGGGTGGGAACCAATGCCTAGGTATATATCACGATGTTTCTGAGACCATTATGTTCGTTGATAATAATTAGCTAATCGAACTGATATAATCAGTGTTACAGGCCATTGTTCTGTCAATCATCCATGTTTATGACATTTATCAATTAGTGCCGTCTGGTTGAAAGCATTCCTGTTTGGTATCGAAATGTTTATATCCATACATTTACTGCGGTTTCGATGTTTTCTAGAGACAGCAGTTAATGATTGGTTAATTTTTCAACAAATAAATTGACGTTCTCTTGTATAGAGGTTTGGAATGTCAGTAATATTTGCATACATCCATTCTATTAAAGACATATTCTGTACTTGTTCGGGTGCGTGAAACTGATCAGTTAGTATCCAGGCGCTATGCCAACATTGCCGAAAATCTGAAGCAAATCGACAATACCACTCCATAGAAAACATCGTCTGAACTACGCTCAAATGTAAATATTTACTACTCGATTCGGCACGCATCCATCGCTGATAAACTAACGAAAACGATTTCGCCATCGAGAGTCACTGCATTTAATGAATATATAATAATGACGGTGTGTGTTGTTCTTATTCTCCATTTATATGTGATCACCCTACCGGAGTGTCTCACATCACTTTAAGAAAATAAGAGCAACAAGATATCCTAAATCAAATATTACTCTATTGTTGTTGGCAATAAAGGTCCAGATTAGAGGGGAAAAAATTTGCTATAATTCACTGTATAATTTGCTATTTATCCAAAAACCAAATTACTTTCCCAATATATAAATGTAGGTCCATCCTACACGTTGCATTTGGGTTTCTTCGTTTCTTCCAGAAAATCAGTAAGATACTGTATTAAATCAGATGTTTTTTGCTGCAATTAGAAGTCTGGAGCCTGAACTACAACATCAGTACATCTTTGAAATATGCATGTACATCCACCAGGTTATAATGCTTCGACACAGTATTTGTCTATGTATACATTTGATGGCTGATCTAAAAACTTTCATGAATACACGGCCAATGTAGTACATTATGTTGATATGCTTAATTTAAGGAGGAGGTCGTGTGACTGATCTTAGAGCGGGTTTACATGCAGACAGCCAGAGCAACATTTATGTATGAAACACTTTACAATGAATCTATACAATATAGACAGACCAGTCAATTTTTTTTTTAATTCTCAGGCAAATGTCAGTTATTTATTTAGGAATTATAAGCTTTGACCTACCTTTGAAAAAAAATTAAGGAGGAGATCAAGTGAACGAATTTGAATCGGCATTTCTATGCAAATCTCCGCAGCAAAAGTTATATATGGAGCAGTTGTCTGGGAACTAAATCAGCCATACCATTAAACAGACACAACATTTAATTAGCGTTTGGGCTTGGTAAATTGCTAATTATTGCTATAAATTTATTTTCGAGAATTGTTTTCTGAATTGTTTTGGAATTATAACAGTTGGCCTAGTTTTTTTTTTATATCAATATAAATATTAAAAATAAATACACCAACTTTCTAATGGAACAAACTCCCCAAGCCAACCTGTCAGGTGAATGTGCATTGTTTTCAATACCACACAAACTCGCGCCCATAAATATAAGGCAAGTCTGGCAATTGCCAAATATAGCTACAATAACCATATGTAGCTAGTGTAGCTACATATGGCTATTGATGATGGATGAATCTGGTTGAAGAGAGATAACCCAAATCCAACAACCAATCATTTAAATATACAAGAACATGATTTGATTATACTCTTAACAAATTAATATTGTTTGCAATGTTCATGTATAATTAACAAAATATTCCTTTATTGTCACTTTTTCCTGACAACTATACCTAAGTAGAAGAAAAATAGATCATACATAGATGGATCTGAGTCCAATATCTCACAGCATAACCAATATCTAAACAGATGCATATGCTCAGCTATGCTACTCTGTTATTTCGCAAGCTGGTGCAACCGAAATGTCATCGGTAGTGATTTCATAAGTTGGAACAACAATGTTACAACATAATACCCCTCACCTTTATAATTATATAGTTGCAACAGCTCGCGGTAACGCATGCATGCAATGCAAATTGGTAATATATTGTTTTACGATAGTCAAATGTAGCTACAATATAGCTACATATAGCTATTGTAGCTATAATTGGGAATTGCCAGACATGTCTGTAACTCGTTCACAAATGAATGGATTCATACATCCAACAAGATATACATGGACACACCGATATAAGCTGTATATATATAATAAAAGAATGGATAGACTCCGAAAAAAACAGATAGTACACTTATTCCAGTCATAATCCACATATATCCAAACAATACGATTACTTTTTCGAAGCCAAAACAGTTCAACCCAGCTAGCAGTAACGAAATGTAGGTCAATCATGACGTGCAGCCGACCGTCTTACCAGGGGCCTATACTATAGAATTACAATTGCCGTGTTTCTCCACGTGGACAGCGTTAGTCGGTAATTTCCCAGTCTTGTAAAGCTAGACTTGTGTTCTATAGTACTCGAGCAATTGTGTTCTTGTAAATTCCTTGCATTGGATATTGGAATTTAACAATAGGCGATTACCCTTTTTCACACCATACATCGTTGTGAACTGACTTATATATGTTCTGGGAGAGCCATTCTGTAACTGGGATTCATTTCAGCAGCAAGCTTCTCGGTTTTTGTGGTGTTTGGAGTGTCCCAACGCTGCATCTTTTTGTTATTCTATAGTACTCGAATTGTCTAACTTGGGGAAAAACAAGAACTCGCTTGATGGGCTGATAAATTACCAACTCAGGGAGTTCCATAGTACAGACATAACACAAATCGGGTAGAACACGGTGTTAACATTACAAGTATACAAGGCTGAATTAGTGGTTGTCACCGCAATGAAACGCGTTTGGATGTCGATATGTCGGATTATCGCTTTGTGTATTGCGCACTCATGCATTAACCCTTTCTCGACGTGCGAAGTTTCACCGGGTCAATAAAATCGTAGTCATATTGAGATGATGGGTTCAAATTACGCATGGGCGTAGATAGATATATTTTGAGATGGGGTTCATAAACATAGACAAATTGGCTTTGATAAATAAGGGTTTGCACATAAATTATGTTGTGACGGGGGCGATTCTCATCAAAATACTCAACAATTGGGAATGTCACGCAGGGACGTTCAATGGGTGTTGGCGCATCACAATAATCTTCGTCCCAAAGTTAGTGATGATTGATTTATGGGGTAAATGGCAATTAGTTCAGAAGTTTCGATCGGTTGGAATTGTTGGTTTGGGGATTTCTAACAGTTGGAAATCTTGAGTAACCATTGCAGAATTTCAACCGAATGGGGTGCAAATATAGTTTTCTGGTTCAGGGAGGAGGTGTACTCGGGCAGTGGAGACCTTATACGTGAATGTTACCGCGAGTCCATGGTAGAAAATGGCACTGAATTTAAAAATTAAGACTGGAGAATAGGTTATAATCATTACAATGACTAAATTTTCCAGCTAATGTAACTGCAAATTATAATTTATACTACTAGTATGATGTGTTCCTACATTCAGTGTAATTTTTGTTGTTAAATCTAGGTTTCTACTTAAACAAAAAGTTACACCGACCCTTTGGAAAATATACTTGAAATATATATTTTCACCCTTTTAACTTGGAAATATTTTTATCAGTCTATTATCTCCGGCAATTCAGTTTGTTTTCAATTACATTGCCATGTATCGAAATCGTACGTATACGACAACCAGTTAAAATTTCCCTGCTCAATCTGACACTATAATCACCATGTGTAGGTTTTTCTGTCGATGGGGTTTATTTGTGATCACTCTATCCGTCTCTATCCCTTTGTGTTCGTACATACATTGTTAAATATATTTGACCATGAACCATGTAAATACAAGGAAAGTAATGAAAAGCTATATATTGTCTTCTATGATGTTGGTCAATAAAACATCTATCTCTTATAAAGAGCGTTTTCGCTTACGATATTTTGTACTCGTGTTCAGCGTAAAATGTTGTAATCGTTTGTGTATTTTCGCGATGCTTGTGCCATTGGGATTATGGTGCATGCAAGTAGTTTTCGTGTTCCCCATTGCCTATCATAACATTGACTTTATACATCCACTAAACCACTCGCCAAATGACTCAAATATATATAGGCATTACTATATCCATTTATGTATAATATTAGAGTAAGTTCCCTTTACCCATTAACAAGCGTTCGCCTCCACGCGTAGAAAACGAAGATCCATAGTACTGGATTTTGTCTGTTCTTGTAAATGACGGGGAGTCGCACACACTTGTAAATTATCGTATACATAGTATTCGACAGTTTGTCCACGTGGAGAAACACGGCAATTGTAATTCTATAGTATAGGCCCCAGGAGCTACTCATGACACCAATCGAGTTTTTAGGCCACTTTGCTAGGTTGATATGGAAATCCGTGAGACTCAGACAGCCAGTATTTGGGTTAATCTCACAACTTGCACGTGGTTATACATTGGAATGTGTGCATTCTGTATTTTTTATTACACCAAATTGTTAAAGGAGTTGAGCTTTCTAATTCAGTAACTCGTAACGCGAAATATTATAGCTTCATGAATATGTTCGGATACACTCTACTTTCACTATATATATATACTAGAAGGTGACCCGACTTCGTCCGGGCTATTAAAAAACCAAATTTCAAGTCGATTGCTCCACCCGTTTCCTAGATCTGGTCTGCGCATGCGCGAAGCTGGTGTCGCACGTGCTCGGCGACCCGATAAAATTCGTATCCGGGGCAAGATACATTCACATACCAAATTTAAAGTCAATATCTCAACCCGTTTCCGAGATCTCGTCTGCGCATGCGCGAAGCTGGCGTCGCACGTGCTCGGCGACCCGATAAAATTCGTATCCGGGGCAAGATACATTCACATACCAAATTTCAAGTCGATAGCTACACCCGTTTCCGAGATATATAGCCCAATGTCATTTGCGGATACCTCGGCCGGTGATGAGTTAACGCGACACAGTCAAATGCATCGGCAGGGTGAGAGTTAACGTAATCTAACTTTATGACCTCTGACGACGTCATAGAAATTACGCATTGATTTTATCCTGATAAAAGCATCGTACCAATTGTACCTAATAATTGAGGCAGATAACTAAAACGGATACATACATATTATATATCGTTGGAAAGATGAAGCCACACAGATTCTAACCGTGCAAATTATATGACTGGCAATTTATTATTCGCGCTATATCGAATCGATTTGTGAGCACCGAACTGAAATATATTAGCGCAAAAACGGCGTAAAAATAGATTTGACCTCCGCACGTGAAAAGTTGACCTCGCACGGACAAATAAATATGCCTATGTTCGTCTCCGGCCGAAAACACATCCAAATACCAAATTTCATCGAAATTGGCTTAGTCGTTTTCGAGTCCATCGATTTCAAACACACACACACACACACACACACACACACACACAAACAAACAAACACATACACACACAGATCTTTCAAAATATATAATAGACTAGAAGGTGACCCGACTTCGTCCGGGCTATTCAAAAACCAAATTTCAAGTCGATAGCTCCACCCGTTTCCTAGATCTGGTCTGCGCATGCGCGAAGCTGGTGTCGCACGTGCTCGGCGACCCGATAAAATTCGTATCCGGGGCAAGATACATTCACATACCAAATTTCAAGTCGATAGCTACACCCGTTTCCGAGATATATAGCCCAATGTCATTTGCGGATACCTCGGCCGGTGATGAGTTAACGCGACACAGTCAAATGCATCGGCAGGGTGAGAGTTAACGTAATCTAACTTTATGACCTCTGACGACGTCATAGAAATTACGCATTGATTTTATCCCGATAAAAGCATCGGACCACTTGTACCTAATAATTGAGGCAGATAACTAAAACGGATACATACATATTATATATCGTTGGAAAGAGGACACGCCACAGATTCTAACCGTGCAAATTATATGACTGGCAATTTATTATTCGCGCTATATCGAATCGATTTGTGAGCACCGAACTGAAATATATTAGCGCAAAAACGGCGTAAAAACAGATTTGACCTCCGCACGTGAAAAGTTGACCTCGCACGGACAAATAAATATGCCTATGTTCGTCTCCGGCCGAAAACACATCCAAATACCAAATTTCATCGAAATTGGCTTAGTCGTTTTTGAGTCCATCGATTTCAAACACACACACACACACACACACACACACACACACACACAACAAACACACAGATCTTTCAAAATATATAATAGATATATTATCTGGCTTGATGAAATAGGCGAGTATTTCTAATCACACACAGTATAAGCGTAATATAGACACCAAACGAACGCATATCACACATAGATAAGCAAGCCACATACAGCTAGGGCGGCATCAGAACAGCCCGAACACCGGAAAATAAATAATTTGTGTATTTCTTTGTTATTTTTATATTTATATGCTTTTCTTTCAGGAGGGTTTAGGTGGATTTCTCAGTGTGAAAGTCGTTGATGTTATATATTATCTATTATTCTTTGTATACCTCAGTATAATTTTCATATTAAGTTGAATATTCTCCATCCATGCCGTCGACCAGTCGGACGTCTGCGAACTGAACTTAGCTTATGTCTATCAAAATGATCTCCATAAATTATCGAGGGTTAAATGAAAAAAGTAAACGTTGCGATGTTTTCAAATATCTGATAGACACAAAATCGTCGATAATCTGTCTTAAGGACACATATTTTACAAAAGAAATGGAAGCAAAAATATTTCCGCGGTATGGGGCTTTAAAACAGAATGATTAAATTAATTGACTCACCTTTATATCCGAGCATCATCTCTCCTGCAATAACCAAATACTCATTCAAGAAAAGAGCTTAGTTATGGACCAGATACACCATTTAAATCACTCACATGTTCTTATACATACATTGTTTATATAATCAGGCCTTGATCACCAAATCTGCGCCAGAGGATGATGATGATGATGATGATGATGATTGTTTATTTGTATAATATTCACAAGCTTATGACAATGGTGATAATAAACAAACAAAAATGATATTATACAGGAGCGACATGGCCCAGATGGGCCGTCTTCCTGTCGCTCCTACATATATAAACATGAAGTGGCAACTAATGAAGTGAAATGATAATGAAAAGGATAGAATGTACTTCATAATAGAAAAATAAAGTATCCAAACCACTTATGGGATGCATCTACATGGATATGTGTTACTATATATGTATTGGTTGTAATCATGGGCTTATATTAAATATGTCACTAATGATGGGGGTATGGCCGGGGCTGTTTCGAATATTTACTGGTTAAGAAAATAATGGCTTCCGATTATCAAATGCATTGAGAGATCGTTGTTGCTGAAGCAAGTATTTGTTTCAGGTTATCGAGGAATTCATATATCGATATGTAGGAAGCAATTTCTCGTTTCGTCCCGCCAAAATGTTAAGGTGAACATACCAGACTGGATTACAATGACTACAATGATGGGAGGATTAGGGGTCAATGCTCTCTTAAGCCACTTTACAGTCTTGACAAAATGAGTTGTTGCATTTAACTTTTGTTGCATATTGCGATAAATATTTATTTTTCAATTCTTTTTAAAATCTATTTCGAAATATGATATTTTTGAGATTTTTATCCAATGAGTTCCATGTGCACGGAAACGCGTGTTTGGGTAATATAGAAGTAAAAGTCGTTCTCGGGGTTACTGCTTTCAAATTTCCAGCTTGTCGAGTATTAGCCTTTGTATATTCAAACGAATTATCAAATGATTTCGGAAGATTTCCTTTTGTCCAATCAAATACAATTGTAGCCGATTGTAACCGATACAAGTCATAAAATTTCAGAATCTTTTCTTTGCGAAATATGGGCTCTGTGTGGCTTCTATACGTTCTGTTTGCCATGATACGGATGGCTTTTTTCTGTTGTTTGAAAATAATATTTCCAGTGTCAGCATGACCCCAAATAGGCAACCCATATATGAGATGACTGTGGATTAGAGAAAAGTATAAGGTTTTCAAACAGTTTTTGGGAAGTATACGTTTAACCTTATTGATGCAGTACATTGCATTGGATATCCTTGTTTTTATCATTGATATGTGATATTTGAAGGTGAGATTTTCATCAATATTAATTCCGAGAAATTTCATATATTGTTCCGGTCTAACGTTTCCAATTCGTGTTAGTGGCTCGTTGTTCAGTTTTATTTTAAGAATATTCCATTTAAAGTCATTATTAGTTGGGTGTAGTAACATGTACTTACTTTTTAATATATTAATAAACAATTTATTGCTACAACACCAATTGTGAACTTTTTTCAATTCTGAATTAACTTGTTTTTCAATTTTACAATATGCTTTATATTTATCTATATTGATTGTCGATTTGCTGTGCTAGTTTTTTAGTGAATAGCTTACTTTTATTCAATGATGATTGCAATAAACCGTTTGTAATCCATGGTTCCCTTTTGATATATTTTTTCCTTTGTTCGGTGTATCTGAGAGGGAAAGCTTGCTCATATGCTGATATATATTGTCCTATAAATTTCTCATAAGCTTGTTCTGCTGAATTGCAGCCGAAAACTGAGTCGAACGATAGACTACCTAGGATTTCTTTAAATGAATTTAGATTTTTTTCATTAATTATTCGAATGGGTTCTGGGGATTTTTGTGCTGAGTTAGTATAATTTGTATGTAATTCATTTTCAATGTAATACGTTGCAAAATGATCAGAGACATCTGATAATATAATTCCGCAGTCATATTTCCACTTTGCGTTCGTATGGATATGGTCAATCAATGTTGCTGAGTAGTCTGTGACCCGAGTAGGTTTTGTAATCACAGGGAGGTAACCCCGCTCAAATATGTTATCTATAAAATCACCGGTTTTCGTATGATTATCAGAGTTTAGTAGGTCAATGTTGAAGTCCCCAATTAAATATGCTTTAGTGTGCGATTCGTTGAGTTTGACCATTATGGCATCTATGTAAGTCATGAATTCATCGATATCTGCTTTTGGGGCTGTGTTAGGTCTGTATATTACTCCTACCACATATGAGTTTTTTTTGTTAGGATTAATTTCAACAAATAGCGTTTCTGCGACGTGTGGTATAAATACAGATAAGTCAGGTCTATTTCTAAATGTTATGCCATTTTTGATAAATAATCCAACCCCACCTCTACCATCGTCGTTATCTGGACGCGTTGCGCATTCGAAAGGTTGATACCCGGGTAACACATATGTTTCCTTGATCCGGAATATTTCAGATAGGGCGATGACGTCGAATATATTGTTGTTGTTTTGAATATTACATAATAAATCTTTGAATGAATCCCAGTTTGCATTTAGACTTCGGCAGTTAAGGCCTAATAATGAGGTGCCTTTCTTTGATTTTGTTATATTGTCCCGGAATTGAGTGGGTGCATAATAATCACAAGAGTGATTCATGAGTTCGTATGGGTCGATTTTTTCATCACAGTCATCTCTCCCATATCTGTTTGTGAAATCAAATTTTTTACCAGCCTGGAGTTCACCAAGATTTATTTCACCGATCATGATATTTATTGTTATCCTTTTTTGAGTTATTACTAAAGCCCAATTGGTGATATTCTAGAGTTATGGAGAGGAGCTCGAGCATAATTAGACATAGGTGGTTTGGATATTCGCTATCAAATACATTCTGGATAAACATTAATATAAATTAGAAATATATTGGTGGGAAAGCGTTGCATTCGTTTGGTCCATTGTATTAAAATAAATCAAATATTTTGGATTTTAGCTACATTACTGGTGTTTATGTAACATAGTCCGTTCATGTATATGTTTATAATGTATAGTTATTTACTATATTAACATGTATGGGGAAGTATATCTATAGCACATAGTTAAGTTTGTTTTGGCTATTTATTTATTTATTATGATTTTTGAGATTCATCTGATTACTGTTTATTTTAGTAATGGGTTAAAATTTGATCATACGAATGGTGTATTCCAATATTCCAACTATAAATCAAGGCAACGTGTAAATCAAGGTAAACGTGTGTCCTGCCACAGAACCGCCATGCCAGAATATCGCCAAAACACGCAGTATAAATATAAATCCGAAGGAAGATTATATCATAATTCATGTATATATATCCAATGCTAATTGCCAGTGTTGTCAGATCGGAACACCGACATAACCTTTCTCTGACAGGACCACATTTACCAGGTTTGAAGAATTAAAGATGGTCTATCTCTTCGCGGTATTTATCTTATTACATCTGTGGGACAGTTTTAGAATAGAAATCCGGGCGAAAATGTTCGGTGTACCCGAAGAGTGTAGTACGAAGGAGAACTCTATCTTGTTACAATCCTCAAATATGAAATTTATATTTTAAAAATGTTGTTGTAATTGTGGCATGGAAGAGATAGACCATTCCTGCAATAAATTATTGTATATACTAAAACAATAAAGGGTGGCATAATAAATACGAAAATAATAACATAAATCGAGAGGTTATAGGGACGTCCATACGCCACAGGCAATTGACGCCCCACTAATCCCAGTGGGAGGACCATCATATATCTGCTGCTCAATGATGGTCTTTTTAGTGTCTACCTCGACACCCGTGATGCACACGTGTGCAAATTGGCGAGTCGGATTATTCTCCATCGATGACCCCATCCACCACGCAGGGCGTTCGCGTCCCTGTGTGCACCCACCGAATGGTCGTGGATATTATGCTCCATCACGCTTACGATATTTATCACGAATATTTAGAATGAACAAAGCTGAGTGTATATTATAATTACCGCAAAATGTACCTTTATGTTATGAATACCATACTCACCTTGGTCCAACTTGATACATAATATAGCGTATACACTCAACGCCCCCGACTTGCGTGAACACAGACACAACATAATACTGACCCACATTTCAGACGGTGATTCCCAAACAACTTGAGTGTAATCACGTGACATTGGTATTTTCATAGTGGGATCATCGATTGCGTGAAATAGTACCCGACGCGTGCCGCTCAGTTGACTTGAGCACGATTTTTGACAGGGTTCGCTTGATCCTCACTGAGTACGCGGGATTAACTTGATGTGGACATGCACTTGATGCGATGGGGCTTATTAGCAACGATGTCTTTGTAAGTTTATTTGTAGCCACGCTTTATCCTAAACATCACCATTCGAACACTCAAACACAACTTCGAGTTATAGGAAGATTAAAACATACCAGACTTTATCCATACGATATATTTAAAAAAAAATTCAAACTTATGTCTGTAGCTCATGTGCCCCATCGTCTCAGGTCAACATTTATACATTTATATATATGCATTGCATGTCGCTATGACAGTAAATCCTGTGTGAATGACGCGAGTGTATCAAATAAATAGATAGTCTGTATATAGTAACGGGCACATCCACCCTGACTTAGTCTTTATCTTTTATAAAAAAAAAAAAATCTATTTTTTGCTATTATGTCCAATGATCACATATCAACAACGTTGCGATATTCACAGTACTGCCGAATAAGGAAGAGTCTCAATCGCACTTAAAGGTTTCATGACATAAGTTTTGGGTGGATGTGCCTTCAATCAATACATTAATATTACATATACTACAATATAATTATGTACCTGTTAAATGTGCTTTTGTCATTTATTTGTATTTATATTTATGTATCTCAAATGCCATGTATATTGGTTTATCGAGATTAAAGAATTGAATTGAGGAAGACAGTCCTCGAGATTATGACATCCCCTGGTGATATAATGTTATACTCTTCTTGTATTGTAATTGTTATAAACATAAGTATTGCATTATATCACCAGTAAACAAACAAAAACAATCAATCACAGAACTCGAGTCATAAATTCATTTTCATTATAATTACCATGTTGTTTGCATCGTTCTTAGAGCTTGATTGACTTGATTGACTATATCCGCCTGTATGTCTGTCCATCCGGCACATATAGCAACCATGGTGTGTTGGATCTGAATGAAATTTGGTGTGGATGTTCGGCATCGGGACTACTTCCCAAAAGAAAGCCCAATGATATTGTTTGCTTGTTCTACTCTATAGAGTTATCTTTCTTTGGTCATTTTGAATTATTGATTTTTCGGTCATGTACCTCAGTCATCATGGCCATGGGTTATCGGATGTCGGAAAAATTTGATATGCGGCTTCGCCATCTCGACATTAAGATGGCCAACTCGCCCATATAATAAACACCCTCTAAGAGATATAAGCGATAAATTGATAGCCATATGTGAGAATTTCATGTAAATTTTCCAGCAATTTTTCCAGCTGATGACGTAGTCTATACTAAGGTATGGAGCCATTCCGTCCTGTATCCCACCAACCTCCAAAATCAACCATATCCAATGCACTATCATAGTTAGATGAAGGTGATAGTTATACCTCATCCAACAGAGGAAACACCCGATATACATACCTTATCATATCTTGTTTATGTTTGTTCTCATTTTCATTTTTTTAATGTTTTTATTCATCAAAATTACATAGAAATTAAAAAAACATTAGTAATAATATATTGCACTATCTCTTTCGTACACCCATTCAAACAAACTGACAGAATCCGCCCTTCCTATCATCGTCTCTTTCACTACCGGCGACGTTATACTATATTGTGTACTTTCTTCGATTATTACACAAATTGAAATCATGTGGTAATAGTAAATATTAATTGTTTTGGTAAATTTGTTTTCAAAGTTGTGCAAAATGAGTTGATTTGCGCTGTCTTCAATTACCAAGAAATCTTAAAGAATTGGACTTGCTCACATGTGCAGCCAAAATATACACCAATGATGACATACGTTTGTCTGATTGTCAAGAAAAAATATAATTATACACTTGATTTACTATGTACGCCTGTCTGTCCGTCCATCCGGCACATATATCAGCCAAGGTTTATTGGATCTGAATGAAAGTTGGTGTGGATGTTCGGCATCGGGACTACTTCCAAAAGAAAGCCCAAATGAAATTGTTCGCATGTGTACTACTCTATAGAGTTATCCTTCTTTGGTCATTTGGAATTAATTATTTTCTCTCCGTTCGGTCATTTTTCTCAGTCATCATGGCCATGGGTTACCGAATGTCGGCAAAATTTGATATGCGGTTTCGCCATCTCGACATTAAGATGGCCAGCTCGCCCATATAATAAACACACTCTAAGAGATATAAGCGATATAACACAGTGAAGAATTGATAGCCATATGTGAATAATGTAATGTAAATTTTCACCAAATTATCCAGCTGTGTGACGGAGCCTATAATAAGCAGTATCGAGCCAAAACACAATTCCACCCTGTACCCCACCAACCCTCCAAAATCAACCATAAACAATGTACTACCATAGTTAGATGAAGGTGATAGTTATACCTCATCCAACAGAGGAAACACCCGATATGCATACCTTATCATATCTTGTTTATGATTTTTTACATGATTTTATTCATAAAAATTACATAGAAACATTAGTAATAATGTATTGCATTATCTCTTTCGTACACCCATTCAAACAAACTGACAGAAACCGCACATCGTCTCTTTCACTACCGGTGCGTTATACTATATTGTGTACTTTCTTCGATTATTACTCAAATTGAAATCATGTGGTATTAAAGACATATTATGTACTTGTTCGGGTACGTGAAACTGATAAGATAGTATCCAGGAGCCATGCCAACTGTAGGAATTTAGCATTCTACTAACATCACCGTAAATCTGAAGCAAATCGACCATACCACTCCATAGAAAACATCGTCTGAACAACGCTCAATTGTAAATATTTACTACTCGATTCGGGACGCATCAATCGGCGATAAACTGACGAAAATCATTTCGCCATCGAGAGTCACTGCATTTAATTAATATATAAGAATGACGGTGTTTATTGTTAATTTGGATATAATATTTGTAAAAATACCTACTTTGAACAAGATTAATCTACATTTCTATTTGGTCACCCTACCGGAGTGTTTCACATCACTTCAATTGCAACATCGAGTTTCAGTGCATCGAACTGTCGGTGCAATACGACACCACATCTTGATAGTGTTGTTCGGAGAGAAATAAAAGGCAAATCGTGGGGGGGGGGGGGGGGGGGGGGTATCTAACACAATATATTGGTTTGTGATACAATATTAGGATCTAGAATTTTCTTTAGAGCTTCTCTAATCAAGAACCAGTTTTTTTCGTCCATATTTATGGAGTTGAGTTCTACTAAAATGACTTTAAATTTTAGCTATCAGGATTATTTTTGTTCTGAAAACACATTGTTTGATCAGGAGCCAAAAACATTCGTCATAGAGTTAACTCCCATTGACTCGGATCCGAGGATAACTATCTTTGTCTTTGCAATTAAACAAATAAACCGTTTATGCTTCCCCATTCAGTAATAATCCTTCAAAACCATTGTTACTTTGGCTCAAAATGGCCTCCAAAATGGCCGCTAAAATGGTAGATATTGCACCAGTGTGCCCTGCAGACGTTTTAGTTGATAAATAAAATTGCCTATTCTGCCTTCTATACATTGAAAACTAACATGTCTGATGCATTTTGGTTGTTACTATTGTAACAGTGACATTACTAGAAATACTGGATTTTGCACTCACAAACTTGACATAAATATCGGCAAAATATCTCTTCTCAGGTTTGAACCATTTGTCCAAGTAAAATGTGACTATCTTTGGTATGAAATGTGTTTTTTTGATTTGATCTATTTTAAATGTCACACTAAAGTGTTTAATGACCAAATTACCCAAGATGGCTTCCAAAATGGCAACTAAATTGGGTAAACAGTTGTTTTTCACATGTATCCGGAACATAATTCTCTGCTGTTCCAAAAATGTAGCAGTGCGACTCACTTGGTTATTAGACATGTTAGTTAATCGACTGACAACGAAATATTATATTCTGGTTGTCACAGTACATTATGAGGCATGAACATTTAATTTTAAAGTATGCAGTGTGGAACTGTGCCGAAAACGTTTTTCTTTTTGTATTCTGGCCATATTTTTGAAAAGAAATGGGCAGAACCTTGAAACGGAACTGAGAGTGACCATAATATGTGGCTATTCTAGCCCATTAATATAAAAATTGATCAACTATTGTCAGGAAAATCGTTTAGCATTTCCTCCATTGTACATAAACGCCACCAAGAAGGAGGACTCTCTGACGTGACCTTTCTAAGTTTCTATATGTTAACATATTTAGTTATTGTGGAAAGCGATAGCCATCAATGTACACATGTACAACCCACCAGGGTCATACAGTCTCTCCACAGAGTAATAAACACCACACACATGACAATATAGTCGCTCGCTTTATACACATACACCTCACCCATCACCACACAACCATACGCGAGTATACACACAACACATGACCACACGTCTATGAGTAACAATACGTGCACACCATGTATACATCATACACTTTATCCATGACCATATCGTCACTCTATGTATATACATATTCACATTCATGATCATACCGTCAATCAGTTTATAACTATTGACCTCACCATTGGCCATACAGTCACTCCATGTGTACCTATATTCCACACCCATGGCCAAATAGCCACTCAAGATATAATGTACACCCCACCAATGACCATAGAGTCACTCCAGGTATGCGTATGCACCTCACCAATGATCAAATAACCAATCGCTTTATACGCATACACTCACCTATGACCATACAGCCACACTTGCTGTGTATACACACACACCCATACAGTCATGAGTCACATACAGGTACACCGGGTAAACTCCTACACCTGACCCATGACCATATAGTCACGCACTGTACACCTATTCACCATATCTATGACAATATTGTCATTACCGGTACACCTATTGATCTCACTATTGGTCATATGGCAACTCCCTGTGTATCTACTTGCCACGCCAATTGCGAAACAGCCACTCAAGATACACATACACCCACCCACCCACCCATGAACATAGAGTCACTCCATGTATACATATGCACCTCACCAATGTTAATATAGTCATATGTGGTATACAATACCCCTCACCCATGACCATACAGCAAATTGTGTATATCCCTACACATGATCATACAGCCATGAGTCACCATAAATTCACACCAGGTAAACTTCTACACCTGACCCCTGGCCATATAGTCACTCCATGTATACCTATTTACAACAGTCACTCCTTGCCCACCTATTCATCTCAACAATGGCCACACATTCACTCCAGGTATACCTGTTCGCCATGTCCATGGCCATATAGCCACTCGGTATATACATATACATCCCACACATGACCATAGAGTCAATCCAGGGGTACATATACACATCACCAATGACAATACAGTCATTCCAAACGTACCAATACGTCATACACACGGCCAATCATACCTTCCAGGACTAATATGTATACACCTCACACATTCACACATACTCATACACGACATCCATGAGCATATAGCTACTCCCTGTATGCATATACAACCAACAATGACAATACACATCCTCGACATATATATACATCCCACCCATCACCACAAGAGCACTCCCTATATACACACAAGCTCGACAACGACCAGCCAGCTATACCAGGCATGCATATACCTGACCGTAATGTCATCCCATGTACACCTATTTTTTATCAATGTTGGTAACAGTGCCCTCCCGTCCCCATTCCTGCATGTCTCAAACCGACTCAACCTTTGGAGTTTGAACACACATTATAACCGGATATTATTATCACTGTGACCGACGGAAGACGCGGGCCAGACATTACACTAAAACCATAGTCAGAAATGGTAACGCCACCAAGATTATAGTATTACATATAAATATAAATTATAAAAAATACATAAAATATTTTGATATCAATTGCGTTTAAACAAGTAATCCTTCAAATTATTACTAACAAAGCAAATAAACGCCTGTGGGGTCATTCAACAGATTATAAAGACTTGGACTTAGTATACTGTAAATACTAAAATTTAAATGAAATACTAATTAAAAGATAAAATTTAGCAAGTAGTAAAAGTTAATTTTCTCATTTAATTTTTTTTTTTGGTTAAATAAAGCAATAATTTAAATGTAAAATTTGGTTTAAAAAAAAATGATTGACCGTGGCTCTTCCAATAATTGCGCGACTGACCGGGTCAATTGTTCTTAAGAAGTTGTTTTGAGAATTACTATGTAGGGAAATAGTTATGGCTGTGGCGTGGCAAGTAATTAACTTGGTGACGTGATGTTAACAAATCTGAACTCCAGTAAACCAAGGACGCTCCATACCAAATATAAGGTAAATAAATAATTCTTTAGAAGTTGTTTTAAGATTTACTATGGAGGAAAAGAATTGTGGTGCTGGCTTCGCAACTATTTGACCTCATTGTAACAAATATAAATATTAGTTACTCAGGCAAAAATAGATGTATCTATTCTGTATATTAAGTTATTGTGTCTTACGTGTCTTGAGATGTCTAAATATTTTTCGATGGACAGATCGCGCAAGCGCAAGGGACCGCCGCCAATCTTCTCTGTTGTGATTCCAATTGTTGGCTTATTAAATATGCACATATGCTTAAGAAACAGTCGCGCGCGAAGCGCGCTCCCGCATATGTAGGTCGGGTTTTGGATCCAAGTTAATGAAAATATCATTGAAATAATCGGTTTCCCCCAATAAACATCCATATATTCAATATACATGTTTTTGGAGCAGAATTAGGAAGACCATATTGGACGCCATAATTCTGATGTGGTTAAGTGGTCAATTACTTTGGACATTACTGTATGTAGATGGAGTTATCATTAGACCTCACATCCTTATATGGGATACAGTAATGCCCAAAGTAATTGAACACTTAACCACAGCAGAATTATGGGTAATTTTTCAGGATTTAAAATTCTGAAAAATTACCCATAATACCCATAATTATGCTGTGGTTAAGTCGTCAATTACTTTGGACATTACTGTATGTGGATGGAGTTATCATTAGACCTCACATCCTTATATGGGCTACAGTAATGCCTAAAGTAATTGACCAATTAACCACAGCAGTATTATGGGTAATTTTTCAGGATTTAAAATCTTGAAAAATTACCCATAATTCTGCTGTGGTTGAATGGTCAATTACTTTGGACATTACTGTATGTAGATGGAGTTAAACCTCACATCAGTGTGTTGGAGATTTTGGACCTTGACTTGGGACCTTTGGTTTTTAACGCAACAAATGCGAGTACACCTTATACACAACTTTCTGATGTAGCCAGAGTTTTTCTTGGATAAGATGAGTTTGAATCCTGCTTACATTTAAAAAATGTGTCAGTTTTGTATTGCAGCAGAACTCGACGCGTTGAAGCAAAAGTTACAAGAGATAAAATGTGTACGTAACAAGACTATAATACAAATGAAAAAATAAATTGAGGGAGGGGTGGGCGACACAGGGAACTAAGGGTTGAACCGATATAAATTTGTAGAGCGATAACGACCAATGTTGACATATTATGCATCTCAACTCTACTGTTGCAACAAGGCTATAAAATAGGGGGGGGGGGGTCAGAATCTTAGTCATCTCTATAAAGTGCCAGAATAGTCATTTACGGACTTCTATAGTGGTACAATACAAATTAGAAACAAATGATAAAAATATGTATGTAACACAACTATACCGATGAAAATAAAAATAATAATGTTGGGTTGGTTATATGGACTCGGGGAAAACGGAGTTCATACCGATGAACTGACATAAATTAGTGGAGCGATGTTGCCATGTAATGCATCGCGACTGTACTAAAGCAGCAATGATATAAAATTGGGGCCTTCGGGGGGGGGGGGGGGTCTGAAATTATCTTTATATCTATAGATGGCACCAGAATTATATAGAAAGGAATAGCAATTGATATACGTATACGTATACTATAGTAATACCATAGACAAAAACGTACAAGTATCACGCGATAAAATATTACGCAACGTGACTATAGCGTTGAAAAAAAAAAAATTGGACCGGGATTAGAGGTTGGGTTGGTTATATGTGGATAATTGGATATGGAATTCATACCGATGAAACGATACAAATTAGTGGAGCGATAAAGACCAATGTTGACACTTGTCAGGCTACGCGAGGGAAATGAAATAGGGGTTGATACGATAGACCGAAATAAATTTGTCGAGTGATAATGACCAATGTTGACATATAAAGTAACGCGACTGTACTGTCGCACAATTATCAGGTAGAACCGGTCAAATATGGACTCTGGTGCCCAATATGGAACAGCTCAGAACACATTTGCAGGGCCCTAAAATTTATTTAACATACAAATCGATTTATGTTGATAAATCTCTTATTTTTCAAAATTTTATGCTGAGACTTGGTGTGTCTGCGTGGGATAGTTATATATTCGTAATATGATAGCGTACAGCACATAATTATGTTTTAGATCGAAGAAATAAATTATTTTCGATGATAAAATTTAACATGGGATTAGCCATTAAAATCGATTTATGTCGATAAAACTGTCATTTTTCAAAATTTTGAGTTGAGACTTCGTGTGTCTGTGTGTAATAGTTATATATTCTTAAAATGACAGAGTCCAGCGCGTAATTATGTTTTAGATGGAAGAAATTGAATTTGTTTTCGATAACAAATTTACAGCGTGTACTAGACAAACTTTTGTCAATAGCCGTTTAGGTCAAACTAAACCTTTTTCGACCGGACAGCAGATCCGAATAGCAGCTAAGATGTATTTAGATAGAATTATCAAAAGAATTTGACCGATTAGGGTGCATTTTAAGAGAATCGAGTGGAGAAATCTTGGTGACATTTTCATAAAACACGTCGATAATTCCAGAAAAAAAAGATGGCGGTTATCACAATAGAACAGGCATAAAACTACACACAATGCACTTCACTACACCAGGGGTTCCCAATGGGTTACACATTATTTTCAGTCTATCAGATTATTTATATTTTCAACAACAAGTGACTTTAAGTTTACAATTTCAGCCTGTCCTGACTCTATCGATACGATTTATCACATTTTCAAAAACATATTATACACCGGTGGCGTTAACTTTACAATTTAAGCATCTACGTTATTATAACGGTACGATTGAGTAAGGTACAAATAAAAATCTCCAAGAGTACACCAGGGGCTCCCAATGGGTGATACATTATTTTCAGGCTATCAGATTATTTATATTTTCAACAACATATTATTACACCGGTGACTTTAAGTTTACAATTTCAGCCTATCCTGACCCTATGGATACGATTTATCATATTTTCAAAAACATATTATACACCGGTGCCGTTAACTTTACAATTTCAGCATCTACGTGATTCTATCGGTACGATTGAGTAAGGTACAAAATAAATCTCCAAGAATACATTCGTCCAGTCCACCACACAATATCAAAATCACCGAAACTAGATACACCACCATGTGGCGTAATGATGTAATTATATAAATGAAAACGGCGGGGTGGGGTGAAACGAAATCGAAAACAAATCGTCTTTTTGATAAATGGCTCACTGACTACGTGTTATCTTACTGCATTATATGGAGTCCGGATGTGTAGTCCCATGCAGACGGAATCCGGATGTGCAGGCCCAGATAATCGCCATGAGAGTTGGGCATAAATCATCACGTCGCCTGTCAGGTAAGCGGATCTGTGTCGCATCTAATTACTTACAATGAGTTTCCAAGAAATGTTTCTCATTCGGTTAGCGAAAACACATCCATATTCGGAGAACCCGTCATGTCAAGAGGTACCTGTTGGCATAGTTTTAATATCCGTGATAACCAGGGGGATCAGGAAACAATAATTATTTGCAGACACAGGGCTGATTGATTTTTTTTGCAGCACTATGGGTACCGACTACCCCCTCCCCCTTCGTGCAAAAAAAAAACTATTTCTCCCGCCCCAAACTCTCATTTCAAATGACTTTACCAAGCTTTTCCAGGACTGTTCTGTTATATTGTACTGTTCCGTTCCCTCACCCACATGTAATCACTATCCACTCTGATCATACATATAGATACATTTAGAAATCACCAGTAGGAAGTTCAAAGTTCAACAAGACTGAACAAATCATACCAAATATCCAAAAAGCTGGTCCAAAATTTATTCTATCCCGATTCAGCCTAATTTAATATATATAAGCTACCATCCCAACACGGACTTACATTGAAAATTTCATTCATATATAGTGAGAATGAGAAGCAATGTATAACACTCCGCTTTCACCTGGACTGGAGTCGGAGTCGGCCTTAAACAAACGTGTGCGCATGCGTGTAACATAACTCGACGAGGGGAAGTAATACTATACTAAACCAAGAGTAATCGATTCCCATGGGGGATAACTGAAAACATATGATATCCACTTTAAGATCCAGACATATATTATCAGACCGCCCCACCAAGGAGCCAATCCACCACGCCTGACACTTGTTTGGGTTAAGTTTAAGTCCATGCAGATATATCTGCAAAAGTGTTTATGGTTGAGTATGACTAGTTTGAACTATTTTCAGTACCTTCAAGATTCAGTACTGTGTTGTCTTGTATTACATGCTGCCGATGGTTATTCCTGTGTTTATTGTTTCTCATCGTGAGCGCTATGATTTCGGCGCAGAGCAAAAATGTATGGAGATATATGATCACGTGGCCGACAGCCTCGAGCAAGAGTGAAATTTTTGTCAATTTAATAATAAGGAGGAGTTTATATTATTGTAGAATATAGAGAGCCATTTCTTCATCGGTTCAACAACGTTGAAAAAAATCAAGGCATTTGTGCATAAAGCTCCACGATACAGAGTCAAAGGCTTTATAAAAATCTAAAAGTAATAAGACGCCAGGAATTGTTTTCAAATTTTAGCTTTCTATATACGTGGTCGTAAATGAGCCGGGTGTTATCTCCTATGTATCGACCTTTGAAAAGACCAGTTTGATCTTCATTTATTATATGAGGGAGGATTCGCTTCATGTGGTCATCTATGCACGCCGATGCTTGTTTATAGCTGCTATTCAGTAAAGTGGTTGGTCTCCAGTTCTTTAGAAAGTGTCTGTGGTGTGCTGTGGATAATTCAGCTATTATTATCGAGCCTTCTATGCTATTTGCACCTCAAAGTTAAGTTTCGCACATTTACTGTTTGTGTTAATTCGATCGAACGGTCAGGCGGTCCATCTGCCTGAGATGTAAATTTTGAAGAGTATAACTTCTGGTAGAAGTTCTATCTTCTTTCATAATATCAGAATTGTTTGTTGATACTTTCACAGAAGAGTCTTTCAGCTTGGTCAGGGTTTTTTTTTAAATATATAATTACTTTTTCCCAAAAGAAGTATTTCGTTGGTTTCTCACCCTCTTCAATCCATTTTTGTCCTAGATCTTATCATTGCCGCTCCCCCTGGTTGCTTCCTTTCTCATTTCCATGAGCTCATTATCAACTGCCAGAATTTCGTATAAGTTATTGACCTCCTAGAACACGTTAATTCAGTTGTTGTTGGCTTTCCAGGTTTCAGTTAATTGGCGGTAGCTCCACAAAGTGATTCGCCCAATGTTCGAAAGATGACCTGGCATGAACACAGTAAGCTAGCATGGACCATTGATATAGTATGCAGAAAAATTATGTCCCAGTTTGATTTATATGATTTAGGCAATTGACGGGTTTACAGGGAGAATGCATTGCGTGTGCACATCATGTCAACATGAAAGTGGTCCTTGACAATGGTTTATATGACAGTGATATATTGGTCGCACTTGATGTGAATGTTATATTGAAGTGTATCGAAATCAACAGGAAATGACAAACTGGGCGATCTTAAGTGGCCAGCACTTGTGTCCAAATCCCTTGGTCAATTGTATATCGCAATAAGAGTTTAAACTAAACTGAAACAGGAAAAGACTGAGAACATTAACATGTGATAACTGCCCTGCATATCCAACTCTGCAGTTTATGCGACAATAGTATCTTAAAAGCACGGGCGGCGTTCGTTGCATAAATATTTATATTTGTTCAAATCGCCATCAACAGAAGGAACACCAAGATATATACAGTTCCGCTCATATGCCAAGCATAATAAGCGCGTAAATAGTATATTGTCGTCTAGTCCAAGTCTTCTCGTACTAAAACCAGCTAAGATATTTTGATGGCGATATGCTGGCATTTAGTCCGAGTTCCAGGCCCATGCATTCCTATGACACGACTTACGCCCAGGATCTGTGGCGGGAATTTGTGGTGTATTTTACTCGATTTACCTAGCAAATGAATACATGATGCTATATACATCGGAAAGAGTGACATCTTGTGGTCATAGTGGTGTATAATAATTTAACTTTCATGTTAAATTACGCATAGAATATTCCGGTTGATTGTCACCGACATCGCTGTTTTTATATTTTGTTTACGTTTTAACTGGAAGCCGAAGTATTACGAAGAACTTCGGCATAGTCCGGAGTTTGTTTTGACCGAGACGAATTTATTTCCAAACGAAATGGCAGCCCCCATATTATTCTAATGCTAGTTGTGTTTACACGTACTGTTTTAAATTGTGAGATGGTTGTAATTCCCGTAATTTATTTAATGTATTACATTTATATCTTCAATATTTACTTAATATATGTATTTATTTATTTATTGACACGTATAATTACGATTACAATGGAGAATTCATCGTGCGTGGTTGATCGAAAATCTACGGAATATTTTCACCGGAAAATGCCGAACGCAGTTCGCGAGGTCAACTGAGTTCGCATACTTTTAAAAATATGTAAACACTGCGGCAAATGTCTCTTTTCACATTAAATTACCGCTTTCAATTCACAACTGATGTGGGTTTCAGATCAAATAGCATGTCTTCTGCGGAAAATATCCGTTTATTGTCGCAATTGTGATATTTTATTTAATATAATTGTGGTTTTATTTGAGCGGGTCACTAACGCTTAAGTCGTGTCATAGGAATGCATGGGCCTGGAACTCGGACTAAATGCCAGCATATCGCCATCAAAATATCTTAGCTGGTTTTTGTACGAGAAGACTTGGACCAATTGTCGTCAAGACGTACGATGGTGTACGTAAACAAGACTGCTCGTGTTACATATGTTGTGCTTCTGTTTACATAACACAGCGCAATTCTATTGGTTAATCACACAAAAATGATACAAACGCTCTTTAGTATTTCCATATCAGGAAAACATATTTACCATATCCGGATCTAAACAAAGGCCAGGAAACGTAACGTTTTTTGCTGTTGTTTACATAACAAATGGGGGAAAATTGTCAATAACATACTGTTTATGCCATATTTCTGATTGGCATACGAACAAAGTCTGTCTATATCTTACTATTCCTTCTGTTTATGGCTGATTTTGACGGAGGTGAATATTTTAACAGCATATCAATTGACAGAAAATGAGCAGACACCCGCTTCCACCATTCTGGCAACCATGTATATAGGAAAATTTGGTTGATGATTGCCTCATGATTAAACTGCTTCTTGCCACCTGTCTATATAGTATTATTACCGACACCTTTCAAGATGTGCATTAATGTGACGACTAAGATGGGATCATGACACATTTGAAGTAGAAATTTATTTGCATTACAGCGATATTAGTATATTTCATATTACTACATCTATGCATAGAATTAGTTATTCCAATCACCATTGCTACCCAACCAAGGATTCATTTTACGAATACTTTCATAGATATTACGTCTGAAAATTGAAGAAAAATAACACTGAAGTCCATGCTGCACATCTACCTCGGTGCACCAGCATCAATGTAGCACTTGCACCGAAGTTCACGAAACCAACTTTGAAGAGCACACCCATTCATTTCGGCGATATAAGTATACTTCTGTTTTATGTAATTTTACAGAACTCTACCCACATGAACGCAATAGCAAAAATGGTCCTACTTCATATATACATCAACACTTGAGACATTTATTACCTAGAACGTCGACAGTTTTGTTTCAAAAGAGAAAAGTTTCGTGTATTTAAGTAATCTTTATTTATTTAACGCGAGTTTAGTACGATTGTTATGCACTTAAATTCAGTTACTATGTTTACACAAAAACTGAATTACACGAGCAATATTATTATGTTTAACTTAAATGGCGCTCCGGGTGATAAATTATAAACACGTGTTGATATGTCAACAATTTTTATTACACCGGATTTGTGGTATCCACAACATACCGGAAGCCGGATATACAGGGGGTGTATTTGGTCACCCTATCGGAGTGTTTCACAAAATAATTGAAAAACTGAGAATTCAGTCAGCAGTGAATGGGTGGAATCCTTCTTTGTAAAACTATATCCGATGCTATAATTGATTGGGCCCTTGTAAGTAAATAACCCACGCAGACATATTATAGCACTTGAAAATATCCAGATGTGATGCACTGTTTTTTCCGGTTGATAAATTATCTTCGGGTATAAATACTATCAGAAAAAGCAAACGCAAGGACTGATTGAAGTGTTCCCTCAACCGACATGTTGATTCTGGCTGCATTCATCCTGCTGATTTGCTCAGCAACAAAAGGTTTGTGTATAGTTATGCAATCAAGGTTTTTTTTTCCATATATAAAAGCGAACAACACAGTGCATAATTATATTTCGCGAATTAGAAAATACAAATTATATACCATATTAATTTGACGTTTAAAATCATCCTGATAGATTGGCTTTGGGTGAATTCCGGTCACATGGAAAAAGAACATTTTCGGACGACCACAAGTTGACGTCAACGGTTATATCGAATGTGAAATTACCCCCTTGGAATATTTCATTTTGAAGATTGCCGTTCAGTAATAGGCCAGTAACCATCTATCACAGGTGATTAAGCCAGTTGTTAGCACATACATATTATTTCGACAACAATTGGGTTGGAATTTATTATTTGGCATCTTTTATGATTAAAAAATGCAACAAAGCAACCACATTTTTTCAAACGAACACTTTCAATTCACTGAGAAAAGATAAGTACCCCAGGACACACAGTAAATACTTCAGGTAAACCCTGTGGACATTATAGGCTCTCGCGAATGTTAACCATTCCTGAATTTATATACGGCCGCTATTTGACCATTTACAATTTAGGCGACAGCGCTATACACATTTACAAGTAACTACAGTAATGCTCTAATTAATCGACTCCTTAACCACAGCAGAATTATGGGTAACTTTTCAGGATTTAGTCGGAAATATGGCTTGTTGCCATTCATCGGAAAGCTCTCGGCGATATTTCCGACTTAATCTTGAAAAGTTACCCATAATTCTGCTGTGGTTAAGGAGTCGATTAATTAGAGTATTACTGTAGTATACTAGGGTGTTGATATAAGACTTTGGGGAACATGAGAGACAGAAATATATGTTTAGTGCACAATTATATTTAGCAATTCGTCTGCGTGTTTCCAAATAGTCGTTTCACAGAAATACCAAATATTTTTGGAGAAAATAAAGCTTAGCAAATAACCTTGGTACAGTAATGTCCTAATTAATCGACTGCTTAACCACAGCAGAATTATGGGTAACTTTTCAGGATTTAGTCGGAAAAATGGCTTGTTGCCATTCATCGGAACGCTCTCGGCTGTACCATACCATAGTAAGAACGTAGGGTTACAGTTTAAGGGGTTTCCATGCCTGGGCTATCTCATGAGGTGGAGAGTTTAGATCAGGCGCTCCTAAATTACTGTTTCTTTGGTTTCGGGGGTAAACAATATTTGATTCGAGTCGAGGAACCACACCCATCAAAGCTCAGAGTGATCAGATATCGATTTTTGAAGTTTGTTAATTTCTCGAGATGTGGCCCAGAAAGCACGTGGTCAAATGGACAAATTACTGATGAAGATGGATAACTCTAAAATCAAGTGGTAATAATAACCGTCTGATCGGATTGAGTACCTTTAACCTAGTGCACCATCTGAAGGAACATATGCTATCTGAAGACCAATTCAGGCATATTATATACAACAATCATATTTAAAAGGTGACTTTAATCATATTTTAGAAGGAAAATGTTGGGAACAGCGTTCTCCACAAGATATCAAATTATTGGATATGAATAACTGCCATAAAAAGTACATGATCTGATTTATAAAAATATTGGAATAAACAGATATCAGTGAACATGATCTGAACTGGTGCAATGTTCGAATGAGTATTTAATGGCGAGCAAAACTGCTCCAAGGCAGATGACAGAATGTTAATTTGTGTTGAAAATGTGTGAGCATCCATTTTGCAAGAACTAATATTAACATTTGGACTGAGTTGAGTTTTAGGTAATATGTCCATAGCCAAATCCCCAGCTGACCAGCCATCTCTATCACTGTGGTCTATTTATAGTTGATTGCTCCCTGCTGGGGTGCATGATCTGCATAAAACATTTGTATTAATTGGGTTTGTTATTCAAGGTAACAGTGCTTGCAAAATGGATGCCTACGATTTTCCAACACAAAACAACATTCATTTTGAATATTAAAACATAATTATTATTATTTATTAAATACTTATTCGAGCCTTGCACTAGTTCAGATCATGTACATTTTATGGCAGTTATTCATTCCCAACATGTCCATTACTAAACATATGATTAAATTCAACTTTTTGACATTTTTATTGCTATTTAATATGCTTGATGTGGTCTCCAGATATCATATATTCCTCCAGATGGTGCACTAGTTTTACCATTAAGTAGTTTTCTGTGTAGGCCCATGTGCACTTTCCACCTCCTGGGATAGCTCGGGTGTGGAAACCCTTTAAGTAAGGGTTAGCCACGCCCAGGGATGTGGCTAGAGGGGGGTGTGGGGGTGTCTCACCCCCAGCAGAGAGCTATATTTTCAATAGTTGGAAATTTCATACCTGCCACAACGAAATTTCACACCAACAATAGGTTGAAAATGTTCTTGTAGTTTGATTATAAAACAATTTATTGGGGGAATTTATTGTTTTTCGACCAATATTTGCATATGTTCCTATTTTTGGTCAAAAATTTTGACAGAAATGGTCATCAGTTGGAAATTTTCCAACCTTATGGGGGTGACAGGTTGGAAATTTTCAACACTTGGAAAGATTGTGTCCTGGTCCCTCCCCCGTGGCCAGTCAAAAACGGAATTGTCATCAGTTTGAAATTTTCCAACAGTAGGAAGGCTTGAGGCTAATCTAGATGTTAGGATTTTGCGATTTTCTTGTTCAGATTTCAAAATTTTCGCACACCGGGCCGAACCATGGTCGGCCCGGTGTGTCATTGCCCCATCCACATGGCCAATACAAAACTGCTAATTAGTTTAGCAAAACAATATTTTACTACATTTGGTCAAACTTGTAGGCATAAATGGTCATCAGTTGAAGAATTTTCCAACCTGAAGGGGAGCATGAGGTTTGAAAATTCCAACACTAGGAAAGCTTCAGTTGAGGCCAGTCTAGATGCTAGGATTTGCGATTTTCAAAAGTTATTTTGGTGCGATTCCGACTCAAGGGGGGGGGTGTGCAAATGGAATTATGCAAAAAGTTGTGTTGGTGTGATTCCGACTCAAGGGGGGGGGGGGGTGCAGTTGGAAATTCCCAAGGTGGACACACCCCCCCCCCCCAGCGGAGACCCTCTAGCCACATCCCTGGTCACGCCCAAGAACGTGATTAACATTAACTGATCGCCGTTGAATGTGAATAGATATGTCCCAAAAAACAACACGGACTGGCACCACTTTGAAACGCCCGCGCGTGCGATTTTTCTGTTATGAGTTGCGTGTACCTAACAATGGGATACTTACTGAACTATTCCTTCGCCAGCCTTGGGAATTGGTGTGTTTACCAAAATTCAGGGAACAATTGCAACAATGGGTTTGTGCTCTAAGGCGATTTAGAATTATTGAGCAGGCCGGATTTGCAACCATAATTTGTCCAATTGCTATTTACATCACTATTGGTCAAGTCCATACGTGTAGGTGATGGAGGGGGATTTAAGTAGTCTCATACCCAAATTAATAAGTATGAATGTTGTTCAGTCCTGAGTAGTCCACCAACCACTCTAATATCGATTATGACCAATGCATACCAATTCTGACATTGGAATATGCCAAACATGTTAGGAAGCAGTCGCTAACACGTCATGCTGATGTATGTGGGTATCTTTCTCACAGTTTAGTTTGGTATATTATATGAACAACATTGAACGTGACTTATGCCGTCTGAGTATTATAAATCAGTTCTTTAAAACATGAAATTCCCAGTTACATACTGTACATACCATATGGGACACCAATCACAGTATCTGCATACTGACACAGACACACTTTGAATGATAGATACAACAAACACTTCAACTTTCTTAGGCCAACCTGATCACTGGGACATATATCTAGTAAATGTTCCATAATTCAGTGTTCAGAACTTAACCGTAATGAGGTGAGATAGCTATGAAATTGATCACTGGCCACCCATCCGTATTTCCCGATTGTTTATTTACTCAATGCCACAATTAAGTGGCGAATACAGAGTACTAATTAATTAACATATATACATATATTTACAAAAGAGGGCCACTGTTGTCTGGCTTGCCATTTTCATATGGCGGAAGTGTATATTTATACTATCATCATCATCATCATCATCATCATTATCATTATCACCATCACCATTATCATCGTCATCGTCATCGTCATCATCATCATCATCATCATCATCATCATCATCTTCATCATCGTCATCGTCGTCGTCGTCGTCGTCGTCATCGTCCTCATCATCATCTTCATCGTCGTCGTCATTGTCTCCACAGCCACCACCATGCATCACCACCATCATAAGTATCATCATAAGCATCATCGTCCTAATCATCGTCATCATTATCGTTATCATGATAATCAAAATCTTCATCATGGTCGTCGTTGCCGTCGTCGTCATCATCATCATCATCATCGTCGCAATTGCCATCATCGTCGTCGTTATCGTCATCGTTATCATCATCGTAATCATACATATCATCGATTTGTCCGGATTAGCCGAACACCGCGAAAGCGACATCTGTAGATAAACAAACGGTTATTTTTCTTAACCATTTCAGTGCCAGGGGCCGATCGGCCCTAATTTACGGTCTGTAATATCGGCCCTAAAAAAATTGTTTTCTTTTATTTTTAGATTTTGTTTTTGTTTTTTGGGTTGAATTTTTTGGGGTATGCTTAAGCATGCTATAGCAAATTTAAAAACAAACTGGATAAAACATTAGGGGCATGTTATAACTCAAAACTATCACCAAGTATTCATATTAATAATTTTGATGCCCATAAAAAACGTAATATTCCCTGGCACTAAACCTACAAAATAAGTATGTTAAAGAATATAAGAAAAAATTATGAAAATTGTAAAAAAAATTGTAAAAAATAATAACAAATGATGAAAAATTGTTAGGCCAATGCATTCTCTTATATATGCGAGGCGACCTATGGTCGACTCGCATATATAAGAGAATGCATTGACACGGGGTATATGGGTTGATACAAAAATCGGACTTGGCATTGAAAAGGTTAACAGCACCATTTTCTTAATCAGCATCATATCAATTTCACAGGACCCACCAACATCATAACAAATTCGAAAGACCACGTAACCAGTCCTATCGTATAAAGCTGCTCAGTACACGTGAAATTTACAAGACTGTGACATTTCGACTACTATAGTCTACAACACCACACGCCGCGTGTGATTTGTTAAATGGGGACTGTACACCAAATCCAGCCATATATGGGATCATCTCCTGTTATACTCAACAACATATATGCAACAAATGAATGAACTTGAGCTCGAGCCATAAACTCATTTTCATCACACCATGTTGTTTACATCGTTCATAGAGCACATGCGTGTATTTTGCACTCATCCCCGACTCAAATTAATTAATTTGTTTCATATTTTCTGTTGAGTATAATAGAGGATGGTCCCATTAATGGCTGGATTTGGTGTACAGTCCCCCTTTAAGATGGGATTCTTATTAATAATACTTTATCTTCGCATACTATTAAGTAAATCGGTCTAGGGTTATGAACCACCTGACTGACTTGCATTTTTACTGTCTTATAATTTACAAGTGGGTATTAAAATGTTGTATACATGTAGTGCGGAACCATGGATGGGTGGTGTAATATCGCAATACATTTACATGCACGTGGGGATTACATGTATGTTTCATTTCAATTCCAGCCCAAAATGATGCAACAGCCGATCAGTGCCCCCCTGACTACCCAGAGCAGAGCGGCGTTCAATGCCTGAAACGGTGTGATGAGGGTTTCGATGGTGTCGGACCATTCTGCCAAGCAACATGCCCAACGAACACTGCAGATGATGGTGCATCAGCCTGCGCTAAGATGAGATACAAGAGGAGCACCAATAATGAGAAAGGCGCGACCATTTATCGGCAATTCGCAGCGTGCAAAACAGGCTATCGTCTAGAACATGGCGAATGCGTAGCTATCTGCCCACAAGGATCACATGACACCGGTGCTCACTGCAGTCGACGGCAATACAAACGCGGGTTTGGGAGCGTTTTGAGTTGTTTCCGTTTGCCCAGTTGCTCGGGTGTCAACTGCTTTGGGCTGTTGAATGTATTCAGGACATATAAAGACAGGACAAGAATTTCCCGAACGGCTTGCCTGGGTCTATATGCTTACGTCCAAATGAATATTAACGCTCTTTCCAATGTTCAAAACTGCCTCACATCCAGTTGGAAAACCGTATCTCTGTCGGTTGCATTCGGTGGAGGAGTTGGAGTGGCAGCGACAGGAGAGGTGGGTGTCGCTATCGATAGAACACAGGGAAAAGGCATATGTTACATCGGAGGATGCGCGGGATTCAAAACTGACGTATCCATCGGTGCCGATGTCGCCTTCGGAGTTTGGAAAAGCCTGGACTCTATCCCCGGCAACTCAGTGGCATATGGTGGAGGATTGGACATACCTCTCACAGAAATTGGCGGATCCATAGCAATGGTCAAAGCGGGATCCACGCACATTGGAACAACCTTCTCGATCGGAGTTGGATTTGGTATTATGCCTATTGAAATAGGAGTGTACAACTGTCACACACCACCAGGGAGCGTTGTCGAATTTAACCTCTGAACTCTTTCGCCAGCGCGAATATTCGGACGGTAAATACATTGGCTTGAATATGACTGTTTCCAAAATGTGAACTTGTATATGTATGACGCAGTATGACGCGCACATCGAGAAGTGTCACGTCTGCTCTTCAGAATTTAGCCCAGACCTTACGAACGCGCATTAGGGCCACCCGAAATACCAGTGCACGCCCAAATATACAAACACACAACTCGTTATAACGACTTCCAACAACTCGTTATAACTATTTACAACTCGTTATAACGACATGCAAGTCGTTATAACGACTGCAACTCGTTATAACGAGTTGTAGGAAGTCATTATAACGACTTGTAGAAACATTTGTTTTTATTTCTACAAATCGTTATAACGACTTCCAACAACTCGTTATAACGAGTTGCAACTTGTTATAAGAAGCTGTTGGAAGTCGTTATAACGAGTTGTAAGTCGTTATACACGAGTTGTTGGCAGTCAGTTGTGTATTTGTATATTTGGGGTGCGGTTGTGTTTCGGATTGCCCTTATAATGCTCTTTCGTACATGTCTGGTAATTTTTCGCTTTCGTCTCATTCCGGTGATCACAATAGGTCAATAATTACACAAAATATACCTATACACACAGTATATTATGTGTCTAGAAACTCAGTTAACCCTTCATTACTCAATGTATTCTCCCATTCAGTTATACAAGTATACATGGGAACGGTCTATATTATACATTTAGACGGGTGTTCAGGTAATAAAGACAGACGACAGATAGAAAAACTATTAACACAAGAGTATAGTATTATTCATATTCATTGGTGGTAAATGTTCAGATAACAAGTTAAACAAACGGTCGTTTGTTGAACTTTATATCTGATAATTTCTAAATGGGACTGCTCGTCAATGAGAAGGCCTAATTAATATAGAAAGGGTTATATCATATAAGAAAACAAGGGGTCCTGTTTTTTCTTTGGCTTGAACATTAAACGTTCTAACTTTCCTGATATGGTATATGACTGTATGTATACCCGTACCACTGATGTGAGATAAGTTGATATACATGTATATCAGTGACTTTGTTAAGTCGTGTTAAGCCTTTCAAGAGTATATAAATTCTGTAGTTTAGCATATTTCGTTTATTTGGTGTGTATTTGTCGACAAATTATGATGATCGAGGCTCGATTATGCCATGAATCTCTACTATGGCTAACGCCCGTATAGAAATAATATTCTGCCAGTACAAAACCTGGGAAGTTATTGTAGTTTTGACAGAGAACCTTATAAATCCGAAAAATAACGCGGGAATATATTTCTAAGTTATTACCTGTAATGTCTTCACTGTATGCGAAATAGAACAATTTAAGTGACTTTGTGAGCGATTTTGTTTTGTGTCGCTTAATATTATTGAATTTCTCCTGGCCAGTCCTGGGTAATTAATTTAATGTTTTTTATTGCGATATAGCCTCACAAAAGTCACAGAAAGCATGCAATCTCGAGCTGCGATCACACCATAATGTGAAGTAAATTATTGAGGAACAAGTATTAACAAAGAAATATATTCCTTGCCTTGTTTGTTCAATGTTATAATGTTCTTTGTCAGATCGGGTCAGATATCATCGAAAAGTTCCCAGGTTTCGTACTGGTGGGTGGAATATGATCTCTACGGGCGTTAACCAGAGTAAAGATTCATGGCATGATCTGGACGAGGCGTGATAAAAGTGAGAAATTACTCTGTCTAAATTGATGCATGGCGATTACGAGTCACATTAAAGCGAACCTCGTTACATATGATGTGTCGAATTGTTTCGACGCCAATAAATATTACTGCCAACATCGTTGTTTGAATTTAATGTTCCCTATATGAGGGAGAGTGGTTTGGGGGGGGGGGGGCTAACCCCGGGATCTTCGAAAGGGTCGAGTGACCCTTTCCTTAACCCCTCTATATATGTTCCCTATATAGGTGTTAGAAGCTTATTTATAGTAAATGTCTACACACCTCGACCAATCAAATCCCCCCAGTCCACGAACAATTTTTATTGTATGAATCTAACATTTTGTATTGAAGTTTTTTGCCAGTTACAATTCATTCTGGCTTGATCAAGACAAATTTTCAAATGAATATGGACAGTTCAGTTTCTCAGAATAATGCAGAATGATTTGTAACCTACATTAAGTGTAGGTGTGGGCAGCGGTGAGTCCTGCGTAGGGAACTGAACTCTGCATGGAGTTTGGTTGGCACATTGTACTAAATATGTTTAGCAATTGTTTTGGGTTTGTGGTTGCCTACAGTTCATATCTATATGTAGTGGTTCGTATCGGTCTGGTCAATACGTCTGGACGTATATAACCGGACGAGGGATAACCCTGAGCGACTAAGACCCCCTATTAAAGACACATTATGGACTTGTTCGGGTGCGTGAAACTGATGAATTAGTACTCAGGCCATATGCCAACTGGGGGAAAGTAACATTCTACTAACAACGCCCAAAATCTCAAAGAAATCGACCATACAACTCCATAGAAAACACCGTCTGAACTACGCTCAATTGAAAATATCATCTCGATTCGGGACGCAACAATCGGAGATAAAATAACGCAAATGATTTCGCCATCGATACTCATGCATTTAATAAATGTATAAGACTGACGGTGCATGTGTGCTGTAAATTTGGGTTAATATTATTAAAAATAACTACTTTGAGCAAGATCATTCTCCATTTCTATTTGATCACCCAACCGGAGTGTTTCACATCACTTTAACACCACGTACGTTTTGGCTAAACTTCTTGCAAACAAATTTCGGGAGACTCTAGAAATGAGCGGTGTCCGGACGTCATTCTGTCCGTCCGTTTGTTGTCCGGATGATAACTTGAATAATATTCGACAGAATTTGATTAAACTTGGATGTGTCCTTCATGTGAGAAAGTTCCGATAAACTTCGAATTTGAACCCTTTTATAGCGGCCTTTTATTATAAAATGGATTTTCTCAAATTATCTCAGGAATTTTCTTTCTGACATTTGCTACATGCAATTAATGTAACACAAAGTGAAAAACAATAAATCTGTTGAAAATATAACCCAACTTTCTTTACTTTTATGACATGAACACTTTTTTAAAATTCAATCGTACCAAGATAGACACAATAGACCTTTTTCACAAATGCAGTTTATACATACATGATATGATATCTAAAGTAAAGATCGCGGTTGAATTCACAGCTGTGAGTTACCTGCATGTAAACGTTTTTCAAATGTCAGAACACGAGAACTATTATACATATATATAGTGTGAACACAGCTATCGCCCAGGGTCCTGTAAACTATACAACTTATACAGACGGTAACAATGAAAGTTAGTTGTTATAACCCTATAGGCCACATCCATTGAAATTGTGCGAAGATAAAGTACTACTAATAAGAAACCCACCATATTATAACGCACATGCATGATGGTTGTACGGTGTCAGATGGACGTGGAACGTCGAAGAGCGTTGGTTGTTAATCTATTCATAATATGGTAAACTGAAGAACGTTCGTTGTTGGCCTATGTAAAATGAAGAGCGTTTAACTAACTTTTATGAAGCTGGAAATATTGCTATAATAATTTGGCAAGTGTTTATTTTAGAGTACGTTAATATGTTGTACATTTGACGATATATCGAATCACTCGTTCCAAATTATGTATAACTAAGTTCAAATAAGTAGTGACTCTGGCAGGGTGATCAATTAGAAATAGAGAATAATCTTGCTCAAAGTAGTTAAATCTAAATTGACACCACGCACGTTCATTCTTATATACTAATTAAATGCAGTGACTCTCGATTGCGAAACCGTTTTCATTACGCCCATGCATTTCGCTGTTCTGGTCGTGCTAATGGAGCGATTGGGATATCTCGCAGGACAACACATTTCGGCTTTCACGCGATGCGAGTTATTTTAGGAAATTGTAGTAAGGCTGATCTGGCCGTGTCAATGGAGCTATGGAGCGATGGGGATATCTTACAGGACAACACATCTTAGCGGATGTCTCATTGTTGCAGTATGTAATAGGACCGCGTCAATTGCTTAAAATTGATATTTAGGTATGAATAATCCATCCGCACTTGACATGGGGTAGGTATTGTTTTTTATTATATGACTGTCATTATTTTAACTAAATACCACCATTGTTTGGTGATGGTTTTCCGATTAATCGGATCATGATACTATCGTGATCCGATTCCATACCATGCGTGTCTGAATCAGAACGAGGCTCCTGAACTATTTTCAATTGAGACACTTCTTCTTAAAATTGTTGTTGTTGATTAAATTGTTGCGATTCGTTCATTAAATTTGATTTCAGCGTATCACCTTTTTCGCAATACAATTTCAGAGGTTGGTTGTAATAATTAAGTTCAATTGGTCATATAATAAATATATTATTACTACAGTGACGTGATCTGAGTCTCCACATCACGTCTCGTTGAGAAGGTGAGATCACGGATCAGACTCGCAGCCTGCGGCAGCTCGTCTGATCCGTGATCTCACCTTCTCAACTCGGCGTGATATGGAGACTCAGATCACTTCACTGTAGTGATAACCTCTATATATATTCCGTTGTCTCCGTATCATGTACATTGGCTGGGGAATAAATAGACAGAACACAACGAGTGTTTGAATCGAGAATCTTTTATCGAATGAGTTGCGGATGGCGCAAGGGTATATTTCGCGAGAGCGTAGCTCGAGCGAAATATAACTTTGCGCCGTCCGCAACGAGTTCGATAAAAGATTCGAGATTATGATGCAAGTTGTGTTCTGTATTTATTCTACACCGTTCAGTCAGATAAGTTCAATCCATGAATGTCACCTCCGTTGTTACTATAGCTACCTTTATTTAAGTCTGACAAATAACCAGTAATTATGGGGGAATCACCGGAAGCGGATGATCGACGTAACGTATGTCATCTTTCTTGGCGACAACGTCAACAAGAATAGTTCCGGCTTGTATTCCACTAGGGGTATACACTACTATGGATTCAATGGCTGAGATTCCGTTGAATACACGTGCCTTATGTCAATGGGTGTGGAATAAAGTGTATTATATATAAAAAAAACAATGGCTGGGCCACTCAGTTGGAATGTAGAATAAAGGTCGTATTGCGAAGTATCGGGCGCGTATTTAATCCGATTAGTAGATCTTTGGTCCGCATTTATATAGGCTTTGCGGTGTGGTGAATGAGAAATCTGCAGTAATAAGCCGTAGTTGTTGCAATAATTTGAAGGATTAGTTGTTTTAACGGAATTCTGAGGTGGTGCATTCATGAAACCAATATATTTTGTATTATAATTTATATATATAATAATATGATATTGAGAGCGTTATTTCTGACTGTGGTTTTCTTGTTAGTTTATCGCCGATAGTTGTGTCCCGAATCGAGAAGTAAATATTTACAATTGAGCGTAGTTCAGATGATGTTTTTTTTTCATGGAGCGCTATACGGTCGATTTGCTTGAGATTTTCGGCGATGTTAGTACATCATTCTGCATACCCGGCCCCATTGATGGCATAGCACCTGAATACTAACTTACCAGTTTCACGTACCCGAACAAGTCCATAATAATTATGTCTTTAACCTTGAACATTGTAGGTCCCTTTAAATCAAGTATGGCGATTGACACAATTATTCACTATCTATCGCCACTCAACATTAAAGAGAATTTTTATAAAATTATGTATTGGTCCTAATTGATTGCATCCAGACAGAACACACCACTTGATAAATATCCTTGCAGGCTGGTTGTTGTATCCGTTTGTTATAGTGTTTATGAGTACTGGGCACGTGTTGACTTATACTGGTGTTTTTCATTGGCATCAGTGCAAAAGTTTTAGGGTATACTGTTTACAGTATAAATCATATAGGTCCAAATTTCTCTTTAAAGATACGGGCGGCGCTGGCGGTGGGTATGCTGTTAAAATATTCAGCTGCGTCAAAAACCGCCATAAACAGAAAGAATAGTAAAATATAGACAGACCGTGTTCTTATACCAATCAGAAATATGGCATAAACAGTATTTTATTGTCAAGTGTTTTTCCTTTGTTATGTAAACAAAAGCATAAAAACGTTACAGCACCTGACTTTTGTTTTGATCCGGATATGGTAAACATAAAGAGCGTTATTTGTAACTGTTTTCCTGATATGGAAATAATAAAGAGCGTTTTTTATCATTTGTGTATGATCAACCAATAGAATTGCGCTGTGTTATGTAAACAGAAGCACAACATCTGTAACATGAGCAGGCTCTTGTTTACGTACACCATCGTACGTCTTGACGACAATATACTATTTACGCGCTGATTATGTTTGGCTTATGAACAAAACTATATATATATTAATATTCCTTCTGTTGATGGCAATTTGAACAAATATATGAATATTTCTGCAACGAACGCCGGCCGTGTCTTTAAATCTGAAAGATTGACATTTGCGGAAACTTTTTTGCAAAAAAATCATGTCCGGGAATTGACATTTAAATCTTGTGTTTTCGTAACTAGTGTCAGAATTGCACTAAAAATAATGTCATATTTTAGACCACACCGCAAAATTCAAACTTCACTACAAAGGGTTAATTCCTGTGTCAAGAGCTATTTGACCCATGGGAAATAATAGGGAAGAGGTGTGAAATATTTTTTAGGCTAAGAAACACACAAGGCTAATGACCAATCAGGGCCCAGTGTCTATTGTATTCTCTCCTATATCCTATATCCGCTAGATGTCACTCCGAATCATATTTACACCAGTGTAATCACAGGGGCCTGTAACGGGCTCCGCTGTTCGCCCCCTTTTGCGCTGCCCATATACGCCGCCTCTGCATACGCGCCTGCTTCACGTTAATGGTACTATAATACTATCATTAACGTGAAGCAGGCGCGTAGGCATATATAGAGGCGGCGTATATGGGCAGCGCAAAGGGGGGCGAACAGCAGAGCGCGTTACAGGCCCATGTGAGTGTAATCTAGACACGAATACAAAATAGATTAATCTACGTATATACGGTCACACCATCGTACGTTAATTTCTAGTCCGTTTATCGTACACAAAATATTACTCTACGATTCGCATTGGTCCATGGTCGCACTATATGTACGTTTCCATGGCGTCAACTATCTACGTAAGGAGTATACGTATATACACATTCAAAGCTGAAAAGACAAGATAAGAGACACATGATGCTAAAACATTAAGTGTCAATGACAATCTAGCTTATCTCGACCTACTGCTGAAATCATGACATTACCACAACAATTTTATGACTTAGATATATAAACAAGATAACCACCGTGGTGGCGGCCGTGGTGGCGGCCGATCGGAACCAAAATAGAATGTTCTCGTCTGGGCGTTAGCCAAAACCAGCATATGAAATTTTGTGGTGATCGGATGAAAAATATGGCCTGTAGACTGTGCTAAATAAATTGTGAACAGACTCACAGACTTCCGCATACTCGAAGGTAATAGCTCAGATTGACTTCGTCAAGGTCAGCTAACCATGCTCCGATGCCCTCGGCCCGCCCCATTAGATCAAACGATTATTGTAAATCACAATTGACATATTCAAGGGGGCGGCTGGACAACGTCAAGAGAGAGATATATTGGGGGAGAGGCAGTGACGCAGCCCTTGATCCACTAGATGCACACCTACCTTTCTACACAACACTTCCAGTAATAACGAGAAAGCCATAGTCAGAAATGTTAACGCCACCAAGATCATATTATTAGCCATAAATATAAATTATAATATAAAATATATTGATTACATGAATGCACCGCCTCAGAATTCCGTTAAAACAACTAATCCTTCAAATTATTACAAAAAAACTACGGCTTATTACTGCTGAAGGGGTCACTCTCACCAAAAAAGTGCTGAAGGGTACATAGATTTTCAAAATGTGCTGAAGGGTACACAGGGTTTGAAATGTCATTATAAAGGACATTCAGTCTTCGTATCTGCCATGATTTCTGTCAGAGAACAATTGTTTACGTTCCAATGAATATTAAAATGTACTGAAAACAAACTGCTAATGGACGCCAGACTTTCATAAACACAATTTATGTAATGGTGTTCGTGCCGATCACAAACCCTGTGTACCCTTCAGTACATTTTCAAACCCTGTGTACCCTTCAGCACTTTTTTTGGTGAGAGTGACGCCTTATTACTGCAGATATTTCATTCACCAAACCAGAAACTTCTAAATGCGGATCAAAATTTGTGTTCCCGCCATAAAATCTTCAAGTGTGCATGACCCGGCCATTGTTCATAGCTAAACATCGAACGCAATTAACGCGTCATAATACATGTAGTTATATACTGCAGCTATAAGACATTCAGCGAATACACACCCCACGAAAACGCGAAATGCTTTTGCGCTTGTGTTGCTTTTGCGCTCACTTCTCCGCGATCTTGTCTGTGGCATCGACCAACCGGCTGTCACGATTATCAAAAATTTGTCAAATCTTTGTCAAAAGTTCCGACCAATCAGCTATCTGCCTTTATCGGGCATCCCCTACGTAACATTACTCTATTTTTAGAATCACAGGCAGCTTGAATCTGGGGGGGGTTTTCCGTGCAACTGAAGTGGGGAAATACTCTTTGCATTTGAGCGTTAAATCTCATCCTTAAAAATTTGTCTATAATTCATGTTTTCAGTACGTATATATGAGTACTTATATTGTGGATCTTTAATGACTAGTTTTCTTTCGCATTTAATATGTGAAAGGTGAGTTGTTGACAATTATAAACTTTCGGCATATTCCGTAACTGAAAATTTTGTGAAATTCGTCTGCAGTGGAATGTTTTGATTGTCATTGATTCGTTAATTACGAGACTAATCAACCGAACGAAAACAACATATCTTATAGAACATGACTCGTATATTATTCTGCACCAGGCTAGCGAATGACGACTTTCATTTCGCATTATTTTAGTTTTTATCGCAATTTTACCGTTGTCTATGGAGATTCCCCATGTTAATTTTGTCAACATTGACAAAAATATTTTTTATTGTTTGTCCAATTTCTAGCTAGATTCTAGCATGGTCAGAGCATACTTTGACCTATCGGGTGATAATAGACGTTCAATCAGTGTGCACAACAATTATTGATCACAATGAGGCAGGTTAAATCTTAAAAATTGTAAATTTTAGTTTTCGTGTGAAGAAAAAGTTCATTTAAATTGCTTTAAATATGCTCAACAACATTTCAGTTGAATGGTAACATATTAACATATATACAGACACCGGGTAACTCCACATTGCAATAAATATGTTTTTATTAGTGAAAATTATGTCGCGAAATTTTCTGAAGAAAATTGTGAATTGTTAGCTTATTTAATTTAATTTACTGATTAATATTTGCTCAACACTTACTCATTATCAATTCTGAGGGGTAGCGCAAGATTCTGGCCTGCGCCCAGGGGGAAGTCATAATCATTTCACTGAAGCCTGTTTTCAGGCGGCATCCTCACATGGCTCAACCAATCAGCTGATGCAATGCTACAGTGCTGAAGCACATGCAATCGTCACCCGGTCTATTATAGTCTACACCATTATAATATACGATACGTGTGTCGGTATATTATGCACAATATAATGATATATGATGCCCAGCTATACTTAAAGTAGTTGGCAACCTCTAACGTGGTGTCACCCCGGTAATACTGCAGTATTATACTGCGGTGACCTCCAACACCATGATAATTAAGGTTACCGCTTCAACACGGCATGTAGCACTGTTGCACCACAATGCATGCAATCCGGATTCGCAGGCATGAAAATAAAATGCAGTGATTCTCCTTATATATCTGTGGAACTGGAAACATGGATGCCCTTCGTTATACATGTAGGTTATAATTTAGAAATAACAGTTACCAAATTATGAAAATTACCCCAAAAATATACTAATAGTATAGGATATATGATCATATGAATGTGTTATTATCCGCAAAACACTTTCTGTGAGCCAAGCGTTTGTTTATATATAGCTCGTAAATAGTGACCGATATGCAAAACTCTTAACATCGTGGCGTTCATTTAGAAGAGTGATTCATGGTGACCCATCAAACACTGAAATCTTTAGACGTGAAGATTAGCGATAGCTACATGTATACCGGTATGTTGTAAACAACTTGGTGGCATTTCTAACAAAAGTTTAATTAGTTGGGGGATCTCCTCGGTTTTGAGATTTGCTTATCGCATACTCTTTACATGCTTACTGTTTGGTTACGTAACATGGCTTTTGTTCACATAACACAGATTACATGACAATAACATGCCGCAATTTATTCGATATTTATGATTGGTATAAAAACAAAATTTGTCAATAATATATTATTTCTGTTTATGGCGGTTTTAATGGATGTGACTATCTTAACAGCAAAACCCACCATCTTTAACAAGATCCGCATGGGAATATTGATTTCTTTAACTATTTGCGGGTGTGACGATCCGCTAATAGACCGCGGTTTCATAAGCGAACGGTACCATAACTCCACTACTGTGGCTGTTTCGATACCGCTGTTGATACCGTATACTACCGGTAATACCGTCGTCATTACCGGGGTAGCACCCCATTTTCCAAGTAAGTTACTTTGATTATAGTGGTACGGTGCACATGTCAGTCTACTATGCACCATAATAATATACAATACCTGTGTCCGTCTACTATACATCACTATAATATACAATATGCATGTCAGTCTACTATAATTTGTAATATATATTATAATGGTGTGCATTAGACCGACCCACATATTTTATATTATAATGGTGTGCAGTAGACCGACAGGCTTATCATATAGTATAATGGTGTATAGTAGACCGACCCGCATATCATATATTATAATCGTGTATAGACAGAGACAGACACATATATTATAATGGTGTATAGTAGACCGACCTCGCATATCGTATATTACACCCTATTATAATGGTGTATCAGCTCACCAGCATGCGTATGGTGTATTATAATGGTATGAAGCAAACCGATCCACCGATCATATAATAACTATATACCTGCTAGTCTCAAGAAAACGCAAAGAGGAAATATTAATATAACAAATATTTATAATGCAGCCAATTAATCTATTAATATGATTAATTGAAGGTCTCAAGCCCTTGAAAATGCAGAGAGGAAATTTTTGTATAAGGACGATAGGTGTACTCGCACAAATTGTGAGATGAAATTCATTCAGAAACAAATAAACAAAAGTCCCAGGTCAAGGTCCACGCCCCTTTCCAAATCCCAAATAAAATAATGACAGGACACATTAGAGGTGAACTCTGTGCAATTAAACAAAACCAGTCAGTGTTTGGCATATATGCCCTCACATAACATCGAAGGATGTATGGGAGGCCGTTTTCACATTTATTCCTTAAGTGCGCTTAAGCGCAAATATTTTGCGCTTAAGTGTAAATATTTGTCATTAAGTGCAAATAACCTCTGTCATTTGCACTTAAGCACAAATGATTTGAGCTTAAGCGAAGCGAAGCCTAATACCATACACTGAAAACCCAAGGACATACATATGGGAGGCCCTTTTCACATTTATTATTGATTTGCGCTTAAACTTAAGCGCAAATATTTGCGCTTGAGCGTAAATGATTTGCGCTTAAGTGCAAACATGCGTCTAACAATTTATTTGCGCTTAATGCAAATAATTTGTGCTTAACTGCTAATCATTTTCACTTAAGCGTTAGTCATTTGCGCTTAAGCGCAAATAACTGACACCCCCTTACTCCCCTCCAATTATGAATGATTGAGTCCATCTAATAGTAGTAGTCCAATACAGACTCGAAACTTGAAGAAAAAACATATTTCCATATGCATATCAGCATCTCTGCCCCTGGTGTCCCGATAATTGGTGCCTCACTCCCAGAGCTCTTGTATATTTTATTAAAGGGACATTTCCTGCACAGATATAATTACCATTTCCATGGCCATAAAAAGGTAATTAGGGGTTAATGAGAGGGGGCTTGCTTCCCTCATATGGTGTACTTATTGACTTGAAAGAAGGGGGAATCCTATTTTCATATTATCAGCATCCCTGCCCCCAAAAATATATTTAATATATTTTATAAAAGAGACATATCCTTTACAGATCTATACCATTTCCATGTTCAAAAAAGGGAATGATGGGTTACTGGGGGGATTTCTTCACTCATATGGTGGGCCTATATAGACTTGAGTGGTGTGTTTAGGCACTGTGCCATTTAAAATTAATTAAGGGGGGGGGGGTCAATGCGTATGAATTTTTAAGCACAAATATTTACGCTTAAGCCCAAATATTTGCGCTTAAGCACAAATAAGTAATAAATGTGAAAACACCCTTCCATTCATACATGTGTATGTGCACTCTAATACATACACAATTACACGCATGTGTTAACACACGCATATAACTCACATATAGAGACAGACATATATTACACACATGCACACATGAACAATGATGCATCCATATGGGTTCATAGGGTTGATGGTGGGAAGGTTTAATTTCAATTTTTTTTTGTGGAAAAAATACTACCGAAAAAGAAGTCAAATTAAAAATTGACAGAAACTGTTTAACTCTTTCTATACTAAACGAATTATTGCACACAGCTATTTAAGTATATGCATGAATTGTTTAAAAACTATAAAAAAAAACATAATAATAATGGTGAATGATTCATGTTCACACATTGTATGGCCGTGCTTATACATTGGGTGGCAGCAGTGGGATTTTATATGCTGATTGCATTGAACTCAAGGGCAAGAGCATTGTTTGTGAGGGTTAACCTAGTTAGTTCACTGCACTGTGTTGCTTCACTGTGTTTTGACTGTGGATGTAGTCTTTTTGCCCAGCAGGTGGCGTTTACTTTTGACACTTCAAACTCAACGATTGTCAAGGTTCTTGCGCGCTGCGAGATATCCCATCGCTATAGCTCAATTTGACACGGCCAGATTAGCTTTTCTACAATATCCTAAAACAAATAAAGCTTCTCAAATCATCGGCATAGTCAATAGAACTTTCACGAACTTGGACATTCCAACTACAGCTTTTACCGGACTCGGGTCGCAGTACAACTTTAACGCGTCCCAAAATAACCGGAAAAAACAATTATCTATTTATAAAACCTACATAGGTCCATGGAATTCTATAATTTGGCCAACAGTATACACCGGTGGCGTTAATAATATTGTGCATTCGTTGATCTCCGTAAGGCATTTGACACGGTGTGGAGAGACGCGTTATGGTTGAAGATGCTAGATTGTGGAATTAACGGCAAGATAGTTATGATTATTAAGGACATGTATAGTAAAATTCAAATGTGTGTTAAAGAGGGCGGAGCAAAATCCGAGTTCTTTTCTAGCAATGTTGGCCTATTTCAATGTGAATTAATGTCACCATTTCTATTTTCTTTATATATTAACGACCTCACAACCTTTCTATCAAATTGTGCAATAAATAACCTCCAATTTCTAGACAATATGTACATGGAATATATTGGAATTTATATCAAATTACTTTGTATGTTTTATGCAGACGACACGGTCCTGATTACCGAGAACGAGGAAAATATGCACCGCGCTTTGCGGGCATTTTCCGACTATACCGATGCATGGAAGCTCCACGTTAATACTAGAAAGACTAAAATTGTGATTTTCTGTAAAAAAAACTACCGAAAAACCTGCCGATATTCATGTACAGGGGAGGAGAATTGGAAATAGTTAAAGAATTCAAATATATTGGGGTTAATTTCTTTTATAATGGGAGATTTTGCAACGCATTGAAACAAATTCATAACACAGCAATGTATGGCCTGTTCAATAAAGTGCGCAAACTCCACCTTCCAGTGAATTTAATGCTGAAACTCTTCGATATTATGGTAACTCCAATAGCTCTTTATGGTAGTGAAGTTTGGTGCTTCGAAAAATGTGATATTATAGAGAAATTGCATAGGAAATTTTGTAAAATCCTTTTGCGCATGAAATCTAGCACAGCTAATTATATGGTATACGGAGAGCTTGGTAGACATCCACTGATAATTGATATAAAATGCAGGGCGTTGTCATATTGGTCAAAACTAAACTCCTCCGACGGATCTGAATTGGCAAAGAATATTGATCTAGTGATGAAGGAGGTCCATAATAATGATAGCACATATTCTGGAAAACTTAAATGGTTTGAGTTTATAAAAATGACCCTGAGTGAGATAGGTTTGTTGTCCCGATGGGATACTCAAACTGGACTCACGGGGGACGGAGATCAGGAATATTAAATCTCGTCTGATTGAAGAACACTGCATGGATTAAAATGTTTCGTGACCCGAAGGAATCTAAATCATCAAGGGGAACTTTATGTAGTAATATAAAGCGTCATTCCAGTATTAGTCGTTACCTTATTTATCTACCACAACATATCATACCAGCATTGGTGAAATTTAGGACAGCAAACCATAGACTGCCAAACGAGCTTTCAAGATGGCGAAAACACGAGAGTTTACTATGCAAAATGTGCGGTTCGGAAACATTTGACGAGTATCATATTCTTTTGATCTGCGATAATTTGGTCACACTCAGGATAAAATACATTCCTGACTATTACTGGTCAAACCCTTCACTAGAAAAGTTTTATGGACTCCATGCGATTGAAAATATATCAATATTGAAGAACGTAAGCATTTATTTAAATTGAAACATGTTTTTAAAGTATACAACTAAGACAGTACACTGATCTGAAAAATAATCAACATTATTTCTAGATATTTGGTACGTGGTTCACACTTGAGAAGATTCAACACAAGTTTGAAAATGGTCACGGTCCGATGAGCTTTGGTGGAGTTATCCCCCCCCCCCATTTCGACTTAGAATTCACAATTTTTTGGGTTGTCAGAATAATATAATTTGAATATTCAACATAATGCCTTGATATATGGTTTGTTGTTCGCTTTGGGGTCATCCGACGCAGCTCAAACAAACACCACGCAGAGCCCTCTCCGTTATCAATGCGATAGATCACTGTTCAAGGATGGTACTTTGCGGACCGATACATCTATTTTTACGTATCGTCGGAACTATATTTAGTCACCTATTATATTATTTTGACCACCAGAAGTTTGCAATAATGGTAATTCTTTCGGTATTGATAATCATAAGAACAATATGAACTGAGCCAGACATAGACAATTTTAATCCTAAAACACAAGAGCTAAGATCATGTCAGAAATCCTTACTAAATGTCCTTGTGGCAGTGGTATCTCAGCGGAGCATGGGAGATAACTCTGCTGGAGTTTGCAGCTCATATTCGAAAATGTTCACGGCCCGGTAACTTTTGACAAAGTTAACGAGTTATGTCCCATTTTCGACTCATAATGTGCAATTTGGGTTTTCCGGATTATAACTTGAGGAATATTCAACAGAAATATTTTGGCGTGTGCTTCGATTTCACCAGTTCAAGTTCGAAATTGGTCACGGTCTGTTAATTTTTGACAGAGTTTTGCCCCCTAATGCATGGGTTAAAATGAGTAATTGTTGCGTTTTCCAAATTATAACTTGGGGAATATTCATCAGAATTTCATGACACATGTATACGTGATTTCACACTTCAATTACCATCTATTTTCATCACTTTTCTCAATAGTAATCTGCCAAATTGCATCACATTTGGAGAAAAGTCCTGACAGCTACATGTTAAAGATACGGGTGGCGTTGGCGGTGGGTATGCTGTTAAAATATTCACCTCCGTCAAAAAAAAACCGCCATAAACATAAAGAATAGTAAAATATAGACAGATTTTGTTCTTATACCAATCAGAAATATGGCATAAACAGTATGTTAATGTCAATTTTTTTTCCTTTGTTATGTAAACAAAAGCAAAAAACGTTACATTTCCTGGCTTTTGTTTGATGGCGATTTGAACAAATGTGAATATTTCTGCAACGAACGCCGCCCGTGCCTTTAGTGAACGTCCAGACGACCACGATTCAATCGTAAGTGAAGGAATCGGGCCCGACGAGATCGTGGATAGTTTGTTCACGCGATTGCGATGTCGTCGTACATTGTGATATCGTAGGTTGTCTCTAAAACATGTTATTGACTACCCAACGGTCATTTCCAGCTACGATTTTTACGTACACACGACTGCGATTACGTCGCAAGTGGAGGTAACCAAGGGTACGCCACGATTTCGCATCTAAAATAAAACATTGCTTGATATCATTTTTTTACCTACGATTTTGACGTGAGCATGCGCAGTCCAACTAGCGGTTACTTCCTACGACGGAAATCTTTCCACTTACGATTGAATCGTGGTCGTCTGAACGTTCACTTAATCGTTTGTAATAATATGGCTGCAGCCGTTGCATGGGCGTTATACCCTTCAATAACACACTCAAAATACAATCCGAACTGTACTACATACGAACCCCGCTAACTTTACTTGATTCTGAAAAACACGTTTTGTAACACTTTTCCAGAATCACGTATACCTTATTTATGTGGGGAAATTGCATTTGTTTGTCGCTGCACATTCACTAGACGCCACAACCGTCTCCGATTCCTACTCGCATCGGGATGAGAGTAGGAATCGGAGAGGGTTGCGGCGTCTGTATACATATTCATGTCTGTGATTTTTAAAGGGACTCAAGGCATTCAAAGTGGTTTCTTGCGAAATAACATAAAATCTGGAAACAACTATCATTAACATGAAAAAATAGATTGACTTTGTTTTTATTTTCAGTATTAATAATTCTCTATATAATGAAATTTGGCATGTCAAAAGCGTTGTTTTGTAAATAATGGAATTACCTATAAAATCCAATTAAACAAATACAATACCAACGTTTAATAAACAACAACTTGACGGTCTATATGAGATAAAGGTCAAAGCATAGTGGTGATGTTTTTTACAGACTTTTATATGTTTTGCACATTTATCCAATGCGAGTTCATTGTGTCCCTTTAATATAGTTTTGTGGTGTCGATATTTAACTCGTTCTATACTAAGATGATTCTGCCACTCATTTATGAAAGTATACATTGGAATGATCTATTATTCATTTTGAGGAATGTTCAGGTAATAAATACAGACGACAGACAAAAAACATAATAGGGGAATATTCGGTTAACGTTCGTAAGAAACTACTCGTCAATGAGTATTTATACATGTGCAAATGGATTTCTATTAATAGGTGCATGGGAAATATTCGGATAATGCTCAGATATATATATGGTCGTTTGTTGAACTTATTATCTGAACATTTCGTAAGAATTGTTCATAAGAAACTACTCGTCAATGAGTATTTAGTATATAAATGGTTAAAGAGATGACAGTTCTTCGTGTAATCTTTGCAAATTGAAAATTTCCTGTTGTTTTAACGAAACTCTTCGCAATATATCGGTGAAATACATCTGAAACAGTTAAAGAGCGCTTACCTTCGGGACCTCACTTGATCTATAGATATCGCTCCATCGGCATTAGCAATTATATCGACGAAGCATAGCGTGATACCAGTACTTCAAATATTTATTGACACGATTTAATCCCCGACACAGGAAAAGTGAGAATTATTATAGGTATAAACTGAGACCTCAACTGCCACAGGCTTTTCATATATCTCTCCATAGGTATATAGTGTATATGTTTATGAGATACCAAAAGCAATAGTTGTCGTAAATAGTACCCCATATGGTTCCATATGGCAGCTACGTATACGAACCAAATAGCACAATGAAGCTTCTCGGAGAGCTATTACGTGGAAGGTTTAGATTGTAAAACGACACACTTCAAACTTGGGGCGCTATAATAGCTACAAGCAGACTTTCAGCTCGTTCACGTGATCGAGATACGTTCCCTTCTGCATAGAACCTGATTTAAATCATTCAGGGTCCACCGTCCATGTCGCAACTTCAAAATTGCAAGCGCAATAATCCAATGCATTTAGTCGGCATATATACTGTTGCTTTAATAAGACGCATGCTGTTTCTACACAGAAGCACACTTAAATGGGTACTGCATGAGACCATCTCCTTTTATATATACTCAAGAGAATATATGCAACAAATGAATGATTTTGAGCCATCCATAAGTGCAAAATACACTAATGTGCTCTATGAAGTATTTGACCAATCCCTGCTAATGGAATGCAGTGCGTACTCTGACTTCACGAAAGAATTATTTGATGTTGCTAACACTGTCTAGTAACATACACTTTACAAACACGAACGATGATGATAAATTCATTTTTATAATGAAAAATGAAGACAAAGTAATTATGAATTCCGTGTGCAACATGATCCGGTTATTCTTCCAAAGGAGAACAAATATAAATATGGGGAAATGAAAATTATGGGAAATTTATATTTAATTAAGAATCGTATGTAGGATATAGTTATAGGCTTGTTTACTGTTATGTGCACATATATTATCTATTATGTTTAATTTACTTGTACATTATGTTATATGCAACTGCCTGCACTGGTGTATTGCAATAAACTATCTTATCTTATCTTATTACGGACTTTTTTGGGTGCATCAAATTGATAAGTTAGTACTCATGCGCTATGCCAACCTGGGGAATGTAGCATTCTACTAACATCGCCGAAAATTTCAAATAAATCGACCAAACCACTCCATAGAAAACATCGTCTGAACTACGCCCAATTGTCAATATTTACATCCAGATTCGGGACGCAACTATCGGCGACAATCTAATACAAATGATTTCACCATCGCGAGTCATTGCATTTAATTTAATATATAAGAATGACGGTGTGTATCGTCAATTTGGATTACTATTCGTAACAATTAACTACTTTGAGCAAGATTATTCTCAATTTCTATTTTATCTCCCTACCGGAGTGTTTCACATCACTTTAATAACAATATATGCCATAAAATGTTATAATACTATAATTCATCACCATTTGAAATTTCTGTGTCTCAGAAGATGCCCATAGAGAAATAGAAAAAAGCTGAAATCATAGAAAGATTACCCCCCGTTTTGGCTTCCAGAATGCAACTGAATTCAAACTAAAAATGTATTTTGAATGGAAGGGGAATGATTCTATTTTAAGATTTAGAGTTACCCCCCCCCCCCCCTCCATTGAAAATAAAACAATTTGAACTGTAATCAAGATATAAAAAAACACGTCAGTAACTCAACAGAAACAGCATGTTCACAGTTTATTACACCGCGGATAAGTTGATAATACAATGTTTTGGAGCTTCCTCTTTCAAATGATATATAACATGGCATATCTCATATATATTTTGAAGACCTCTGTCTGTATGTTTGTTTGTCTGTCTGTCTGTCTGTCTGTCTGTCATTAATACAAATCTACGATTCTCGACCGATCGGGACGAAACTTGGTACGTGTGTGTAGTTTGACCAGGCGGTGAACGTTGTCGTATTGGCGAGCCCGTGCGGCGCCCGCTTCGCGCATGCGCAGACGAGATCTCGGAAACGGGTGGAGCTATCGACTTGAAATTTGCTATGTGAATGTATCTTGCCCCGGATACGAATTTTATCGGGTCGCCGAGCCCGTGCGACGCAAGCTTCGCGCATGCGCAGACGAGATCTCGGAAACGGGTGGAGCTATCGACTTGAAATTAGGTATGTGAATGTATCTTGCCCCGGATACGAATTTTATCGGGTCGCCGAGCCCGTGCCCGGACAACGTCGGGCTCATCGGCTAATACGAATTTTATCGGGTCGCCGAGCCCGTGCGACGCAAGCTTCGCGCATGACTTGAAATTTGGTTTTTGAATATCCCGGACAAGGTCGGGCTCATCGGCTAGTCTCATATATATTTTGAAGACCTCTGTTTGTTTGTTTGTTTGTCTGTCTGTCTGTCATTTATACAAATCTACGATTCTCGACCGATCGGGACGAAACTTGGTACGTGTGTGTAGTTTGACCAGGCGGTGAACGTTGTCGTATTGGCGAGCCCGTGCGGCGCCCGCTTCGCGCATGCGCAGACGAGATCTCGGAAACGGGTGGAGCTATCGACTTGAAATTTGCTATGTGAATGTATCTTGCCCCGGATACGAATTTTATCGGGTCGCCGAGCCCGTGCGACGCAAGCTTCGCGCATGCGCAGACGAGATCTCGGAAACGGGTGGAGCTATCGACTTGAAATTAGGTATGTGAATGTATCTTGCCCCGGATACGAATTTTATCGGGTCGCCGAGCCCGTGCCCGGACAACGTCGGGCTCATCGGCTAATACGAATTTTATCGGGTCGCCGAGCCCGTGCGACGCAAGCTTCGCGCATGACTTGAAATTTGGTTTTTGAATATCCCGGACAAGGTCGGGCTCATCGGCTAGTCTCATATATATTTTGAAGACCTCTGTTTGTTTGTTTGTTTGTCTGTCTGTCTGTCATTTATACAAATCTACGATTCTCGACCGATCGGGACGAAACTTGGTACGTGTGTGTAGTTTGACCAGGCGGTGAACGTTGTCGTATTGGCGAGCCCGTGCGGCGCCCGCTTCGCGCATGCGCAGACGAGATCTCGGAAACGGGTGGAGCTATCGACTTGAAATTTGCTATGTGAATGTATCTTGCCCCGGATACGAATTTTATCGGGTCGCCGAGCCCGTGCGACACCAGCTTCGCGCATGCGCAGACGAGATCTCGGAAACGGGTGGAGCTATCGACTTGAAATTTGCTATGTGAATGTATCGTGCCCCGGATACGAATTTTATCGGGTCGCCGAGCCCGTGCGACGCCAGCTTCGCGCATGCGCAGACCAGATCTCGGAAACGGGTAGAGCTATCGACTTGAAATTTTGTTTTTGAATAGCCCGGAAAACGTCAGGCTCATCGGCTAGTCTCATATATATTTTTGAAGACCTCTGTCTGTCTGTCTGTCTGTCTGTTTGTCATTAATACAAATCTACGATTCTCGACCGATCGGGACGAAACTTGGTACGTGTGTGTAGTTTGACCAGGCGGTGGTCGTTGTCGTATTGGCGAGCCCGTGCGACGCCCGTGCAGCGCATGCGCAGACGAGATATCGGAAACGGGTGGAGCTATCGACTTGAAATTTGGTATGTGAATGTATCTTGCCCCGGATACGAATTTTATCGGGTCGCCGAGCCCGTGCGACGCCAGCTTCGCGCATGCGCAGACGAGATCTCGGAAACGGGTGGAGCTATCGACTTGAAATTTGCTATGTTAATGTATCTTGCCCCGGATACGAATTTTATCGGGTCGACGAGCCCGTGCGACGCAAGCTTCGCGCATGCGCAGACGAGATCTCGGAAACGGGTGGAGCAATCGACTTGAAATTTGGTATGTGAATGTATCTTGCCCCGGATACGAATTTTATCGGGTCGCCGAGCCCGTGCCCGGACAACGTCGGGCTCATTGGCTAATACGAATTTTATCGGGTCGCCGAGCCCGTGCGACGCAAGCTTCGCGCATGACTTGAAATTTGGTTTTTGAATAGCCCGGACAACGTCGGGCTCATCGGCTAGTCTATAATATATTTTGAAGACCTCTGTCTGTTTGTCTGTTTGTCTGTATGTATGTTTGTCTGTCATTGATACAAATCTACGATTCTCTACCGATCGGGACGAAACTTGGTACGTGTGTGTAGTTTGACCAGGCGGTCGACCTTGTCGTATTGGCGAGCGCGTGCGGCGCCCGCTTCGCGCATGCGCAGACGAGATCTCGGAAACGGGTGGAGTATGTGAATGTATCTTGCCCCGGATACGAATTTTATCGGGTCGCCGAGCCCGTGCGACGCCAGCTTCGCTCATGCGCAGACGTGATCTCGGAAACGGGTGGAGCTATCGACTTGAAATTTGCTATGTGAATGTATCTTGCCCCGGATACGAATTTTATCGTGTCGCCGAGCCCGTGCGACGCCAGCTTCGCGCATGCGCAGACGAGATCTCGGAAACGGGTGGCGCTATCGACTTGAAATTAGGTGTGCGACGCCAGCTTCGCGCATGCGCAGACCAGATCTCGGAAACGGGTAGAGCTATCGACTTGAAATTTGCTACGTGAATGTATCTTGCCCCGAATACGAATTTGATCGGGTCGCCGAGTCCGTGCGACGCCAGCTTCGCGCATGCGCAGACCAGATCTCGGAAACGGGTAGAGCTATCGACTTGAAATTTGGTTTTTGAATAGCCCGGACAACGTCGGGCTCATCGGCTAGTCTATCTATACTATATATTTTGAGACTTCGTATATATGTGTGTGTGTGTGTGTGTGTGTGGGGGGGGGGTACTTCATAGAATCCAAAACGCGTGTAAAGATTGAGCTCAAACTTCCTATGTAAGTGTCAAATCCCACCCACACGACCGTGGTCGCGGTTTAGAGAAGCTCAGAGCACCCGTTCTCCAATCTCAAATCATCGCAAAGGCACGGCGGGGGTTAATCAAGTGATTATTTAATGAGCGTTTGTTTTTGACGCATCTCTATAAAGAGCGTCTGTTTCCCATTCAACGTTATTCGCATCTGCAGAGTTATACGGGAACGCAAACGTTATCGCTCGAAATTTATTCCCTGCGAGCACGGCTGGCGCGCTTTGTTTTTACAGTATATACCTTCGGTATATACCGAAATCATCCCGGATAATCACGAATATAGCATCAGATTTCTCCCCAGATATACCGTTATAAAGCTACTGGAATCTGCCAATCTACGGGAAATTCCAGGGAATGCCGATTGAGCTCAAACTTGCTACCTACGGGAAGTGTCATATATATGAGTGTGTCCTTTATAGACTCTAACCGATTGAGCTCAAACTTGCTAAATAAGAAAATAGCCCCCAAGCCGTAAATATCAACAACAACGATATTGCTACCTACGGGGAGCAACGTTATTAGCATCTGCAGAATTATGCAGAGAGAAAGTGCTTTCCTATTTTTAGAACGCAACACATGTTTACGTCGCGTTGGTGATTGAGGTTCACAACGGGGTTAATTGACTGTCCGCTCTTTGCGACGATGAGGTTCACGGCGGGGACTATTGACCAACACTCACAATTTCGTCTTTTGCATCAGATACCAACGCCTCGACCGATCGGGACGAAACTTGGTACGTGAGTGTAGTTTGACCAGGTGGTCGTCGCTGTCGTATTGGCGAGCCCGTGCGACGCCCGTGCAGCGCATGCGCAGACGAGATATCGGAAACGGGTGGAGCTATCGACTTGAAATTTGGTATGTGAATGTATCTTGCCCCGGATACGAATTTTATCGGGTCGCCGAGCCCGTGCGACGCCAGATTCGCGCATGCGCAGACCAGATCTCGGAAACGGGTGGAGCTATCGACTTGAAATTTGGTTTTTGAGTAGCCCGGTCCTGTACGGGGTTACATTGAAAAACTAAAATTAATGGATCGACCAAAGCCATGAGACAAATGCCGCCAGTGGCGGGCTAACCTGCTAGTCTCATATATATTTTTGGCTCCCAGAATGCAAACTAAAAATGTATTTTCAATGGAAGGAGAATAACTCTATCTTTAAGATTGAGAGTTATTCTCCCTGCATTGAAAATAATACAATTTGAACTACAATCCAGATGAGGAAAAAAAACACGTTAGTAACTCAACAAAAACATGTTTGCAGTTTATTATGCCAGATAAGTTGATAATACAATGTTTTGGAGCTTCCTCTTTCAAATGGTATATAATATAATATGGCATATATTTTATATATGTGAATCAACTCGAAATAAAATTGCTCCCGAGTCTTAATATTGTTCGGGAATGGTTTGTTTCCTCTGTTTCCAGCGTTTCCATGATCTCAGAAAAATAAAAAACAATTTAAAGAAACAAATCCACCATTTTGTATCCTGTGAGTAAACATCAAGTGCACGGAATACCAAGCATGGTCTGAAAGTTGAAAAGGATGATTTCTAAACTGACTCTGAAACGGACTGCAATGAAAATTTCACTGGGCGGGATATCTGTTTCCACTTGTTTCCACTTGTTTCAAGGGCCTCTACGTGAAACGAAAATGGTGACCCTGTTTTATTCTGCTCACATTCCCTGCCAAATATGATATATAGCAACCATAGTTTGTTGGATCTGAATGATATTTGATGTGGATGTTCGGCACCGGGACTACTTCCCAAAGAAAGCCCAATGACATTGTTTGCGTGTTCTACTCTATAGAGTTATCTTTCTTTGGTCATTTTGAATTAATGATTTTCTCTCCGTTCGGTCATGTACCTCAGTCATCATGGCCATGGGTTATCGGATGTCGGTAAATTTGATATGCGGCTTCGCCATCTCGAATTAAGATGGCCAACTCGCCCATATAATAAACACCCTCTAAGAGATATAAGCGATATAACACAGTGTAGCCATATTTGAAGAATTTCATGTAAATTTTCCAGCAAATTTTCCAGCTGATGACGTAGTCTTTTCTAAGGTATGGAGCCAAAATAAAATTCCGTCCTGTAACCCACCAACCCTACAATGCACTACCATAGTTAGATGAAGGTGATAGTTATACCTCATCCAACAGAGGAAACACCCGATATACATACCTTATCATATCTTGTTTATGTTTATTCTCATTTTATGTTTTTTTTCTATGTTTTTATTCATCAAAATTACATAGAAATTAAAATAAACATTAGTAATAATATATTGCACTACACCACATCTTGATAGTGTTGTTCTGGGAGAAATACCAGTCGTGGGGGGGGGGGGGGGGTTGTGATACAATATTAGGATCCAGAATTTTCTTTAGAGCTTCTCTAATCAAGAGCCAGTTTTTGCTCACATGCAGCCGTTGACTTTTTCGTCCATATATATGGAGTTGAGTTCTACTAAAATGACTTTAAATATAAGCTATCAAGATTATTTTTGTTCTGAAAATACATTGTTTGATCAGGAGCCAAAAACATTCGTCATAGAGTTAACTCCCATTGACTGGGATCCGAGGATATAACTATCTTTCTCGTTGCAATTAAACAAATAAACCGTTTAATCTTCGCCATTCAGTAATAATCCTTCAAAAAGCTTCTTACAAGTGGGCAAACCCCAAAATATATGTATTCTATTTCCTCAATGGCTGTGCCATTACATTACGGTTACATTGATTGTTTCGTTCGATATTGATCATTTTGAGGAATTTCTTCGTGCATGGAAAGTATTCAGACCATGAGCTGCCAAATACTGAAATGGCCACCCTCTCCCTGTGCGGATTTTGGCCGACTATGTTTTTACGATAATCGGATGTATTTTACACATATTTCTGCTTGTTTGTCACTCAGGCGTGGGGGATTTTTCATTTTATAGCGAAAAAAACTAATGTGATTTGTTTTTTTGCGATAAAATCCTTATTGGGGGTAGTGGAAATATTTCTGTCAAAATCAATACTAAAACTATATGTATCTTTTCAAACTCAGTTTCATTCGAACTATACATAATATTCGTCTGCGTCGATAGCGTTACATTGGCCCCTGACTCGATGGTTTTCTTAAAGTGACACCGATGATGTTATTTTTTTTATTGATTTGCATAACGCAATTAAACTATGAACAATACCGATGTTTCCATTATTTTCCACGAGAACATAGGCCAGGGCAGTTATCTATAACATTCCACGAGCACATGGATGTATATAAGTAGTCATTGTATACGTTTCGTGGCCATTGAATCCAAGATGGCCGCCAAAATTGAATATCTGACCTGATAAATTTTAAATCACAATCACCCATGGAGTTTATGAGGTATTAAGTCGTGCGATATGTCATTCTATTTATAATTGAGTACTTCTTATTTGCAGGTATGAATAGAATTTAAATTTCAAAATGGCCACCAAAATGGCCGCCGGAAGTGGAAAATATTACGCTTTTTCACTAATAGTTTCTAGATCAGTTTCTGCTGTTTGGAACTGGTTGAGGATTGTTACCTTATTTTTTAAATAGCTGATCATTGGCGAAAAAAGTTATTCTTGGCGTCCTAACCCCTTCCGATCCCTTTTTTTTTTTACAGAACGTGGTAAAATTTCACACAAAAATCACAATTGGGTTTCTAGTCATATTTCAACAAGGAACGAACAGAAATGTGGAATATAAGTGAGGCATACCATTACCCATGGATATTCCATCTCATAGGAATAAAAGTTGTTACTTTGGCTCAAAATGGCATCCAAAATGTCCGCCAAAATATGGAAAATTGTAGATATTGAACCAGTGTGCCCTACAAACGCTTTACACGTTGTAGTTGCCAATTAAAATTGCATATTCTGCCTTCTATACATTGAATACTAACATGTCTGATGCATTTTGGTTAATTGTTACTATTGTAACAATGACATTACCATAAATACTGGATTTTACTCTCACAAACTTGACATAAATATCGGCAAAAACTCTTCCCAGGTTTGAACCATTTGTTCAAGTAAATTGTAACTATCTTTGGCATGAAAGGTGTTTATTGTTTTGATCTATTTTAAATGTCACAATAAAGTGTTTAATGACCAAATCACCCAAGATGGCTTCCAAAATGGCAACTACATTGGGTAAAAAGTTGATTTTCACATGTATCCGGAACATAAGTCTCTTCTGTTCGGAACAGGTAGCAAAGTGTGACCCACTTAGTTATTAGACATTTTAGCTAATCGATTGACAACGAAATAGTATATTCTGGTTGTCACAGTACATTATGAGGCATGAACATTTAAGTTTAAAGTATGCAGTGTGCAACTGTGCCGAAAACGTTTTTTTGTATTCTGGCCATGTTTTTGAAAAGAAATGGGCAGAACCTTGAAACGGAACTGAGAGGGACCATAATGTGTGGCTACTCTAGCCTATTAGTATAAAAATTTGATCAACTATTGTCAGGAAAATCGTTTAGCATTTCCTCCTTTGTACATAAACGCCACCAAGAAGGAGGACTCTCTTACGTGACATTTCTATAGGTTAACATATCATTGAGTTATTGTGGAAAGCTATAGCCACCAATATACACATGTACAATCCACCAGGGTCATACAGTCTCTCCATATACAAATAAACACCACACAAATGACAATATAGTCGCTCGCTTTATACACATACACCCCACCTATCATCACACAACCATACTTGTGTATACACACCACACATGACCATACGTCTATCAGTAATAATAAATGCACACCAGGTATACCTCCTATACATGTATACCCATACACGCCACCCATGATCAAACAGCTACTCCCTGTATGGATATACAACCAACAATGACATCCCATATGGATATATGTACGTTTCACTTTGTCATTCAACCACTCCCTGTTTATCCATATACCCCACCCATGACCACACAGACAACACGTGTATACATATATACCCACATGTGATAATACAGCCACACATGGTGAACATGAACATCCCACGACAAGGGCGGATCCAATGGGGGCGCACCACATATTTTCGACAGAGCAAGGAATCGTTGGGAGGTGTCCTGGCGCCCTTTGTCTCGGGCGCCCGAAGATTCTGCGCTGAATATTGCTAACATCCATGTAAATACAGCAGTTTACATGTTTTACAACGACTGTCCCATGACCATAGTCAGGGTTCGCGCTGCCACTTGCCAAATTTGCCAATGGCAAAAATAATATTTTCATTTGGCAAAAAATTGGCAAGTCACTTTTGATTCCAATAGAAAGTTTAATAATATTTGTCAACTAATACCACTCATTTCAGGAAAATCTTTCGTCACTGGTATTAGTGGTGATTTATATCAGCGAGAATTATCAGTAATTAACTGATTTCCTATCGATATCAATGGCCGCTCAAGTAGCGATTGTCGAAATAGTCAAAATAAAAGGCACAATGGTGTAGAACTGATAGAATTTGGCAACTTCTAAAAACATTTGGCAAAAAATATTTTCATTTGGCAAAAACAAATTTCGGGCCAGCGCGGACCCTGCCCTGCATACAGTCATTCCATATATACGTAAGCAACACAGAGATGACCATGTAGCTACTCTCGTTACATCCACACACCACATAATTGTCCATGCAGCCACATCGTATTTACCCGCACACCCACACATAAACATACACCATAGTCACTCCCTGTAAGCATATTCACCTCACACATGACCATACAGCCACTACTTTCAATGGATATAAGGCAGACTAGCCAATTTTATTAACAAAATAAAGAAATTACCCAAAAATATACAACCAAAAAAATCTATTGAATGTGAAATCATATATATCTCTGTACAAAACCATTCACATCGTCAACAATTAAAGTCTATTTTGTACATAATCTTCAGATTTACTTCACTTATCGGAACCCAAACAACTCTGCACATAAAATTGTCAGAGTCTTCACATACGCCCGTGCTATGGAATGCAGGGCGGCCCATCCAGAAACAATTCAATTAATTCAATTAGTTTATTCTCTTAAACTCATATTACATTTTCATGGGTATTGAGACATAATATATACAACATTTACAATAGAAGAACATTGTTATATGCAATAGCTATTATGTACACAGATCCGAATCAGCTGATCAATCGAAGCCGGTGTCACGTTATGGTATTTAGTATTGCCTGTTCGGTGGAAACAGTCGAACAGAAGCAAGAAATCGGAAGAGTTTCTAAAATTCGTCGTGTATGTTTTATGGAAAACATGGTAGCAAAATAATATTTGACATTAATCTTACATATCTCCGCTATACGATCTTTGTTATACTGTACGTTTGATCAATACGAGCCATGCAAATTGGGTTATACTCATACTCAACAGGTTTATTTGTAAAATTTTGATTCCAGATTTGGTAATCAGAAAACACCACGACTCACATGGCCGACTCACATGCTGGCCGTTGAATCAAGTGAAGAAAACCACTGTCGCAATATACGTGTGCTGTGTACATGATGCTATCACGAAATATATAATATAATATAACAATTTGACATAACAAAAGACGTTGTGTATATAGTAGCAAAAATACTGATATCAGTGATAAGCAAATGTAAAGTCGTGAACTAGTGAAACGGTATTGATTTTAGTTTACTTACTATGTTGGTCATTATAATGGTGTACCTTTGAATCGTAGCTGAGTTCATGTATACCTGGCTTCCATGCAATTACATAATTATGCGTGTTGTCGGTATCATTCAGTTGCAGGTACTCGGCAATTATTTCCGACATGGTCATGGTCAATTTAGTTATACCACATGTGTATGTACATGTGATTATTTAGGCTTAGCTGCCCTTGTTAGTTCTCGGTTGACAAGTTTGATGAAATCACACAATCGACGTATGTCCGTGGAATTTTTCTGATTCAATAGTTCACTCATAGTAATGGAGTTGGGCCTTTTGCAAATAATTTTTGATAGCAGTCGCTGTCTGTCATTTAATAGTTTGCCACAGACAAGTAGGTAGTGGAATTCATCTCCAATTTCTCCGGAATCGCAAAGCGGACATAAACGACTTGTGTTGCCTGGTGTTTTCCACCGTCCGATTTCGATAGGTAGATGGTGATTACCAGTTCTAAATTTACATAAGATTATTCGGTTTGCCATGTTCAGAGTTTCCAGATATCTCTCAAAGGATAAATCATGCTTAAATATCCTATAAATTCGACCGCGACTGGAGTTGTTTATATCAGTTTCCCATGAATCCCTGAACTGTGTAATTAGGCTACACTTTATATATGATACAAAGTGATCAATGTCTGGAATTTGTTCCATATGCCAAGCATGCAATTGATTACAATTTTCTAATATGTTATAGATGGTATGCAACCAAGGAAAATTATTTGCATTAATGTCAAACATGGTATGTGATAGTTTCAGGAGTATTCTAGGGTACCTGTCTTCATGGCTATTCATAACCTTACACCAAAATTTTATCATTCGTGTGTTCACATGTATGTCAATAGGCAGTCTTCCGCATTCGCCATATAACATAAAATTAGGGGTTGATGGTCTCAGGTTGAGAATGTGCTTAATGAATTTACGATGAACCTTTTCGAGAACATCATTGTTCCCAAATCCCCAGGTTTCACATCCATACAGCAGTATTGGCATAACATGCAAGTCAAACAAATCCAGTTGGTTTTTTATCGACAGGCAGTGCTTCCTTGATTTCCCAATAATGGTGTACATAGATCTGGTTGCTTTGTCTGCAAGATCTTTTTTCGCCATTGAGAAGGAACCTGATTTACAAAATAGGATACCAAGATAGCTGAATTTGTTTACTACATCAATTTTTCTCCCCTTGAACATAAATATTATTTTCTTTGGGATACTAGTCTTAGAGAGATTGAGGATTTTTGTTTTGTCCACATTTACTGTCAGTTTCCAACTGTTACAATATTTTTCGAAAAAATCTAGTTGGGACTGCAGACCTTGGGTTGTTTCAGCCATAATTGTGGTATCGTCAGCATAAAGGATCATAAATATTTTGATGTAACAGCTTAGTCGGTTCTCTATTTCTGAGTCAATTGTTTTCAGGCCAGTTACGCCGTTTCCAAGTAAAAATTCTTCGAGATCGTTTAAGTATAGCGTAAATAGTAGAGGAGACATGTTCTCACCTTGACGAACGCCTGCGTAACAGGGGAAGTATATGGATTTGATGCCTTCTAGTTGAACACATGATTTTATGTGATTATACATATTGGTAATGACTCTGAAAAATTTTCCATTGATTCCATTTTTTAATATTTTGTACCACAGTCCTTGTCTCCATACCATATCAAATGCCTTTTGGAAGTCAATGAAAGCGCAGAATAATTTTTTGTTCAGTTTTCTACTGATTTCAAATAGTAAGTGTAAGCTGAAAATGTTGTCGACAGTTGAATAGTGCTTTCTGAACCCCGCCTGATTTTCAGATATAATGTCGTATTCTTCAGCAAATTGGCCCAGACGATTTGATAATATCTTTGTGAATAGTTTTCCAAAACAGCTTAGCAGCGTGATAGGTCTATAATTACTGGGGTCATTTGAGTTTCCTTTATTTTTAAACAGAGGGACAATTGTTCCTATCACCCAGTCCTGGGGTACAAGTCCTGTATCCAAAACGATGTTAAACAGTTTGCAGTATATACCCATTAAAACATCACAAGAAGCTTTAATGTATTCATTAAAGATGAGGTCCTGGCCACAGGATTTATTTCCTTTCAGACTATTGATTGCTTGTCTTATCTCATCTTCACTAATCGGTTTATTCAGATTAGGGTTTGCATCGGTTTTAAAATGTTCTTCAATATACGATTCCAAGTCTGGGTCATCCTCGTGTCTAATCGCATTGATATTCTGGAAGTATTGAGATAAATCATCTAGAGTGACATCAAGGTGTCGCGAATTTCTATCACGGATCCTTTTCCAGAAATTCCGCGGATTATTACGTTGCATTGTTGTCATTTCGTGCGTTATTGTTTCTCTGTGCGAGTTAATTGCTCTATTCATTTCGGCTTTATAGGCGCGAGAAGCTTCTTTCATTGCCTGGTCAGAGTCAGAGTCATGGCGTAATTTATAAATGCGAGAGGCCCTTTTGTAAGACTTGCGTGTGGTACGACACGCTTCAGTGAACCAGGGTTTACTAGTACTCTTCGCAGAACTGATTGTTTTATGCTTTTCAAATGTTTGCATGCCTAATGTACGCTCCGCGGTTTCAATCATGACCTTGGATATCGAGGTAACAATCATGTTTACTGTACTGGGACATGTCTCACTCGGTGTTAGCGAATCTAACAAGTTGTTTAAACTGAAAAGAGTGTTATAGTTAATATTTTCTATGAACTCTATACGCTTGCTAGGGTCCCATTTTCTAATGCGCGTCCCGTTATTTATCGGTGATTTGTTATCACAAGACTGTACATATTCATATTCTAGATCTATTTCTGTTACCAGACTGCTATGTATGTCTGACGTCAACGGGTTAAAGGGGAGCACTTGGAAGTTCAATATCAACGGTAGAGCGGCGGATGTGCATATGGTATAGTCGATTACTGATTTATTACGACTTGTGAATGATCCGATATTTCTGTCTCTGCCTGCCCTCCCGTTCAAAATAAGGAGTCCATGAATTTTGCACAAATCAAGGAGTAAACCACCATATTGGTTTCTAGAAAGATCCTCACTTTGTCTGACCGTAGGCATATCGGTTGCGTTTAAGTAGTATATCTGCTCTGAAAACAACAAATCTTCAAATATATCTGAATCGAACAGGTTGATATCGTTATCACACATTTTGATATCCAGATCACTTGACGTGCGGGCATTAAAGTCGCCGGTAAGAAATATTTTATCTGTGCGATTTGCCAGAAAAAGGAGTTCAATGGTTATTTCAGTGAAAGCTTCTTTCGATGTGTATTTACTACCTTCTGGTGGTATGTATACAGCTCCTATGATAACGTGTGATTTGTGAGAATCTTCGGACTTTTTAAATTCAACCCAGTGAACAAATTTGGACTCTGTTTCAATTACTTTTGAAAATCGACAAATTTCGTTTTTTATTCCGATAGTTATTCCACCTGAACGAATGCTTGAAAGTTTTTGTCTGTTTTTCATATAGAATGTATAACCGTCCAGATGCAGATGGTCACAGTCGTCTGTGTTTGTCTCCATAAAGCATAAAATGTGGTGTTGATAGCAAAGTTCCTGAAATTCAGGATATTGAAGCTTTTTTCGGAGTCCACACACATTGAGAGACAATATTTTGATATTTCCTCGATTTTCGGCTATTAAGTTTGACTCAGTTTTGCTGTTACAAAAACAACGAAATAAATAAAACATACTGTCTCTGCGCATTTGGCTATAGCAGAATAGCGGTATGATGGCGCATTGAATCACATTGAATCACACGCTCTGCCTTGCGGTTGGTTGTTTTTTTTTTTTTAAACAACTAACAAACTAACACTATTTTAAAAATTATAACACGGGCCCCGCTCCTTTTTTCAGCGCACTAGATGACACGCTCAGCTCAACCATATATTAAAGGGACCCACCGGGTCACCCCCCACACCCCATATTAAAGCTCGTGTGCTCTTCCCCAAATAATCAATCCAATCAATTCAATCAAAGAAATAACATTAATTCATTATGTCCGCTTTTGCCGTGTTCGGACATGACTATTTTTCTGTGTGCTATATCTCCAACAACAACAAACCGTGGGGTGAAGGAGAAGATCACTCGATCTTTTCGACCATCCCGGGCGCTTCGCGCCCATCTACTCACTTTATTTATTATTCGCACCCGACCGCACCTCCACCAGGGGTCAGAACGAGATGGGGAATGTACTATCATGCATAATACATGTAGACCTGTATGTACCAAAGGCACCGGGAGAGGACTTACAAAAAAGCCACAATAGGCTTGTTGTCTCGTCCCTTTCCAATCACCCATACTCATCCATTAGCATTTTTGTAAAATATTCATCTTGTTTTGTATTGGGAATAAATATTGTTTACACCAAAGGCACCGACCGCTCCTCCCCTGATTGTCTGAACACGGAAATGGACATTATCAAGCAGAGCCCTCTGGGTCCGTGGGCGATCGAGCAAGTCGCTAGTTGTAGCGGAAGCGAATAAATTAACCCATACGCTGCTATCGAATTCGCTATGTATGTATGTACGCAAAAACGCCGAAAATAACACCCGCCAACCGCACCGCCACCAGCTAGGTGACAGAGAGAGATGGGAATAACTGAAAACATTATATGATATCCAGGAGGGGGGTAGTAAACAATTTGCAGGAAGGTATGCCGTTTTTTTTGCATCTGGCATTTTCGGGGACCCACCCCCAAACCTGCAAAAAAAAAAAATTTGACTCCCAATTTGTTTACACACACCCCCCCAAATTTCACTAAAATTTGTCTAAAATCGCATAAAACTCTACTGATATCACCCATATTGACTGGGAATTATCTCAATTAGTTCAAATAACAGTTTAACCTGTTTCAGAAGCTGTTTTAATTGAAACAAAAATGTTTTATAAATTGCTGATCATCTGTAAACTATTTCCCGATTAGTCTTGTCAAGCAGCCATTATCTAACATATTCCATAACACTTATGTTAGTCTACTCGAGCAACACTTCTATTATACTAAACTAGCTGAAACAGGCTCCCCTTTGGGAGCCTATATTCAGCATCGGAGATACATGTGGCCCCCTTTGTGGGACTTCGCACACATTTTGATCTTAGACAGAGCCTTCATTTAGCGGCAGCCCCTTTGTGCGCTTCAAGCACATTTGGTCATTGAACCATTTTGATTTATATATTGATTTCCTTGCTCAATTTAACAAAATCCTTTTTTTTTCTTTTTTTTTTAATTAAAAGTTTTGAAAAACTAATACCATTATAACATCCGCCAGGGTACCCCGAGTCACCACACCACATTTGGTTTAACTCGGTCCAGGGGTCTGAGAGAAAAATTCGGACAGATCCTACTCGTTTATATATATAGATGACAAGCAGTCACAGCACTATACCAGACTTGGATACTTTAGGTTGAGTTGAAAGACATGCAAATAATTCACTGATTGGCTTGATGAACTGATGACAGATATGTTCTACCCATTGATAGTCACATTAATGTTTGAGACAGTTGCTCGCTCTTTTTCCATGCACACAATGATCTAGGCATTAGTTACATCAGGACAAGTTTACTTATATATGCAAACTTAGGTCATTGTACAGGATACACACAATTCCATCATTTCTTACCATTTCCCGATTAGTCTGTCAACCAGCCCATTATCTAGCATTATTCCTTAACACTTTTGTTAGTCTACTGGAGCAACCTCTGTTATAATAAATGACAAACAGTCACTATGCCAGACTTGGATATTTTATGTGTTGTGAGAGTAACAGATCATATGAGTTGACAGATATGCAAATATTTCACTGATTGGCTAGATGCACTGATGAACATTGTGATGATTGATTGTTTATTAGCAAAGCCAACAGTTAAGTTGGAACATGCAATAACATATATACATACTATACACAAGGCACCCATAACATATAAGTCATAACAATAAAAATACATACACAAAATATTATATTGTAATCCATGATGCAATGTACATTAAACTGGTATCCTTTTTTAAGAAAGTTTTATAAATATGCTAACATTTTTAAGAAGGCTCAAATATTCAACTGAGAGCAAACGATGAAATTTATTTATGTTAGGGTTCTCCCAGTAATATTTGGGAATGTGGAATTCGCGTAAATCTTGTAACTTTTGACATAGGATCATAAAGTGATATTCGTCGCAAGGGCTGTTTTCACATAAAACACACATTAAATTGTCTGCGGAATTTGTGGTTTCTTTTGTCCATCTATATTTTTCTACTGGTAATTTATTATTAGATGTTCTGATTTTCAATAGGTAGTTAGACAAATGAGATGGCAAATAAACTAAGTAGCTACTCATTTTCATGGACTGCTTTATGGTTCTGTAAAATATGGCACGCGATGAAGTAGAAGCATTCAGGTTGTCAAAGAGGTTGCGCTCATACTGCTTAATCAGTAGCGATTTTATGTTTCTCAACTCTGCTTTGCTCAGCGCTGATTGGTTTGTCCACACATGTTCCATGTGTAGGTCATGTAGAATTCCTTCTACAAAACATACCCAATTCATCTTATTTTGCATGTTTGTATCCCTCTCATTTATATATCTAAGTAAAAGAAATATATTCTTGGCTAGCTCCGATCCTTCGTGTGAAACTAGCTTGGGCCAGTATGCTAGTGTCCTGTATTTTATTTCAATCAATATAGGATATCTACCAAGTTCGGCATAAACCATGTAATTAGGCGTACTAGATTTCATTGAGGTAACTATTTTACAAAATTTCAAATGGAGCGTCTCGAGGATTTGAACTTTTTCAAAGCACCAAACTTCACTTCCATATAACATAATTGGCATAACCATAGCATCGAATAACTTGAATAAGATATCTAAAGGTAACCTCAGTTTTCGAGTTCGATTCAGTAGACCGTACATTGCTTTCGTTGCGGTAATTGTAGTCTCTTTAAGAGATTGGCAAAATCTCCCATTGTAGAAGAACTTGATACCAAGGTATTTAAATTCCTTTACAAATTTTATTTCTTGCCCTCTGTATATAAATATGGGAATATTTCTTGGTAATTTGTTCGTAAATATAATGAGTTTGGTCTTGAGAGTATTCACTTCAAGTTGCCATGCCTCGGCGTGGTCAGCAAAGGCTAAAAGAGCACGGTGCATATGTTCCTCAGAATCTGACAAGATAACCGTATCGTCGGCATATAACAAACATAATATGCTAATAAAACATCCAATATGTTCACAATATTTCTCATCTAAAAAAATTCAGGTTTAAAATAGCACAATCGTTCCAAAAACATTGTAGATCATTTACGAAAAAAGAGAATAAAAGAGGTGACATTGTCTCTCCTTGAAATAAACTACCTGGCTTATGAATAAACCTGACTGACCATTATTATTTTGCACACATAGCTTAATATTCGTGTATAAGCTCCGTATAACTCGTAGTATTTTACCATTTATATCTGATTGTATAATAAGCTTGAGCCACAGTGCATCTCTCCACACCGTATCGAATGCTTTGCGGAAGTCAATGAATGTGCAATATAGTTTTCGACCGCTCTTGAGGTATATATTTATTAAGGCATGTAATATGAATATATTATCTACAGTGGAATGACCCTTCCGGAATCCCATTTGTGCTTTACTTAGCGATTCATTATCATCTGCAAAGGAAGTCAACCTGTTGTTCAGAATGGAGGTAAACAGTTTCGCAAAACAGCTTAAAAGTGTGATACCTCTGTAAGATCCGGGTTCATTTGTATCTCCAGACCCTTTGTATGTGGGTTGTATTAATCCTAGTGCCCAGTCTTTTGGGAATAACCCATTTAGGATTAGATTGAAGAAACGTGCGTAGATGCTTATCATTGTATCTTATGAGGCTTTGATATATTCGTTAATAATTTGATCAGCCCCCCCCCCCCCCGCCTTACCATTCTTTAGTTTAGTTATGGCATTGTGAATTTCATCTTCGGATATAGCACTATTTAGACACGAATTGTCATTCGCGTCGAAATCCGCATCGACATACCTGATGATATATGAATGGTCTATATTTGCATTCAGGAACTTAAAGTGTTCTTCAAAGTTTTCAATAGTGATATTACTTCTCCTCTTTTTAGGGCCGATTATCGGAACACATCGAATCAAGTTGTACCAAAAAGACTTTCCGGAATACTTACTGAATTCCCGAAGTTCTGATATTTCTGTCTCTCGCGTTTGCTTTATTACGCCACCTAGTGTGGTGTTTCTAGCATTTGGTTTTTTTTATATCGCATGGAGTACAGGGCGAATGTATTCTTGGAGATTGTTTGTACCTTACTGAATCGTACCGATATAATGACGTAGATGCCGAAATTGTAAAGTTAACGGCAGCGGTGTATAATACGTTTATGAAAATATGATAAATCCTATCGATAGAGTCAGGACAGGCTCAAATTGTAAACTTAAAGTCACCGGTGTAATAATATGTTGTTGAAAATATAAATAATCTGATAGCCTGAAAATATTGTATAACCTATTGGGAGCCCATAATAAATGGGAATAACCTATTGGGAGCCCCTGCATGTAGTGAACTGAATTGTGGGTATTTTATGGAGATTGTTTGTACCTTACTGAATCGTACCGATATAATCACGTAGATGCCGAAGTTGTAAAGTTAACGCCACTGGTGTATAATATGTTTATGATAAATCGTATCGATAGAGTGAGGACAGGCTCAAATTGTAAACTTAAAGTCGAAAATATAAATAATCTGATAGCCTGAAAATAATATATAACCCATTGGGAGCCTCCTGGTATAGTGAGGTGAATTATGGGTAAGCCCCCTGGTGTAGTGAGGTGAATTATGGGTAATATTATGCCTGTTCTATTGTGATAACCGCCATCTTTTATCTTCTGGAATTATCGGCGATGTCACCAAGATTTCTACACTCGATTCTTTTAAAATGCACCCTGATCGGTCAAATTCTTTTGATAATTCTATCTAAATACATCTTAGCTACTATTCGGATCTGCTTTCCCGGTCGAAAAAGGTTTAGTTTGACCAAAACGGCTTTTGACAAAAGTTTGTTTATAAAATAGCGTACTCGATAAACCCGTAAATTTTATCATCGAAAAAAATTCATTTCTTTCACCTAAAACATAATTATGTGCTGTATCCTATCATTTTAGGAATATATACGTATCCCACTCAGACACACCAAGTCTCAGCTTAAAATTTTGAAAAATAAGAGATTTATCAACATAAATCGATTTGTATGGCAGATCCCATGTTAAATTTTATCATCGAAAAAAATTCATTTCTTCCACCTAAAACATAATTATGTGCTGTATCCTATCATTTTAGGAATATATACGTATCCCACTCAGACACACCAAGTCTGAGCTTAAAATTTTGAAACATAAGAGATTTATCAACATAAATCGATTTGTATGGCAGATCCCATGTTAAATAAATTTTAGGGCCCTTCAAATGTTTTCTGAGATGTTCCATATTGGCACCAGAGTCCATATTTGACTGGTTCTACATGATAATTGTGCAACAGTACAGTCGCGTTACTTTATACGTCAAAATTGGTCATTCTCACTCGACAAATTTATTTCGGTCTATCGTATCAACCCCTATTTCCCCCGCGTAGCCTGACTAAGTGTCAACATTGGTATTTATCGCTCCACTAATTTGTATCATTTCATCGGTATGAATTCCATATCCAATTATCCACATATAACCAACCCAATCTCTAATCCCAGTCCAATTTATTAATTTTTTTCATCGATATAGTCACGTTACGAAATATTTTATTGCGTGATACTTGTACTTATATGTCTATGGTATTACTATAGTATACCGTATACGTATATCAATTGCTATTCCTTTCTATATAATTCTGGTGTCATCTATAGAGATACAGATAATTTCTGACACCCCCCCTAATTTTATATCATTGCTGCTTTAGTACATTCGCGATGCATTACATGGCAACATCGCTCCACTAATTTATGTCAGTTCATCGGTACGAACCCCTTTTTCTCCGAGTCCATATAACCAACCCAACATCTTATCCCGGCTTAAATTATTATTTTTATTTTCATCGGTATAGTTGTGTTACATACATATTTTTATCATTTGATTCTAATTTGTATTGTACCACTATAGAAGTCCATAAATGACTATTCTGGCACTATATAGAGATGACTAATATTCTGACACCCCCCCCCTATTTTATAACCTTGTTGCAATAGAGTTGAGATGCATAATATGTCAACATTGGTCGTTATCGCTCTACATATGTATATCGGTTCAACCCTTAGTTCCCTGTAATGCCCACCCCCCCCCCCCTCAATTTATTTTTTCATTTGTATTATAGTCTCGTTACGTACACATTTTTCTTTTATAACTTTTGCTTCAACGCGCCGAGTTCTAGCTGCTGCAGACAATACAAAACTGAAAACATATTGAAATGTAAGCAGGCTTCAAACTCATATTATCCAATAAAAACTCTGGCTACATCAGAAATTTGTGTATAAGGTGTACTCGCATTTGTTGCGTTAAAAACCAAAGGTCCCAAGTCAAGGTCCAAATCCCCAACAAACTGATGTGAGGCTTAACTCCATCTACATACAGTAATGTCCAAAGTAATTGACCACTTAACCACAGCAGAATTATGGGTAATTTTTCAAGATTTTAAATCCTGAAAAATTACCCATAATTCTGCTGTGGTTAATTTGTCAATTACTTTAGGCATTACTGTAGCCCATATAAGGATGTGAGGTCTAATGATAACTCCATCCACATACAGTAATGTCCAAAGTAATTGACCATTTAACCACAGCAGAATTGTGGGTAATTTTTCCGGATTTTAAATCCTGAAAAATTACCCATAATTCTGCTGTGGTTAAGTGGTCAATTACTTTGGGCATTACTGTATCCCATATAAGGATGTGAGGTCTAATGATAACTCCATCTACATACAGTAATGTCCAAAGTAATTGACCACTTAACCACAGCAGAATTATGGCGTTCAATATGGTCTACCTAATTCTGCTCCAAAAACATGTATATTGAATATATGGATGTTTATTGGGGGGAAACCGATTATTTCAATGATATTTTCATTAAATGGGATCCAAACACCGACCTACGGGAGCGCGCTTTGCGCGCGACTGTTTCTTAAGTATATGTGCATATTGTCAACAATTGGAATCACAACAAATAAGATTGTCGGGGGTCCCTTGCGCTTGCGCGATCTGTCCATCAAAACATATTTAGACATCTCAAGACACGTAAGACCCAATAACTTAATATACAGAATAGATACATCTATTGCCTGAGTGACTAATATTTATATTTGTTACAATGGGGTCAATAGTTGCGAAGCCAGCACCACAATTCTTTCCCTCCATAGTAAATATTAAAACAACTTCTAAAGAATTATTTATTTACCTTATATTTGGTATGGAGCGTCCTTGGTTTACTGGAGTTCAGATTTGTTAACATCACGTCACCAAGTCAATTACTTGCGAAGCCACAGCCATAACTATTTCCCTCCATAGTAATTCTCAAAACAACTTCTTAAGAACAATTGACCAGGTCAGTCGCGCAATTATTGGAAGAGCCACGGTCAATCATTTTTTAAACCAAATTTTACATTTAAATTATTCCTTTATTTAACCAAAAAAAAAAATTAAATGAGAAAATTAACTTTTACTACTTGCTAAATTTTATCTTTTAATTATTTCATTTAAATTTTAGACTAAAATTTAAAAATATACATTCCCAGTATTTACAGTATACTAAGTCCAAGTCTTTATAATCTGTTGAGTGACCCCACAGTCATTTACTTCCTTTGTTAGTAATAATTTGAAGGATTACTTGTTTAAACGCAATTGTTATCAAAATATTTTATGTATTTTTTATAATTTCTATTTATATGTAATACTATAATCTTGGTGGCGTTACCATTTCTGACTATGGTTTTCTTGTTTTTATATCCATGATATGTTTATAGCTTGCGCTGGCTTCCTTTAACATCACCTTATTATAATCTGTTTTATTAACGTCATACATACGCTTGATTCGGTTAAAGTATTTTCTCGCCTCTCGGCATTCGTTGTCGAACCAAGGTTTATTCTGACGCGCCTTTTCATGCATAATTTTTCGAGGACGATAAGTTCCCAGTGTTTGGTCGGCCACTGCCATCAACGTACGACTTATGAGCTCACATATTTCGTCAACACTTGACTGACTGACAATTTCATCCCGATCGAGGTTATCAAATGTATCGGAAATACGCGTAATGAGATCAGGTTCGATATTGCTAGAAAATAAGGGTCCCTTATGTGGATCCCACCGTTTTATTTTCCTCTCACGGTCAACCTGTGCGTGTGTATCGTTGACATTATCGCCACATAATTTTGGGATTTGAAAATTCAAAACCAAGTGTAATGCGCAATGGATATCAGAGAATAGAGGACAATGGTCTTCAATATGAAATTTTTCAACAATTTTCAAAAGTTTTTTCGATCCCACCGCGTAATCTATCACCGTGCGATCAGATGATGTAAATTTCCCTATATTCCGGTCTTCACCGCATATCCCGTTCATAATTGCATAAAAAACGCGTTTTTTTTTTTGCCCCTCGGGTAACGCACCAACCCCGGCATTCTTTCCTGCAAATTTGTTACTACCCCTCTCCCCCCCCCCCCCCACCCCCACTGTGATATCCAATTTAAAATTGTCGTGTTTTTCCGTCACGGAAATTGAACAGATTATCAGAGAAGCATGTTAGTTTTAACTGTTGATTTTAATATATGTGCGCATTAGTTATGGCGATGTATAGTGTTCTATTCGGAAAGATAGACCGACATCAGTACCATGGGTAAGAATATATTAATTTGGTTGAAATCGGCTCTAAAAAATAGTTTTGGTAATCGTGCCCTCCCGTCCCCATTCCTGTCTCAAGCCGACTCAACCTTTGGAGTGTGAACACACATTATAACCGGATATTATTATCACGTTACCGGCGGAAGACGGGGACTAGACATGATGTAATTCTATAAATGAAAACGGCGGGGTGGCATGCAACGAAATCGAAAACAAAACTACTTTTTGATAAATGGCTCACTGACTACGTGTTATCTTACTGCATTATATAGAGTCTGGATGTGTTGTCCCAAGCAGACAGAACCCGGATGTGCTGGCCCAGATATTCGCTATGAGAGTTGGGCATAAATCATCATATCGCCTGTCAGATAAGCGGATCTGTTTGGCATCTAATTATTTACAATGAGTTTCCAAGAAATGTTTCTCATTCGGTTAGCGAAAACACATTCATCTTCGGAGAACCCGTCATGTCAAGGAGAGAGATTCCTGTTGACAAAGTTTTAATATCCGTGATAACCAGGGGGTCAGGAAACAATTTGCAGACACAGGGCTGATTTTTATTTTTTGCAGCACTATGTGTACCCACCACCCCCTCCCCCTTCGTGCAAAAAAAAAAATTTCTCCCGACATAAACTCTCATTTCAAATGACTTAACCAAGCTTTTCCAGGACTGTTCCGTTAAATTATACTGTTCCGTTCCCTCACCCACATGTAATCACTATCCACTCTGATCCTACCTAGATACATTTAGAAATCACCAGCTGGAAGTTCTAAGTTCAACAAGGCTGAAAAAATCACACCAAATGTCCAAACAGCTGGTCAAAAATTAATTTTATCCCGATTCAGCCTGATTTAATATATATATAAGCTTCCATCCCAACACGGACTTACTTTGAAAATTTCATTCAAATATAGTGAGAATGAGAAACAATGGAGAAAACGCAAGATACCAACTCCGCTTTCACCTGGACTGGAACCTCGGAGTCGGCCTTGTACAAACGTGTGCGCATGCGTGTAATATATCTCGACGAGGGGAAGTAATACTATACTAAACCAAGAGTAATCGATTCCCATGGGGGATAACTGAAAACATTATATGATATCCACTTTAAGATCCTGACATATATTATCAGACCGCCCCACCAAGGAGCCAATCCACGTCGCCTGACACTTGTTTGGGTTAAGTTTAAGTCCAAATATATCTGCAAAAGTGTTTATGGTTGAGTTTGAACTATTTTCAGTACCTTCAAGATTCAGTACTGTGTTGTCTTGTATTAACATGCTGCCGATGGTTATCCTATTGTTTATCATCGTGAGCGCTATGATTTCGGCGCAGAGCAAAAAGGTATGGAAATATAGGATCACGTGACCGACAGCCTCGAGCTGGAGTGAAATTTTGTCAATTTAATAATAAGGAGGAGTTTATATTATTGTAGAATATAGAGAGCCATTTCTTCATCGGTTCGACAATGTTGAAAAAATCAAGGCATTTGTGCATAAAGCTCCACGATACAGAGTCAAAGGCTTTACAAGAAAACCATAGTCAGAAATGGTAACGCCACCAAGATAATATTATTAGCCATAAATATAAATTATAATATAATTATAATATCAAATAGTATTCATCAGTTAGCGCTAATATAGGCGCTAACTAATGAATAATATTATTTGATTGACTTGTTAAATAACATCTAATAAATATTCATCTTATTCACAACTTTAAGGAGTCCTTCTAGCACACGAGAATATATATCGCCGTTTGATTTGCACCAAGTGAACTCGGCGCATATATAATTGATAGAACAGACCTCTATTATGATCACTGGGGAGGATCTATTCCTTGAAATGTGGTGCTCTACCAATTTTTTGAGCAATTTTTATCGTGACATTCCGGTGCTTTACTGGGGATTTTTTATTTTCGCCACACAAAAGTGAAGAAAAATTACAGATTATGTAAGTATATCGCAGGTTTCTTTTAACCAATGGATTATTTATATTGATGTTCACATTGATATGTGAGAAAATGTAAGAAATCCCATAGGAATGCCCGTAAATCGACATTTTATAATTATATTCCGATACTTTACAGAGTGCTCAGTGCTCTCACAATAGTCAAGTGCTCTCACCAGGATCATGTATTGTGCTATAACAAGCAAAAAAGCGAATAAATACTAAATATTATGCGTTGGTTAGGGGGTAATAAACTTAATATGTTATTTTGCGTCGCATATACGTCCATAAAGGCATACTTTGTTCGTTTAATCACGTATTTCAGGGGTAGCAAACGCAATGGGGAGTATATGAATGAACTATGTAATCTATAATTATTTCCATGTGTTCTATTGGATATAACTGATAACAAACGCTCAATTCTTGTTCAGTAAATGATTGTCGAACGTATTTTTATTGTGTAACTGTAATTGTGACCAATCGGAATGTGACATAGTTGGTTGGTTTATGGCAATTAATAGGTCATTATCCTTGTTATATCCCCAACAGAAACTGTTGCACCAGTGTTCACAAATAGTATGTAATATATTAGATATAGTTTATTAAGTTGACTATTTTGTGAGCATAAGCGTATTGTCAAACTAATTGACTTTATATTAACTACAGAACGGGTGAGCTACTTCATTTGTATCCCGGCATGGCTTGTATTATAATTTCTGAACAAATAATCACCAATGTGGTTTTATACGAGGTAGTTTTAGTAGGATTTCAGCACCGGAATAACGATTATTCAACTCACAAAGCACCGGAATGACTCACTAAACCACCGGAATACACATGTAGACCTATTTTATGGTCGTTTTCTTCGATTTGGTATGTTATTAATGATATTTTCATGTTGCATTGACTTCAGGAATGTATTGAGGAACAGGCATTCAAAGTTACAATATACAGTATTCAGTATTAAGTCGGTAATACGCAGTTGAAGTGACGAATTTCCCAAAAAACGCAAAATATCGAGTAATTTATTTATATTACTGGGCAGTATGCCAATATAGTGACATAATATTACAACATATATTACTCACCTTCTTTGCCACGTCCACCCCGTATACATTCGTCCAATATTTGCGTTTAAAACATTACTAAAATGCGTGTTTATTACCCACGCATGTCATCTCTGTCGCACAATGAGCAAAATGTGACAGAACACCGGAATATTTGCTCGCTAAGCACGTAAATATTGCTCGGGTGAGCACCACATTTCAAGGAATAGATCCTCCCCAGTGATTATGATGATCGTGTCGTTATTTGTTTAAAATACTTATCAATTGACATATACGCATCCGTTCCCTCATTAAAATATACATCTATCGCCCATTTTAGGGGAACTCCGCGAATTCGGGGACTTCCGCAAAGTGACCTCCACAAATAGGGACCTACTGCAAAACGTCGCACCCAATGCAATTTGTAAACAAATACGACATGCGTTTTAACGAGGTGAGCTTTAATTAAATGAAAGAAGCAATGCTAGTATGCTACATAAACTATTTGTCATGGACTCAGCCAGTGTGCCATATATATGTGTCAACTAAGGTCGCTTTGCGTGGTAAAAGTGAAAAGTGAAAGTGGAAATTCGGAAAACCTATTGAAAATGAAAGTAGCCTACAATTTTGGGAATTCCGCGGCAGATTGCAGTGAATCTATACTATTGAAAGTGAATGTACGATTCCTCGAATTCTATCAGATATCGCGACTCTGCTCGTTTTCGTGATCATAGGTTATATAGGGCCTATATGACCACGAAAACGAGTCGAGTCGCGATACATCCATCGGTACAAACACATTGTGTATACGATACAATTTTGACTTGATCACCAGAAAATAAAAGATGGCGGTTACTCCAAGTCTCCAACAGAACAGACATGCGCACTCCAATTAAAATTACCCATAATTCACTTCATTAGACCAGGGGCTCCCAATGGGTTATACATTATTTTCAGGCTATCAGATTATTTATATTTTCAAGAACATATTATTACACCGGTGACTTTAAGTTTACAATATCAGCCTGTCCTGACTCTATAATCGGTATGTTTGAGTTATAATTTCAAGAACATATTATTTACGGTGGCGTTAACTTTACAATTTCAGCATTTACGTGATTCTATCGGTACGATTGAGCAAGGTACAAAAAACCTTCTCCCACAATACATTCGCTCAGTGCTCCACAGATTATCAAAAAATGAAAAACAACTTACACCACATGTGGCGTAATAAAAATCTAAAAGTAATAAGACGCCAGGAATTGTTTTCAAATCCGCTTTCTATATTAGATCGGCCTTTCCGCACTTTGGTGGACGAGCTTATCTAAGTTAATAAACAACTACCTTCAAATGAGCCTTCTCAAGTTAAATTATATTGCATGTGCATATATGTCTTCAGTTAACTTTTGTATATGTATATATTGTACCATAATGGTCTCCATATTTGGAGGAATAAACATATCTCTCTCAGCTATATATGCACACCGATGCTTGTTTATAGTGGCTATTCAGTAAAGTGGTTGGTCTCCAGTTCTTTAGAAAGTGTCTGTGGTGTGCTGTGGATAATTCAGCTATTATTATCGAGCCTTTTATGCTATTTGCACCTCAAAGTTAAGTTTCGCATTGTTACTGTTTATGTTAATTCGATCGAACGGTCAGGCGGTCCATATAAGGGTGTACCTAAAACGCTGAATCAGCAGCTGATCAGCAGGTTACCACCTAAAATGTTGATCAGCAGATTTCCCGATTTCAGTTTACTCTAACATAACGACGATAGTCGGTTGTGGGTTGTCTAAGTGGCACGTAATATAAGTGATATATGCCAATACAGGAAGGGAGCACTTTGTGACCCCGCAATGCCCGTTCAGCAGTTCGAAATCACGTTCAGCAGTACGGCGGCTGCAGTTCAGCAGATTATCGCGAAAGCAGTTTTAAAAACTAAATTATAACGAAGTTAGTAGAGTTTAGGTTGTGCAAATGACTTGTTATCAATGGGCCATAACCATATACATGGAGGGGAAACCATTTGACGGACCTCCACCCCAGTTCAGCAGTTCAAAATCCCGTTCAGCAGTTCATGTCGAGCAGATCAGCAGATTCCCCGAACGCAGTTTAACCGATTTTTAACGAGGATAGTTGGGTATATGTTGTGCAAATGACTTTTTATCGATGGTCAATAAGGACGTACATGAAGAAAACACGATTTGACCGACCTTCACCCCAGTTCGGCAGTTCAAAATCCCATTCAGCACTTTATCTGGAACAGTTCAGCAGAATCTCGATAACTCAGTTTAACTGATTTTTAAATAATATATTCGGGTGTATAGGTGATGCAAATGACATGTAATCGATGGGCCATAACCAGGTACATGGATAGAAAACCATTTGACCGACGTCCACCCCAGTTCAGCAGTTCCAAATCCCGTTCAGCACTTTACCGGGAACAGTTCAGCAGATTCTCTCAAACTCAATTTAACCGATTTTTAACGAGGATAGTCGGGTATATAATGTTCAAATGACGTTTTATCGATGGTCAATACGGAAATACAAGAATAAAACACGATTTGGCCGACATACACCCAAGTTCAGCAGTTCAAAATCCCGTTCAGCACTTTATCTGCATGCATGGAGCAGTTCAGCAGAATCTCCAAATCTCAGTTTAACTGATTTTTAACAAAGCTATTCGGGTGTAGATGATGCAAATGACTTGTAATCGATGGGCCATAACCAGGTTCATGGACAGAAAACCATTTGGCCGATGTCCACCCCAGTTCAGCAGTTCAAAATCCCGTTCAGCAGGTCATATGGAGAAGTTCAGCAGATTCCCCGAACGCAGTTTAACCGATTTTTAACGAGGATAGTCGGGTGTATGTTGTGCAAATGACTTGTAAACAGATACATGGATAAAAAATCATTTGGCCGACGTCCACCTCAGTTCAGCAGTTCAAAATCCCGTTCAACACTTTATCGGGAACAGTTCAGCAGATTCTCCAAAACTTAGTTTAACCGATTTTTAACAAATGTAGACTGGAATATGTTGTGCAAATGACTTTTTATCGATGGTCCATAAGGAAATACAGGAAGTAAACACAATTTGACCGACCTTCACTCCAGTTCAGAAATTAAAAATCCCGTTTAGCTCTTTATCTGCATGCATAGAGCAGTTCAGCAGAACATCCAAAACTCAGTTTAACTGATTTTTAACGAAGATATTCTGGTGTAGGTGATGCAAATTACTTGTAATAACCAGATACATGGAGAGAAAAACATTTTGCCGACGTCCTCCCCAGTTCAGCAGTTCAAAATCCCGTTCAGCACTCAATCGTGAACTGTTCACGGGCGATCTCCTCAAGTGGGATTACATTTCCAGGGTGAAATTCGTTAGACAGGTTTATAATGTTCTGGCTTCAAACGCCAGTCACTGTTAGCTATATAATCTGATTCAGTCCGTCGCCAGGGGTGTATATGGTAGATATCGTTATCGATATGCAATCACGTCTATAGCTTTCAAGGAAACAGTTAGAAAATAAAAAAAAAGGTATATTTTGGCCAAAATTCAGACCGCTTTCTTTGAAAAATCGCAGAAGATAATACAGGTTAAGATCCACGAAATCAACTATTCCAATATTGATACCATTTAAAGCACTAGAACAATTAAATAAGCTGATAATGGCATTGCAGGGGTAAATGAAGGTAAAAAACAACAATGAAAACCTGTGAGAACTGATTGAATTTCTTTTTTCAGTGCAAGTTTTTCCTCGTAAAAACGGAAACAGCCACATAATAAGAGCCCCTTCTCTTGATTCATACTCTATTTTGGTCCAGTTATGGCGATGGTTCAAGGAGCGCTGAGAACTGAATAACGAAAGTGAATCGGTGATTGAGCCAGTGTACATATACTTTTGGTCAATAATACTAAAGTCGTGTAATAACGGTCCTACTAAAAGCCGACCGCACCCGGTCGCAACCAATCGCACCCCCCCCCCCGACCACACCTCCACCAGGGGACAGAGTGATATGGGGGCATGCACTATCATGCAGAATAGACCTGTTTCTACCAAAGTTCCAATACCCAAGTCGATACACATGTAGCGACTTAACAGATGTACGATCGTTAAAATATGTTTTCATTGTGGCCCGCGCCATAAAATAAGTCCACTATATCGGCTTATTTCAGAATCAAGTAATCCAACATGAACCTATGTGAATATTATAGGTCGATTATGAACCTATTTGCGCGCGGACATGTTGAAATTTAAGTCTTCATTATCATACATATTGTAACTTTTTCATGACAGGATCGAGTGATGTGGTGGTGTGGATGCGCTAGCATGTGTACTTATTTACTTGCATTATGTATTAGTTCTTGTGTTAAAAAATATACATATGTCTCCACTGCATGTATTCCAACTGGAGGAATATAGCATTCTACTACATCGCCTAAATCGACCGTACCAATCCATACAAAACATCATCTGAACTACGCTCAATTGTAAATATTTACTTCTCGACTCGGGTGCAACTATCGATAAAGTATCGACAGTAACTTAATTAAATTAATATATAATAATGACGTTGTATTTTGTCAGTTTGGATTTCATATCTGTAAAATAACTACTTTGAGCAAGATTATCCTCCATTTCTATTTCACCCCCTGTATCCGGCTGCCGGTATGTTATGAATATACCACAAATCCGGTGTAATAAAAATTGTTTACATGTCAACACGTGATCACTATATGACCATTTTCACAAAGATATGCCAGTTACCGTACTACTCTTTCTGGTCCGTAGATTCAGTTTGTATTCTAGTGTTGAGATATGAATTTATCAAAAACGTTCGCATCCCATTACAATGCTTTGATCTCTACTATATATTTTGGGACTTCTGTCTGTCGGATTTCGACGAAATTTTATACCTAAGGATACTTTTGTCCGGGGAGTGTTTAGACGGGTCAAATCGTGACGCCGACCTGACATTGACCTTCAAAATGGTCAATTCAATGTCAAATCGCTCCTTTCGGCGGATGAAAGCAGAGGGGAAACAGCCCGGACGAAGTCGGGTAACCCTGATAGTATCATATGATATATACTTCAAATATCGGGAAGTACATCTATATTTTTGACACCTTCAAAATGATCAATTCAATGTCAAATCGCGCCTTTAGACGGATTTCGACGAAATTTTATACCTATGGGGTACTTTTGTCCGGGGAGTGTTTTGGACGGGTCAAATCGTGACCCCGACCTGACCTTGACCTTCAAAATGGTCAATTCAATGTCAAATCGCGCCTTTCGGCGGATGAAAGCAGAGGGGAAACAGCCCGGACGAAGTCGGGTAACCCTGATAGTATCATATGATATATACTTCAAATATCGGGAAGTACATCTATATTTTTGACACATGTATATGCATTGTCAAGATATAACCGATGTCGAGCGAATAATTCCATGTAAATAGTTCCATCGTCATATACATATCACTAAAACTATATACAACAAACGATATTATGAGTTGATCATGTCTCCATGCAAGGGTTGAGATATTGCACAAATGTACAACAGAGTAAGCCCCCGTGGTGGACATTTACACATGGGGATTCCTTATACATGTACTCGTTCTGTTGCCTAATATCGACAACTCTGCGACAAAGGGCCCTACAATAAATGTACACGGGAGCAAGATCACATTGAAAGATTCACATTTGAGTTAATAATGGCTCCAAAAGTTGCAACATAGAGGTGACTTGCGTAAGCCACCCGTTGTGTATGGCAATTCTGAGCATTTTGAAGAAAAATTAACACCGAAGTCCATGTAGCACATCCATCTCTGTGCACCAGCATCAATGTAGCACTTGCACCGAAGTCCATGGAACCAAATTTGAAGAGCACACACATTCATTTCGGCGATATAAGTATACTTCTGTTTTATGTAATTTTACAGAACTCTACCCACATTAATGCAGTAGCAAAAATGGTCCTACTTCATATATACATCAACACTTATTTATTACATTTATTACCCAGAACGTCGACAGTTTTGTTTAAAAAAAACAAAAGTTTCGTGTATTTAAGTAATCTTTGTTTGATTAACTCGCTAGTACGATTAGTATGCACTTAAATTCAGTTACTTTGTTTACACAAAAACTGAATTACACGAGCAATATTATTATTTTTAACTTAAATGGCGCTCCGGGTGTTAAATTATAAACACGTGTTGATATGTCAACAACTTTTGTCATACCGGATTTGTGGTATCCACAACATACCGGAAGCCGGATACAGGGGGTGTATTTGATCACCCTATCGGAGTGTTTCACAAAATAATTGAAAAAAACAGAGAATTCAGTCAGCAGTGAATGGGTGGAATCCTACTTTGCAAAACTATATCCTGATACTATAATTGATTGGCCAGATGCTGATGCACTGTTTTTTCCGGTTGATAAAGTATCTCCGGGTATAAATACTGCCAGCAAATGCAAACGTAAGGACTGATTGAAGTGTTCGCTCAACCGACATGTTGATTCTGGTTGCATCCATCCTGCTGATTTGCTCAGCAACAAAAGGTTTGTGTATATTTATGCAATCAACGTTATTTTTTTTTACATATAAAAGCGAACAAAACACTCTATAATTATATTTCCCGAATTATAATATACACATTAGATACCATATTATAGTACTCCATCCGATCAGAAGCTCCTAAATTACTATTTCTTTGGCTCCGGGGGTTGAAAAATATTTGATTCGAATCGAAGAACCCACCAGTCAAAGGTCAGAGTGATCAGATATCGATTTTTGAAGTTTGTTATTTCTCGAGATGTGTAATAATATGTGGCTCAGAAACACGTGGTCAAACGGAGGGTCTCTGACAAAATTGCGGATGAAGTTGGATAACTCTAAAATCAGGTGGTAATACGGTCAACTTTCGTGAGTGCCTTTAATTTGACGTTTCAAATCATCCTGATGGATTGGCTTTGGGTGAATTCCGGTCAGATGGAAAAAGAACATTTTCGCAGGACTACAAGGACGTTATTTTGAAAGTTAAATTACCCTTGGAATATTTAATTTTGAAGATTGCTAATTAGTAATAGCTAGTAACCATGCATCTATCACAGGTGAAGCCAGTTGTTAGCACATACATATTATTTCGACAACAATTGGGAAATAATTATTTGGCACCTTTCATGATTAAAAAAATGCAACAAAGCAACCAAATGCAACCAAACGAACACTTTCAATTCACTGTGAAAGGATAAGTACCCCAGGACACACAGTAAATACTTCAGGTAAACCCTGTGGACATTTAGGCGCTCGCGAATGTTAACCATTCCTGAATTTCTATACGGCCCATATTCAACCATTTACATTTTAGGCGACAGCCCTATACACATTTACAAGTAACTACAGTAATGCTCTAATTAATCGACTCCTTAACCACAGCAGAATTATGGGTAACTTTTCAGGATTTAGTCGGAAATATGGCTTGTTGCCATTCATCGGAAAGCTCTCGCCGAGAGCTTTCCGATGAATGGCAACAAGCCATATTTCCGACTCAGTAATTTCCTTCACGTAGCATTGGTTTGTAATTGGTTTCACAGGTACTAATAAATGCACCTAGTTGAGATCATTTCCACGTAGTAATGCTTTAATGGCTCAATATGTAAAACATTTGCAGAAAGGTGTGCATTTTTTTTTTGCAATCGGCCATTTTGGAAAACCACCAACCCCAGATGTATGCAAAAAATTAATTAACGCCCGATTTTTAGACACCCACTACCCCCCTCCCATCCCAAAGTAAACACTTATGGATTATTTTGGGGTACTCCCCAATATACTCCATAATTATTAAACTACACATTTACAGATGCATAATCCGATTAAGCGCCCATCAATTAATATTTAATAGTTTAATAGTTTTTAGATATCGATTTTTGAAATCTATTATTTTTCACCATCGATAATTATTAGTGGCCCAGCAAACAGTCGACGAGCTTGTGGTGGCTCCGCCTTGTCTAGGACGAGTTAGTGTCGACTATTTTAATGTCAACTCTTAATATTATCTCTGTCAGCTGTCGAGGGCTAAACGAAAATAAGAAGCGACGCGACGTCCTCAACTATCTAAAATCCTTAGATGCTTCAATTTACTGTATTCAAGATACTCACTTTACCACAGATCTCCAAAATATTGTCAGATCTGAATGGGGGTTCGAATGTCGATTTGCCAGTTATAATTCACAATCTAGAGGTGTGGCGGTTCTGTTCCGAAATAATTTCCAGTTCAAGATAAATGAGACGTTTTCGGATAAAAATGGCATTTTTTTAATACTTGACATTACAATTAAGGATTTTCGGCTCACATTGGTTGTTATATATGGACCCAATAAAGATGAACCAAAATTTTACAAAGATCTAAACGACAAAATATTCGAGATTGGCAATACTCAAATTTTAATCTGTGGTGACTGGAATTTAGTCCAGGACAACTCGATCGATACAAAAAATTACGTTAACGTTAACAATCCTAAAGCGAAAGCCGAAATTGAAAATTTAAAGAGTAGACACGATTTAGTAGATCCATGGCGATTGACCCACCCCTCCACCAGACGGTACACATGGCGAAGAACCTCCCCTCTTAAGATGGCTCGACTTGATTACTTCCTTATATCGTCCGGTCTTATATCAGATAATCCTGATATTCTTCCTGGCTATCGTACCGACCACTCCTTCATCAAACTGAATCTCCAATTTAATAAAATCAAACATGGTCGTGTGTTGTGGAAATTTAATAATTCGCTTCTTTTGAAAAAGGAATATCAGGAATTAGTCAAACAAACAATTAAAGAAAATGTGGAACGGTACAGTAAGAATAACACAGAAGGCTCACTTACTGTGTCACCATCTTTGTTTCTCGATGCATTGTTGTTAGATATCAGAGGCAAAAGCATTTAGTTTTCCACCCGCGTTAAGAAGGACCAAATAAGTAATGAAAAACGGCTGATTCTAAATAAAACAGAAACCGAAAAAAAAACTGCGCGATTCAGATAGCACAGATCCGACCGATATATTGGGGAAAATTAGAGATATCGACACAGAACTGGAAAAAAATCGGAAAGTTAAAATGAACGGCCTCCTTGTCCGAACGAGAATTAAATATATGGAGGACGGGGAGAAACCAACAAAATATTTCCTTAACATGGAAAAACGAAATTTCATTTCAAAAACAATCAAAGAAGTTATAGCTGAACCCACTGGCATTATTGAATGTACCAAAAACTTTTACACAGAGTTGTATACCGAAAATCCTTTGTCGGCCAATCACGATACAAAACAAATTCCATATCACATTAGAGTTACCCCGCTTACCCCACACCAAACATCGTCTATTGAAGGCGAATTATCTCTCTCAGAACTAACAGAAGCTCTTAGAAACATGAAAAATGGAAAATCACCTGGTCCCGATGGGTTTACGGTCGAATTTTATAAACTATTTTGGCCAGAAATAGGTCCATACGTATTAGAATCATTGAATCATTGTTTTCAAAAAGGCGAACTGTCCATAATGCAAAAACAAGGAGTTATAACCATGATCCCCAAAAAAGACAAAGACAGGAAATACCTAAAGAACTGGCGCCCAATTGCACTACTGAATGTTTCCTACAAACTGGCATCCGCTTGTATTGCTAACCGCATGAAAAAAACACTCCCTTTCATTATAAACGTAGATCAGTCAGGATTTATCCCGGGCCGTTTCATCGGTGACAGTACACGCATAATATATGATATTTTATATGAAACGGACAAACGGAACATGTCTGGTATGCTTTTACTTATTAATTTCGAGAAAGCATTTGATACGGTCTCCTGGTCTTTCATCGAACAATGCTTAGAAAAATTTAATTATGGAGAAACGATCAAAAGGTGGATCAAAACATTTTACAATGATATTCAATCAGCCGTCTTAGTTAATGGCAATTTGTCTTCATTTTTTCAAGCCAGCCAGAGGCAGTAGGCAAGGCGACCCGTTATCACGGTATATTTTTCTCTCATGAGCCGAGATATTCGCTGAAATGATAAGAGGAAATAAGAAAATAATAGGTGTTACCCTCAACGAGACAGAGTACAAAATAAACCAATATGCAGATGACACTATACTTGTACTAGATGGGAGCGAAGCCAGCCTCAGAGAATCTCTATCCGTGCTTGAATCATTTGCTACTATGTCGGGCCTGAAGGCTAATCTAGACAAATGCCAAATAGCCTGGTTGGGCTCTCAGAAAATGAACACATCAGTTCCTTCAGAATGCAAACTTAAAGTTTCGAATACATTCACAGTCCTCGGAATTAAATACAGCACCAATATGTCCGAAATACCAGAAATTAATTTCAGAGACAAGATCGACAACATGAAAAAGATAATAGACAAATGGAAATATAGACATATCTCACCCATCGGTAGAATAACAATGATCAAGTCTATTCTCATTCCAAATATTGTACACCTTCTCCAATCCCTCCCAAATCCAAAGCAAGATATCCTTGACGAAATCAATAGAATTATATTCAAATTTGTATGGAACAATAAACGCGACAGGGTCAGTCGTACACAACTTTGCAGGGGTTATGAATATGGCGGACTAAAAATGATTAATATAAAACATTTCAACGATGCTCTCAAAATAACCTGGATGCGCAGATGTATCACGAAGTCACCCCCATGGTTGAACATAACACCCCGAGAAATTTCAGATCCCTTAATAGCGACTTATATGGATCAAAATACATCAACACTGTTCTATCAAAAACTGGGAACCCTTTCTGGCGCGACGTTCTTATGGCTTGGAAGAGTTGCTTGAAAAATATGCCAAACGATAACTCACCCCTAGCGACTCAGACTGTTTGGAACCACGATGAACTCCGAATGAATAAAGACGCAATAAATAGTAGCGAGTGGAAGGAAAATGGCATCTTATTTATAAACGATCTTATCACACCAGGAAATAAACTGCACACACTCGAAAGTTTCACCGCCAAATTTGATATACCCACCACTTTCTTGACATTGCAAAGTGTCAACACGCAGCTCCGCATTTTATCAAAACAGACGAAAAAAGATCTCACTAGCACAGAGACCCCCTTTATTCCAAACAATATTCACCTGCTAACAAAAAGTAAACATGGATGTAAGGAATTTTACAACCTCCTTATCTCAGACAATGGTCAATTCCCACTGTGTGTATCAAAATGGAAAAGAGATATGGGACCTAATACAACCACAAGTTCATGGTCTCATATATTATCATCGCCATTCAATTGTCTGCGAGATTCTAGATTACAATGGTTTCAATATCGGATAAATACACGTATTTTGGGAACCAAAAGGTTGCTATTTCTTATGAAAATATCTGTAGACGATTACTGTAACCGGTGTAATTTACCTGAGAACATTACCCACATATTCTATGAATGCTCTGCCGTAAAACTATTCATAAATGACACACAAAAATGGCTGGATGAACACAAGCTGGACATCTCTATCACTCGTAGCAATATAATTTTCGGCCCTCCGCCAGCAAAATTTCAGTGTCAAAAATTTATTTCTGACATTGCTTAAATATTACATATACAAAAACAAATTTGACCCCGATACCTTATCCCTGAAATCATTTCTACGTGAACTTGATGAGAGATACCGCTTAGAGAAATATATAGCACTAAAGAGAGATATCCTTAACGACTTCGAATTTGAATGGTGTGAGATATAACTTGCCCTGTCAAGTACTTTGAGGACAAATAACTATTTGTGATTATGTTCGTTTTTTTTTGTTTTTTTTATCATATCGGAGACTATAAATTACATGTATATTTAAAAGCATACAAAACGATTTCTGATGACATTCCAGTCATAAACATAGTCTGTGTAATCAAAAACACGCATGAGGTGTCTTCGAATTTGAACGTGTGTAAGGCGTGTGTGAGTTGCGAGCGAAAGTCCCCACTCCCGAAAATACCAGGACATTATTTTTGTTATTGCCATTATGCTGTATTTTAAATATATGAATATGTCCATGTATATATTGTCAATGAAGAATTAAAAAAAATAATTAAAAAAAATTAAAAACAGTCGACGAGCTGACGGTCTCGGACCAAATTGCGGATGAAGATAGATAACTCTAAAATCTAGAGGATTTCTGTTGATAATAAGGCCAAATTTCGTCGAACAACATATTGATAAATACGCTTCGGGCAATTTTATACGATAGTTGACAGTGGTTAGCATTGTTTTTGGGCATTTAATCGATTCTGATAACTGAAGCGGCATTTCTAAAAATATTGTTGTTGTTGGAATCTGATTATATGGGGACCATCGAATCGGATTGAGTACCTTTAAAGATTTGCATTTATCTATATGGCAGTTTTAAAGACTTTGAAGATTTTCCTACCGATCTGAATGAATGGTCTATGGTGCCTTTGCTTGTTGTACCATGAACTTAATTCGTATTTCCAGAGATAAGTTCAAGTAAACTCCCCACACATTTGTTTATGCCAAGATGCTGTCCAGTCATGAAACAAAGATCACAAGCATATATGTAGACAAGTAGTACATATAATATGTCTTAGAACAGGCTAATTAAATAGCGAATTATTCCAGCAATCAAATTAAACAAATTCTTTGAAGGTCAACCTGGGTAACCACAATCAATGTACGCTAAACTTGATATTCTAATGCATGTCTAAGGTACACACAAATATCATGGATGAAGATTATAGCTGTACCACACAATAGTAAGAAAGTAGGGTTACAGTTTAAGGGGTTTCCATGCCTGAGCTATCTCAGGAGGTGGAGAGTTTAGATGGATCTACACAGAAAAAGTGATCAGATATCGATTTTTGAAGTTTGTAAATTTCTCGAGATGTGGCCCAGAAAACACGTGGTCAAACGGACAAATTGCGGATGAAGATGGATAACTCTAAAATCAAGTGGTAATAATAACCATCTGATCGGATTGAGTACCTTTAAGCTAGTGCACCAACCGAAGGAACATATGCTATCTGAAGACCAAATCAAGCATATTATATACAACAATCATATTTAAAAGGTGACTTTAATCATATTTTTAAAAGGGAAATGTTGGGAACAGTGTTCTCCACAAGATAACAATTATTGGAAATGAATAACTGCTATAAAAGTACATGATCTGATTTTTTTTCCCATTTTTTTATTGGAATAAACAGACATCAGTGAACATGATCTGAACTAGTGAAAGGTTCGAATGAGTATTTAATGGCGAGCAAAACTGCTCCAAGGCAGATGACAGAATGTTAGTTTGTGTTGAAAATGTGTGAGCATCCATTTTGCAAGAACTAATATAAACATTTGGACTGAGTTGAGTTTTAGGTAATATGTCCATAGCCGAATCCCCAGCTGACCAGCTATCTCTATCACTGTGGTCTATTTATAGTTGATTGCTCCCTGCTGGAGTGCATGACCTGCATAGAACATTTGTATTAATTGGGCTGGTTCTTCAAGGTAACAGTGCTTGCAAATGGATGCTTACGATTTTCCAACACAAAACAACATTAATTTTGAATATTAAAACATAATTATTATTATTTATTAAATACTTATTCGAGCCTTGCACTTGTTCAGATCATGTACATTTTACGGCAGTTATTCATTCCCAATATGTCCATTACTAAACATATGATTAAATTCAACTTTTTGACATTTTTATTGCTATTTAATATGCTTGATGTGGTCTCCAGATAGCATATATTCCTCCAGAGGGTGTACTAGCTTTAAGTAATGGTCTGTGTGGGCCCATATACACTTTCCACCTCTTGAGATAGCTCGGGCGTGCAAACCCATTTAGACGATTTATAATTATTGAAGCAGGCCGGATTACTTAACCGTAATGAGGTGAGTTAGCTATGAAATTGATCACTGGTCACCCATCCGCATTTTTTTTGGGTTGAATTTTTTTTGGGTATGCTTAAGCATGCTATAGCAAATTTAAAAACAAACTGGATAAACCTTAGGGGCATGTTATAACTCAAAACTATCACCAAGTATTCATATTAATAATTTTGATGCCCATGAAAAACGTAATATTCCCTGGCACTAAACCTACAAAATAAGTCTGTTAAAGAATATAAGAAAAAATTATTAAAATTGTAAAAAATTGTAAAAAAATAATAACAAATGATGAAAAAGTGTTAGGCCAATGCATTCTCTTATATATGCGAGGAGACCTATGGTCGACTCGCATATATAAGAGAATGCATTGGCACAGGGTATATGGGTTGATACAAAAATCGGACTTGGCACTGAAATGGTTAACAGCACCATTTTCTTAATCAGCATCATAGCAATTCCACAGGACCCGCCAACATCATAACAAATTCGAAAGAACACGTAACCAGTCCTACCGTATAAAGCTGCTCAGTACACGTGAAATTTACAAGACTGTGACATTTCGACTACTATAGTCTACAACACCACACGCCGCATGTGATTTGTTAAATGGGGACTGTACACAAAATCCAGCCATATATGGGATCATCTCCTGTTATACTCAACAACATATATGCAACAAATGAATGGACTTGAGCTCGAGCCATAAACTCATTTTCATCACACCATGTTGTTTACATCGTTCATAGAGCACATGCGTGTATTTTGCACTCATCCCTGACTCAAATTAATTAATTTGTTTCATATATTCTGTTGAGTATAATAGAGGATGGTCCCATTAATGGCTGGATTTGGTGTACAGTCCCCCTTTATGATGGGATTCTTATTAATAATACTTTATCTTCGCATACTATTAAGTAAATCGGTCTAGGGTTATGAACCACCTGACTGGCTTGCATTTTTACTGTCTTATAATTTACAAGTGGGTATTAAAATGTTGTATACATGTAGTGCGGAACCATGGATGGGTGGTGTAATAACACAATACGTGCACGTGGGGATTACATGTATGTTTCATTTCGATTCCAGCCCAAAATGATACAACAGCCGATCAGTGCCCCCCTGACTACCCAGAGCAGAGCGGCGTTCAATGCCTGAAACGGTGTGATGAGGGTTTCGATGGTGTCGGACCATTCTGCCAAGCAACATGCCCAACGAACACTGCAGAGGATGGTGCATCAGCCTGCGCTAAGATGAGATACAAGAGGAGCACCAATAATGAGAAAGGCGCGACCATTTATCGGCAATTCGCAGCGTGCAAAACAGGCTATCGCCTAGAACATGGCGAATGCGTAGCTATCTGCCCACAAGGATCACATGACACCGGTGCTCACTGCAGTCGACGGCGATACAAACGCGGGTTTGGGAGCATTTTGAGTTGTTTCAGTTTGCCCAGTTGCTTAGGTGTCAACTGCATTGGGCTGTTGAATATATTCAGGACATATCAACACGGGACAAGAATTTCCCGAACGGCTTGCCAGGGTCTATATGCTTCCGTCCAAATGAATATTAACGCTCTTTCCAATGTTCAAAACTGCCTCACATCCAGTTGGAAAACCGTATCTCTGTCGGTTGCATTCGGTGGAGGAGTTGGAGTGGCAGCGACAGGAGAGGTGGGTGTCGCTGTCGATAGAACGCAGGGAAGAGGCATATGTTACATCGGAGGATGCGCGGGATTCAGAACTGACGTATCCATCGGTGCCGATGTCGTCTTCGGAGTTTGGAAAAGCCTGGACTCTATCCCCGGAAACTCAGTGGCATATAGTGGAGGAATTGACATACCTCTCACAGAAATTGGCGGATCCATAGCAATGGTCAAAGCGGGATCCACGCACATTGGAACAACCTTCTCGATCGGAGTTGGAGTTGGTATTATGCCTATTGAAATAGGAGTGTACAACTGTCACACATCACCAGGGAGCATTGTCGAATTTAACCTCTGAACTCTTTCGCCAGCTCGAATATTCGGACGGTAAATACATTGGCTTGAATATGACTGTTTTCAAAATGTGAACTTGTATAGGTATGACGCAGTATGACGCGCACATCGAGAAGTGTCACGTCTGCTCTTCAGAATTTAGCCCAGGCCTTACGAACGCGCATTAGGGCCACCCGAAATACCAGCGCACGCCCAAATATACAAATACACAACTCATAACGACATTCAAGTCGTTATAACGACTGCAACTCGTTATAACGAGTTGTAGGAAGTCTTTATAACGACTTGTAGAAACATTTGTTTTTATTTCTACAAATCGTTATAACGACTTCCAACAACTCGTAGGGGCCTCGGTGGCTCAATCGGTTAGGGGTACAACTCCAAGCCGTTTCGCCTTCCAGCGCTGGCGATAAGGGTTCAAATCCACATGTTTCCATCGTGGACTTTGTAACTCGAAATCGTTATCTGGGAAAGTTGCCAGTTACTTGCCGATGGCCGGTGGTTTGCCGCACATGGTCGACGAGTTTATCAGCCATTGAAATCACTGTTTGATTAGCCGTAAGTGTGCGGATTTCCTCCACCATTAAAACTGGCAATGTCGTGATATGGCCTTAGTGGCTAAAGCGACATAAAACCCTAATCATGCAATCAATCAATCAATCCAACAACTCGTTATAACGAGCTGCAACTTGTTATAAGAAGCTGTTGGAAGTCGTTATAACGAGTTGTAAGTCGTTATACACGAGTTGTTGGCAGTCAGTTGTGTATTTGTATATTTGGGGGGCGGTTGTGTTTCGGATTGCCCTTGTAATGCTCTTTCGTGCATGTCTGGTAATTTTTCGCTTTCGTCTCATTCCGGTGATCACAATAGGTCGATAATTACACAAAATATACCTATGTTAATGCCCAAAGTAATTGACCACTTAACCACAGCAGAATTATGGGTAATTTTTCAGGATTTAGTCGGCGAGAGCTTTCCGATGAATGGCAACAAGCCATATTTCCGATTAAATCCTGAAAAATTACCAATAATTCTGCTGTGGTTAAGTGGTCAATTACTTTGGGCATTACTGTATACACACAGTATATTATGTGTCTAGAAACTCATTTAACCCTTCATTAATCAATGTATTCTCCCATTCTCACATTCAGTTATACAAGTATACATTGGAACGGTCTATATTATACATTTAGAGGGGTGTTCAGGTAATAAAGACAGACGACAGATAGAAAAACTATTAACACAAGAGTAGTATTATTCATATTCATTGGTGGTAAATGTTCAGATAACAAGTTAAACAAACGGTCGTTTGTTGAACTTTATATCTGATAATTTCTAAATGGGACTGCTCGTCAATGAGTAGGCATAATTAGTATAGAAAGGGTTATATCATATAAGAAAACAAGGGGTCCTGTTTTTTCTTTGGCTTGAACATTAAACGTTCTAACTTTCCTGATATGGTATATGACTGTATGTATACCTGTACCACTGATGTGAGATAAGTTGATATACATGTATATCAGTGACTTTGTTAAGTCTTGTTAAGCCTTTCAAGAGTATATAAATTCTGTAGTTTAGCATATTTCGTTTATTTGGTGTGTATTTGTCGACAAATTATGATGATCGAGGCTCGAGTATGCCATGAATCTCTACTATGGCTAACGCCCGTATAGAAATAATATTCTGCCAGTACAAAACCTGGGAAGTTATTGTAGTTTTGACAGAGAACCTTATAAATCCGAAAAATAACGCGGGAATATATTTCTAAGTTATTACCTGTTCCTTAATAATGTAATGTCTTCACTGTATGCGAAATAGAACAATTTAAGTGATTTTTGAGCGATTTTGTTTTGTGTCCCTAAAAATTATTGAATTTCTCCTGGGTAATTAATTTAATGTTTTTTATTGCGATATAGCCTCACAAAAGTCACATAAAGCATGCAATCTCGAGCTGCGATCACACCATAATGTGAAGTAAATTATTGAGGAACAAGTATTAACAAAGAAATATATTCCTTGCCTTGTTTGTTCAATGTTATAATGTTCTTTGTCAGATCGGGTCGGATCATCAAAAAGTTCCCAGGTTTCGTACTGGTGGGTGGAATATGATATCTACGGACGTTAACCAGAGTAAAGATTCATGGCATGATCTAGACGAGGCGTGATAAAAGTGAGAAATTACTCTGTCTAAATTGATGCATGGCGATTATGAGTCACATTAACCCTTTGAGTGCCAGGGGCCGATCTCATCGGCCCTAAACCTACAAAATAAGTCTGTTAAAGAATATAAGAATAAATTATTAAAATTTAAAAAAAAAAAAAAAAAAAAAAAAAAAAAAAAAAAATTGTTAGGCCAATGCATTCTCTTATATATGCGAGGCCACCTATGGTCGACTCGCATATATAAGAGAATGCATTGGCACAGGGTATATGGGTTGATACAAAAATCGGACCTGGCACTCAAAGGGTTAAAGCGAACCTCGTTACATATGATGTGTCGAATTGTTTCGACGCCAATAAATATTACTGCCAACATTGTTGTTTGAATTTAATGGTGCCTATATAGGCGTTAGAAGCTTATTTATAGTAAATGTCTACACACCTCGACCAATCAAATCCCCCAGTCCACGAACAATATTTCTTGTATGAATATAACATTTTGTATTGAAGTTTTTTGCCAATTCATTCTGGCTTGATCAAGACAAATTTCAAATGAATATGGAGAGTTCAGTTTCTCAGAATAATGCAGAATGATTTGTAACCTACAAAAATCTCAAATAAATAAATGCGACATATCTTCACATTAAGTGTAGATGCGGGCATCGGTAAGTCCTGCGTATGGGACTGAACTCTGCATGGAGCTTGGTTGGCACATTGTACTAAATATGTTTAGCAATTGTTTTGGGTTGGTGGTTGCCTACAGTTCATATCTATATGTAGCGGTTCGTATCGATCTGGTCAATACGTCTGGACGTATATAACCGGACGAGGGATAACCCTGAGCGACTAAGACCCCTATTAACTGGTTCGCTGCTAAATATCCTACATACACATAATAAAGTGCGTATATATATTTCAATAAACAGAACATCATTGAATTTTATGCTTGGAGTATGTAATTGACTACGTTTGCACTCTTTTTCTCGAACCCCACACATATATACATTTCGGATTAGGTTATGTTTATGAGTCTGGTTGTCTGATTAGGTTATGGTTAGGAGTCTGGTTGTGTGATCAGGGTATGGTTATGAGCCTGGATATCTCATTAGATTATGAGCCTGGTTGTCCGATTGGGCTATGTTATGAGCTTGGGTGTCTTATTGTGTTATGGTTATAAGACTGGTTGTCGGATTAGGTCATGGTTATGAGCCTGGTTGTCACATTAGGATATGGTTATGAGTCTGGTTATCAGATTGGGTTATGGATATGAGCCTGGATGTCTTATTGGGTTATGGTTATAAGAATGGATGTCAGATTAGGTTAAGGTTATGAGTGGTTGTCAGACTCCATTGGGCAAAACAATTTGTCATTTTCCTTTAGCTTTTCGCAATAAAACTACTCTTTCTGACAATTTTATCGGTCGGCATCCATTCAAACTTCACAATGACATAATTTAATTATATATGTAACAATATTTCAAAAATATTACCTGACAAACATGATTTAAATGATTAAACTAAACAAACAATGCAGTGACACCGCCAAAGCCCAGATCTGGACTTCCAGCACTTTTACGTAGGTCCAAATATGGGCTTCCAGCACTGGACCAGTTAAAGACACATTATGGACTTGTTCGGGTGCGTGAAACTGATGAATTAGTACTCAGGCCCTATGCCAACTGGGAGAATGTAGCATTCTACTAACATCGCCCAAAATCTCAAAGAAATCGACCATACAACTCCATAGAAAACACCGTCTGAACTACGCTCAATTGAAAATATCATCTCGATTCGGGACGCAACAATCGGCGATAAAATAACGCAAATGATTTCGCCATCGATACTCATGCATTTAATAAATGTATAAGAATGACGGCGCACGTGTGCTGTAAATTTGGGTTAATATTATTAAAAATAACTACTTTGAGCAAGATCATTCTCCATTTCTATTTGATCACCCAACCGGAGTGTTTCGCATCACTTTAACACCACGTACGTTTTGGTTAAACTTCTTGCAAACAAATTTCGGGAGACTCTAGAAATGAGCGGTGTCCGGACGTCATTCTGTCCGTCCGTTTGTTGTCCGGATGATAACTTGAATAATATTCGACAGAATTTGATTAAACTTGGATGTGTCCTTCATGTGAGAAAGTTCCGATAAACATCGAATTTGGACCCTTTTATAGCGGCCTTTTATTATAAAATGGATTTTCTCAAATTATCTCAGGAATTTTCTTTCTGACATTTGCTACATGCAATTAATGTAACACAAAGTGAAAAACAATAAATCTGTTGAAAATATAACCCAACTTTCTTTACTTTTATGACATGAACACTTTTTAAAAATTCAATCGTACCAAGATAGACACAATAGACCTTTTTCACAAATGCAGTTTATACATACATGATATGATATCTAAAGTAAAGATCGCGGTTGAATTCACAGCTGTGAGTTACCTGCATGTAAACGTTTTTCAAATGTCAGAACACGAGAACTATTATACATATATATAGTGTGAACACAGCTATCGCCCAGGGTCCTGTAAACTATACAACTTATACAGACGGTAACAATGAAAGTTAGTTGTTATAACCCTATAGGCCACATCCATTGAAATTGTGCGAAGATAAAGTACTACTAATAAGAAACCCACCATATTATAACGCACATGCATGATGGTTGTACGGTGTCAGATGGACGTGGAACGTCAAAGAGCGTTGGTTGTTAATCTATTCATAATATGGTAAACTGAAGAACGTTCGTTGTTGGCCTATGTAAAATGAAGAGCGTTTAACTAACTTTTATGAAGCTGGAAATATTGCTATAATAATTTGGCAAGTGTTTATTTTAGAGTACGTTAATATGTTGTACATTTGACGATATATCGAATCACTCGTTCCAAATTATGTATAACTAAGTTCAAATAAGTAGTGACTCTGGCAGGGTGATCAATTAGAAATAGAGAATAATCTTGCTCAAAGTAGTTAAATCTAAATTGACACCACGCACGTTCATTCTTATATACTAATTAAATGCAGTGACTCTCGATTGCGAAACCGTTTTCATTACGCCCATGCATTTCGCTGTTCTGGTCGTGCTAATGGAGCGATTGGGATATCTCGCAGGACAACACATTTCGGCTTTCACGCGATGCGAGTTATTTTAGGAAATTGTAGTAAGGCTGATCTGGCCGTGTCAATGGAGCTATGGAGCGATGGGGATATCTTACAGGACAACACATCTTAGCGGATGTCTCATTGTTGCAGTATGTAATATGACCGCGTCAATTGCTTAAAATTGATATTTAGGTATGAATAATCCATCCGCACTTGACATGGGGTAGGTATTGTTTTTTATTATATGACTGTCATTATTTTAACTAAATACCACCATTGTTTGGTGATGGTTTTCCGATTAATCGGATCATGATACTATCGTGATCCGATTCCATACCATGCGTGTCTGAATCAGAACGAGGCTCCTGAACTATTTTCAATTGAGACTCTTCTTCTTAAAATTGTTGTTGTTGATTAAATTGTTGCGATTCGTTCATTAAATTTGATTTCAGCGTATCACCTTTTTCGCAATACAATTTCAGAGGTTGGTTGTAATAATTAAGTTCAATTGGTCATATAATAAATATATTACTACTACAGTGACGTGATCTGAGTCTCCACATCACGTCTCGTTGAGAAGGTGAGATCACGGATCAGACTCGCAGCCTGCGGCAGCTCGTCTGATCCGTGATCTCACCTTCTCAACTCGGCGTGATATGGAGACTCAGATCACTTCACTGTAGTGATAACCTCTATATATATTCCGTTGTCTCCGTATCATGTACATTGGCTGGGGAATAAATAGACAGAACACAACGAGTGTTTGAATCGAGAATCTTTTATCGAATGAGTTGCGGATGGCGCAAGGGTATATTTCGCGAGAGCGTAGCTCGAGCGAAATATAACTTTGCGCCGTCCGCAACGAGTTCGATAAAAGATTCGAGATTATGATGCAAGTTGTGTTCTGTATTTATTCTACACCGTTCAGTCAGATAAGTTCAATCCATGAATGTCACCTCCATTGTTACTATAGCTACCTTTATTTAAGTCTGACAAATAACCAGTAATTATGGGGGAATCACCGGAAGCGGATGATCGACGTAACGTATGTCATCTTTCTTGGCGACAACGTCAACAAGAATAGTTCCGGCTTGTATTCCACTAGGGGTATACACTACTATGGATTCAATGGCTGAGATTCCGTTGAATACACGTGCCTTATGTCAATGGGTGTGGAATAAAGTGTATTATATATAAAAAAAACAATGGCTGGGCCACTCAGTTGGAATGTAGAATAAAGGTCGTATTGCGAAGTATCGGGCGCGTATTTAATCCGATTAGTAGATCTTTGGTCCGCATTTATATAGGCTTTGCGGTGTGGTGAATGAGAAATCTGCAGTAATAAGCCGTAGTTGTTGCAATAATTTGAAGGATTAGTTGTTTTAACGGAATTCTGAGGTGGTGCATTCATGAAACCAATATATTTTGTATTATAATTTATATATATAATAATATGATATTGAGAGCGTTATTTCTGACTGTGGTTTTCTTGTTAGTTTATCGCCGATAGTTGTGTCCCGAATCGAGAAGTAAATATTTACAATTGAGCGTAGTTCAGATGATGTTTTTTTTTCATGGAGCGCTATACGGTCGATTTGCTTGAGATTTTCGGCGATGTTAGTACATCATTCTGCATACCCGGCCCCATTGATGGCATAGCACCTGAATACTAACTTACCAGTTTCACGTACCCGAACAAGTCCATAATAATTATGTCTTTAACCTTGAACATTGTAGGTCCCTTTAAATCAAGTATGGCGATTGACACAATTATTCACTATCTATCGCCACTCAACATTAAAGAGAATTTTTATAAAATTATGTATTGGTCCTAATTGATTGCATCCAGACAGAACACACCACTCAAGTGACTTGATAAATATCCTTGCAGGCTGGTTGTTGTATCCGTTTGTTATAGTGTTTATGAGTACTGGGCACGTGTTGACTTATACTGGTGTTTTTCATTGGCATCAGTGCAAATGTTTTAGGGTATACTGTTTACAGTATAAATCATATAGGTCCAAATTTCTCTTTAAAGATACGGGCGGCGCTGGCGGTGGGTATGCTGTTAAAATATTCAGCTGCGTCAAAAACCGCCATAAACAGAAAGAATAGTAAAATATAGACAGACCGTGTTCTTATACCAATCAGAAATATGGCATAAACAGTATTTTATTGTCAAGTGTTTTTCCTTTGTTATGTAAACAAAAGCATAAAAACGTTACAGCACCTGACTTTTGTTTTGATCCGGATATGGTAAACATAAAGAGCGTTATTTGTAACTGTTTTCCTGATATGGAAATAATAAAGAGCGTTTTTTATCATTTGTGTATGATCAACCAATAGAATTGCGCTGTGTTATGTAAACAGAAGCACAACATCTGTAACATGAGCAGGCTCTTGTTTACGTACACCATCGTACGTCTTGACGACAATATACTATTTACGCGCTGATTATGTTTGGCTTATGAACAAAACTATATATATATTAATATTCCTTCTGTTGATGGCAATTTGAACAAATATATGAATATTTCTGCAACGAACGCCGGCCGTGTCTTTAAATCTGAAAGATTGACATTTGCGTAAACTTTTTTGCAAAAAAATCATGTCCGGGAATTGACATTTAAATCTTGTGTTTTCGTAACTAGTGTCAGAATTGCACTAAAAATAATGTCATATTTTAGACCACACCGCAAAATTCAAACTTCACTACAAAGGGTTAATTCCTGTGTCAAGAGCTATTTGACCCATGGGAAATAATAGGGAAGAGGTGTGAAATATTTTTTAGGCTAAGAAACACACAAGGCTAATGACCAATCAGGGCCCAGTGTCTATTGTATTCTCTCCTATATCCTATATCCGCTAGATGTCACTCCGAATCATATTTACACCAGTGTAACCACAGGGGCCTGTAACGGGCTCCGCTGTTCGCCCCCTTTTGCGCTGCCCATATACGCCGCCTCTGCATACGCGCCTGCTTCATGTTAATGGTACTATAATACTATCATTAACGTGAAGCAGGCGCGTAGGCATATATAGAGGCGGCGTATATGGGCAGCGCAAAGGGGGGGCGAACAGCAGAGCGCGTTACAGGCCCATGTGAGTGTAATCTAGACACGAATATAAAATAGATTAATCTACGTATATACGGTCACACCATCGTACGTTAATTTCTAGTCCGTTTATCGTACACAAAATATTACTCTAAGATTCGCATTGGTCCATGGTCGCACTATATGTACGTTTCCATGGCGTCAACTATCTACGTAAGGAGTATACGTATATACACATTCAAAGCTGAAAAGACAAGATAAGAGACACATGATGCTAAAACATTAAGTGTCAATGACAATCTAGCTTATCTCGACCTACTGCTGAAATCATGACATTACCACAACAATTTTATGACTTAGATATATAAACAAGATAACCACCGTGGTGGCGGCCGTGGTGGCGGCCGATCGGAACCAAAATAGAATGTTCTCGTCTGGGCGTTAGCCAAAACCAGCATATGAAATTTTGTGGTGATCGGATGAAAAATATGGCCTGTAGACTGTGCTAAATAAATTGTGAACAGACTCACAGACTTCCGCATACTCGAAGGTAATAGCTCAGATTGACTTCGTCAAGGTCAGCTAACCATGCTCCGATGCCCTCGGCCCGCCCCATTAGATCAAACGATTATTGTAAATCACAATTGACATATTCAGGGGGGCGGCTGGACAACGTCAAGAGATATATTGGGGGAGAGGCAGTGACGCAGCCCTTGATCCACTAGATGCACACCTACCTTTCTACACAACACTTCCAGTAATAACGAGAAAGCCATAGTCAGAAATGTTAACGCCACCAAGATCATATTATTAGCCATAAATATAAATTATAATATAAAATATATTGGTTACATGAATGCACCGCCTCAGAATTCCGTTAAAACAACTAATCCTTCAAATTATTACAAAAAAACTACGGCTTATTACTGCTGAAGGGGTCACTCTCACCAAAAAAAGTGCTGAAGGGTACATATGTTTTCAAAATGTGCTGAAGGGTACACAGGGTTTGAAATGTCATTATAAAGGACATTCAGTCTTCGTATCTGCCATGATTTCTGTCAGAGAACAATTGTTTACGTTCCAATGAATATTAAAATGTACTGAAAACAAACTGCTAATGGACGCCAGACTTTCATAAACACAATTTATGTAATGGTGTTCGTGCCGATCACAAACCCTGTGTACCCTTCAGTACATTTTCAAACCCTGTGTACCCTTCAGCACTTTTTTTGGTGAGAGTGACGCCTTATTACTGCAGATATTTCATTCACCAAACCAGAAACTTCTAAATGCGGATCAAAATTTGTGTTCCCGCCATAAAATCTTCAAGTGTGCATGACCCGGCCATTGTTCATAGCTAAACATCGAACGCAATTAACGCGTCATAATACATGTAGTTATATACTGCAGCTATAAGACATTCAGCGAATACACACCCCACGAAAACGCGAAATGCTTTTGCGCTTGTGTTGCTTTTGCGCTCACTTCTCCGCGATCTTGTCTGTGGCATCGACCAACCGGCTGTCACGATTGTCAAAAATTTGTCAAATCTTTGTCAAAAGTTCCGACCAATCAGCTATCTGCCTTTATCGGGCATCCCCTACGTAACATTACTCTATTTTTAGAATCACAGGCAGCTTGAATCTGAGGGGGGTTTTCCGTGCAACTGAAGTGGGGAAATACTCTTTGCATTTGAGCGTTAAATCTCATCCTTAAAAATTTGTCTATAATTCATGTTTTCAGTACGTATATATGAGTACTTATATTGTGGATCTTTAATGACTAGTTTCTTTCGCATTTAATATGTGAAAGGTGAGTTGTTGACAATTATAAACTTTCGGCATATTCCGTAACTGAAAATTTTGTGAAATTCGTCTGCAGTGGAATGTTTTGATTGTCATTGATTCGTTAATTACGAGACTAATCAACCGAATGAAAACAACATATCTTATAGAACATGACTCGTATATTATTCTGCACCAGGCTAGCGAATGACGACTTTCATTTCGCATTATTTTAGTTTTTATCGCAATTTTACCGTTGTCTATGGAGATTCCCCATGTTAATTTTGTCAACATTGACAAAAATATTTTTTATTGTTTGTCCAATTTCTAGCTAGATTCTAGCATGGTCAGAGCATACTTTGACCTATCGGGTGATAATAGACGTTCAATCAGTGTGCACAACAATTATTGATCACAATGAGGCAGGTTAAATCTTAAAAATTGTAAATTTTAGTTTTCGTGTGAAGAAAAAGTTCATTTAAATTGCTTTAAATATGCTCAACAACATTTCAGTTGAATGGTAACATATTAACATATATACAGACACCGGGTAACTCCACATTGCAATAAATATGTTTTTATTAGTGAAAATTATGTCGCGAAATTTTCTGAAGAAAATTGTGAATTGTTAGCTTATTTAATTTAATTTACTGATTAATATTTGCTCAACACTTACTCATTATCAATTCTGAGGGGTAGCGCAAGATTCTGGCCTGCGCCCAGGGGGAAGTCATAATCATTTCACTGAAGCCTGTTTTCAGGCGGCATCCTCACATGGCTCAACCAATCAGCTGATGCAATGCTACAGTGCTGAAGCACAGGCAATCGTCACCCGGTCTATTATAGTCTACACCATTATAATATACGATACGTGTGTCGGTATATTATGCACAATATAATGATATATGATGCCCAGCTATACTTAAAGTAGTTGGCAACCTCTAACGTGGTGTCACCCCGGTAATACTGCAGTATTATACTGCGGTGACCTCCAACACCATGATAATTAAGGTTACCGCTTCAACACGGCATGTAGGTGTGACGAGCACAGGATTCACATACGATCCGGCAACAAGTTGCACACAAGCTGCAAGTCCCGACTAAAAGTTACTTCCTGTTTACGTGTCAGACAAAATCATCTTGACAAGAATGTAATTATGCGGAGCACAGATCCATCACACAAATATCGTTCCAATAAGCTATACATATTATATTAACCCAAATTATATTCCCCCACATTCAGATCATATCAGGACACATTTAGAAGCATTTATTTGGAAGTTTTGAGGTCGCACATTTATGTATTTAACATTGAAGCGAGTGCGTCTCCGGCAATGTCGGAAGCTTTTTGGCCTGCGACCTCGGTTATCACAAATAGCGAATTTTCACATCAAAATGGTAACTTCCCATGATATATGGTTGTTATGCCTATAACAATCATATATCAATGCACCCCTCCACAATTATCCAAACCCTGGAAAAGTTCGGGAAAGTCAAATATATTCAATTATAAAACACCCCAAATTTCGACGCACATAAAAGAAATCAACCCGGTGCTTCCCGATTTCCATAAATAGTAAGAAAACAACAAAGTCCCATTTGTTGAAATTATAAGGCAATTGTCGGGTATACATCACTATATTACCCCGAACAAATGCCAACCCAAGGAAAAGTAAAATAAGTGAGTTTTGATCCAAAAATATGACGGCATATTTTTGCATTACGAATACACGGCCGCCATTAAAATTAGACTGCGAGCTAAAAGGGAAATCCCCTATCACAAATATAGAAGCAGATCGGTGCTCGCCAGCTAGCCTGTGATTGGCTGGGTTTCAATGATTCTGATTGGTTGCAACTTTGTGCCACCAGGTGCCCTGGGATGGGTATAAAAGGAGGTCTCAGACCTGGAGAACCTCAGTTGGGTCACGGCTCAATTCAATGTAAGCTAGCTCGAAGCCTAAGTGCTCGAAGCAAAAGCTCGAATCTTTAAGATCGAAGCATAAAGGCTTAAGTAAGGTGTTACCCTAAGTGGTAAACCTTGGAAGTGTATAGAGACTAAGTGGGCAGTTTTACGAGGTTAAAACTGCCAAAGTCCTGCCACGGGCAGAACTTGAACAGACAGTTAGCTGGAAACTGTCGGTCTCTATTGTGTTTACAGATTGGCAAGGCCAAGTCTGTATAGTGTATAGAGACTAAGTGTGCAGTTTTACGAGGTTAAAACTGACAAAGTCCTGCCACGGGCAGAACTTAGACAGTTAGCTGGAAACTGTCAGTCTCTATTGTTAGGGGTATAGTGTAGTGTTTCCCTTGAGCACTTAGAAAAATAAGGGTGGTGGCAGCAATTTAAGTAGAATCAACCCAGACATTAAAATCCCCTTGGGCGTCTGGGCGACCCACGAGTCGGAATCATATTCCTTTTTATGGCATGCAGTCGTTAGACCGCTCGGTTAATTCATACCCCCGGTTGCATGTTACATAAAGTGGTGGCAGCGGTGGGATTGATTGATTCTAAAAATAACTTGTTAGAATAGATTAAGATTGATTTTTTTTTTATTGTAATTAAATATTAAATGTTGGTTCTTTAAATTTAACTTTGAAATGGCTTCTGATATTCCGGTAGGTATTATGTTATTTGAAGATATACATGAAGCTTCTCAAAGTAATGAATATTGTGCATATATGGGCCTTGATGTTCTTGAATTTACAATGTGTGGAAATTTTTGTATTGCTTTCTTTTATCTTGAAGAATTAAATGAAGTAATCAGTCATTGTGATCTCAGTAGTTACAATCACATCATTTTTCAAGCCTCAGAAATTGGATGTTAGGTAAACATCCAACTTCACTCAGATAATTTTGTTTGTTGACAGTTGATAATTATTAAGTATGTCAGATAGCAATTCCTCCCATCTAATTCCTGTAACGGAGCACTTGTCTAGCCTTCGTGCCAAAGTTGCACAAATGAAGGATGGAAATGATAGACAATTAGATTTGTTGAGGGAAACAATACGAAGACACAAAGAGTCATGTCTTAGTGCCAATGACAGTGAAGTGGTCTTTGAACCCCGTGGATTTCAGCATCAAGCTCACCACAGAAACGACTCTCAAGTAGAGCATGTGTATGACGATATAACTCTTCCGCTAAGACCACATTCTGTTGCTTTTGGTGATCAGTTAAAACTCAACCAAAATGACATGCAACATGAAAATACAACTGTACCAATGACAAAATACTCAGAAGAGTATTATGACCCAATGAATCGTCCCCAAGAGACAAAGCCCGAACAAAGACTGAGAAAATACTCAGAAGAGTATTATGACCCGATGAATTGTCCTCAAGAGACAAAACCCGAACAAATACTGAGAAAATACTCAGAAGAGTATCATGTCCCATTGCATCGAGAGACAACACCCACACAAAGTGATTGTGAGTCAAGGACTCAAACACAAAGTAATTTCCCAATAAAGTCCACATTGGTGGACTTCACAAGTCATTCCAGGCTTCATGATGAACTGGATATGTTCAATGGTTGTAGTGATGCAACCATGTCTCCCAGAGAGCGTGAGCTGTCCCAACAAATTGAAAATCTTGAAAAAGAGTTAAATACAATGAGAGAAAATTCTTATAAGTCTAGACAGCCCGGTGATCATATACGATTCGAGGATGAGAAACCAAAGGGGCCCCCTCGATATCCACCCACCGAAGCACGACGTGCCGATTATGTGGCTAGACCACATACTGACAAATCTGATCTTTCATTCTCCCAGAAATTTCCCATAAGGTCAGAAACTCCAACTAAAAATCCTGTGTTTGGAATTAAAAGTAAGACTCCAACACCATATCCACTGTATCCAGGTCATAGAATGGATGCACAAGGCGACTTGTTTCGGATGAATGGTCCATCCCAGGTATCTAATGTGAAAAATCCAGCCAACCAACCAATGAATCTCATTCAGAGATTTCCCACACATAATAACCAAAATGATAATTTAAATTATGAGTCAAATTTTCGCAGCAGTAATGAAACCCCACATGGTGAGAACCGACCACTATATAACTACCCACCGATATCACAACCCCCAATGCAATATTCAATAAGTGGGATGAATCAAACCCGCCCAACAGTCATGCCATCTACATATGATGGTACCATCTCATGGATGGACTACAGTGCACACTTTGACGCTTGTTCAAGATTGAACAGTTGGTCCATTGAAGAAAAAGGTCTTTATCTCGCTGTCTCGCTAAGAGGCCAGGCACAAGGTGTTCTGGGAGACATGCCCATAGGTATGGAGCGAGACTTTCAAACACTTGTAAGTGCAATCGAAGACAGATTTGCAGCTACAAATCAAACAGAACTCTTCAGAGTTCAATTACGAGAACGTCGCCAGAGGGCTGGTGACACACTCCCAGAGTTGGGACAGTCTATAAGAAGACTCGCCAACCTTGCCTATAAGTCGGCCCCACTTGAAGTGAGGGACACCCTTGCCAAGGAGCAATTTATTGATGCCTTGTACGACTCAGAGATTCGTCTCAGAGTCAAACAAAGCAGGCCCCGATGTTTGAATGATGCCATTAGGCATGCAGTAGAACTGGAGACATTTGTCAAATCAGAAAAGAAACATCAATTTGCAAGACAAATTGACTTAGATACAGCTGCATTATATTCAGTAACAGAGGAATCTAACACGAATGCAATCTTAGAAAAGATACAAAAATCTATAAAAGATTTACAAAGAGATGTGGATCATAAAATTGATAAGTCTATAAAATCTATTGCTCTTCTACGAGCAGAAATAAGTGAAAGGCCACATGAGCAATCACCCAGTCAAAACCCTCAAATATATCACAGGCCTAATGACACAGCAAGACTATGCTACACGTGTCAATCCCCTAACCACTTGAACAGAAATTGCCCAAACGGAAAATTTGACCCCAGGATTGATAGAAAATTTGAACCCCAGAATAATAATGGAAAATTTGACCACCAGAATGACAAAAGGTTTGGCCCACAAAATGGTAGAAAATATGACCTTCCAAATATCCATAGGGATGTGACAGTAGTTGGTCAAAGGGAATCAGGATTATTTGTCAACTGCAAAGTCATGGGCAAGCCTGCACAATTTCTAGTGGACACTGGAGCTAGTGTTTCACTTATATCAACTGAGCTGTACAACAGTATCAGTGATAGACCTCAGCCCGGCAAAACTCAAACCCCAGATTTGTACTCTGCCTCAGGAAATCTCATTCCAACTCAAGGCACAGCCCTTTTCCCCATTGAGATAGGTGGAAAATTCATCCACCAAAGTATGGTAATATCATAACTTAATGTTGCTGGTATTCTTGGAGTTGACATGATGATCAAACATGAGTGCATAGTAGATGTACCTAGAAGAACATTTATCATGAATGGCCATGATGTTGAAATGCTCTGGAGGTCCAACAAAGGAAGCTATAGAGTAGCATTATCTCACTAAAGTGTAAATACTGATTAAATCATTGTTTGTATAAAATTATTGTGTTCTTTATATATATTGTGTAAAGGGAAGTGGTGACTATCTGGGGGAGCATCGAGTCCCAGATGACCAGAGCTTAAATGCAAACACAACCCCTTGGTGCTATTTGCAGGAATAGCACCATGACTAGATGTCGAGGGATGGGCGTGCCCTCGTAAAATGGCTGTGCCGTGTTCAGGGAAAGTAACCCCCTGAGCACGTTAAAAATCCACTGCGATGTTTCGTGGTAAGAGTAGGCCGGCTTGCTGGCCCGTCCAGTGATAAAAAACCTGCACAAATCTGAACCCGATCCAAAAATTCTTTGGCTTACACCTAGTTGAAATCTGTTTAAAAACCACGAATTGATCGAAGTTGAAGATGTTGAAATTGTTGCAACCAATCAGACTTCCTTGAATAACTTGTTTATGTTTTTACATTTATTCATCAAATTTTCTTTAAACTAACACGAATGCCTTACCACCGTGGTCTATGCAAAAAGACTATCACAGTTTCATTGACTGAATCAATAAAATCAATTTACCAAAGTACCGGTACTGCCCAATTACTGGACTTCAACAATAGGTGCAGTCCTCACATGAACTCGCGAGTTTTCCAATATAAGGCATCCAGCTCAAACTTTCGCCTTGTACTATCATGCCATTCTTTTCTGTTGATGACGCCTTCATGAATAAAGTTGAAAGCGAGACTGAACGTCATGATTTATCAAGTGACAAATTATCTTTCTCAGAGCTTATCACCATGATCTTTTCAAATGGCATTTCTATATCATTCTCCCCGGAAGATCACTACTATTTTAAATTTGGACTTGGACATTAAGCCGCGAGAATCCAGGCATTGTATCAGTGTCATGCGACCTTAGGCAGACCTCCTTCCAAAAGCCAGATAGTAACATTTTCCCAAGATCTTTTCAAATGGCATTTCTATATCATTCTCCCCGGAAGATCACTACTATTTTAAATTTGGACTTGGACATTAAGCCGCGAGAATCCAGGCATTGTATCAGTGTCATGCGACCTTAGGCAGACCTCCTTCCAAAAGCCAGATAGTAACATTTTCCCAAGCTCTTTTCAAATGGCATTTCTATATCATTCTCCCAGGAAGATTACTACTATTTTAAATTTGGACTTGGACATTAAGCCGCGAGAATCCAGGCATTGTATCAGTGTCATGCGACCTTAGGCAGACCTCCTTCCAAAAGTCAGATAGTACCATCTGTCCAAGCTATCTGTCAACAGATAAATATCCTCAGTTTGCAATAAAAGATTTTCCGCATGCAGGGACGCATGCATTTTCGAAGGCGTGGGTGGTGTGACGAGCACAGGATTCACATACGATCCGGCAACAAGTTGCACACAAGCTGCAAGTCCCGACTAAAAGTTACTTCCTGTTTACGTGTCAGACAAAATCATCTTGACAAGAATGTAATTATGCGGAGCACAGATCCATCACACAAATATCGTTCCAATAAGCTATACATATTATATTAACCCAAATTATATTCCCCCACATTCAGATCATATCAGGACACATTTAGAAGCATTTATTTGGAAGTTTTGAGGTCGCACATTTATGTATTTAACATTGAAGCGAGTGCGTCTCCGGCAATGTCGGAAGCTTTTTGGCCTGCGACCTCGGTTATCACAAATAGCGAATTTTCACATCAAAATGGTAACTTCCCATGATATATGGTTGTTATGCCTATAACAATCATATATCAATGCACCCCTCCACAATTATCCAAACCCTGGAAAAGTTCGGGAAAGTCAAATATATTCAATTATAAAACACCCCAAATTTCGACGCACATAAAAGAAATCAACCCGGTGCTTCCCGATTTCCATAAATAGTAAGAAAACAACAAAGTCCCATTTGTTGAAATTATAAGGCAATTGTCGGGTATACATCACTATATTACCCCGAACAAATGCCAACCCAAGGAAAAGTAAAATAAGTGAGTTTTGATCCAAAAATATGACGGCATATTTTTGCATTACGAATACACGGCCGCCATTAAAATTAGACTGCGAGCTAAAAGGGAAATCCCCTATCACAAATATAGAAGCAGATCGGTGCTCGCCAGCTAGCCTGTGATTGGCTGGGTTTCAATGATTCTGATTGGTTGCAACTTTGTGCCACCAGGTGCCCTGGGATGGGTATAAAAGGAGGTCTCAGACCTGGAGAACCTCAGTTGGGTCACGGCTCAATTCAATGTAAGCTAGCTCGAAGCCTAAGTGCTCGAAGCAAAAGCTCGAATCTTTAAGATCGAAGCATAAAGGCTTAAGTAAGGTGTTACCCTAAGTGGTAAACCTTGGAAGTGTATAGAGACTAAGTGGGCAGTTTTACGAGGTTAAAACTGCCAAAGTCCTGCCACGGGCAGAACTTGAACAGACAGTTAGCTGGAAACTGTCGGTCTCTATTGTGTTTACAGATTGGCAAGGCCAAGTCTGTATAGTGTATAGAGACTAAGTGTGCAGTTTTACGAGGTTAAAACTGACAAAGTCCTGCCACGGGCAGAACTTAGACAGTTAGCTGGAAACTGTCAGTCTCTATTGTTAGGGGTATAGTGTAGTGTTTCCCTTGAGCACTTAGAAAAATAAGGGTGGTGGCAGCAATTTAAGTAGAATCAACCCAGACATTAAAATCCCCTTGGGCGTCTGGGCGACCCACGAGTCGGAATCATATTCCTTTTTATGGCATGCAGTCGTTAGACCGCTCGGTTAATTCATACCCCCGGTTGCATGTTACATAGCACTGTTGCACCACAATGCATGCAATCCGGATTCGCAGGCATGAAAATAAAATGCAGTGATTCTCCTTATATATCTGTGGAACTGGAAGCATGGATGCCCTTCGTTATACATGTAGGTTATAATTTAGAAATAACAGTTACCAAATTATGAAAATTACCCCAAAAATATACTAATAGTATAGGATATATGATCATATGAATGTGTTATTATCCGCAAAACACTTTCTGTGAGCCAAGCGTTTGTTTATATATAGCTCGTAAATAGTGACCGATATGCAAAACTCTTAACATCGTGGCGTTCATTTAGAAGAGTGATTCATGGTGACCCATCAAACACTGAAATCTTTAGACGTGAAGATTAGCGATAGCTACATGTATACCGGTATGTTGTAAACAACTTGGTGGCATTTCTAACAAAAGTTTAATTAGTTGGGGGATCTCCTCGGTTTTGAGATTTGCTTATCGCATACTCTTTACATGCTTACTGTTTGGTTACGTAACATGGCTTTTGTTCACATAACACAGATTACATGACAATAACATGCCGCAATTTATTCGATATTTATGATTGGTATAAAAACAAAATTTGTCAATAATATATTATTTCTGTTTATGGCGGTTTTAATGGATGTGACTATCTTAACAGCAAAACCCACCATCTTTAACAAGATCCGCATGGGAATATTGATTTCTTTAACTATTTGCGGGTGTGACGATCCGCTAATAGACCGCGGTTTCATAAGCGAACGGTACCATAACTCCACTACTGTGGCTGTTTCGATACCGCTGTTGATACCGTATACTACCGGTAATACCGTCGTCATTACCGGGGTAGCACCCCATTTTCCAAGTAAGTTACTTTGATTATAGTGGTACGGTGCACATGTCAGTCTACTATGCACCATAATAATATACAATACCTGTGTCCGTCTACTATACATCACTATAATATACAATATGCATGTCAGTCTACTATAATTTGTAATATATATTATAATGGTGTGCATTAGACCGACCCACATATTTTATATTATAATGGTGTGCAGTAGACCGACAGGCTTATCATATAGTATAATGGTGTATAGTAGACCGACCCGCATATCATATATTATAATCGTGTATAGACAGAGACAGACACATATATTATAATGGTGTATAGTAGACCGACCTCGCATATCGTATATTACACCCTATTATAATGGTGTATCAGCTCACCAGCATGCGTATGGTGTATTATAATGGTATGAAGCAAACCGATCCACCGATCATATAATAACTATATACCTGCTAGTCTCAAGAAAACGCAAAGAGGAAATATTAATATAACAAAAATTTATAATGCAGCCAATTAATCTATTAATATGATTAATTGAAGGTCTCAAGCCCTTGAAAATGCAGAGAGGAAATTTTTGTATAAGGACGATAGGTGTACTCGCACAAATTGTGAGATGAAATTCATTCAGAAACAAATAAACAAAAGTCCCAGGTCAAGGTCCACGCCCCTTTCCAAATCCCAAATAAAATAATGACAGGACACATTAGAGGTGAACTCTGTGCAATTAAACAAAACCAGTCAGTGTTTGGCATATATGCCCTCACATAACATCGAAGGATGTATGGGAGGCCGTTTTCACATTTATTCCTTAAGTGCGCTTAAGCGCAAATATTTTGCGCTTAAGTGTAAATATTTGTCATTAAGTGCAAATAACCTCTGCTATTTGCACTTAAGCACAAATGATTTGAGCTTAAGCGAAGCGAAGCCTAATACCATACACTGAAAACCTAAGAACATACATATGGGAGGCCCTTTTCACATTTATTATTGATTTGCGCTTAAACTTAAGCGCAAATATTTGCGCTTGAGCGTAAATGATTTGCGCTTAAGTGCAAACATGCGTCTAACAATTTATTTGCGCTTAATGCTAATAATTTGTGCTTAACTGCTAATCATTTTCACTTAAGCGTTAGTCATTTGCGCTTAAGCGCAAATAACTGACACCCCCTTACTCCCCTCCAATTATGAATGATTGAGTCCATCTAATAGTAGTAGTCCAATACAGACTCGAAACTTAAAGAAAAAACATATTTCCATATGCACATCAGCATCTCTGCCCCTGGTGTCCCGATAATTGGTGCCTCACTCCCAGAGCTCTTGTATATTTTATTAAAGGGACATTTCCTGCACAGATATAATTACCATTTCCATGGCCATAAAAAGGTAATTAGGGGTTAATGAGAGGGGGCTTGCTTCCCTCATATGGTGTACTTATTGACTTGAAAGAAGGGGGAATCCTATTTTCATATTATCAGCATCCCTGCCCCCAAAAATATATTTAATATATTTTATAAAAGAGACATATCCTTTACAGATCTATACCATTTCCATGTTCAAAAAAGGGAATGATGGGTTACTGGGGGGATTTCTTCACTCATATGGTGGGCCTATATAGACTTGAGTGGTGTGTTTAGGCACTGTGCCATTTAAAATTAATTAAGGGGGGGATCAATGCGTATGAATTTTTAAGCACAAATATTTACGCTTAAGCCCAAATATTTGCGCTTAAGCACAAATAAGTAATAAATGTGAAAACACCCTTCCATTCATACATGTGTATGTGCACTCTAATACATACACAATTACACGCATGTGTTAACACACGCATATAACTTACATATAGAGACAGACATATATTACACACATGCACACATGAACAATGATGCATCCATATGGGTTCATAGGGTTGATGGTGGGAAGGTTTAATTTCAAAAAAAAAAATTGGAAAAAATACTACCGAAAAAGAAGTCAAATTAAAAATTGACAGAAACTGTTTAACTCTTTCTATACTAAACGAATTATTGCACACAGCTATTAAAGTATATGCATGAATTGTTTAAAAACTATAAAAAAAACATAATAATAATGGTGAATGATTCATGTTCACACATTGTATGATCGTGCTTATACATTGGGTGGCAGCAGTGGGATTTTATATGCTGATTGCATTGAACTCAAGGGCAAGAGCATTGTTTGTGAGGGTTAACCTAGTTAGTTCACTGCACTGTGTTGCTTCACTGTGTTTTGACTGTGGATGTAGTCTTTTTGCCCAGCAGGTGGCGTTTACTTTTGACACTTCAAACTCAACGATTGTCAAGGTTCTTGCGCGCTGCGAGATATCCCATCGCTATAGCTCAATTTGACACGGCCAGATTAGCTTTTCTACAATATCCTAAAACAAATAAAGCTTCTCAAATCATCGGCATAGTCAATAGAACTTTCACGAACTTGGACATTCCAACTACAGCTTTTACCGGACTCGGGTCGCAGTACAACTTTAACGCGTCCCAAAATAACCGGAAAAAACAATTATCTATTTATAAAACCTACATAGGTCCATGGAATTCTATAATTTGGCCAACAGTATACACCGGTGGCGTTAATAATATTGTGCATTCGTTGATCTCCGTAAGGCATTTGACACGGTGTGGAGAGACGCGTTATGGTTGAAGATGCTAGATTGTGGAATTAACGGCAAGATAGTTATGATTATTAAGGACATGTATAGTAAAATTCAAATGTGTGTTAAAGAGGGCGGAGCAAAATCCGAGTTCTTTTCTAGCAATGTTGGCCTATTTCAATGTGAATTAATGTCACCATTTCTATTTTCTTTATATATTAACGACCTCACAACCTTTCTATCAAATTGTGCAATAAATAACCTCCAATTTCTAGACAATATGTACATGGAATATATTGGAATTTATATCAAATTACTTTGTATGTTTTATGCAGACGACACGGTCCTGATTACCGAGAACGAGGAAAATATGCACCGCGCTTTGCGGGCATTTTCCGACTATACCGATGCATGGAAGCTCCACGTTAATACTAGAAAGACTAAAATTGTGATTTTCTGTAAAAAAAACTACCGAAAAACCTGCCGATATTCATGTACAGGGGAGGAGAATTGGAAATAGTTAAAGAATTCAAATATATTGGGGTTAATTTCTTTTATAATGGGAGATTTTGCAACGCATTGAAACAAATTCATAACACAGCAATGTATGGCCTGTTCAATAAAGTGCGCAAACTCCACCTTCCAGTGAATTTAATGCTGAAACTCTTCGATATTATGGTAACTCCAATAGCTCTTTATGGTAGTGAAGTTTGGTGCTTCGAAAAATGTGATATTATAGAGAAATTGCATAGGAAATTTTGTAAAATCCTTTTGCGCATGAAATCTAGCACAGCTAATTATATGGTATACGGAGAGCTTGGTAGACATCCACTGATAATTGATATAAAATGCAGGGCGTTGTCATATTGGTCAAAACTAAACTCCTCCGACGGATCTGAATTGGCAAAGTATATTGATCTAGTGATGAAGGAGGTCCATAATAATGATAGCACATATTCTGGAAAACTTAAATGGTTTGAGTTTATAAAAATGACCCTGAGTGAGATAGGTTTGTTGTCCCGATGGGATACTCAAACTGGACTCACGGGGGACGGAGATCAGGAATATTAAATCTCGTCTGATTGAAGAACACTGCATGGATTAAAATGTTTCGTGACCCGAAGGAATCTAAATCATCAAGGGGAACTTTATGTAGTAATATAAAGCGTCATTCCAGTATTAGTCGTTACCTTATTTATCTACCACAACATCTCATACCAGCATTGGTGAAATTTAGGAGAGCAAACCATAGACTGCCAAACGAGCTTTCAAGATGGCGAAAACACGAGAGTTTACTATGCAAAATGTGCGGTTCGGAAACATTTGACGAGTATCATGCATATTCTTTTGATCTGCGATAATTTGGTCACACTCAGGAGAAAATACATTCCTGACTATTACTGGTCAAACCCTTTACTAGAAAAGTGTTATGGACTCCATGCGATTGAAAATATATCAATATTGAAGAACTTAAGCATTTATTTAAATTGAAACATGTTTTTAAAGTATACAACTAAGACAGTACACTGATCTATAGAGATCCATGTGAATTTATATACACATATTTCTGTATACATAGGTATATGCTCGTGTGCAAATATATGTATACAGTATGCATATGATATATTTATATGAGTATTACATACAATTTATTATGTATGAACATGAAATTCTGATGACAATGTTATTCATACCAATGTACATAGTGTATATATGTTATTATGCATGTTCCACATTAATTTGTGGCTTTTCGCATTAAACTCATTCATTCAGAAATGTCACATATAGTACATGTATAATTAATTATTAATTATAAGCTTTAAATAGTTCGAACTGACCTTGACCTTAGAAATATTGGAAAAATCGTATACGATTGAATTGGGTCCGTCATGAAATGGAGCATGCTCCATTTTACTCGGACCGACAGGAGCAACGTATACGAAAACGGATGCGACTTATATACGCATACGTAAACAAGATGATTTATACGCAGGTATGCGTGCCTATAGCTTTATGGAATTACAGTACGTTAAATGTTTAGGCTTATTGTCCCCCGACTTGTTTTTTCTTTGGTAGTTACCCAAATCTAATATCTATGAGAGCGGTTCGTATCGGTCTGGTCAATAAGTATGGACGTAACCGGACGAAGGATAACTCTGAGCGACTAAAACCCCATGTCGGGCTACGACAGGCTACGGTCACACCATATTACGCTGTTCAATACGTCAGTCGTATACGTCATCGGATTAGAATGAAAAATCCTGTGGTCACACCTATGTGTACCCTGAAATTTTCGTATACGTTACTCCTGTCCGTCCGAATAAAATGGATCATGCTCCATTTTTTGACGGACCGAATTCAATAGTATATAATTATGATTTTTGTCAATATCTTCAAGGTCAGTTCGAACTGTTAAAAAGCATATACTTATACATGCAGTACGTGACATTTCTTATTACTGGAAGATATGCGTAGAGGGTATGTGTGCGTCTATTGGATCAAGAGCTGCGTCACCTCCCTTCCTATAGTCGGATTCCTTATGTCGAAAAAAATGGTCGCGCGTTTTCGGAATGTTAAAAGCGATGTGAGAACGGTTTCTATACCACCAGTGTGTCTATTTTCAGAATCGACCTGTTTCCAGCTTGATATTTTAGTGGAAACAGGTTTTTGTGAGGCTTTTGTTTGTGTACCCCTCTATTTTTCCCCGTCCACCTGGTAATAAAAAACATGCTATTACGCATAGCAAGTTCGGTAAGTGGCTTTCTTTGTTTATGGAAATCGCAAAACATTGAGAGATCTTGCCACAAATTACTTAATTACATATCTTAATGTGGAATTATATCATAAAATCATCAGATGAATTGTATTTATGACTGAATTTTAAATTTTCTTTCCCAAATATTAAGGTATTGTATATTCTTAAAATCAGCTACATCACATATAGACGAACATGAACAATCTACAAGGATATCTTGATCATATGCCACAAACAAAACTTCGATACATCGATTTTTGGTAAGGATATTGCAGAAAAGCTAACCCTACCCCTACCCTAGCTGATTTCACAAGTCAGATTCCTTTGGTCGAAAACAACGGTCGCGCAATTTCGGATTGTCTAAAACGACATGCGAACGGGTTATTTATCATTAGCGTGTCTACTTTCAGAGTTTACCTGTGTCCAGTTGAAATTTATTGCAAAAAAAGTGTTTTTGGACAGTTTTGAGAATTTAAAGAGCGTTTACTTATTATACAAATATTAATCCTCATAACTAACCTTCTGGTGGACTATGCGAGTTGAAATTAACAAAAGTATCAAATATGGCGGTCTACTTTCAGAGTCTATTTGTTTCCAGTCTGACATTTTGGTGGAAACAAATTGTTTGGGCGTGTTTAAAAATTTAAACAGCGTTTCCTCATTACACTGCAAATAAGAGTGTTCAGATTTGAACGCGTTCAGCCCCGGATGTGTTCAATTACTGAACAGTAAGTGTTCAATTTTGAACGTATATGTTCAGAAAACTCATTTATGAACGGTAGTGTTCAAACCTGCATGGACGTCGATCCGCTTGCGTTAGTATACTTAGTTACTTCGCATATGCTTACGGGATTAATGAATACTCGTTTGTAAAAATGATGTCTTGTGACTTCTATTTTGAACAATTGTGAAACTAAATGCGGATGCGCTGGTCTATTTTGCTTCACGATGAGTTTTGTTTTGAGCATTTTCCAGATCGGTAGAAAACATATCAGGGACGTGGTGGCGACACGGGAGAAGGGGCGGGGTAGTTGTAAATTGCAAATCCCAGATATAAAATTACACCCCTCCCCAAATGGAAATTGTCCCACTCAGTCAAATCCGTATCACATATCCGTGAATTTATATAGTGTTCATATACAGTACTACAGTTGCGAACAAAACTAATGTTGGACCCTATAGAGAGTTTGACAATTTACTCAAATATTCACAGTGGTGGAACTTAATGGCTATCATATATGCATGGCTCTTACATGTAATCTATCGTAACTACATGTGATTTTACCAAATTAACTTGCAATATAGTCAGGCCACCAGATACAATAGTTGATAAAAATGTGGTTCACATCAATCACATACATCACAATCACGTGCTTCAGTGATAATGTCAACTATTCTACAAATGTAATGTTTATCAAGACTAAAGTTTTAGGATGTCGTTGTAAAATTGATTGATGTTGTTTTTTCATCAATTGACAAAATTAATGTTTATTGCCAGGACGAAGTACCGCATAATACGGACTTGTGTGCTAACAATTCTGCGAGTCATATTTCTGTAAGTGTCAGTCAAAACTTTTAGGACATGGGAATATATTTTTTATTTCGTGCCCACGAAATACTAATTCGTGGCCACGAAATAACTAATTCGTGGCCACAAAATAACTAATTCGTGGCCACGAAATAACTAATTGTGATATACGATTGTCAGTCCCATTATTGTAATGGAAGCGGATAGAGATGATCTGATTGTAGTTGACGGCGATTTGAGATAAATGGTGTTGTAGGGTGGCCCGTAAAACGAATTAAGTAATCACCCATTTCACCAACCCGATCCAAAGATGCCGCCGTCCTGGGGGTGGGTCACACATGGCACAACGACATTCAGTATATCTTGGGGTCACCTTACAGCGCCAATTATACCACACCAAAACGATTAAGGGTGGAGAAATTGTATAGGTGCCATATTTGAACCCATCTGGGGCGGCCATTTTGGATCGGGGATGGTGAAAGCCGGTGAATATTTAGTTTGTCTCAGTGGTCACCCTACAGCACACTGTGTTCTACCTAAAATGGGGGTGGGGCAATTGCATGGTACCATATATGGACCCCTCTGATCACTCATTTCCTGTTCTCCCGTTCTCTCTGGGCTATAGTTTATATCGGACGGTCATGTCCCCATAGAGCACGGGTCCCACGCCATAAGGGGTTTATAGTAGGTTTTCTGCGATCGTACGCATTGTTTCCAAAACATCAAGTGTAACCATACCGTAAAGGTATCTGGATATATACAAAGGTCAATCAGTTATTTCGTGGCCACGAACTAGTATTTCGTGACCACGAATTAGTTATTTCTTGGCAAGAATTAGTATTTCGTGGCCACCAACTTAGTTATTTCGTGGTCACGAATTAGTATTTCGTTGCCTCGAATTAGTATTTCGTGGCCACGAATTAGTATTTCGTGGCCAGGAAATAGATAAACAATTTCCCATGTCCTAAACCAGCCACCGTAGATTATGGATCATTCTGTTTTAGTATTAAATTTGGAGAAACCCGACCAGCATCAATGTAACAACTACAACAACTCATCTATGCCAATGATATGTTTAGCCATACATGTGGATAGGGTGGTATTGTTTAAAAATGTTAAACAATGTTATCATGTCCATATGTATTGCTAAATATTACTGGGCATATATATATATGGTTGTTCTATAATTCCCGGTCGGGTTTATCAAAATTTGGAGTTTAAATTATGTTCATCTGACGATAAAGAAAACATTTTCTCCGTCCACTCGATACATCCCCCGGGATACGTGCTTCGCATACTAAATTAACATCTTAGTCAACATAACAAATCACTCCCTCAAATCCTTTGCCACAAGAAAAAAAAAATTGTCACTATAAATAGGCAAGACATCTATGGACACTTTCTAAGAGGTAATTTATTTATAAGAAGATATATATATGCATTATGTGCTTGGTCTTATATATAGTACAACACAGTAAGATGCAAGTGACACAGTGCGGGGACAATACTGTGTCGAAGAACATAGTTGAGGGGACCCTTCCATCATCCTTCATAATGCATCATGATTCCATCTGTTGTGAATAAACCATCGACTTAGGCTTAATGGATCGTTCTCCCCCAATAATATACTTGGCTTTGATCCGATCAACACCCTGGGCCGTGGTATTTCCCCGTAAATTAGATAGTGTCTATAGTTGGATGGTATTGGTTATGTTCAGATGGTGACACAGATATGAAATTGTACATGTTTGTGCCCCATGGGCCATTGATCATTATAAGATCAAGAACCTTAGTCTAGGAAATTACCGGGAATTCACTGGAAGTTGCAATTGTAGCTGATATAGGGTCAACGTTTGCGTTTCCGATGCAGTTAATACCCAAATGTGAAATTTGAGATATACCTGGCTGTCAAAGTGAACCAGATGTCTTATTTAAGGTTAGCAACGGTTGCTAACCAAATGCCACAATGGTGTACTAATCATTCATTGGTATTGCCTTAAGTAGGTCAGTGTCTAATTGCATGGTGCTGGTTTTGTTCAAAGTTGGGCACATGTATGTCTAAACACATGCAGCCATGTTCTGCATAGGCCACTGATCATTATACGATCGGGAGACTTGCCACCGGTCCCGATAGCTCCTTAGTAGCAGTTACTAAGCACATATTCGGAATTTGCAGGAAAATGCAACTATGGTTGATATCTATTTTACTCATTAAGCTCTACTTTAGTGGAAATTCGAATTTGCTTGATTTTCACAGCTATACACGAAGCGTGGAGATTAACTGCGGTCAGAATATTGATGGTAAATATTGGGTTTCAGTCGCTGTACTGAAGTTGGCCAATGTAACTGGCATGGGAAGTGTGAAATCAAAGCCTATACCGTTATAGTAAAGACTCAGCTGCACCGAAATGTCCATTTATCAGTAGCACAAATCATGCGAAAACACATATCCTCTCAGTGCATGTGGGTAGACTCCGATGACAACGATTGGGTTAATGACAACGAACAACTACCATCTATACCTATGTATTGGTGACACTACATCCCGTTATGATCAACGATGTGGTTTTAAAAACTAGTCAGTGGACATCAAGACAGACAAGTTTAAAAAAAAACACTAATATAATATGTAATCACATCGTGAACAGTCTTGTTGTGACTATATTCGTTTTGAGTCAACATGCTACATATTATCGATATTGCAAAACCATTCGACACTTACTTTTGCCAATTACTGTATCTTGATGCATAACTATATCATACACTGCTTCTATTAACTCACGGATAGTTACAGTGGGTCAAACGCGAGTGTTAGTCTATATATATAGTTGCGCACGATTGCCAATAAGTGATATTACAATCAACGTTTGAGCATAACACGAAATTCTCCATAGGGTTAAGTGTTAAATTTTGATCGCAACTGTAGCCAGCAAGAATCATCTGATCACATCCATTCTTTTTTAAACTTCGTCTGTGTTTCACACTTAGTATTTTTTAGGAATATCAGTACGCGTATATCGTCATACGCAAAATGGCCCCATTTATCCAAACTACAATAATCTCCATAGGGCTCAGTGTTAAATTTTGATCACAACTGTAGCCAACAAGAATTAACCGATCACATCAAAATTTTCAAAAATACATGTAACTGTGATATCTAGTAGTTTGGAGAAGTTTCAAATCGCACCGATCACCATACGCCCGATGGCACCATCTATCGTTTTCTGTAAATACGAAACGCTCTCTAAATTATGTTGACCCCGATTTAGGACGACCCGCCAAAATTCAAGAATGGAAACAAGTCAATCCTGAAAACACACCTACTGGGCATACATAATCCGTTTTCAGATCGCTTTTAACAAACCAAAAATGCAAAATGACATAAGGAATCCGACTATCCCCTAATATACCACCCGAAGATCTCCTTCCGTCCTTCCTGGATATGTTAATTGTGATTTACTGCATAGTTCGTTATTGCCGCCGAGTGTGCGGAAGTATGTGAGTCTGTTCAAAATTCATTTAGCACAGTATACAGGCCGTATTCCTCATCCAATCCCCACCATTAATGCCATATGTTGGTTTGGGCCAATGCCTGGACGAGAACGTCCTATTTTGGTTCCGTTCCGCCGCCCAAAATGGCCGCTATGGTGGTCATCTTGTTTAAATACTTCAGTCATAAAATTGTTGTGGTAACTGGTGGTAATGTAATAATTTCAGCAGTAGGTCGAAATTAGCTACAGTTTCTTTGACACTTTAATTTTTCTAGCATGTCTCTTATCTTGTATTTTCAGCTTTGATTGTATACGTACTTGTTACGGAGAGATTTATCGCCATGGAAACATATATAGTGTAACCGAGGAACGGTGCGAATCGTAGAGGAATACGTGTACTAGTGCTAGTGCTACGGTCGATTTGCTTTAGATTTTCGGCGATTTTATGAAAATGAAGCATTCCTACAGATAGCATATATAGCGCCTGAAATCCAACTTATCGTTTTCCCACGCCGAACAAGTTCATGATATGTCTGTAACCTTGAGAATTGTAGATCCCTTAATTTAATTCAAGTATGGCCATGACACAATTATTTACTATCTATCGCCACTCACATTAAAACGATTTTAAATCAAATTATATATTAATGTCAATTGATTGAATCGACACAGTTTAACAACTAAACTGATTAATGAACTCTGGGTAAATGTAGCATAGTATTTGCCGTAGTCGATCACTTATATCGACCTCGCAAACCTGACTGATGAAAGCTTGTACCCACAAGCTTTCACCAGCAGGCCTAGTTGAGATTACCCTTGAGTGGTTTTAATCATTACTTCTCGTATCGCCTGTATAAGGTCGCATTAGATATTCGTGCGAATGATTCAAGAATTCACGCAGGTAATTAACATGCATGAGCGAATTCGTTTCGTGGCCGATTTCTGTAGTCATTGTTTTGTTATCTTGCAAGGGAGCAGGGTAAGCTGATTTGTCAGTGTAAGGGAAGGTCATATGAACTACTGTCTGGTGAGGTTGTCAGAGTTAATATTTTGCCATACCAAATAACATTTTCATGCCTCGATATTTGGTACAATTATTTTACTGCAACAGAATATAATTCTCGTCACAATTATTGAATCTAACCAATGCAGGTCACGACATCTGGTTTCCATACAAAACAATGTCGTATAATTCGCATTGTGACATAACGCGATAATCAGATTATAATACAAACAGTCTACATTCAATTTCTAGCCGTCGGCGAAAAACAAATACTTTTGAATAGACCAAGCCACAGGCGGTATCAAGATAATCAGTAATTAATAAGCTGACTACGGGAACCATTGATACATTGTGCAACTAATTCGCACCGCATCACGCTGACAGATCTCAGAATCTTTTATGATAACATTAATGGCTTTCGCCTAGATAAGATAACTTTATTGCAATATAGACATCCAAATGTGGACAGGTTGCCTAAATACATGTACATAATGACATTGAAACATGAAATAAGAGAGCACAAAAATACATATACACAAGATAGATACAACAATATGTTATGATATGACACCCTTGGTAGCAGATCGGGTGATAATTTCGCGGATGTGAGCCTTTATGTATTCATGGCTGATAACATTGATCTTTGTTTAAAACATAAGTTAATCTTACGGCATATTAACGAACAGACATTCGGGTCATTGTTACTCATAATAAATATAAATTTGTCAGTTTCTTTCCATTGTAAAAATCCCGGCTTATATAATTCTAACTGTGAGTAGAGATCATTTCTTATGGACTTATATGCGTTACATTCGGTAATAAAGTGAATCTTATTTTCTATAGACTTTCCTTCTTCGCAAAATAAGCATATTCTAGCTGCTTCGGATTTAACAGGATAGATATGTCTTAGTTTTTCAATAGCAAGGTTATGATTACTGATTCGCAAACGTGTAAACATACTTCTTGCCTCATTGTTGATTGTATATTTGAGATAGGGTTCTATATAATATCCATGTTTGACAAGCGCATATGTTCTCAATTTATTACCACCATCTCCTCTGATTGCGGTAGTTGCCGTAAGCACTTTGGTGAATTCCGATCGGTATGCCTCTTTCAGTTGGCTACATAAGTTTATCGCCGCGGGCCGAATCTTCGCATCTTTTGGGCATTTTATTGTACGTTCCCTTTGATAAGTTTATAATCGGTGTACGCATCATTAAGTAACGTGTGACGCTCGTGCCGTTGTAATTTGACATTGAATGCGAAGAATTTGATGGTGGCATCTATTGTAATAGGATATCTGCCCAGCTCCGCCATCGCTGCGTAATTTGACGCTTTGTTGCCTATTCCAAGAGCCATTTTACAATATTCAACGTGCAGCTTCTCTCCGTCCAAATCTTTTCTATTGAATATATGATGTTCATTTATCCACAGTTCCGAGCCATATAATAGAATAGGCTTTATTAACTGATCGAAAAGTTTAACGAGAATCGGTGGTGATGGCGCATGATTGCTTTGAAGTGATCGCTTGAGGCTATGCATTGCTCGACATGCTTTATTAATCATTTCCGCTTGTGCCATAGCAAATTTGCCTTTCTTGTGAAATACGATACCTAGGTATGAGTAATGATCCACGGGTGAAATTATATCATGAGCCAAGTTAAACGTGGGAGTTGTTACTGTTCGTTTATTTGTGAATAAGATAGATTTGGTTTTGTCGGTATTTATTTGAAGTGCGTTCGATTCTGCGAAGTGTTGTAAATTATCAAGACATCTTTGCATGCCTCTGGGGGATGTGGATAGCAATACCAGATCGTCCGCGAATAACAGGTGATTAATTGGGTTTTCATTTATAAAAGCTGGTTTGCATTCTGTATCGAAGATGGATGATATACCGTCTATGTATATTTTGAATAACGTAGGTGAAATTGAACACCCCTGTCTGACTCCAATTGTAGAAAGTAGCGGCGGGCCCACACCATTGCTAGTTTTCAGTTGATATGTACTTTTATGATAAATAGATTTAATTACTCGGAGAATCTGGCCGTCTATACCAAGCCGCCTCATTTTATTGAAAAGCGTGCATCTGTCTACTGTATCAAATGCTTTCCTGAAATCGACGAAAACTGCATATAGTGGTTTTTTTTAACCCTCTTTACGTATTTATCAACGATAGTTTTTAAAACAAAGGCACTATCAACCGTGCTTCTGCCCTCGCGAAATCCAAATTGATTGTCACTTATCAGATTATGGTCCTCAAGAAATGAATTAATCCGGGAGTTTATTACCTTGTTGAAAAGTGTGCCAACGGCCGAACTCAAAGCAATAGGCCGGTAATTATTTGGGTCAAAACGGTTCCCTTTCTTGTATAAAAGTGTGAGTACAGATTTGCTCCAATCCGTTGGGTAATGTCCCGATGACAGGATGCGGTTAAATAATTTTGCGAAGCAGCCTACCATGTTAGGAACCAGTACCTTTAATAGTTCATTAGAAACGTTATCTGGTCCTGGTGCTTTGTTGCGTTTCAAATTCTTAGTTGCTGTCAAAATTTCTTGTGCCGAGATTATTGTATTACTTATAAGTTGTTTTGGTGGTGGTAAATTATAATTTGTTATTTCTGCATTTGTCTGACTTTGTGGTCTGCAAAGTAGCGTGTTAACAAAATTAACTGCTACATCCGGATCTAGTGAAGTTCCCTCTTTTGGGCCATCGGTAAATTGTTTCACTAATTTCCAATATTCCGAGGGTTGCCTGTAGAGAGTTTGTCCAATTTTTCACATAAATTCTGATAGTAAGTTCTTGTTTTCTGTTTTAATTGCCGCTTGTATTGTTTCTTTAGTGTGACAAATTTGACGTATATTAACTTATCATGTGGGTTCTTCCTCATAGTTGTTATGGCTTTATCTAAGTCCATTTTAAGTGTTCGACAACGATCGTCGAACCATGGATGCTTTTTCGGGGTTCCATATTTGCGTCTATAAACTACCTTTGAAGCAGCTGATTCGTTTATTTCAGTTATAACTGTCATAAGATCATCCGTAGACTGTTCTATGTCCGCCATAGTGGGGGCATAATTATGATTCATAAAATTATTTAGTTTCCATTTGATGTATGGTTGATTTATCTTTTGGTATGCCAATTGGTCACTTTCAGGGGTCCATTTCAATTTATATGTTGGTCTGATATATTTGTATTTTGGTTCTATGTCCGATGGGTTTCGGATTGGTACTTTATATTCAATATGAGCTGAAAGTTGGCAGTGATCAGAAAGTACATTAGGTGATTGAACACATAGATAATCTACATCCGCCAAGTATCTATCTGATATTATTATGTAATCGACTACACTAGCACCGTTGTATTGGTAAGATCTGACGCTCCCAAGGCGATCTCCACTACATCGTCCGTTCACAATTCGTAACTCGGCGGTGCGACATAGAGATAGAAGTTGTTCACCAAAGGAGTTCACTACCTTGTCAATACTATTTCGGGGCTCCCTATCGGATCGATCATTTTCCGAAATAACGAAATCAGGTCGCTCCGCGGTGCGAGCATTAAAGTCACCGCCTAATATAACCATGTCCGAGTCGTTTACTTCAATAAGCTTTGTCTCTAGACATGATAAAATAGAGTCTAGGTCAGTTGTCTTGGCTCGTTCGGATGACCAGTAGGTCGAGTTACGCGGTGGTGCATAGATTGACATGAACCATATCTTTGATGGTAAGTTGAACATTTTCCCATCAAATTCGGCTAGAATTGCTATTTCCCCAAGCTTGGTTGATCCCCGAAAGAAAGGTTTGAACCTTGAATTGAAATAAAAACAGATGCCACCTTTTTGTTTTTCGGATTTATCCCTGCACCGATGTATGCATTCGAAACCTGATAACTCGATATTAGAATTTTGACTATGCCAAGTTTCTGTTAATGTGACAAAGTCATATCGTTTCATTTGCTTGAGAAAATGTTCATCATTTATTTTCCGATTTAGTCCCTGGATGTTCCAGGATGTGTAGCTTACCCTGGAAGTTCTGTTTAGAATAGACATATTAGGTCTTTTGCAGGTTTATATTCTATCAAGATTTAAATAGATATTTAAGATTGAGATTTTACTTTGATATAAATATATATGTATATATATCTAATTAATCGAGGCTATAGGCCACTGGAGAGGATCAAGTACATTTGTTTGTTAAGCGTGTGTTTGAGTATAGGCTGAAAGGAATATAAATATAAACTGAATCAGCTTAACGGTACATCTGGTGTTCTAACGAGTTCATTGAAACTCCATTAAGAAAGTCCCTAAATAATCCAGTCAGGTTCATTCGAAAAACTTCACTTTCATGAGTAGGTTGATGTGTCCTGTTGGTTGGCCTGGTGCCCATGAACGGGGAACAGCCCCCATGTGGTGTAATGTCTCCTTTGTAATCTGGCCGCTGACGCGGCAGGCTGTTTGGCCTGGGGCTTGAGTTCGGACGACGGCAACCCTGTGGTTTAATGTCTCGGTCTCGATATCCCTGGTTAGTGTGGTGAACGGCGCCACCAGGGGGTCCGAATTGGTGGTTCGTATTGAACCTTTGCGGCATCTGCTGATTACGGTGTTTCCGATCAACTGGCCTGTGTGGAACGGACTGCTTCCTGTAAGAATCGCGGTAAACAGACGATTTGGCATGTTTGAGGTTATGTGCTATCACTTTGATGCCAGTATCATTTACATGCCAATTGTCTCGATACAGATGGCTTTTTAGCTTGCCATATGTATATAACAAGTCATTGTTGCACGCTAATCAAGCGTTGGCATTATTTCGCAGTTAAGCAGTTGGTGACATAACTTGTTAATTACCACACGTAACGGAGTAGTGCGTGTTATGACACCGGGTGCCATAGCGGGTGCAAAAGCCACATCCCTTTATTCTCGACCAATCACTGAAGAGCAGAAATGAGAATAAGAACTATGGAATCTCTGGTACGAGTCATTCCAGCAGCACTCACAGGAACATCTCATCGAGTCAGCAGCACTCTTTATCGGAAAGTCTTCCTCCGTAAGGAGAACTTATAAAATTACCTCTAAGAGTAAAATCAAAGAGTAAACTTATATAAAATTGCTTAAACAAAGTGTAAAACTTCAAAAAATTGCTAAAAATCAGATATGGCCAGCAAACAAACACCCGCTTCGCAGTGCCCTTCTCAGGGCGCCGATTCAAGTGAGCTTATTGCCTACCTGAAAGAAGACAACAAATCGCTCAAGAAACAGATCGCCGGTCTAGAAATACAACTTGCTGGGTTCAGAGCCTCTATCGACAAGATGGCCGACCGCTTACCCGAAAAGCAACCCACAGCAGAGAAATCGTCCAACAAAAAAGAGAAAAACAAAAAGAAACCTGAGAAAAACACCACGACACCTGCCACATCATCAGCTCCAGTTCCAGATTTCGCCGCAAAACTACCCTCAGCAACCTCTGTACCGCCAGCAACTCCAGTACCCATCGTTCAAAAAAACCACGAAGACCACATCGAAGTTGAAATGACAGACGCTGAACAAGACATCTCCGACGAAGAATTCGCCACCGTCTTCAAAAACAAAAGAAGACGAAAAGAAAGCATGATGATTCCAGATCCTATCAGCCCAATCAGCACGCCAGCCAAAAAGATACGAACGCACAAACAGCCTAGCCCGACAAAAGAACCAGAACGACAAGCGACCAATCACTCCAGCAACAATCCAACCAAGCGAAGAGACATCATAATAGTCGAAAACCTTACCAGCGAGATGAAGCAGAGTCCACATTTCCTCCATAGAACGATCACGACAAAATATCCCATCCGGACATCAACAACCAGAGCCGGCACTCTGCTAATCTATCCACAGAATGATGAAACAAAGCAATATCTACTGACAAAAGCAAAAGACATCCCAGCTTTCAAAGACAACAACATTACGTTCAGACTAACCAACGGAAGCCGTCACCAGAGCACACCAACGACTCATAAAGCCGTTATATGTGGCATACCTCCATCTGTCACAGATGACGACATTACACAAGACATTGGCGACAAATACACTGTACAAAGACTAAAGAGCTCCCATGACAACCAACCAACATGGAAAGTTAAAATCACCTGCGAGAACAAAGAAGCAAAGCAACTTATAATGAACGGCGTCAGACTAGGCTCCAACTTAAACAAATACAAAGTCATCGAATACAAAGAACGACCACACGTAACCCAGTGCTACAAATGTCAAAAGTTCAATCACACGGCCGAATTCTGCAAAAGCAACGACATAATCTGCAAAAATTGCGCGGGAAATCACAAACACCAAGACTGCACCAGTAACATCAAAAGATGCGCGAACTGCGACAGTGATCACCACTCAGCATACAAGGGATGCACAGTTTTTAAAACTGAAGTTACAACAAAAGAAACACAAAAGCTCACATACGCAGCCGCCACAAGCAAACCCGCCGACATCACTGAAACCCTAAAGCTTGCAGCTGTAATAACATCGACCATTGTCAGCGCCCTGTCTGACAAACAAAGAGATCCACGAAATATCAAAGACAGCGTGTGTCAATACGTCGAACATGCTGTCAACACCATATACAGAACTCAACTCACAAAAGAAACCATCCAACAGTTCACATACAGACGTTAAAACAACACATCCAAAGCTGACACGCCCAAGCACACAAGCCGATTGTAACACCTACAATGGCTGACACGACCAAACAGACTACAACAACACGCCACACACACAACTTGCCCACACAAAAACACTCTTTTCACCTACTCCACGTTAACATAAACGGACTATCTGCTAAACGCCAAATTCTTCAAGAGTACATCACCGACCAACAACCAGACGTTATCGCCATCAACGAAACGAAACTCAACGACAACAGCAGGGTTAGCTTCACCAACTACAAGATCGCCCGCCGTGACCGTACCGCACACGGTGGCGGGGTCGCTCTCCTCATCCATAAAGACCTGAAACACGCCATGCTCAACACCGACGACCTAGACGAAGAAACCCTGGCAGTAGAAGTCACCATTCGCAGTGCCAAGACTGCCATCATCGCCACATATAACCCGCCAAATACAGACCTCAGCAATGCCTCCTTCAAACACTTCACATCAACCCACCGCCACTGCATCTTCATCGGAGACTACAACGCGAAGCACACCTACTACGGCTGTAAAAATACCAACAGAAACGGTGACCGAATGTTCAACATCATCGAAGATCTTGATCTACTCATACTAAACAACATAGACGAACCAACACATCACCACGCGGCGACCAACAAATGGGACATCCTAGACCTAGCCATTGCCACTCCATCCATCGCATCTAAAGGAATCATGTGCTATATTGGAGACGACGTATCCAGCGACCACCTACCCGTACACATAAGATCCAGCAATGCCTCAACCGATCGCCACCCGAAAACCCTCCGCCGCAACCTAAATAAAGCCGACTGGGACAGTTTCCGACAGCAACTCACCAACAGCATAGACAATTCACCCATCACATCAACCAGCGACATTGACGCGACATGCCAGCACCTATCCCAAACCCTCGAATCAGCCCTAGATACAGCATGCCCGAAACAACAAGTCAACACCACAGCATGGCGAGTCTCCCCCGAAACTCTGAAAATGATCCGACTTAAACGCAAGCTAAGAAGACTACAGCAGAAAAACCCAAACGACATGTACTACCGAAATCTTTACAACAACATGAACAGACAAGTCAAAACGGCAGTCAAAAAAGAAAAACAAGCATCCTGGCAGCGGTCGACAACCGAACTCGGCGATAAAAGAATGAACAGAAACTTCTGGAGTACCTTCAAATCCCTTACCGGCACAGGAAAAAACAACAACAGCACAGAAAAACCCCTCAAAAAAACCGATGGCAGCCTGACCTCAGGAGACAAAGAAAAAGCAGAAGCCTTCGCCGACAACCTACAAAAAATCCACAACACCCACCAAGGCCCAGCCTACGACGACGCCTTCAAAGCAACTGTAGAAAACCACATCAAAGACAACCCCGACCTCTTCAAACCACTTCCAAGTACCACCAACGACCACGATGATGTCTTCCCCGTAGCATCTCCAATCACACAAGACGAAATCGCATCTAACCTAAAGAAGGGAAAAGGCAACTCAGCACCAGGCAACGACAGCATCACATACGCCATCCTACGACAAGCCCCTCCAGCCTTCTTCGCCAGACTACTCCTTCTATTCAACGCCTGCCTGACCATTGGATACTTCCCAACAGCATGGAAAACCGCCGTCGGTATCATGATACCCAAGCCAGAAAAAGACCGCGCCATTCCCAACAACTATCGACCCATCAGCCTCCTCCAATGTACCGGGAAACTATTCGAAAGAATTATCAGCAGCCGACTACGAGAGCACCTTGAATCCTCCAACTTCTTCAACCCGTGGCAGCGTGGCTACCGACAAGGCAAAGAAGGCATGGAACACATCGTTCGACTAGCTGAAGACGCCCGACTATCCCTTGGCAAAAACTGGTTAACAGCTGCAGTATTTCTTGACGTTGAGAAGGCCTTCGATTCCGTATGGCACGACGGCCTAAGATACAAGTTCAGCCAGCTCAACATCGCCCGAAAATACACACGACTAGTATCCTCTTTCCTACAAGATCGTCAACTCAGCGTCCGCATCAACAACGACACATCCAGCCCAGTATTCCTACGCGCCGGAACCCCACAAGGATCAGTACTCAGCCCACTCCTCTTCCTGATATACGCCAATGACATACCCACCAACCCAAGAAACAACGTAGAAATCTCACAATTCGCCGACGACCTAGGACTCTGGACAACACACAAAAACCCCAGGATCCTACAAAAACGATTACAAAAGACCCTCGACGACTTATCAACATGGTGCTCTAGATGGAGAATAAAACTCAACGCCAAGAAAACCCAACTCATCATATTCCACCAGAGAAAAACAACACAGACTATCAACATCAAGATAGACAACGAGACCGTTCAACCATCCAACCAAGCCATCCTACTAGGAATCACCCTTGACCAACGAATGACCTTCGCCGCGCACATCAAAAAAGTCGCTGACAAAGCCAGAAAAAGAACAAACCTGCTAAGTTGTCTCAGAGGTACCGACTGGGGAACCAACAGCCAGACCATCATCAACCTCTTCACACTATACGTCCGCCCAGTAATGGAGTATGGCGCACCCATCATAACAGCAGCCTCCAACAGCTCAATCGAAACCCTGCAGAAAGTCCAAAACAAAGCTCTCCGCATCGCTCTACATCAGCCAATCTTCACACCAATCCAAGCCCTCCACGACGCAGCAGACATACCTACGATGAAACAACGACTAACCGACCTCAGAAACCAGACCCTCGCCAGAATCGACAACAGCCCACTCATCCAAGAACTCCATCTACGAAACCAGCTGCTCTCCACCAAAAAGACCAAGTCCATCCTAGAAATCGACAATACCGACAGACCCATCTAGATCCCATACAACCGTCAACCAAGCCAACCAACAGCCAAATCCAACAGCCTCGACTCCTCCACCACGCTTCCACTGCTTTGCCTCCAAATACAACAGCCTCAACAACCGATTTTCATCGAAGAATTAAAGAAAGGGTGAAGGGAACTGCACAATGCATTCCGACCATCCTAACCGGCCTGCGGCCGGAAACTACACACACTACGAGTCATTCGATCTATCAGACATTCCACAGTGTGTTCTTATTTCTGCTCAGGTAAGTTTATATTTACATTTCTTTATTTTATTTACTTGAAACTTTCAAAGTACCAATGCTGGTTCTCTCGTGTTATGAAAAGAATGGCTAACTTAAGTTGAAATAATCAAATGTTCATTTACCGTATCGAGTACCAATATTACATGCATTTACTCTCTATAAATTATACTGTATGGAACGCATACATGTATACGTGCATTCCTCTATGAAATATGTTACTTGTATATGTTTATCACAAAGAGCATAGTTATGTCATTTCTTTGGAAATATATTATTTCCATAGAAATCACACCTCCTATGATTCACGCGTTCATGTTCTAACTATATATATATGTGGTCGCGCATTTCATATCTGCTAATTCCACGCAAACAGTCCAGTTTGTGTCTTATATGCTATTGACAGAGTTTTACCGCCTATATCTGACACGATAGCTTCCGGTTGTGGAATTGATCAAACTGTTTACGTTTTGCTCCGACAATATGTCATAAAATGTCTTACTTCTGTCGATATTGTTTCATGTGTTGTGCATGTTATGTTTCGTGATGTCTTCCGATTTCATCTGATGTATAAATTATGTTTGGATATGGCACCATGAGGGAGTATTCTTGTTGAACTTATATTCCCTTCTCGCCTCTTTGTTTACATATTGTGTTTTCAAACGACGCCATTTTCCATGCAACATTCAACTTACGCCCAACTTTGTTGTCTTTGTTCAAGTTGAGTGCTACCAATGCACCTATATGCAGTCCAAAGGAAAGGTGTGATAAACAATGAATTGTCTGCTTAATACACAGCCGTTATGCACTTACCATAATTGACTCAATCATCAACACAATGGCTAGTGAAACAAGCGGTGACTTAATTGATCTGGACTGTCAAACACAGGCGTCTGATAGTCAGTCACTTAATAATCACAAACCTATACCGGGAATTGATCCAGAATCGGTTATCGAACTCCTCGCTTCGAAAGTGGAAGAACATAAACCAAATGAATATTCGCTGTACGTGCTCTGGGCAATGGGATGTCTGCACAGTTGCACCAAGGACAAATTTGTTGCAATGTTAGAAACAGGTTGCCTAGAAAACACTTTCAAACTAGACCTGATTCGTTCTGCTGTTTTCTCTGAATGCAAGAAGCTGTCGTCGTTTCCGTTTGAGCAGAATTCAACCCTTAAACGAAGAGTAAATTCGTCTGGTGACACGATATCGAACAAACTTTCCAATGATATCTACAATTTGCTCTATTATATGGTAGAAGAACATCCAGAATGTCTACATGGCCTTGTTTCAACTTCTACAAAAAGTTCAAAATCGAAATCAACCGGTGCAAGCACAGCCAAAAACGTACAAACTAGTAACGAAGGTTGGGGCCTGAAAATTCTTATTGACTATTCAATTCAGTGCAAAGCCGATATTCTAGACCTGAAAGGCCGCGCTCAAGCAGCCGAACACATTCTACACGAATCAGTTCCGAAACTAAAGGCTAATCAAGATTCTCTGGAAAATAGGCTGATCATAATGGATAAGAAAGTGCAGGAAATTCAAAATATGACAAAAGAAAGTTCTGTGGCCGCGACATCAGCTCAAATCACAGTAGAACGGCTACAAGATGATAAATACGACGGCACCGCCAAACTGAAGAACGACTTAAAAACTGTAAAGCAAGATATCGCTGAGTTATCGGAGTCTCTTCTTAAGTCCATCCATCACAATAAATCCATCACCAGTGCTGTAAGCTGTCTAAGAGGGGAAGTGAAAGTAGTTGCACAGACAAAACCATCCACTGTGAAATGCGACTGTGCAAATAAATGTGAGGAAATGTGTGGTAATACTCTATCGAAATTCATGGGCACAATGGTGAAGGAATTCGAAAGCTACACCGATAAACTGTTCAAAGCCGTTATGTCAGATGTAGACAATATGAAGGAATTCCGACCGTCCGGAGTTTTATCCAAACCTTCGCGTAAATCGGTTTCCAGATCATATCGTGGTGATTATGACCAGAACTCGTCACTTCCAAACAGTATCCCATGTTCACCTTCTGAATTAGGTAACGATGTTAGTGATATACAGCTAAATGATTCCGGGGTACACGCCACCCCTGGACATACCGACTCCAAACCTCCGAGTTCTGAGCGTCCACCTACTACTCCCAAAGACAAACACTATGAACCTATGCGTGACAGGAGAAGATTCTTTTACAACAGGAACGATTCTCCTATGATAACCACACCGTCCACACGACATGTTCTCGAAGGAGTACTAGATAACGTTGACATGAAAAAGATAGCAAATTATATAACGAACAGAGGTGTAAAATTTTCTATAATTCGCATAATGAGCAGTGCAAATGGTCATGCAACTCTCAGAGTAAACATTTCAAATGATAGTTCGTCCAAAGTGAATGCTCCTAATTTCTGGCCGAAAGGTGTTACATGCAGACAATGGGAACCAAGCCCTTACACGGCGAACCAAAGTTATCGCGCCTAAACACGGCGTTCTTAATTGTATTGCCTACATTATAATAACTTATTGTACTTGCACTCACTCAATTGAATATGCTGTCGTTCCTCACATGGAATATGACAGGCGCATTGTCGTCATCTAATTATTTACACTTGATGTTAGATCAACACCATGTCGATATATGTGGGATATCTGAACATTGGCTTGGGGAAAAAGATTTATTCCTGCTAGACAATATTCATGTCAACTTCGAGTCTCATGCTGTAAGTGACTATACTATGCGTTTGCCTTTCCAGAGAGGTCGTCCCAGAGGCGGCGTAGCACTTATTTGGAACAAGTCAAAGTTTAATGGACGTATCAACAAACTTGCTATTGAAGACGATCGTATAATTTGTATTCAATTGAAATTATCTGCTCTCAGCTTTATATATGTATTCCAAGTTTATCTACCGACAACTAACAACTCTGTTCAATATTACCGAGAATATATGGACAAACTGTCAGATATTTATGAGAAATACTTTTGTCTTGGAAAAATCATTCTGATGGGCGATTTCAACGCTGACCTTTCTAGGCATGATGCAAGATCAAATGCCTTCAAATCGTTCTTGGAGAAAAAAACATTATTCTCTGTCAATGAGATTGCATCCCACATATATATTCCGACATTTGTCCCGGCTACGGGCCAAGCTTGCTCGGCGATTGACCATATTATTATACCTCGAAATGATAAGCATAACATAGTATCCTATCATGTTTTTGATGATGACTCAGCCAATGTATCTAACCACCGTCCTCTCATTGTCATGATCGACATGCAGTTCTCCCGTCGCGATTTCAAAAATGTGCACAAATCGCCAATTAGGTACAACTGGAAAAAATTCCAAGATGACTGCGATGTCAAATCATCGTATGTAGAGCGACTAGAAACATATCTACCTCCCTTGAATACAAACCAATTGCTCTCATCCGATATTGATAAGTTATATAATTCAATAGTCACTGCGATAAATAGAGCAGCAAGAGAAATAATCCCATCCAAGTCATTCAAAAGCCACCTGAAACCCTTTTGGAATGCCACGCTGACTGTGCTGCACCGTGAAATGACTAATGCCAGAACCAATTGGATTCAGCATGGTCGACCCGCGGATCCCAGCAACGCAGTATACATGGTATACAAACGGACCAAATGTGATTTCCGAAGAGAATATCGTAAATGCTCTCAAAATTTTCTTGACGATTGCATGAATGAGATAGATACCTATGCAGAAATAGATCAAGCTGCATTCTTCAGACTCCTCAATGCAAAACGCGCGCGTTTAGGTACCAAGTCACAATCATATTTTGTATCAAACGGTCGTGTTATCAGAGATGATGAAGAAATCTCAAAAGAATGGATACAATACTATGAGTCAATATATTCAACACAATTAAGTGATACCTCATTTGATCAAGATCACTATTCTAGTGTGTCTGAAATCGTTGGAGCAGAACTTTCGGGCACAACCACGTCAAAAATCGATGATCTTTTGTGCTATCCGGTCTCCAAATCAGAAATATTATCTGAATACAAAACGCTCAGCAGAAACAAAGCTTCCGGACATGATGCTCTAAACTACGAACATTTTATCTTCGGAGGCGAAAAACTAGCCGAATCCCTCGCTCACCTATTTTCCAAAATGCTCGAATCATGTCACGTTCCTCGAAACGCAAAACTTGGCATTATATTTTCACTGTATAAAGGCGCTCCGAAACCTAAAGAGTCATTTGACAGTTACAGGGCAATAACTCTACTTCCAGTTCTCTACAAATTATTTGAACGGGTTATACTATCACGCTTGAAACAAAACGTTCCATATTCTATTGCGGTTCACCCCCTGCAAAATGGGTTCCAGCAGAATATTAGTTGCATGGCAACATCATATTTGGTGCAAGAATGTGTCTCATATACATCACAGAACCACAGCAAATTATTTGCATGTTTCTTGGATGTATGGAAGGCATTTGATACCGTATGGATAAATGGCCTACTGTTCAAACTCATTCAACGTAATATCCAGGGAAAAAGTCTTAGAATAATTAATAATCTCCTAACTGGAATGAAATGTTCACTTATATACAACGGATATCAATCAAAATGGATTGACGTACTTCATGGAGCCCGACAGGGGGGTACCCTCTCCCCGATTTTTTACACCATCTACATTGACCAGTTACTGTGGGATCTTGAGCGGGCGGCATGTGGTCTGAAAATAGGTGGCATTAATTTATGTTCACCAACTCATGCAGATGATATGTTGTTAATGTCGTTAACTCCAACTGGGTTACAATCACTCTGCTCAATGTGCAGTTCATACAGCTCTATTTGGCGCTACAAATACAATGCATCAAAGAGTTACACAATAGTCTTCAATGAATCAAAAGCCGACCACTCTGGATGTCACAGGAAATGGACTCTTGGTCGAAACGAAATGACCGAAGTTACCTCCGTCACTCACTTAGGCATTCCTATAGATAAATTCAAATTCGCGTCATCCCTAGTAGATGAGGTATGCACCAAGATAAGAGGAACATTTTTTATGTTGTCAAATGCAGGTATGTACGCAGGCGGCCTAACACCTGTGAGCTCAGTAAAGCTTTACAAGTCTATTGTATTACCAAGAGGTCTATATGGAACAGAACTCATCACTGATATCACTAATACTGATAAGCTTAAACTTGAACGCATTCACCGATTTTGCTTAAAACGTATTCAGGGTTTGCATCCCCAGACCCGCACGGCTATGGTAGAGGGGTTGCTTGGTATCCAGTCACTCAGTTACTTCATAACCAAACGCAGGCTGTCCTTGTATCGCTCATTATGCAATATGAGTAGTGACAAGGCTACGAAGCAACTTTTTTACTATCGCACATCTGAATCTCACTTCGCACAGGGGAGTCCTTTCATTAGAAAAGTTGAATCAGACCTTAAGGATCTGACGATTGCTCACTTGTATCAGGAATTTTCATCAGAAGCAAAAGTAGCTAATAAACACCATTGGAAGTCCCTGGTCAACAACTCAATGATGTCCAACTCTAGAAACGAATGGCAACACCTTGTATCAACACAGAGTGACTTCGGTCGTTTCGCTACCATCCAAACAAACCTGCACATGTCCCACCTTTGGAAAGCATGCCACAAATACCCCAGACACAAGAAATTTTACTTTCTCATTGTGCAATTACTATGCATGTTGAAATTCGTTGAGGACGTTGTGTGCATAAGATGTGGGGCAATTTATAATGATACCGTGAATCATGTTTTTAACGACTGTTCTTCTCTGGTAGACTCAAGAAATGACACATGGTATCGTTTCATCTCACATTTCCACGTAGACTGTTATATGTGCATTGATAATCTCCCGGTGGACAAACAAATGCTCATGTTCATTGGGTATATCCCAAATTCTCTCCATGGCATCGCTGATGATGTCCTGGAGATTGTCGATTTTATGGTGAGAGAAGCCGCTCAAATCTGGTACCTTTGGATGTTCGGGGATAATAGACATTAGTTCATTATAATGTTCCCCATATTTCATTCCTTCTCTAACCTTCACTGCGTTGATATTTTCCATCGTGTAATCTTGTACGTGTATATGCGCATGTTTACGGTTTTCAGGCCACTATATATGTGTGTGTCCAATTATATTAATGTCTTGTGTCTCTGTGTTTGTACATAATTGCTTGTGCATGAAATATTTGTGTAATTCCTTATTTATATTCTACGTATTTTGCTTTATTATATATTGACTCTTCAGAAATGGAGGAATAAAAGATATATATATATATATATATATAATAGAATAGGCTTTATTAACTGATCGAAAAGTTTAACGAGAATCGGTGGTGATGGCGCATGATTGCTTTGAAGTGATCGCTTGAGGCTATGCATTGCTCGACATGCTTTATTAATCATTTCCGCTTGTGCCATAGCAAATTTGCCTTTCTTGTGAAATACGATACCTAGGTATGAGTAATGATCCACGGGTGAAATTATATCATGAGCCAAGTTAAACGTGGGAGTTGTTACTGTTCGTTTATTTGTGAATAAGATAGATTTGGTTTTGTCGGTATTTATTTGAAGTGCGTTCGATTCTGCGAAGTGTTGTAAATTATCAAGACATCTTTGCATGCCTCTGGGGGATGTGGATAGCAATACCAGATCGTCCGCGAATAACAGGTGATTAATTGGGTTTTCATTTATGAAATTGAACACCCCTGTCTGACTCCAATTGTAGAAAGTAGCGGCGGGCCCACACCATTGCTAGTTTTCAGTTGATATGTACTTTTATGATAAATAGATTTAATTACTCGGAGAATCTGGCCGTCTATACCAAGCCGCCTCATTTTATTGAAAAGCGTGCATCTGTCTACTGTATCAAATGCTTTCCTGAAATCGACGAAAACTGCATATAGTGGTTTTTTTTAACCCTCTTTACGTATTTATCAACGATAGTTTTTAAAACAAAGGCACTATCAACCGTGCTTCTGCCCTCGCGAAATCCAAATTGATTGTCACTTATCAGATTATGGTCCTCAAGAAATGAATTAATCCGGGAGTTTATTACCTTGTTGAAAAGTGTGCCAACGGCCGAACTCAAAGCAATAGGCCGGTAATTATTTGGGTCAAAACGGTTCCCTTTCTTGTATAAAAGTGTGAGTACAGATTTGCTCCAATCCGTTGGGTAATGTCCCGATGACAGGATGCGGTTAAATAATTTTGCGAAGCAGCCTACCATGTTAGGAACCAGTACCTTTAATAGTTCATTAGAAACGTTATCTGGTCCTGGTGCTTTGTTGCGTTTCAAATTCTTAGTTGCTGTCAAAATTTCTTGTGCCGAGATTATTGTATTACTTATAAGTTGTTTTGGTGGTGGTAAATTATAATTTGTTATTTCTGCATTTGTCTGACTTTGTGGTCTGCAAAGTAGCGTGTTAACAAAATTAACTGCTACATCCGGATCTAGTGAAGTTCCCTCTTTTGGGCCATCGGTAAATTGTTTCACTAATTTCCAATATTCCGATGGGTTGCCTGTAGAGAGTTTGTCCAATTTTTCACATAAATTCTGATAGTAAGTTCTTGTTTTCTGTTTTAATTGCCGCTTGTATTGTTTCTTTAGTGTGACAAATTTGACGTATATTAACTTATCATGTGGGTTCTTCCTCATAGTTGTTATGGCTTTATCTAAGTCCCTTTTAAGTGTTCGACAACGATCGTCGAACCATGGATGCTTTTTCGGGGTTCCATATTTGCGTCTATAAACTACCTTTGAAGCAGCTGATTCGTTTATTTCAGTTATAACTGTCATAAGATCATCCGTAGACTGTTCTATGTCCGCCATAGTGGGGGCATAATTATGATTCATAAAATTATTTAGTTTCCATTTGATGTATGGTTGATTTATCTTTTGGTATGCCAATTGGTCACTTTCAGGGGTCCATTTCAATTTATATGTTGGTCTGATATATTTGTATTTTGGTTCTATGTCCGATGCAGTGTTCGCGCTGGACCGAAAAAAACTTTAGCCAAAAGTTTAGCCAAATGAAAATTTTATTAGCCAAATGAAAAAAACTTTAGCCAAATGTTTTTTGGCCAAATTAAAAATACTTTGGTCAAATTAAATCATCGTTTTCTGGTCGGTTCACAATTAATTACTAAAACGTAAAATCTAACAGACACAGGTAAAATACACAATAATTTAATTAATTTGGACGAACTAGAAGTATTTTTATATATATCATTTATTAAACATGTATTAATCTTTATGTGAAAGAGTGATTCGGGGGGGGGGGGGGGGGTGGTAACCCGGGATTGTCCTTCTTAAAGTCATTATTTTTTTGTTTTATATCAATATCTTTTTTTAAATCATTTATCCTTGCGAAAATATCTAAGTGACATCTGGAAACTAATAACTTAATATTGTTACGCCGTTATCAAATTACAATCTGTCATAAAGCATGCATATTATTTTGACTGTATTGGTATTCACGACAAATAGCCACAAAATATCTGTCGTGATTCACATTTGGCTGATTAAGCTATTGTCTTACACTTGGTGCTCATAAACCTCGACCGTCATAAATGCAATGTCATCATAAACATGCATTGTGCAGGAGCCCTGTGAGTGACAGACATACAATGGGGATTATGGGATTAAAATAAAATAATGACCTTTTGCTGTTTCGTGAAGAGTGACGTAATCTTTCTCCAGATTAAAACAGCCTGTTACGAACAAATTGCTTATATACCGGCGTCAATGCACACTTTGGTTTCATATCACTTTGTGATCGCTTGGTTGATAGAGTTGTCGATCGGGTTTCCTTTTGTACTGTCCGCGATCGGGTTTCCCTTTGTACAGTCGGCGATATATTCCCACTTTCGATGTTTTCGGACTAGATCGTTCACATCACATAATTGAAAACCCACTTGCCAAAACTTTTGCCAAATGAGATTTTGTTAGATTTGGAAATAAAAATATGTTTTCACTAAATGTTAGAGCTTACGAAAATAATGAAATACTTTCGTCACCTAACTTCGTCTTCAATGTCGATCTATTGAGCGCTTTTATTAATTAGCTTTCTGACTCCATGCTTTCAATCTCCATTTGTGGTCAAAAAAAGTTTAGCCAAAAGTTTAGCCAAATGAAATTTTAATTAGCCAAATTCGAAAAAGATTAGCCATTGGCTAATTTGGCTACCGACAGCGCGAACACTGGTCCGATGGGTTTCGGATTGGTACTTTATATTCAATATGAGCTGAAAGTTGGCAGTGATCAGAAAGTACATTAGGTGATTGAACACATAGATAATCTACATCCGCCAAGTATCTATCTGATATTATTATGTAATCGACTACACTAGCACCGTTGTATTGGTAAGATCTGACGCTCCCAAGGCGATCTCCACTACATCGTCCGTTCACAATTCGTAACTCGGCGGTGCGACATAGAGATAGAAGTTGTTCACCAAAGGAGTTCACTACCTTGTCAATACTATTTCGGGGCTCCCTATCGGATCGATCATTTTCCGAAATAACGAAATCAGGTCGCTCCGCGGTGCGAGCATTAAAGTCACCGCCTAATATAACCATGTCCGAGTCGTTTACTTCAATAAGCTTTGTCTCTAGACATGATAAAATAGAGTCTAGGTCAGTTGTCTTGGCTCGTTCGGATGACCAGTAGGTCGAGTTACGCGGTGGTGCATAGATTGACATGAACCATATCTTTGATGGTAAGTTGAACATTTTCCCATCAAATTCGGCTAGAATTGCTATTTCCCCAAGCTTGGTTGATCCCCGAAAGAAAGGTTTGAACCTTGAATTGAAATAAAAACAGATGCCACCTTTTTGTTTTTCGGATTTATCCCTGCACCGATGTATGCATTCGAAACCTGATAACTCGATATTAGAATTTTGACTATGCCAAGTTTCTGTTAATGTGACAAAGTCATATCGTTTCATTTGCTTGAGAAAATGTTCATCATTTATTTTCCGATTTAGTCCCTGGATGTTCCAGGATGTGTAGCTTACCCTGGAAGTTCTGTTTAGAATAGACATATTAGGTCTTTTGCAGGTTTATATTCTATCAATATTTAAATAGATATTTAAGAGATGAGCTTGACCACGTCTCAACGCGGAGCCGTTTGCAAAGAAGGCTATCGTCTGGAAATCGATGAATGCGTAGCGATCTGCGCTTATGGGTCACGTGACACCGGCACTCACTGCAGTCGACGAATGAACAAGCGCTGGATTGGTGCGATTTCGAAATTCTTTAATGAAGTTTCAAGAAAACCAAAAGAAATTATCCAGCGTTTAGGAAATATGGGTAGATGTCTCCGTTTACCAAGGTGTGGGTCAGTCGACTGCCGTGGGGTGTTGAACTTATTCAGGGGTCAAGCAGGACAGAGCAGAATGTCCACATATGCATGCAAGAGTTTATATCACGCCGTTCAAAGTAGTATGCACGCGCTCAGCAATGTTCAAAAGTGTCTAAACCCTAGCCGGGGAACGGTGTCGCTATCTATTGCGGTCGGGGCAAGCGCAGGCATTGCAGCGTCAGCAGAAGTAGGCGTGGCCATTGATCGTGGGAGTGGAAAAGGCATCTGCTTCATCGGCGGCTGTGTAGGATTAAAAACTGACCTTTTCGTCGGCGGCGAGCTCATTTTCGGAGTTTGGAGAAGCCTGGACTCTATACCCGGAGAGTCGTTTGTTATTGGTGGAGGGGTGGACATACCCTTAACAGAAGTCGGCGGATCGATATCGACGGTCACAGCTGGGGGACGTAATATTGGTACAACCTTCTCGCTCGGTGTTGGGATTGGTGTTATGCCGATTGAACTTGGGGGTTACAGATGCAATACCCCACAGTCGAGCGTTGTCGATTTTAACCTTTAAACTATTCAGACAGAAATTGTAGGAAGATGCACAAATAACCTGCATGGTGCTACAACCAAACGTAACTCAACTCAGAGGCCAGGGCGAGGCTGCGTTGACAGGAAGCTCCTTGGTGTGATGGTGCGCATATGCATGTACACCAGCTCAACGTATATGTATGTGTAATCTTCGATAACAATACATTTTGAGTTTCAATTTTGAATTAAAAAAAAAATTCTTGTAACATGTTTGGTTATATTTAGACCACAATCCCATTGTTACAATCGTGCTGTCCTGATTTTTGGTAAAGCACACCAATTCCCATGGCGAAGGAATAGTTCACAGGCACTTTGTAGAAAATATTATTTACATAATATATAATACTAGAAGGTGACCCGACTTCGTCCGGGGTTTGACCTTGAATTGTCTATTTTGAAGGCCAAGGTCAAGTGGGGTCACGATTTGACCCGTCCAAAACACTGCCCGAGCAAAAGTACCCGACAAAAGTACCCGTCGAAATCCATCCGGTTTTACCCGATTTGACCTTTTAACCCGATTTGAATTCCACTCAAGTATATAAACGCGCCACATTTACACACGTAAAGATAAATTACCATCGGTGCCCGAGATATCGCCAAGACGTCTGAAACAGTCAAATGCATCGGCCGGTTGAGCGTTAACGTGATCTAACGTTATGAACTCTAACGACGTCATAGAAGTTACGCATTGTTTTTACCCTGATAGAAGATCGTACCACTTCTTCTTAATAATTGAGGCAGATAACTAAAACGGATACATACATATTATATATCGTTGGAAAGATGAAGCAACACAGATTCTAACCGTGCAAATTATATGACTGGCAATTTATTATTCGCGCTATATCGAATCGATTTGTGAGCACCGAACTGAAATATATTAGCGCAAAACGGCGTAAAAACAGATTTGACCTCGGCACGTGAAAAGTTGACCTCGGATCAGAAAATCAATATGCCTATGTTCGTCTCCGGCCGAAAATACCCCCATATACCAAATTTCATCGAAATTGGCTTAGCCGTTTTTGAGTCCATCGATTTCAAACACACACACACACACACAGATCTTTCAAAATATATAATAGACATAAGAGTTAAGACAAGGCTAGGCATCTTTCGGTTTCCGATTCCAGAAATTCGTAGCATTTCTGACTCATCGAACCGATTATGGCCGCGTAAACGGCATTGTCGCTTGTTTTTCTTCTTTCAAAAGTGAATAAAAACCTCCTTACACTGTCAAATGCAGTGGAATGTCTAAAAACAACTTTTGTATACTTTGAAGTGAGAAAATTGCTTCAAATCAAACCACTAACATGCACTCTACAGGAACTAATTTGCAGCAAATGTGACACTCGTTCTCATTGGTCGATATTTAATATACATAATGTTTTTTTTTTCTGACCGTGTTTTCGTAATCAAAGCCACGTGAATATCGACCAATCAGAAAGAGGGCATATTTTGCCATGATTGATGGCGAATCAGGCCATGTTTATGGTTCGATTAGAAAGTACAAAACAGGTTTATATCGGCATTCTAGCTACAGCACATTACATGGTAAGGATGGTTTATATCACTTTTGGAAATAGCAATATACGCGACAATACCGTTTATCCGACCAAAATCGGTGCAGTGAGTCAGAAAATCAACGTTGACGGCGTTCGGCGCTATTTGGTAACGAATTAATGACGCCCCCCCCCCCCCCCCGGGTGGTAGTATATGAGGTATACATATATTTCAATATGTTTTGCTACAAGTTCCCCGTGGAATAGTTCAGTGATTATCCCATTGTTCGGGACAGCCACTCATAACAGACACATCGCACGTGCGCATCAACGTAGTCTTCGACTCGATTTCTGGTAATGAACTACTCTTGTGCTCTAACCCTTACTTATCGAAACCTGGAACAATTAAGGTTTAAGGAGGAGGTCAAGTGACCAATTTTGAACGGGCATTTCCATGCAAATCTCCCCAGCAAAAGTTACAGAGTTGGAAATATTTCTGGGGGGGGGGTGACTTTGTGTGGTATTGAAAACAATACACATTTACGTGGCGGGTCGGCTTGGAATTTGTTGCATTAGAAAATTGATGTATTTATTTTTGAATTTGTAATTGAATTTAGAAAACTAGGTCAAGTTTTGTAATACCAGAAAAAAATTCTCAAAAATAAATTAAAAAATTAAAAAATTGCATATTCACCAAGCCGAGCTAGCCGCCAGTGTTAAATGTTATGTCTGTTTAATAATATGGCTGCTATAGTTCCCAGACAAAGCTTCATATATAACTTTTGCTGGGGAGCTTTCCGATGAATGGCAACAAGCCATATTTCCGACTAAATCCTGAAAAATTACCCATAATTCTGCTGTGGTTAAGTAGTCAATAACTTTGGGAATTACTGTAGTTGACACTTGATAACGCGCATGTGAAGTTTAAATTTGGTCACGGTCGATCATTATTGATGGCGTTATGCCCCCTTTTTCGACTCAGAACGCAGAAGCTTAGTCTGGGTTTTCCGAAAGACAACAAAAATCATAACTAGAGCAACATTCAACAGAATTCCTTAATATTTGGTTTGTCTGACACATTTGAGTAGACACATGCAGTGAATGTCAAGTTCTGATATGGTCACAGTCCGATGATTTTTGACGAAGTTATGGCCCTTTTTCAACTGAGAATATAAATCCCAACTTTGGGTTGTCCGGTTGATCACTTGAAAAATAATCAACAATATTTCTAGATATTTGGTACTTGGTTCACACTTGAGAAGATTCAACTCAAGTTTGCATGAAAATGGTCACGGTCCGGTGATCTTTGGTGGTGTCATGCCCCCTTTCGACTTAGAATTAAAACATGTTTGGGTTGTCCGGAAATATAATTTGAGGAATATTCAACATATAATGCCTTGATATATGGTTTGTTGTTCGCATTTGGGGTGATCGGGCGCAACTCAAACAAATACCATGCAGCGCCATCTCCGTTATCACTACGATATACCACTGTCAAAAGGATGGTACTTTGCGGACTGATACATCTATTTCTACTTATCGTCGGAACTATATTTAGTCACCTATTATCTTATTTTGACCACCACAAGTATGCGATACTGGTAATTCTTTCGGTATCGATAAGAACAATATGAACTGAGCCAGACATAGACAATTTTAATCCTAAAACACAAGAGCTATATGATCATGTCAGAAATCCTTACAAAATGTCCTTGTGGCAGTGGTATCTCAGCGGAGGATGGGAGATATACCTCTGCCTGGAGTTTGCAGCTCATATTCGAAAATGTTCACTTTTGACAAAGTTAACGAGTTATGTCCCTTTTCGACTTATAATGTGCAATTTGGGTTTTCCGGATTATAACTTGAGGAATATTCAACAGAAATATTTTGGCGTGTGCTTCGATTTCAGTAGTTCATGTTTGAAATTGCATGGTCACGGTCAGTTAATTTTTGACAGAGTTATGCCCCCTTATGCATGGTTTAAAGGCACGTGCGGCGTTCGTTGCAGAAATATTCACATTTGTTCAAATCGCCATCAACAGAAGGAATATTAAAATATATATAGTTTTGTTCATAAATATGCCAAACATAATCAGCGCGTAAATAGTATATTGTCGTCAAGACGTACGATGGTGTAGTGTACGTAAACAAGAGCGTGTTCGTGTTACAGAAGTTGTGCTTCTGTTTACATAACACAGCGCAGTTCTATTGGGTAATCACTCACAAATGATATAAACGCTCTTTATTATTTCCATATCAGAAAACCGTAACAAATAACGCTCTTTGTGTTTACCATATCCGGATCTAAACAAAAACCAGGTAACGTAACGTTTTTTGCTTTTGTTTACATAACAAAGGAGAAAAAAATGACAATAACATACTGTTTATGCCATATTTCAGATTGGTATAAGAATAAAGTCTGTCTATATTTTACTATTCTTTCTGTTTATGGCGGTTTTTGACGGAGGTGAATATTTTAACAGCATACCCACCGCCAACACCGCCCGTATCTGTAAAATGAGTAATTGTTGCGTTGTCCAAATTATAACTCGGGAATATTCATCAGAATTTCATGACACATACGTGATTTCACACTTCAATTATCATCTATTTTCATCACTTTTCTCAATAGTAATCTGCCAAATTGTATCACATTGAGAGAAAAAGTCCCGATAGTTACATATTAAAATGTAATAATATGGCTGCAGCCGTTCCATGGGCGTACTCTTCAATAAGACACTCAAATTACAATCCGAATTGTACCACAAACGAACCCCGCAAACTTTACTTGATTCTGAAAAAAAAAACGTTTTGTAACACTTTTCCAGAATCACATAAACCTTATTTATGTGGGAAATTACATTTGTTGTCGCTGCACATTCACTAGACGCCATGCAACCTCTCCGATTCCTACTCTCATCGGGAGGAGCAAAACGAGATTTATGTAGCTTGTGCAAAAATGAACTGGGCGATGAATACCCTTTTGTTATGAAGTGCGCGCCAACTTGAGGCACCTGCGGGTAAAATACATATCCGAACACTATTGGAATCCACCATCTAAGAAAAAGTTTTACGAGCTACTGACAAAGTCTGGTCGCGTTGACTTGAGAAAATTAACACTTTATCTGAAATTAGCGTTCAAATACGGAAATAGAAATTTATAGCTGAATACATTTTATTAATGTTATTGAAATATCAATTGCAAGTCAAAATTTTATGGCTGCTGTTGTTGTTGTTGTTGTTGGTATTATTATTAGTACTGATATAAGACATCCTCGAAAGTATACTGATAGAACGTATTAGATGAATATAAAAACGACGATGATGAGGACTGACGATGGTTAATAGAGAGACTACCGCCATATCTATCTACCAATCTTCTTCTATCTCCGTCTATCTTATTATTCTTCTTATCTTCTTATTATTTTCATCTTCTTCTTCTTTTCCTCTTCTTCTTCTGCATCTTCTTCTCCATTTTCTGTCTTCTTTTATGTACATGTATATATTTCGCACTGAGCACTTTGTAAATATTGCACATCTCGCCATGCAGTATAACATGTGAATTCATGTCTTAGAGATTAAAGACATATTATGGACTTGTTCGGGTGCATGAAATTGGTAAGTTAGTACTCAGGCGCTATGCCAACCTGGGGAATGTATCATTCTACTAACATCGCCGAAAATTTCAAATAAATCGACCAAACCACTGCATAGAAAACATCGTTTGAACTACGCCAAATTGTCAATATTTACATCCAGATTCGGGACGCAACTATCGGCGACAATCTAAAACAAATGAATTCACCATCGCGAGTCATTGCATTTAATCTCATATATATTTTGAAGACCTCTGTCTCTTTGTCTGTTTGTCTGTATGTATGTTTTTCTGTCATTTATACAAATCTACGATTCTCGACCGATCGGGACGAAACTTGGTACGTGTGTGTAGTTTGACCAGGCGGTCGACCTTGTCGTATTGGCGAGCCCGTGCGGCGCCCGTGCAGCGCATGCGCAGACGAGATCTCGGAAACGGGTGGAGCTATTGTCTTGAAATTTGCTATGTGAATGTATCTTGCCCCGGATACGAATTTTATCGGGTCGTCGAGCCCGTGCGATGCCAGCTTCGTGCATGCGCAGACGAGATCTCGGAAACGGGTGGAGCTATCGACTTGAAATTTGGTATGTGAATGTATCTTGCCCCGGATACGAATTTCATCGTGTCGCCGAGCCCGTGCGACGCCAGCTTCGCGCATGCGCAGACCAGATCTCGGAAACGGGTAGAGCTATCGACTTGAAATTTGGTTTTTGAATAGCCCGGACAACGTCGGGCTGGGTAGAGCTATCGACTTGAAATTTGGTTTTTGAATAGCCCGGACAACGTCGGGCTCATCGGCTAGTCTCATATATATTTTGAAGACCTCTGTCTGTCTGTCTGTCTGTTTGTCTGTTTGTCATTAATACAAATCTACGATTCTCGACCGATCGGGACGAAACTTGGTACGTGTGTGTAGTTTGACCAGGCGGTGGTCGTTGTCGTATTGGCGAGCCCGTGCGACGCCCGTGCAGCGCATGCACAGACGAGATATCGGAAACAGGTGGAGCTATCGACTTGAAATTTGGTATGTGAATGTATCTTGCCCCGAATACGAATTTTATCGGGTCGCCGAGCCCGTGCGACGCCAGCTTCGCGCATGCGCAGACGAGATCTCGGAAACGGGTGGAGCTATCGACTTGAAATTTGGTATGTGAATGTATCTTGCCCCGAATACGAATTTTATCGGGTCGCCGAGCCCGTGCGGCGCCCGCTTCACGCATGCGCAGACGAGATCTCGGAAACGGGTGGAGCTATCGACTTGAAATTTGGTATGTGAATGTATCTTGCCCCTGATACGAATTTTATCGGGTCGCCGAGCCCGTGCGACGCCAGCTTCGCGCATGCGCAGACCAGATCTCGGAAACGGGTCGAGCTATCGACTTGAAATTTGGTTTTTGAATAGCCCGGACAACGTCGGGCTCATCGGCTAGTCTCATATATATTTTGAAGACCTCTGTCTGTTTATCTGTTTGTTTGTCATTTATACAAATCTACGATTCTCGACCGATCGGGACGAAACTTGGTACGTGTGTGTAGTTTGACCAGGCGGTGGACGTTGTCATATTGCATATATGTAATTATTCCAAAGTGGCTCAAACAGGCGTTACGCTACTTAGTGCAATGAGTAACACAAAGGGGCGTCGATCAATGAATAGAGATTAATTACGCGCAGTATGTATAGGGGATAAGTACAAACAGGCGTTACGCTGCTTAGGGCATTGAGTAACACAAAGGGGCGTCAATAAAATTAAAGAATTAATTACGCGCAGTGTGTATATGGGATCAGTACAAACAGGCGGTGGTTTTGACAAAGAGTCTTTTCAAATGACCACGCGCAGATCACCACCAGTCGAGCACCAATAGGCGTGTCCCAAATATGCGGCGCACCAATGAGCGTTCGCCAACATATACGATAATGTTTGCACCGCCGGTTTTGGACACGCCTATTGGTGCCCGAACGGTGGTCACCTGCGCGTGGTAAGTTGAAAAGACTCTTTTTCATAAACAACGGAAGATTTTGCAATAATAATATTTTATTTAAATAACACTAGATAATTATACACAGAAGATCCATAAACACTTTATGTGATACTCATACATTGCTAATAACAGTTATATTATATTTTAAATCAGTGTCAGTCAAGCGCATAGCCAGGGACAGGGTTCCGAAATAGGGGGGGGTTGAAAATTGGGGGTTCCAGCAATGCCACAGGCATATCCCGAAGGGTGTAGGTCTGAGTTGGGGGAGGTTCCGACAGGGGGACACTCTGAGGGGGGTGTTTTTTAGTGGTGTTGTAGATCATGTTAAGTTCTTTGGATTTTGATTCACATATTCGTAACAAACGATGCAATCATACACACAATAACTAACAACTCATGGAATATTAAAGATGTTCTGTCCGCATGGAATATGCCTGGGATTTCAAATAATGTTGTCATATGAATTGCACCAGACAGCTCTTGATATCCAACTGAGACACTTTGATAACGAAATGAGACGAAAGATAATATATGACAATTCGTGCAAATTACACTTATACGCGCTGCTACCTGATTCGGCCAGATTTGAACATGCAAAGTTTTATGTCGACCGATTGCATTTGCGGTGCTCGTTTTGAAAAAGATATGCGAACTTACAAAGCAGACACCACTATTATAGAGACACATGTTAAAACAGCCATGCAGCTGGTGGAACAGGTCAATAGCGGTCTTAGACGCATACAAACTCAACTGACGTACTACTACTATGGTAACTTTTTTTTTTATCGATGCACCCTTCCTCCTGTTTCGAAGCGCAAGAAATACGGCTGCGTGTACCATTAAGTTTTTAGGTGGCGTTTATTGTCTAATTATTTGTAACCACCAACACATTGTGTTGAACACAATAACGACTGTGTGACAACAGCTTAGCCAAATGCACGCCATCAACAATGGCTTCTTATACCTAGCGTCCCAACGCCGGATACCATGCCCATAAATACTAAGCATCTCGAATTACGGTATCAGTTTCCAAAATGCCTTTACGCAAATGTGAGATAAATCGTGCTCTCGAGAAGGGCAAATATGCTGTGGACAAACAAAAAAGATGCTATGTTTCCGTACATCGACCGACCCTAAAAATAACCCGCCGACCCTAATCTTTTTATTTATATTTTGAGAAAAAGACAAAATTTTCACTGTTTTTACCACTAAATGCTCATAAATATTGATGATCATTAGTGTGCAAAACACATGGTTTCTAACATATGCCTGTGAAAAGTGACCGTTATCGGAAACATACAATCTTTTTTTTTTGGCCTTACACATCGACCAAGAAGACGACTGCGACATACATGGGCGCATGGAAGATTTCGCACCCACCACGATCACGCCGCCACAACCAAGCAATCGACGCCAACGAAAGCCAAGAATTCTTTATACGCCAAACTGATATAATTATAAAACAATTCGTGTATTATTATTAGCCATGCATCATACATAACTATCGCATTCATAATTATCATTAAATAATGTATCTCAATCAACAACACATTACCAACACGGGTCCAGGATTGTTTTATTTGTTTTATTATATTATTTTGAAAAATAATTTGACATAAAATAATAAAATAACAAAATAATGTTACCGGGCACCTGATCACAGAACTGTCAAGCCAAGCTGCAAGACAGAGTTCAGTCCCATATGCTACGCGGGACTTGTATATATGCTACGCGGGACTTATCATAGCATGAGCGTAGATGGCGCTGTGTACAGCTTGCTGTCAAGCCTCTAGTTTCCTACCGGTACAGAAATCCCTGAATTATTGGCCAAATCGCGGCGATCCCAATTGGGCGTAATTTGAACTGGAGCGCGCGAATGGGTAATTGGATACTGGCCGCAACTGAGTAAAGTATCCAACGCCGGTATGAGTGATTCATTGTACACAAGGCGCGTAACGCTCGATTGGGCGCTTTTGGGAAATTTACATACCTCCATATTGGCGAGCCCGTGCGACGCCCGTGTAGCGCATGCGCAGACGAGATCTCGGAAACGGGTGGAGCTATCGACTTGAAATTTGCTATGTGAATGTATCTTGCCCCGGATATGAATTTTATCGGGTCGCCGAGCCCGTGCGACGCCAGATTCGCGCATGCGCATACCAGATCTCGGAAACGGGTGGAGCTATCGACTTGAAATTTGCTATGTGAATGTATCTTGCCCAGAATACGAATTTTATCGGGTCGACGAGCCCGTGCGACGCCAGCTTCGCGCATGCGCAGACCAGATATCGGAAACGGGTGGAGCTATCGACTTGAAATTTGGTTTACAGACCAGATCTCGGAAACGGGTGGAGCTATCGACTTGAAATTTGGTAGTGAATGTATCTTGCCCCGGATACGAATTTTATCGGGTCGCCGAGCCCGTGCGACACCAGCTTCGCGCATGCGCAGACCAGATCTCGGAAACGGGTGGAGCTATCGACTTGAAATTTGGTTTTTGAATAGCCCGGACAACGTCGGGCTCATCGGCTAGTCTCATATATATTTTGAAGACCTCTGTCTGTTTATCTGTTTGTTTGTCATTTATACAAATCTACGATTCTCGACCGATCGGGACGAAACTTGGTACGTGTGTGTAGTTTGACCAGGCGGTGGACGTTGTCATATTGGCGAGCCCGTGCGGCGCCCGCTTCGCGCATGCGCAGACGAGATCTCGGAAACGGGTGGAGCTATCGACTTGAAATTTGCTATGTGAATGTATCTTGCCCCGGATACGAATTTTATCGGGTCGCCGAGCCCGTGCGACGCCAGCTTCGCGCAGACGAGATCTCGGAAACGGGTGGAGCTATCGACTTGAAATTTGGTATGTGAATGTATCTTTCCCCGGATACGAATTTTATCGGTCTCCGAGCCCGTGCGGCGCCCGCTTCGCGCATGCGCAGAAGAGATCTCGGAAACGGGTGGAGCTATCGACTTGAAATTTGCTATGTTAATGTATCTTGCCCCGGATACGAATTTTATCGGGTCGCCGAGCCCGTGCGACGCCAGCTTCGCGCATGCGCAGACCAGATCTCGGAAACGGGTGTAGCTATCGACTTGAAATTTGGTTTTTGAATAGCCCGGACAACGTCGGGCTCATCTGCTAGTCTCATATATATTTTGAAGACCTCTGTTTGTCTGTCTGTCTGTCTGTCATTAATACAAATCTACGATTCTCGACCGATCGGGACGAAACTTGGTATGTGTGTGTAGTTTGCCCAGGCGGTGGTCGTTGTTGTATTGGCGAGCCCGTGCAGCGCATGCGCAGACGAGATCTCGGAAACGGGTTGAGCTATCGACTTGAAATTTGGTATGTGAATGTATCTTGCCCTGGTTACGAATTTTATCGGGTCGCCGAGCCCGTGCGACGCCAGCTTCGCGCATGCGCAGACGAGATCTCGGAAACGGGTGGAGCTATCGACTTGAAATTTGGTATGTGAATGTATCTTGCCCTGGTTACGAATTTTATCGGGTCGCCGAGCCCGTGCGACGCCAGCTTCGCGCATGCGCAGAACAGATCTCGGAAACGGGTAGAGCTATCGACTTGAAATTTGGTTTTTGAATAGCCCGGACAACGTCGGGCTCATCGGCTAGTTTAATATATAAGAATGACGGTATATCGTCAATTTGGATTACTATTCGTAACAATTAACTACTTTGAGGAAGATTATTCTCAATTTCTATTTTATCTCCCTACCGGAGTGTTTCACATCACTTTAAAGCATAGCATAGCATAGAGCCGATTGTGGCTTCTACATATTCACGTCTGTGAATGTTAAAGGGACTCAATGCATTCAAAGTGGTTTCATACGAAATAACATAAAATCTGGAAACAACTATCATCAACATGAAAAAATAGATTGACTTCGTTTTTATTTTCAGTATTAATAATTCTCTATATGTGACCCGCCATATCAAATCCAGTCGTAATGGAGAGGGCTTCAAATAAGCCTATGGCTTGTTGCCTAATCCCATTTTTCTTCTAAATTTGTATCTATTGTAATTATTTATCTGAATGTCCATAGAGGGAAAAATAAATACTGTTTAAACTAAGTCGGGATTTTTTTTACCCTGTGCCAATGCATTCTCCTATATATGCGAGTCGACCATAGGTCGCCTCGCACATATAAGAGAATGTATTGGCCTAACAATTTTTTATCATGTTTTTTAAATAAAATGTATCTTACAATTTTTAGGACATATAATAAAAAAAACATCCATTACCCTGCAGGGAGCCCCACACATATATAGAAGCATATAGAAGAGTGTCGTCTGCTCATGTTTGTCTGGGGCTCTGTATGGGTGAAATTATAAAATTGTTAAAGAATACAAGAACAAATTATTAAAATTGTAAAAAATTGTTAGGCCAATGCATTCTCTTATATATGCGAGGCGACCTGTGGTCGACTCGCATATATAAGAGAATGCATTGGCACAGGGTAAAAAAATCCCGACTTATGACTGGATTTGATATGGCGGGTCACATATAATGAAATTTGGCATGTCAAAACCGTTGTTTTGTAAATAATGGAATTACCTATAAAATCCAATTAAACAAATACAATACCAACGTTTAATAAACAACAACTTGACAGTCTATATGAGATAAAGGTCAAAGCATAGTAGTGATGTTTTTTACAGACTTTTATATGTTTTGCACATTTATCCAATGCGAGTTCATTGTGTCCCTTTAATATAATTTCGTGGTGTCGATATTTAACTCGTTCTATACTAAGATGATTCTGCCACTCATTTATGAAAGTATACATTGGAATGATCTATTATTCATTTTGAGGAATGTTCAGGTAATAAATACAGACGACAGACAAAAAACATAATAGGGGAATATTCGGTTAACGTTCGTAAGAAACTACTCGGCAAGGAGTATTTATACATGTGCAAATGGATTTCTATTAATAGGTGCATGGGAAATATTCGGATAATGCTCAGATATATATATGGTCGTTTGTTGAACTTATTATCTGAACATTTCGTAAGAATTGTTCATAAGAAACTACTCGTCAATGAGTATTTAGTATATAAATGGTTAAAGAGATGACAGTTCCTCGTGTAATCTTTGCCAATTGAAAATTTCCAGTTGTTTTAACGAAACTCTTCGCAATATATCGGTGAAATACATCTGAAACAGTTAAAGAGCGTTTACCTTCGGGACCTCACTTGCTGTATAGATATCGCTCCATCGGCCAAAAGCAATTATATCGACGAAGCATAGCGTGATACTATATATATTTATTGACACGATTTAATCCCCGGCACATGAAAAGTGAGAATTATTATAGGTATAAACTGAGACCTCAACTGCCACAGGCTTTTCATATATCTCTCCAGAGGTATATAGTGTATATGTTTATGAGATACCAAAAGCAATAGTTGTCGTAAATAGTACCCCATATGGTTCCATATGGCAGCTACGTATACGAACCAAATATCACAATGAAGCTTCACGGATAGCTATTACGTGGAAGGTTTAGATTGTAAAACGACACACTTCAAACTTGGGGCGCTATAATAGCTGCAAACAGACCGTCAGCTCATTCACGTGATCGACAAACGTTCCCTTCTGCATGGAAACTGATTTAAATCATTCAGGGTCCACTGTCCATGTCGCAACTTCAAAATTGCAAGCGCAATAACCCAATGCATTTAGTCGGCATATATACTGTTGCTTTAATAAGACGCATGCTGTTTCTACACAGAAGCACACTTAAATGGGTACTGCATGAGACCATCTCCTTTTATATATACTCAAGAGAATATATGCAACAAATGAATGATTTTGAGCCATCCATAAGTGCAAAATACACTAATGTGCTCTATGAAGTATTTGACCAATCCCTGCTAATGGAATGCAGTGCGTACTCTGACTTCACGAAAGAATTATTTGATGTTGCTAACACTGTCTGGTAACATTCACTTTACAAACACGAACGATGATGATAAATTCATTTTTATAATGAAAAATGAAGACAAAGTAATTATGAATTCCGTGTGCAACATGATCCGGTTATTCTTCCAAAGGAGAACAAATATAAATATGGGGAAATGAAAATTATGGGAAATTTATATTTAATTAAGAATCCTATGTAGGATATAGTTATAGGCTTGTTTACTGTTATGTGCACATATATTATGTATTATGTTTAATTTACTTGTACATTATGTTATATGCAACTGCCTGCACTGGTGTATTGCAATAGACTATCTTATCTTATCTTATTACGGACTTTTTTGGGTGCATCAAATTGATAAGTTAGTACTCATGCGCTATGCCAACCTGGGGAATGTAGCATTCTACTAACATCGTCGAAAATTTCAAATAAATCGACCAAACCACACCATAGAAAACATCGTCTGAACTACGCCCAATTGTCAATATTTACATCCAGATTCGGGACGCAACTATCGGCGACAATCTAATACAAATGATTTCACCATCGCGAGTCATTGCATTTAATTTAATATATAAGAATGACGGTGTGTATATCGTCAATTTGGATTACTATTCGTAACAATTAACTACTTTGAGCAAGATTATTCTCAATTTCTATTTTATCTCCCTACCGGAGTGTTTCACATAACTTTAATAACAATTTATGCCATAAAATGTTATAATACTATAATTCATCACCATTTGAAACGTCTGTGTCTCAGAAGATGCCCATAGAGAAATAGAAAAAATGAAATCATAGAAAGATTACCCCCCGTTTTGGCTTCCAGAAGAATTCAAACTAAAAATGTATTTTGAATGGAAGGGAAATGATTCTATTTTTAAGATTTAGAGTTACCCCCCCCCCCTCCATTGAAAATAAAACAATTTGAACTATAATCAAGATAAAAAAAAACACGTCAGTAACTCAACAGAAACAACATGTTCACAGTTTATTACGCCGCGGATAAGTTGATAATACAATGTTTTGGAGCTTCCTCTTTCAAATGATATATAACATGGCATATATTTTATATATGTGATCTGGGGGTTGGAATATTTTAAGTGAGCCTTTAAATTGTAAGTTAAGCGATTGGATTGTGATTGGAGACAGTAAAGTCACACAATGTTCGCAGTTTTTATTGATATATTGATTGAATATATTGATTTTCCCGAATTCGCCCTGTTGTTCATCTTAAGAAGGCGCCCTATTCGTGAATTTTCAAAAAATCTCAATTTCTAACTATCAATTTGAAGGGGAAAAAATCATTATACGTCATAACCAATGTAATACTATGCTTTAGTTTTATAACACATGTTTACCATCACAATACACTGTATTAGAATGTATTATTACTGTGTTAGAATTTGTTTATATATTGGTTGGAATATGAGTACTATTGAATTGAAATAGAACATTAATTGTGCATCTATCAACATTGATTAGAAATCTATATTGGTCGGAAATATGGCTTGTTGCCATTCATCGGAAAGCTCTCACTGAGGGCTTTCCGAAGAATGGCAACAAGCCATATTTCTAAATCCTGAAAAATTACCCATAATTCTGATGTGGTTAAGGAGTCGATTATTTAGGGCATTACTGTAGTATGATTGAGCATAATTATTTATAACATCTACTGGGGTGTTCTCTTCCTGTCCAAATTCTTAATATTAACCCTTTGTTGTCAACTTTTTTGTATTTCCAATCCTAAACATGTATTTCACAAAGTCGTACAAAATGCATTGTAATTTAATTGAGTATTTGTCACTAAAACAAGCATTCTGATTGGCCGAGAGTGGCTAACTTTAGTTTTCGATTCACCGACATCGGCCGCTTTAGCGTGCATCAAATCTGAATGTAGCACGGTAAAATTTCATCCGCGCAGAACGAGTAGCGAAACGAGCACACCCGCGCGTTGTTGTCTATCGATACCGTTCATCGACCGCTTCAGCGTGCATCCAATCTGAATGTAGCACGGTAAAATTTCATCGGCGCAGAACGGAGTAGCGAAAAGAGCAAACCCGCCCCACGGGAAATTGTTACGGAGCAGTGTTCCGAGTAACGCAATGAACAAACCCAACGCTTTATGCACGGTGACAACGGCAAAATGAAAGTCTCGACTCGTGTCATGAAAATGACTAAATGATACTTTTTATACATTTTTTTTTGCAAATTCCTTGCTAGTTTGAATTACAATGGAGATAAACGTACCCTGTTTCGTTGTACATTCTGGGATTCGAGCATGAAAACAGTTTGTGAACTCGCCGGCAAGCCGGCTCGTTCACAAACTGTTTTCATGCTCGAATCCCAGAATGTACAACGAAACAGGGTACGTTTATCTCCTAAATAGAATACTCAGACTCCCCGATCTACATTTCGCCATACGGTTTACATGAACGTTTCCGATGTTCATAAACCAATAACGGAAGCAGACTCTTCAGTTATAGTCTATGCGGCGCAGGGGGTGGACCATCGAACATGCATCGTGGGAATTTGTTCGACCATCATTCTATTATGGGAAAATGAGTCTATAGTTTTCATATTCAGAGGGCGCCGAGCCGAAACAGGTTACAAAATAACGATTTTCGCTATGTTTCACAGGGTACCCTATACCAATAAATGACTCATTTTCAGATTCGCGACATCTTGGTAAAGAATGTAACGTGAAGCGTCAAAAGTGCATGGCGATTCAGACAATTAAAGTGTCGTGAGTGAACTATATATGTACAAATATAGCATACTAGCTGGTGGACCCGACTTCGTCCGGGCTGTTTCCCATCTGCTTTTCGGCGAATTGCGCGATTTGACCTTGAATTGACAATTTTGAAGGTCAAGGTCAGGTCGGAGTAACGATTTGACCCGTCCAAAAGTACCCGTCGAAATCCATCCGTCTTTTTGAGTTTAGTAGTTTCTCTATATCCCCAAATTGGCAGACGACACATTGCATAATCGAGGTTCCCAATGAATGTACTTCACAATATTCACCATTTGGGAACTTCAATCTGAGTCCATGTCTCCCATCGCAGACGAGGCCATGCAGAATGAGGTCCCAAGAGGGTAAATTTGGTGACGTAAGCCCAGTGTGTAGGATATCATCATTAAATTCACCCTCTGTGGACCTCATTCTGCAAATGACAGGGACACTGAACTCAGGCTTGGATATGATCAGCAAATATAGCTCAAATACACTGTTTGGAGAAATGCTTGCTGGAAAATGAGGGAGAAGACACTTGTCCCTAGGACAAAAACAGGAGTGACAAATTTTAGGGAGTGGATATCTCCCATGTCTCCATCTAAGCTGATCCCTATACTAACCATACACATAGTGTCCCATGTTGGCATTTGAGGTATCAATTCTGATGGTAAAAATTAAAACAATTGTTCAAAGTGATCATGAAGGTTTATGTACATGGATATGCAAAATTTCAGGGCAATAAGATCCATTTCTGGGGAGATATGGGGCAATGTAATACAGGGTGACTTACCATTTTTTGGATGTTTATGATACTGAGGGCAGGGAAGAAGTCACAGATGAACATCAGAATTAGTAACAGAAAATGGGATTTTTTTTTATTAAACCTCAAGATTAATAATAAATTCTTGATTCTGAAGACAACAAGAAAAAATCCGAAAGAATGTTCAGTATACAAATACTAAAAATAACGTAACACATAAGTAGAAAAAAAACAATACAAGCTTCGTATCACAGATATATTATTCATTATTGTCACCCAATTTTCTAACAAGACGAAAGATTACATGGCAAAAAGGGGCACAGTAGATAAGGCAGATTTTGAAAACTCACATCCTGCATAACATAATAAACTGTAATTATATGGGCTGCGATTGTTTTAAACAATGGGTTTTAAAGTTAAAAAAAAGAGGAAAGTATTTATCATGAAATAACTAAAAGAGGGCAGTGGTAGCTCGATCAATGTGAAGATACACGTATCATTAGAGGAGATATTGATTCAACCCTTGTAACCTTGACATTTAATTCCAGGTTTTGTGGTAATTTGTTGTCGACCCCAAGGCACTCGCAGTGGCTATATGTGCAAAAAATGTAAAAGTCTGTAAAAACATCACCACTAAGAAAAAAGTGGAGAAATAGATTAACTTTAAAAAATTCATTATTGATAGTTCTCCAATAATACAAAAAATTGCGTGTTGAAGCCATTGTTATGTAAGCAAAACTGTTACAGTGATTTGTCAACAAATATAGCTAATCATGTATTAAGTTCAAATAATTTAGTCTGAATTTGATTTTCAGAATATTTTTCAATGCTTTTTACCTTTTCCTTTTCCAATGTTTGGCATAAAGTTTTGATTAAACTTTGGTATCTCATTGAACTAATTGGACTATAATAGGTGATTCCACTGTAACAGTACTGTTTACATAAGAATGGTTTTAACATGCAAAATCTCATTATTGGAGAGTAATTAACAATTTTTTCATGTACTTGATGATGAAAGTTATTTTACATGAACACTCTCTATAGATGCCTTTCTAAATTTTGTGTTTATGCGCTGTGGATATATACCCGACAATTCGCATGTGAGAGTTAGACCAGTGGTCATTCTGTTCCATGTGTTTCGAATTGCAGGTTGTTGGGTCTATATCTGCAATGCATTAAATACAAAACTATCTGCGACACATGGAACAGCCTGACCACTGGTCTAATAAGCGGAATGTTAGGTCTATTTCCACAACACATACAGTAATGCCCTAAATAATCGACTACTTAACCACAGCAGAATTATGGGTATTTTTTTCTGGATTTAGTCGGAAATATGGCTTGTTGCCATTCATCTGAAAGCTCTCAATGAGAGCTTTCCGATGAATGGCAACAAGCCATATTTTCGACTAAATCCTGAAAAAATACCCATAATTTTGCTGTGGTTAAGGAGTTGATTATTTAGGGCATTACTGTAGATTGAAAGCATTTCTAAATGTATCAACTTCAAGGAGGTAACTTCTTTTAACATCTGAACCATGGGTGGCCAGGTAAGATAAAGGGACCCGAAGAAACGCAGCGTATAAATGTGCAAAAGAAGAATGTGCTAAGAAGAACATGGAGAATAGATAAACGTTGTTCTTACATTAATGAATTTTTTCGCTTGTTGAAACTATTTTTATGTAAACAAAACTATTACCGTGAATTTCTTTTATCTTGATAGATCAAGATGTTCACATAGCTCTTGAAGAAATGATATATACTTCCAACAATACATCTTACTCTTGTTAACTTTGAAGATTGTATAATATTTATAATATTATACAAGGTAGAGTATAGTATCTGCTGGGCTTGCATGCAGGGCTTACGCTGTCAGTGGCCAATTTGGCCAATTGTTGTTTATTGAAAATGGGCAAAGAAATTTCATTATATTCAGCAATTACCCTCTCTGATTATCATCAGATCTCCATGAAACCTGTAATTCGTTAAGAGGTAATTAGCAGTAGCTCCCCCCGTTTATGGATAACAATTCTGTCAAAAGTCATGCATGCTTACTTATGAAAACATTGATAAGCTGCCAGAACAGTGTCCTTTTCTGATAAAGTGACATATTTTAATTTTTCCTTGCTCATTTTTTGTCGAACTCAAAATTTATCCATTATTTTTGTGCATTTGTTTTATATTTTTATTTTAGTTTCATTTTTGTTGATTCATGATGATCGCATAGTTTGGTTTTTCAAATTGGCCAAAGTTTCTGAAAAATGACACAAACAATTTCAGAAATGGCAAAAAAAAAAATCTGGTCAACGTGAACACTGCTTGTATGACACTGGCTGCTTTTAGGATCTGGAAATGATTAATATATCTTATGATACAAGTGGTGATAGACTTGTTTAAGTGGAACATCAACAAAATCAGTATAAAATTAAGGTGTAATACATAATATTGATCAGCAGTTTGGTTAATTTTAAAGGCCATTGAAACACTCCAAGGTACATTAATGCCTTAAATAATCGACTCCTTAACCACAGCAGAATTATGGGTAACTTTTCAGGATTTAGTCGGAAATATGGCTTGTTGATGCAACAAGCCATATTTCCGACTAAATCCTGAAAAGTTACCCATAATTCTGCTGTGGTTAATTATAAGGAGTTGATTATTTAGGGCATTACTGTACTTGCAAATATCTCTTCTTGCCCTTTAAACTGTGAATGCATTATCTAATGGATAGTGATAAAATACTGGAAATAGATATAGAGGATCTCTGATGAGTCGCAATTCTATACAAAATTTATAAACCGAGTGGACTAAATTCAAATCGAGCCAAGATTTAGCAAGGCTCCAATCGAATTTAGTGGACGAGATTAATAAATTTCATATAGAATTGCGATGAATATGACATCGCATAATCACATTTTTAGCAAGGAAAGACTCTCGAAATGGCTGGGGTTAAACAAAATTAATATTGATTTTACTTTATCACAACCAAAGAGGAAGTAAAGACACCTTCAAGAAAAAAATGTCCAACCACCCTTATCACCCATGTTTATCTCACAGTCAACACTATATAACCCAACACAAATTGAATATCATAATTATATTCTAATTAACATAATAATCACAACATGTTGACTCAACATGGTGCTGTGCGATGATGACGGTCAATGATAAAGATTGCGATAATCGGATACTCAACACTTACGCCATACAATATTTCTCCAGCTAGAAGGGAGGATGCTTTACATTTGATGCATAATCAATGATTGACAGCTGTCATCTGGTTGTTATTGTAAAGTTCAACCATATGTGTTGAGGAGTTTGGCAAAAAAAAAAAATCCTTGTGCATCATGCTTATAATTTTCGGAAATGATTAATTAAAACCCTTTCTATACTAAATACTAACTGAGGATAGTCGTTCCCATAGGAAATGTTCAGATAATAAGTTCAACAAACGACCATGAACTTATTATCTGAACATTTCCCACCAGTTAATATGAATCCTTCTGCACTTACATTATTTTTTCGAATGTCTTTCATCACATTTTTTATGAGCACCCCTCCAAATGAATACTAGACTATTCCAATGTATACTTTTAAACTGAATTGGATAATCCATTTAGTATAGAAAGGGTTAACACATCTTTTAACATTTTTCAGTCAGTGATACCAGGCTTAAGAGAATCATGCTTTTTTAATTAACCTTACTGTTGGATCATGCCATTAATCTCTACTCTGCTGAGGTCGGTAGATATCACATTCCTTCCGTTCAAAACCTAGGAATTTTTAGATGTTCTCGCTGGGATCTTTGTAATGTAAACAAGAGCATCGCTAGGACGTGGCAAAATACTTTATCATTTGTGAAATACATTATTAAGGAACAGGTATTATTTAAATAATAAATATATTACCTGGTTTTTTTTTTGCCCATGATATAGAGATCCCAACGAGAACTTCAGCGAGAACTTCCAAGGTTTAAACTGGTGGAATATGGGAGTATATATAGCCATATTAGAGATTCATGGCACAATAGGTGGCTGGAACTTAGTCTAGCAGTAAGATAAGTGTTTCAATGGCCCTTAACATACAGTAATGCCCTAAATAATTGACTCCTTAACCACAGCAGAATTATGGGTAATTTTTCAGGATTTAGTCAGAAATATGGCTTGTTGTCATTCATCGGAAAGCTCTCACTGAGAGAATTCCGAGGAATGGCAACAAACCATATTTCTGACTAAACCCTGAAAATTACCCATAATTGTGCTGTGGTTAAGGAGTCGATTATTTAGGACATTACTGTACATACTTGAGACAATCTATCTACACACAGCAAATATTTATCACACTTGATTGAAGGTTACTTCTTGTGGAATTATAAATGAAGTGTTGACAACATCAAAATTTGAAAGGACACATTAATGTTCGGACAGCTTATTTTCGCACAATCTGATTGAAATATAAACTAAATAGCATTACTGCTGCAATAATAGCTTTCCCTGGCATTGCCACAATAAAACATCACTGCGCACAATTAATATTCTTACGATTGACAGATATCTGCTTTTGGTATTGTTTTTGCGAATAACAAATATGAGGATAACTTGAAATTGTTTGAGATTCTTAATTCTATTCTCCATGCTAGGTATTATTGGTCAATTCTGGTCCCTTCATAGATGTTTGTTTAATTAGCAGTGTGACAGAACATTTATTACGCTATTTTTTAGCTATGTAGTGACAATCATCTGATTGGTTTCATCTCTTTACCGTGGAATGTTCTGACTGGCTGACCCTGATGGGATCCCATGCTGGTCATCCTATAATCCCCACTGTGGGCAGTAAACCCCGGAGCGGGCATCATTAAATCGCACATTGGGCTATCACAATTAGAGTTTTCCATACCAGGCTGGTCTAATTAGTTAAAAGCAGTCAATTTAGAAGTTACACCAATCAATGGAAGATGTAAATGATAAGCAATGCTTATTTATGCTGTGACAGGAGTTCAGAGAACTTTCACACATCGTTCTGGAGAAAAACACAATCTTAGTCGAGCGCATTCGGAATTTCGGGGTAAATATAAGTTTCATTCAGCAAAATTTTCACTGCTGACACTTCTCGAGGATTTTTTTTCTTCAAAACATGGAGCAGTCTATATGGGACACTCTACTCGTGACATGTTTTGATACTAAAAACACCAAATCCCTATCAAGTAACTTGAATAAAGACATCTTTCCAAACATAACCATACATCGATAAAGTAAAATGTACTGCGGGCAGGAGTAAACTCAGACGCGAGCAAAAATCTTGCCTGCTTCAGGGTTTACTCTGACACCGTGGAGTGTCACATGTAATTGTCAATATTTTCCTGCACAAAAGCAGCAAATTCCAATGTGAATTTAGACTTAGTTTCCTAAACTATCAACACAAATAGAAAGTTGACAACGTTGTCCAAATTTATCACCTTGCACTCATATTGGAGCTGAAAACACACAAAATTGAAACATGGAAGCTTAATCTCACACTTCATTGAGCATTTCGTCTCTTTATTGAGCTTTATTCGACGAACTGTTAACATTTGGTTGAAGGTGGGTTCATTATGCACCTCCTGCATCTGGAGTTGTGTCCGAAGAAAAACAGTTAATAAAAAATTTCCCTAAAAACAAACCTAACTGTACTCTTCACTCGTGCCCGCAACGGGGTTTACTCAATATGTGCCGGCAGCGGGTATTACCGGTATATGATGACCAGTGTGATTCCCTACTATTTACTTCAGACTCTGCTATGTATTTAATGATACCCTGTCTGATTTAACAACCCTAAAATTACTATTTCTTCTGCTTCGAGGGATATTTTATTTGAGTCGAGAAACCCGCCTTTCAAAGCCAAATGGGCATGGATTGAAAATCCATTGATTGTAACTGGTTATCATACATAACACTGCTGAGAAAGTCTAACATACCAAATATTCCCCCGCAAACCAAGCTTGCAAAATTTATTGTGCTATCACAATAAAAATTCACAAAACTGAAACTACATGTTAATCACACCAAACAGAAGATGAACGCCAACACTGACCCAATCGGCAGATGGTATACAGTATAGTGCTGTTCAACCAAGCTGGTCTATTCTGCCATAACCCCATCCATAATATGCAGACTTAGCCACTTTTCAAAGCCAGTCAAGACATTGTTGAGCAAGTCCCATATACCGACTATCAACAAAATCAGTGGATATTTTGCTATCGAGATCAAAACTCATGACAAAGAACTAATTAAAATTCAGGTTTCAGTTAGCGACTATCAACAAATTGACTGAAAAAGGAAGGAATACAAGCTTACGTGCATGGACTGATGGACAGACAGACTTGATTCCAGTTTTCATTATGGGGTTATACAGTAATGCCCTAAATAACTGACTCCTTAAACACAGCAGAATTATGGCTTGTTGTTGCCATTCATCGGAAAGCTCTCACTGAGAGCTTTCCGATGAATGGCAACAAGCCATATTTCCGACTAAATCCTGAAAAGTTACCCATAAATCTGCTGTGGTTAAGGAGTTGATTATGTAGGGCATTACTGTATAATTAAGGGTAAATATGATGGCCAGCTGTCAACATACAGTATAATGATCATACAGACCTCAAAATATGGCACCATACATTTGTAGAAAGAGGTCCCCGGAGTGTGAATTTAGTGACCCAACAATGCATAGCGGGCTAACATGGCAAAATTCACCTTCTGGGGACCTCATCCTGCTTAGGCCTCATCTTCTCTGGAAAGTATCTTTATTTTCAAATTAGATTTAAATCTGAGTCTAGGTCTCCCATTGCATATGAATCAATGCAGAGTGAGTTCCACAGAAGATGAATCTGGTGATGCTAGACTGATGTGCAGGATAGCATCACAAAATTCACCCTTTGGGGACCTCATTCTGCAAATGTCTGGCACCATATTCTCAGACCTGGGTGCAGTCAACAAATCATTCATTCAGACTTGTATCATCCACAGTAATGCTCTAAATAATCGACTCCTTAACTACAGCAGAATTATGGTTAATTTTTCAGGATTTAGTTGGAAATATGGCTTGTTTCCGATGAATGGCAACAAGCAATATTTCCGACTAAATCCTGAAAATTTACCAATAATTCTGCTGTGGTTAAGGAGCCAATTATTTAGAGCATTACTGAATTTAGGGTAAATGTAATGGCCAGCAGTCAACATTCAGTATAATGACCATACAAACCTCAAAATATGGCGCCAGACATTTGTAGAATGAGGTCCCCAGTGTGAATTTAGTGACCCTACCAAACACAACGGGCTAGCATAACTAAATTCACCTTCTGGGGACATCATCCTGATTAGACCTCATCTTCTCTGGAACATATCTTCATCATAAAATTAGTTTTTTTGGTTTCTTTAGAAATATCTTCAGAAAGTTTCTTTTTCTTTTTAGTTTAGTTTTTCTATATCACAAAATTGACACAATACATAATTGAGGTGCCATAGTATATGAGTCCATGCATAGTGAGTTCCACAGAAGATGAATTTGATGATGCTAGCCCGATATGCAGGATAGCATCACAAAATTCACCCTTTGGGGACCTCATTCTGCAAATGTCTGGCACCATATTCTCAGCCCTGGGTGCAGTCAACAAATCATTCATTCACACTTGTATCATCTACATGTACACTCGGTTCTAAGCCTTCCTCTTCTTCATTATCAGGAACATCACCATAAATATCTGTATCTTGCACGGCTTCAAAGGTCATCTTGATTTTTCTCTGTGTGTTTGCTGCTTTGCGCTTACGTTTCCTACTTCCGACTGAGGGGTCAACATCTGAGCCATTTTCGAGTAAATCTAGATCCTGTTCTTTCGCGTAATACTTTGAGATGACTTCCTGGTCCACTTCTTGGGAACACATGTCGAATTGAAGCTCGGTTTCTTCTGGACTCTCCAGTAAATTTGGAGATATATCTTCCGACACATCAGCTCGGACCCATTTTCTTGGAGTTGACTTCCGTTGTTTCCGTGACGACTGGCATTCAGGGGTACTTGGAATGCTGATATCCTCCGAGAAATATTCTTTCTCATCATCATCTCCCGTCTCGTGGTCGCCAGCCATTGTCATGGAAACTGGGCTGTCATCTTCCCCGTCATCACTGATACCATGCTTGACCTTTTTGTGCCGACACAAATTTCCTGAAAACAGTGAAACAAACCTCGATTGAATGACTACAATTCAAATTTTACTTCCATGCAATGCAATTGTGCATAGTACTGTTTACATTCACAATAATACCCACCCCCTTGGGTCGACGAAAGTAAATAACCGTCGACTACCGCACCTGTCGAAGATTAATCGAATAATCGTGGCAAGCCTAATTACTGTTCAAGTTATGACCTCAACAGACATCGGATGGACCAAAGAGCCAATATTTCCAGATAAACAAAGATGAATAACTCTAGAATGGAAAATCCGAACAAAACGATGGAACCCTCTATTTAATGTCCTCATAGTAGTGAACATCCATACCTAATTTCATTGAGATCCGAGCACTACTATTCAAGTTATGACATGAACAGACATCGGACGTACGGATGGACAGACACACGGTACGACGCACGGACGGACAGGTGCAAAAAAGTATACCCCCCCTTTTTTCTAAAAAGGGGGTATAACAAGAAGTTGCACCTCGGGTGCGAAGGCGAACCTCTATACCAAATTTCATTCAGATCCGATAACCCATGGATGAGATATCTGCCTGGAAGGACCAAATAATACCATTTCAAGATAACTGAACGTGTCAATGATACTGTAGCTCCACTTTGAAAGGGAATAATTTCGTGTGTTACAGTCAATGGAGCGATTAGGAATGCGGAAAATTAAACTGTCTAAGTAATACTAGATTATCAACATGAAGAGATATATATAAAATAAAATCCAAGATGGCTGCTGGCGGCTATTTTTTCCAATGAATTTCAAAAACATTTCATAGCTCCCATATAGTAGATTAATATGAAGTTTGGTGATGATCGGATGAGGAAAGTGCACTATAGGGTGTGCCAAAGGATTTTGTAATGCAAAGAGTAAAATCCAAGATGGCTTTGTTTTATGTTTTATGGCCGAATGACCCCAAAATGACTCGTTTCCCATCTACATGTCAATATTAACATCCACGTCAAATTTCATGATGATCAGACGAATAGTACGACCTGTAGCCTGTGCTAGTGGATTAAATTATGAATCAAAGATGGCCGCATTCGGCCATGTATTTTTGCCGAATTACCCCAAAATGAATCGTTTCCCATCTACATGTCAATGTCAACAGCCACAACAAATTTCAGAATGATCCGACTAAAGGTACGACTTGTAGCCTGTGCCACGCATGGACGATGGATACCAAGCCATGGCAATAGCTCAAACTTTACAATACAAAGTAAAGTTGAGCTAAAAAGGACAACTCTAGAATGGAAAAAATCTAACAACATTATTTGCCCATCACTCATGGCTGAGATATCTGCCCGAACAGACAAAAAAAACACAGAAAAATATTACTCTAGAATGGAGAACGTGAACAATGTCAATTGCTCCTCCAAATTTTGCAACAAATGAATTAATTTGAGGCATGGATTGGTACAAATACTCATGCGCTCTACGAACGATGCAAACAACATGGAAATTATAATGAAAATGAGTTTATGACTCAAGTATGATGTGATGTTTGTATCGTTCACAAATATTATTGCCTGAAACAAAATTTACAGTATCTTGTTATCGTTGGCATACAGATACATACCTATTCCCGTTCAGTACGATTTAATGTTTTATTGATGAAAATAGACAAATTATAAAAACATGCCGATCACTGGTGAAAGAAGATGTTTGTTACATTTGTGATAACACATTCTGGGGAATTCCAGTTTATAGTGTGCAAATAAAGTTTTAATCGTTGTATTGCCTTGTTCGAAATAAAACGTGATCCATAACCGGAACATCGTAATTTTATTCCCAATGATTCAGTGATTTTAGAGACACTCGGTAGTCGATGTCAAGACTCAAGGCCGTTAATTGTGGCATATATATGCAAACCAAATGCAACAAACAATCTATATTACATTTAAATGAAAAATTGGAATTTTTTTCCATGATAATATTTTTTTCGTTTGTTTAACCTATTCATATTAAATAAATTATCAGATGAAATTATTCTCCAGTCTCTCACTTCTCCCTATTTTTCTCTCACTTCTCCCTATTTCTGCCAGAGGGAGAAGTCACTTCTCCCTATTCTCAACCTGCAAGCTGAGGCCTGCATTCACTTATATGTGCGAGGCTCCCTATGGGAAACTCGCATGTATAAGATAATGCACTGGAACAGGATCTGAAATGGCTAAACCAGAGCGTGTATTTAAACTATGAGATTTTGGGTAGTTCTTTGATTCTAATATATTCATTTGTAGTGATTTTCAACAAAAGTTCCTAAGCTGAACAGCACGGCAAATAAATTGTTAAAGAGTTTATCTGCCCTTATCTGAAGATTGGACAATGCAATGTATCATTAAGTAATCAAAGGGCTGGAACTCTACAATAAATACAAACTATGTTTTTATCGCATAAAAGTCCTTGTTCATCATTATTGGTTGAAAGGTTCGGAAAGTAATCACCAGGAAATAACTTGACATCTGGTTGATAGCGACGTGAAATGTTGTAATGAAAGTCAAGGTTGGATTATAGATTTCGTTCTATTTGAAAAGCAAAATAACTATGACGAGATGGTAGCCCATTTATTCTATACACAGCTATGTTCACAAAATATAACCATACAAACAACAGGGGTACTTTTGTCCGTGTATTTATAAATTTTGTCTTTGCTGGAATTTGGCAGTAACCTGCTGCACGGCATTATTGTTTGTAAGGGTAATCATGTTCTATAGGTTTTGTTAGATTGGCCATGGGATTAGAATACAAGAATTTGCCCAAAAGGAGAATAAACTGTTCACTCAGGCAGCAATATGGACCTTACAGTAATGCCCGAAGTATATGACCCCTTAACCACAGCAGAATTATGGGAAATTTTTAAGGATATAGTCAGAAATATGGCTTGTTGCCATTCATCGGAAAGCGCTCAACGCGAGCTTTCCGATGAAGCCATATTTTCGACTAAATCCTGAATTTTTTCATAATTCTGCTGTGGTTAAGGGGTCAATTATTTAGGACATTACTGCACACTAAATAAAAATACTCCAGTGTAGATCACACAATAACATCATCTAAATGCAATAATTATGTTGTCGATTTCATATGGACATCAGAATACACAGCGCATGGCTGAATGTGTTGCTTGTGTATATCTCTCATATAACAATGTGTAAAATATGCAGGCTACTGGCATCTTGCCGCTTGTGTTTGCTGGTTGTGATTTGTGTCTTATGTCCAGACAAGACATTGGTGTGTACTCTTTTTGTTTCGCTTATGTTTGTTATCGTCTGCAACAAATGTGGTGAGAGACATATAGAGCATTCTACATTGCTGTTACTGGATGTGATGTTGTGCTCGAGATTCAAGTGATTCATTGAATGGATAAGATTATATAGAAGGCAAGGAATTGCCAATGATATATATCGCAATAATTTAAAAAAATAACTCCCCCCCCCCCCCACCAATATGTCAGGGGGACTTACTTTTTCAGAGGTGTTTAGTTACTCCCTGGAGGTTTATTCTCGCCCTCCAAACTTATGAGTTTATCAACCAAGTAATTATCAGGGTTATTAAGGGGAATGTTTTTTAATTTTCTCACCTTTGAGCGTGAAGGTGCTTCCGCAAAAGCATGAGTAGGGTTTGCTTCCATTATGTAAATGCATGTGGCCCTGTAAGTTATGCAATCTCCCAAACTCTTTACCTGAAATGAAAGAAAGAAGATCAGGTAGGGTTAGGAGGGTTTTTCTAATGTTCAGTGGTCACACTGGCTAGAAAATTATTTTGCCCAATTTATTGGCCATTTATAAATTGTTTGGGAAATTTTTCGGAAACTTTTGCCAAATTGAAAAACAACAATATTGGTTCATCAAGAAAACCGAAACTAAAACAGAAATATTTAGAAACAAGCATATAAATAACTGAAAAATTGCGCATATTTGAAACATATCTAATTTCCATGTGACAATTTCCTATTTTTGGGTTACCGATTTACAACTACAGTGAAATCCAAAATCCAAATAAAATGGTCCAACGAGGGTCAATGTTTTCGATAAGGCTATGTCTGAGAATCAAAACCCTTTTTTTTTTGGGCCTTAGTTACTCATGTCTCACTCACCACATATTTCGCAGCTGTAAGGTTTTCTATCAGAATGGACCACCATGTGTGCCTTTAATGTCTGTGGCTGTGTGAATGTCTTTGTGCATTGTGTGCAGGCATAAGGTCGTTCGCTGTTGTGTATGAGCATGTGCCTCTGCATGTTAGCTTTCTGATTGAACCGACGATGACATATCTCACATTCATATGGTCGCACACCTGTGTGGGTGAACAGATGAGCTCTCAAGTGATGTTCCTGGAATGAAGAAAGGGTAATAAGTCTTAAAGTGGTATGCGCAGCAAGTGCTTCACATGAATTAGAAATATTTCCAACTTGTTAGATATATCTTGAAATATTTGAGTTTACGGTATGTTCAAGGCACTGGCAGCAGGTAAATAATTATGTAACATACATGTATATAAAAGTCTGTAAAATCATCACCGCCACCAAGAAAAACATGGAAAAATATAATTATGTTATTAGTTATCTTCAGCAACATCAGGGGTACATGGAGATTTAATACCTGGATGTCGATTTTGAACCCTGAGGTGGAGCTGAGGGGTTCAAAAAGAGACATCCAAGTATTAAATCTCCATGTACCCCACAATGTTGGCAGAGGTAACGATTTTATCCCAAAACAATAGCCATTGCGGCCTCAATTTAAAGACATATGATGGATTTGTTCGGGTGCTTGAAACTGACAAGTTAGTACTCAGGCACTATGCCAATTCGGGGAATGTGGCATTATAATAACATCGCCGAAAATTTCAAATAAATCGACCATACCACTCCACAGAAAACATCGTCCGAACTATACTCAATTGTAAATATTTACATCTTGATTCGGGATGCTACTATCGGCGATAAACTAACGCAAATAATTTCGGTATCGAGAGTCATTGCATATAATTAATATATAAGAATGACAATGTGTTTTGTCAATTTGGATTAATATTCGTAAAAAATAACTACTTTGAGCACAACAATTCTCCATTTCTATTTGATCACCATACCGGAGCGTTTCACATCACTTTAAGTGTGCTTTTCATAGGTTCTCAGATAAATTCACACCAATCAGCACCAATAAGAATATTTCAGTAGTGGACCTATGGATCTGGCATCAGTTGAAGTCAAATTCGGCGTGCTAGAGCAACGTCACGATTGGTGGAAACTGCCAGTTCAAGGGTGATTCATATACCCCCGGTGTTTCACATGCTGATATACCCCCGTTGTTTCGCGTACGTTCTCTTATACCCCGCTATCAAGGGCGACAGGGGACATGGTGATTTAAATGTGGTGTTGTAGCCAATAAGATTGCTAGTTACATCTGGATGTGGGGACAAAACAAAATTTTGTCTGTTGAAACCAATGTTATGTAAACAAAACTGTTACAGCTATTTTTCAAAAATCAATGCTAATTGCATAGTAAGTTAAAATATTTTAGTCTGAATATGATTTTCAGAAAAGTTTCATATTTCATACCTGAAACAACGACAGAACCAACTGCAAATATCTAGTATTTAATTGTTATTCAAACCTATACAGACAAGAAACTACTCATTAATTATTAAGCAGTGTAAAGGTCTTAGTGAGATCAGGTGATGTTTTGAGAGGTACAGTAATGCTCTAAGTAATCGACTTCTTAACCACAGCAGAATTATGGGTAACTTTTCAGGATTTAGTCGGAAATATGGCTTGTTGCCCTTCATCGGAAAGCTCTCGGGGAGTTACCCATAATTCTGCTGTGGTTAAGAAGTCGATTACTTAGAGCATTACTGTAATTGCTGACACAGTCTCAGGCTTGAACAAGCCTGAGTTTAGTGTGCCTGCAATTAGCAGAATGAGGTCCCCAGAGAGTGAATTTAGTGATGCTATCCTGCATAGCGGGCTAGCATCACCAATTTCAACCCTCATTCTGCTTTGGCCTCAATTTTCTCTGGAAAGTTTCTTTATTAACAAATTTCTATAGAAACTTCTTCACATAGATTCTATTTTTTTTTTTAGTTTAGTTATATAGTCCCTATATCCCCAAATTGGCAGACGACACATTGCACAATCAAAGTTCCCAATGGATGTACATCACATTATTCACCATTTGGGAACTTCAATCTGACTCTATGTCTCCCATAGCAGATGAGGCCATGCAGAATGCGGTTCCCAAAGGGTGAATTTGGTGATGTTAGCCCGCTATGCAGGATAGCGTCACTAACCTGACCCTCTGGGGACATCATTCTGCAAATGACATGCACACTAAACTCAGGCATGGGCATGAAACTTTTCAGCAACATTTAATTTTCATTGGTCTTTTTCGGAAAATATTCTGACCATCGGTCACTGAAAGTATGAACCCTGACACAAACCTTCATGAAATCCATTCCACATTCAGTGCACATGTAAGGACGTCTGCCCGTGTGTGTGAGTAGATGGTCCTTCAATTGACTTGGGTACTTAAAATGCCGATCACAATCACTACACTTAAGATCCTCCCTTGTTTCATGGGTCACTAAATGTTCTTTTAGAAGTTTTGCTGAATTGAACTCCATCCCACATTCTGAACACTTGTCTCTACCTGGAATGAAGATAAAGGAAAAACACTTAATATTTTCTGGGGATTATGAAACTGCCCGTATATGGAGTAACAGTAAGGCCAAATAGATACAAATTCTGTGTTCTCATGTACCTCCCTCATCACTGATATTTTCTTTTGAAAAGTCCCGTCAAACATGTTTTTTAAATATCTTCTGTTAGAACTATTAGACTTGAACAAAGAAAATGATTTTACTTTGTATCTGGAGTACGTTTTCCAGATTTTGAGAAAAAAAATAATTATAAATAGCCTTCCTCTGGCTCCCTGATCTACAAAGTGAGATACAATTGCCTAGAAGAGATATTTTATTCAAGACTGAATTTAGTGTGTCTGACATTTGCAGAATGAGGTACCCAAAAGGTGAATTTAGTGATGCTATCCTGCACGGTGGGGTAGCATCACTAAATTCACACTCTGGGAACCTCATTCTGCTTTGGCCTCATCTCCCGGAAAGTATCTATAGTCTAAAATTAACATTGTTTTTAGTTACTATTTCCCTTCTGTTGTGTTTCTATATCCCCTAATTTGCAGAAGATAAAATGCATAATCGATGTGCCTAATTGGTGAACATCATCAACTTCAACTGGGGAATTTCAATCTGATTCTAGGTCTCCCACAACAGTTGAGGCCTAAATAGAATGAGGTCCGCAGAGGGTGAATTTAGTGATGCTAGCCCACTGTGCAAGATAGCATCACTAAAATGACCGACTGGGGACCTCATTTTGCAAATGTCAAACACCCAAAATTCACACTTAGTGGCCTTAAAATGAAATCTTGCCAAATCATTTGAAACAAAAACAAGAGCTGGGTTATTGGCAGGCACATATAGCTATGCTCTAATTAATCAACCCTCTTTAACGAGATTGACCACCAGTATTACCAGGGTACTGGACCGCATTCATGCGATTAACCATGGTCAATTATATCGCTGGTGACCGGGGTACCACCTTGCGTTCACGGTTAGACTGCATTCTTCATGTGATGTTTACAGTAATGCTCTAAGTAATCAACTCCTTAACCACAGCAGAATTGTGGGTAATTTTTCAGGATTTAGTCGGAGATATGGCTTGTTGCCATTCATCGGAAAGCTCTCGGCGAGAGCTTTCCAATGAATGGCAACAAGCCATATTTCCGACTAAATCCTGAAAAATGACCCATAATTCTGCTGTGGTTAAGGAGTCGATTACTTAGAACATTACTGTATACGAATTTAATTTTTTTTAAAGCCGGCATTATAACCACACCAGAGTTTGTTTATTTTTGGCATGACGTACATGATGGTGTATTGATGATGCAATCATGAATGTCAGTCAGAGACCAACTTCATACGTTGAACAAACCGTAATAATTTATAAATTGAAATATTGTTTTGTGATTAGTTAACTTGAAAATAAAGATGCCACTGATGGTGAACTGTGAATATAGCAAAATGCCCCCAATAATTCATGATAATTTACTTGGCTTACAACTGCCACAATAATAGAAATATTATGATATTTGGAGTATTTAAATGTGTGAAATTTTGGAGAAAACTACAGCCTTGAAGACCAGCAAAACATCTGTGTGAAGTGCAGGCATTATGCTACAAATTCCATCAAAAACTTATTGCATTATTAGGCATTTTATTTTTTATTACTTGGTTTACGGATTTCCCTACCCAAAAAAAAGCTGTTTGTCAATAAAAATAAAATTTTAGTTTTTTTTATTTCCGCCAATTGGAATATTAATCCAAACATACAAACGAAATTAGAAAAAAGTTTAAGTTTACGTAAAATGTACAACAACATCGATTGAACAGCAAAGCCTCCTGGTGATGTTTATGGTATTGAATGTCAACACCAACATGGCAAATCAAAAAATGTATTTGCCCGTGCCTGTTTTAGATGAGGAGATTATTATGAGGAGAATAAAATATAGATTTTATTTTAATTTTTTTTCCTCCCACCTCCCCTACCTTTGAGACAAAGAAATCCGTAAACCAAGAAATAAAAAATAAAATGTCTTTATAGCTAAAGAAAATCTAGGTACAATCCATAAAAATTAAAAGGAATAAGTCATATCATACCTGGAATGTGTTTCTCTTTATGTGCTCTGAGCTCACTGGGATATGTGAAGCCACGCCCACAAAGGTCACAAATATATGGGCGACTGTCCATGTGCATTGCCTCGTGACGCTTGAGGTGACTGACCTGTGTGAAACACTTATTACACACACTGCAGACATGAGGCTTGATCTTCTCATGTGTTAACATGTGAGTGTTGAGGTGACTCAGCTGCTTAAAGTACTTATTACAAACTATACACATGTGTGGCTTTATTCCTGAATGTCCGAGGATATGAGTAACAAGGTTGTGTTTTGTTGTGTATGATTTCGTGCAATCAGTACATTGCCATCGTTTTTGCTCACCATACATAATATATTGCGAATCTTCAATCCTAATATTAATGTCCAGTCTTTCGCGCGGAGCCTTTGGATCACTAGAATTTAAACTGTTTGTATTCTCACGCTCTTGTTCGATTATTGATAATATTTTGTTTTTCGCTTCAGCGTTTTGTTTCTTTATTGACCTGCTTATGTCCGTTTCCTCACTTGTCTTTTCGTTATCACTATCCGAGAGCTCGAAATCTGATTCGTTATCGGAATCATTCGCTTCTCCTTTTACCTTGGATTTTACTCCACGGTTTTGAGCCGATCCTCTGACCATTGAAGATGTCACCATACCCGCAGCAAACGGAGAATTTCGCACTAAAGTCTCAGCTTTTGATGAATTAACAATCGACAGCGTCACAATTGTTGCGTTATCAGCGATTGTTGTACTGACTAGTGCTTTACCGGGAGTTTCGGGGAGATTACAAGCCATTAAAGCTGGATTAGGAAAACTTTTCGGCTTCTCGGGACTTTGTTTGGCTATCTTCCCAACGCGGCGATAAAAATTTTCTATCATATCACCAGTTTCTTGCCCTTCTGACTCAGACATGTTGCCAGATCTGTCAAGTTCAGACAAGCTTTCTGATATGAATTGTTCAGCGAACTCACTGAGTGAGGTTTCGTAGCGCCGGTTTTGCGAAGAATTTACTTCGGAGTTATCAGCAGTATGATCGGCATTTATGTCAATATCGTGAACAAATCTCAAAGATACTCGTTGATTGCAGCATCGAGTAACATCTCTTTCGAGGTGCCCCCTCAATTTAAATTTGCAGATTGAAGTAACGAGTCTATCATCGTCAGTAGATGGCGTGGGTGTTGATGATTTAACTTCTCGTTTTATAGGGGTCACCACTGGAATCCTCATTGGACTATAGTTTGTAGCATCTCGATTTAGTGGAATGTGTTTGTTCGAAGGCTGATTGATGGGCCCAGTTGAATGACTTGGATTGATCTGATTGCTTTTCTTTGTGGAATTCATCCCAGGACTGTTGCAGTCTGAAAGACATAAATCAAGAGAATGAGTGAGTTTTTCTCAATTCTACATCAGCCCACACCAATATTATAGCCTGGTTCATGAACAATTTGATGGAAAAAATAATAAAAATAGATCATCACCACATCAACAATAGACAAATATTGGAGATGTTCTTGAATTTCAAAAGATTTTTGGAAACAAAACGTCTTGCCTAATTTACCTTACAAAATTTGCAAACACAGGGTCGAAATAGACTGTCATCCAGTGCATATCCCCTTGTAGCATACTGCCTAGTGTGGGCATACCTATAACCTATGACTGATATACCCAGACAGACGGACTCAAAAATCACCATTTTCAAATAAACAAAGATGAATAATTATAGAACGAAACACCTAAACAAAACGATTGAATGTCCTCATAGTGGTGAACATCCATACCAAATTTCATTGAGATCTGTTCAACTTATGGCCTGAACAGACATCGGACAGACCAAAATCCAACATTTCCAGATAAACAAAGATGAATAACTCTACATGTAGAATGGAAAAATCAAATATAAATGGATACTAATCTTGCTCAAAGTAGTTATTTTTCCAAATATTATATCCAAATTGACAACGCACATCATCATTCTTATATATTAATTAAATGCAGTGACTCTCTGTGGCAAAATCGTTTTAGTTAGTTTATCGCCGATAGTTGCGTCATGAATTGAGAGGTAAATATTTACAATTGAGCATAGTTCAGATGATGTTTTCTATGGTTGATTTTCTTGAGATTTTTGGCGATTTTAGTAGAATTCTACATTCCTCCAGTTGGCACAGCGCCTGAATACTAACTTATCAGTTTCAAGCACCCGAACAAGTCCATAATATGTCTTTAAAAAATCAGCCAACTCAACAGCTACACAGCTGGGCTACATGTACCAGTCCTGCATGTACCGGTATAATATAATCATGAGTGTCAACCTGGTGATGTACACAGAGACATGTGCTGTGGGAATTCTAATCGAACCAGACATCAGTCACATCACTATAAATGGAATTCGTGTAGAAAATAAACAGATTTTAAAATGAAAACCTAATAGCTCGGAGCTTTGAAGGGTGGGTACCTTGACTGAAATCAAATATTTATCACCTCCCCCCCCCCCTGCGAGGCCGAAGAAACAGTAATTTAGGGGTATTAAATCGGACAGGTTATCTCTAACCCTTTCTATTCTAAATACTCATTGATGAGTAGTTATCCCTTTGGAAATGTTCAGATAATAATTTAAGTTGAACTTATTATCTAAAAGTTTCCCTTCAATAAATATAACTCCTTCTGTACTTGTATTATCTGTAAAATAGCATTTTTCCCCGAAAGGTCTTCCAGATGAAGAATAGATCATGCCATGAATCTCTACTCTCGCTAAATACCTGTATGCCTCCAGTACAAAAGCTTGGAACTATTTGAAGTTTTGACAGGGAACCTTATAAAATTTAAAAAGTAAAGCTGGGAATATATTTCTTATTTATTATATGTTCCTTAATAATGTACTTCACTGTAGGTGAAGGACCCAACTCAAAATTTCATGATTTAAGTGAATTTGCGTCGCTTATAATTATGGAATTTTTCCTGGGTAATTAATTACTTGTTTTTTGCTATATCGGCTCACAAAAGTTACAAAAAAAACATGCAATTTGGAGTTGAGACATTCACCTACAGTGAAGTACATTATTAAGGAGCAGATAATAAATAATAAATATATTCTCTGCGTTATTTTTCGACTTTATAAGGTTCCCTGTCAAAACTTTTAAAAGTTACAAGGTTTTGTACTGGTGGAATATGATCTTTACGGGCTTTAGCCAGAGTAGAGATACATGGCATGATCTAGATGAATAATAGACTGTTCCAATGTATACATTTATAACTGACTAGCAGGGTTACCCGGCGTTGCCAAGGTTAATGCGATGTGAAACCCTCTGCATGCTGTGGATATTTGTTTGGGAATAGAGAATACTCTTGCTCAAAGTGTTATACGTATTTTCATAAATTGTATATTCAAATAGCATCACAAAACATGATTATTGCATTCATGGAATATAAGCAGTGATTCACCTTGTCAATTGTCATTTTGTTAAGCGCGATTAATCTGTTCCACCAATAATGAAGTATTTATTTACAACTGCGTATACTTCAGATGTTATAATATGATACATGAACATCATAAACACATTAGTTTGCAAAAAATAAAAGACGACAATTGAGTTTTACATATTGAGATGTATCAATCAATCTAGTGGGTTGGACTAAGATCTTGAGGACACCTGGCTAAACTACTCTGGATATCACTTGCCTGTGATAGTGCTCTGAGGTAAATCTTGATTGCTGCCATTTCTATTTTCTTGCATTGCTATCTGAGAGGTTATATCAGCGTCGGTAGAGAATAACGGCATCTGGAGATTATTATTTGTCATGCCAGGAAAGCCTTGTTGTGCCATGTGCTGAAGAGACATAGTCGCCATAAGCATGGCTGGAAGACTTGTCGGGTCATTGAGCGTTGGCAACTGCCCTGGACCGCCGGGTGATTGACTCAGCCATTGCGTAAACATTGACATGAGCTGAGCCTGCATGAACGGTGCCGTGGCCATTTGATTCATTTGGCCTTGAGATCCGAAGGTTCCAAACATGTCAGCAATATTACCCAGCATAGGTAGGTACTCATTTGGCAGAGGTATTGTATTATCCATAGCATGAATTCCGTTTGGCATAGCTGGTTCTTGTTTGGACTCTTTTTCATTTAGCTGACTCCCTAAAAAGAAAAGAAAATGCTAAAGACATATAATGCACTTGTTTTTGGTGCATGCAACTGATAAGTTAGTATTCAGGTACTATGCTAAGTGGAGGAATGTAGTATTCTACTGACCTTGCCAAAAATCTCAAGCAAATCGACCATACCACTCCAAAGAAAACATCACCTGAATTACGTTCAATAGTAAATATTTACTTTTCGATTCAGGACACATCTATCGGAGACAAACTAACGAAAATGATTTCACCCTCAAGAGTCACTTTATTAATATATAAGAATGACAGTTTATGTACTCCATTTGGATATAATATTTGTAAAAATAACTACTCTGAGCAAGATTATTCTCCATTTCTATTTGATCACCTACAAGAGTGTTTCACATCACTTTAAATATTGAAAGAAGATTAAAGACATATTGTGGACTTACATGTATATTAGTGACTAAAACAGGATAAGTTTGTATCCAAACACTAACTCCACTGGAAGATATCAGTAATGCCCTAAATAATCGACTCCTTAACCACAGCAGGATTATGGGTAACTTTTCAGGATTTAGTCGCCATATTTCCAACTAAATCCTGAAAAGTTACCCATAATTCTGCTGTGGTTAAGGAGTCGATTATTTAGGGCATTACTGTAGCAATCAACTAAGATTGTCGAAAATTCATCACTGTAACATTTCAGAGAACATCGCAAAAATATAAATATTTAATACTTTATTCAGAACAAATTAGTGGGTGATTAACATTTGGCAATGATTCCGTCAACAACAGTAACCGAATGTATTTATTTTATAACAATGATGCTGTTTTCTGCCTATATTTGGATATAAACTTTATTAAAATCAATTATTTTGGAATGATTTTCCTATTCCGTTATTTACGGTATTAAGGGATTCTGACTTATCAATATCTTCTCCATTAATTGACAATAAAAAGATTGGATGGACAAAAATATATCTGTCAATACAAGTGATAGAAATCCAGGGACGTTGTGGTGACAGGGGTCGACATTTTCAATACCAGCCAAAAATGACACAGCATACAGTAATGCCCTGAATAATCGACTCCTTAACCACAGCAGAATTTTGGGTAACTTTTCAGGATTTAGTCGGAAATATGGCTTGTTGCCATTCATCGGAAAGCTCTCGGTGACAACGTCAATACAAGTGACAGAAATCCAGGGGCGTTGTGGTGACAGGGGTCGACATTTTCAATACCAGCCAAAAAAGACACAGCATACAGTAATGCCCTGAATAATCGACTCCTTAACCACAGCAGAATTATGGGTAACTTTTCAGGATTTAGTCGGAAATATGGCTTGTTGCCATTCATCTGAAAGCTCTCACGAGAGCTTTCCGATGAATGGCAACAAGCCATATTTTCGACTAAATCCTGAAAAGTTATCCATAATTCTGCTGTGGTTAAGGAGTCGATTATTTAGGGCTTTACTGTACATTACCTGTACTGATATGTGTTGGCTGCAGGCATTCCGGTGATTTACTGCCATCCATGATGCCTCTTGGAATGTTTGGTATGTTGAGTACACTAGACTTGACTGGGGACTTTACTTCCTGTTGAGCTGGAGGAGCCCCAGAAGAGTCCCCATTCACAGCGGTATCATCTGGAGTGTCCGTAACTTCTTCTATTGTCTCTTCCATCTTCAGATTGATTACCTCCCGTCATCTGCATAAAGGAAATTCCGTCATTCCATCTATATCCCTCTGAAAAATTATAAAGAGTCAAAATACTGTAAACTAAAAGTTGCACCTCGGGTGCTGGAATACACCCACGGTGGTAAATTAAAATAAACAAAGAAGGATAACTCTAGAACAGAAATGAATATGTCATTTGCCCCTCATTTGAAGGAAGTCACGTTGATGAACATCTCTATGATATTTCATTCTGATAACCCATGGCTGAGATACCTGCAATGACAGACAAAATCCAAGATTTCGAGTTAAACCAAGAAAGATTACTCTAGATGGAAATGTGAACGCGCCATTTGCCCATCTTTTGGAATCATTCATGATGGTGAACCTCCATACCAGATTTCATTAGATCTGACAACCCATGGCTGAGATATGTGCCCGGAGCAACAGACGGACGAACAAAGTCAATCCAGAATACCCACATATTTCCTCAAAAAGTAGGGTAGAATTATCTTACAAATCTTTGATTATATTTGATTTGATTGTTTATTGGCAATGACATGTGTGATTATATATGTACAAATTTGATTACATAATAACCACAAATAACTTGTATGTTGGATGGAAATATTATTTGGGTTCATTATGGATAGTTGCTGATGTTATCAAGTCTGCGAAAGGTTGAAAATGATGATGTTAATTCTATGACGTTAAATTTATATTAGATAATTCTGTTCTGTAAATTTTAATCATTGCCCAGGATCTAATCAGAAAGAAAGTTACAAATAGGAAATCTCTTTTTTCCATGATGGTCCTAATATATGCCTAAAATTTACAGGAGACCCTATTTGAAAAGAAATTATCACTAGTATTAGTATTCATGTCGCATCACATATATCAAAATGCACAGATCAACATAGTATATATATTATATGTAAAAGAGACACACAAGAATCCACACAGGAGTTAAAAAATTAGGATACCAAAAAATTAGGATACCGAAATACTGTAGGACAGGCATGTACAGTAATGCCCTAAATAATCAACTCCTTAACCACAGCATAATTATGGGTAATTTTTCAGGATTTAGTCACTGAGAGCTTTCTGATGAATGGCAACAAGCCATATTTCCGACAAAATCCTGAAAAATTACCCATAATTCTGCCGTGGTTAAGGAGTCGATTATTTAGGGCATTACTGTATTCCATTTGTTGATGTTCAGGTAATAAGGTATTGGTTGAACATCGAACCTACATTGAGGTTTCCTATTTTAATACATTGTTTTTAGAACTGAAATCAAACCATTTTCTTGCATGTATATTCAGTCCAAATTTAAAATGAAATACCTGCAGCAATAATCAGAATACAGGTGGGCATAAATTGGAATTTTCAGAATAGTTTGAAAATGATGGACAGTTTAAACTCTAAGGAGGTTGCATGGGGACAGGTGGTAGTCGACTAGTCGGTACAATAAAAATTTCTCAATATTGGGAATTTTGGTCTTTATTAGTAGGGGGAACACAGTTACAAATCATCTATATGTAGCTGCTCCCATATTATAAAGTGCAATTGCTATTAATTCATTTGATATTTATTTTTATTAATTCATTTGATATTTATTTTTATAAGATGTAAAGTTATCATCGTAAGGATCACTATTTTTGGTATATACAGCTTTTGATTTCCATTGAACTTTTCACTAAATCTGGTGGAGATCTCGGTTTCTGAAAAATGAAGAGCATCACTTAAGGTTATAGTACACCAATTATTTAAAATTACCCCCCCTTGGTGCTCTGTCACCCACACTCAAGCCAGCATAAAATCACATCTGGCAGCTGAATGGTTGATTATGATTGGGATAAAATTAATGCAAAAATAAGAAAAAATCAAAGCCACCATGGAAATATTATACCTAGATGAATATTGATACAGAGTGGGTGAAATAATTAACCTGGTATTTAATGGGGGTATGTTTGAAAATTTGGTGATGAATTTTTCTGCGAAATTAGGGCAGTATCACAAGTGGTAAATTTAAAGGTGGAAAACCCACACGTATCTATTAATTTTTTTGGGTCAAATTGGGTCCGAAGAGCCAATCTTCAAAATTGACTACGATAGAAAGTTCCTGAATTCACAAGGAATCGAGCATAGCCCCCGGACGTTAACACTGTCGCCTATGGAGAATAATTGATGTACTGTAACCTTAACATGAACAATCAAAATCTTTCAAAATATTCATGTTGATTTAATCAGGGATACTTGAAGTTGTCAATTTTTAGAGCATAGTCAGCATAGCATATCTTCAACAAAAAATCAATAATCAAATATCCAAATTTGAAATAAAATTATTGAAAACAAATTTCAATTGGTATAATTTACACTTTAAATTTAATTTGGAACACAGCTCCAGTCACTTATATCCAAAAATTTAAATATGTAGATTATGGTACATTAATAATATTTAAACAATTGGAGACAAGAGAACAGTTACTACTGTTTAATTGCGTAGTGATATAGTTACAAATCTTTTGTGAAAACTTACCAAGATGCAATTTGTCAAAACGCATACAAAGTGTGTCAAATATTGGTAACGAAATGGCGCTCCATACATTTGTCGTTTCGAAATTGTTTATCAAAAAGTACTTAAATTTGCAGGCGTAAACATATATATAGTTCCAGGCATGCGAGTGCAATAATTGGTTCGTTGATTAGCTCGTCAAAGCGGCATGATACGATCACAAAAGTGTCGTAATATAACAAAAACACTAAGAAACCGACTGGAGAACTATCTATTTATATATGGTGGCACGCCCCCTAACATGGCGGATTGACAGAAAAACAAAGGATGAGTTCGGCATAGATACAACAGGTGACTGAGAAATAAACGGAGAAAATAATATAAAACAACACATCAATTCCTTTTTAAATTCTCCTAGCGCAAGCGAGCGTCCGTTATTTGCAAACTGTAAGCGATTCATGTATATTAGCTATAGAAAATGAAAGTACATGTCATGTATCGGAAGGAAAGATTGACAAGTAGAATCTTGCAATGAACGAGTAACATGGCGACCCACTTCAAAACATCACGAAAGATAAAATAGACACATAGTACCACATATCAAGTGCTAATTTGTTACAGTTGTCACCAGTGACCAACATTGCTTTATCAAACATGAGCTCGACAAACTACATGTACACTACAGGTGGTAAAATAATATAAAACTTACCATAATTTTAGGATAGACTGAGGGAATTAGTGATGCCTAAACGAGCGCAGGGATATGAGGAATGTGAAAATGGATATTGGAAGAAATCGATTTATTAGTGAAAAAAATCTTATTATGACAAGTAGGGTTCGTATTGGCTGGCATACTTTATAGTTGATGTGGTGATTCTGGTCGCGCTTCTTAGTTACCGGACGCGACCTGCGATTGAAAGGTTTCTAAGTGAAAAAAGAACTATTCACCCAAGCGCAGATTTGCAGTAAACAGGAGCGAACGAAAATTTGGGCTGACTTTTCCGACCTTATCTTTCTCCGCCGCCGCCTCACCGATAAATAACTTGAAGCTCCTGGATTCTTTTGATATTAATCTGAATTATTTGATAAATGTGTTATATTTACTTCCACTGAAGGGGATTAAATGAATAGAGGGGTTCAGAAAATATTACAACTAACGGGTAGACCAATAACACGTTTTTTTTTCATTAAAGGGTGTACACAGGCTGCATATAGGCATATATACAGATCCAGATCTGTGATATTTGGCAGCTTTTCTTATTTTTCACAATGGATCGAAATAATGAAGTAATGAGTGGAATATTGCCAAGAACAATAATGATGACATTTATGGGGTTGGACTCAATTTATAAGTTCTCAGTTGGGTGTGGTTTGAGTGGGGGGTAATACACAAGATCTATGACCACATATAATGCACGCTATATATATATATATATATGTGTGTATAGGCAATCATTGCACACCTCACTATTGTTCTCATTTTATTTAGAACAGAGCATCTGACAAGGGGGCACAATTTCCAAAAAAGGGCACGTTGTTTTTATATTTGGTAAACCGCAAGATATAACATTTTGGTAAATAAACGGCATTTGGTATTACAATTTCAAGGATTGTGATCACATCAAATTATCACAACGGATAAACTCTGCATGCTTTCAGGCAGTCACAGCGAATTTATAACGTACTCATTTTTACGCATGCAAGTATTTCTATAAATCTGGTGTCAAAATTGCCACCACAATCATGACTTCAGTCTTTCGCATTAATTAAATAGGCATGGACCATGCAGTGTCTCTCTTGGGTGAAATCATTCACGTTTGTTTATTATAGTGATGTGTTCGGGATGAACGCAGGACTACTAGTAAATTTGTGTGTAGTTCAGACGACGTGTTTTACGAAATGGCTAATTCACCTAACAATTATTATCGCGTTCTTGTGAACAAAATGTAGTCAGATAAATATTCAAATAATATATTATATGGAATTCACGTTACTCCAACAAACAATCGATGAAATAACTCCCCCAGGAAGTGATAATTTATTAAGTAAGTTTTCATCACAATATGGGCCTATAGATGTTTAAATTTTCCACCGAAAAATGTCTTGGTGCAGTTTTTGTTAACATACACTCAGATTCATAATGATACTGATTTTATATGTGAGTATGTAATTTATTCCAGACGGTTACTTGGTGTTCCCTCATCCCTATTGTAACAAGTTCGGACACAATTATGCATGTTGGGGGGGGGGGGGGGGTAACTCCACCAATGAAATATGGACGGACCTCCTATATATAATCGCATGTGAACAGGTTCCAATGGTACTAAATATAGGTGTGCCAATTTTCAATAAAATGGACCGGAAAATGTAGGAATACGAACTCGAACAAAATTGGGTCCACGGACAAGCTTATTTTAATATACCACCCCCCCCCCCCCCCCCACTTAGTTACGGGGGTATAAATACATATTTGTGAAATTTTCTATACAAGCTGGATCATGTCATGACCTTTTTGGTATTTTACTATAAGTGAAGGTCCTGTAATTCTAGATTGCACGATTTAAGTCATTTGGTGAGCGATTTTTATTTGCGTAGCTTGCAACCATGTGCAACTTCTCCCAGTTAATCAGTTCAATGTTTGTGATATCGGCTCATACAAATCATGCAATCTCGAGCTGGGACCACCCCCTATATATGGAAGTGCAACGCCATTGCAAGTGAGGCATATATGCCCCGACGCTCAGATTATAGAGAATGGGCAATACTAAATATAGGTGTATGGATAGGGGGATTTGCATACATGCAGGGTCCAAAAATATAATTTCCGCTACATTGACCACCCCACCCCATGCAACTTCAGGCCGAATATGATGATCCATGCCAAACAACAAGCTGATATGTTCGTATACAGAGAACAAATTCAAATTTGCAAGTAAAACAAGAGCCACAACAAGCACTGGTAAAAATTAATGGACGAAACCTGTATTAAGCCCCCCCCCCCCCCCCCCCCCCCCCCCCCCCCCCCGAGCTGTGCTATCGGCATGAATCCGACGACCCTTGCCCGAGTTACAAGCTAAATTAATTAAACAATGGCCGTAACTCTGGTAAAAATTAAAGGACAAACGTATAGTATTTGGGTATCCCCCAACATATACCATCACCACACAAAAGGAAAATGCAATCCTATAATTAATACCCGAGTTATAAGCTGAAATGTTCGTACGCACACAAATGTCCAAGTCCAACAAGGGCCATAACCCTGGTAGTTAAAGTATCAATGACACTTGGCGAGGGGATACATTCATGTGTTTCAGACTGGAGATATAGGAATACGGAAAGTTAAAATGCCTAAGTAATACTATATAGATGTCAACCAGTCTGGGTGAACGTCGACTCTATATTTGAAATATTTACCATTTTCCATATTTTGGCGGCCATATTGGCAGCCATTTTTAGCCAAAGTAGGAATTTTGGTTCCAGTGATTTGGAATATTCATAGGTAATGATATGCCTCACTTACATTACAAAGTTATGTTTATTTCTTGTTGAAATATGACTAGAATCCCAATTGTGATTTTTTTGTGAAATTTTATACCGCATCCTGTAAAATCGAAGTTTTGAGGGATCGGAAGGGGCTAAGACCACAATAATTGCATATTTAATTGCTCCAATGATCGGTTAATATACAAAACACAAAATAAAGTTGCATTACTCAACCAGTTCCAAACAGCATGAATTGAACTAGAAGATATTTGTGAAAAAATGTCATATTTTCAACTTCCGGCGGCCATATTGGCGGCCATCTTATGAAAATTTAGATATGTTTTGGCCCAAATGAACCGTGGTCACATCCAAACTATAATTGTATTGAGAAAACTGTGAGAAGATGCGATTTTCACAAGAAAAGGATGGCATAAACCACCCAACCCAAAAACTGAGATTTTCAAAAAGGTCAAGGTCAAATTGAAAGTCAAGGTGACCTCCAAAATCTGGAACCAGCCAGTTTAGTGATGCCCACCAACCACTTAACAAACTCTGAAAGTTTGGCGCTTCTATCACAAAGTGAACGATTTTGCAACTACCCCCCCCCCCCCCCCACTAATAGGGTGGGTGTCGATGGGGTATGTGCCGAAGGATTTGGTCACGCAACGAGTAAAATCCAAGATGGCCACGGGCGCCAATGTTTTCGAATGAAATTATAAACATTTTGACATATCTCATCTAGTGGTCACCCCGAAGATCCATATTAAGTTTGGTGACGCTCGGAGGGATGTGGTCTGTATTGCCTGCCAAAGGATTTAGTCATGCAAAGAGTCAAATCCAAGATGGCTGTCGGCAGCCATGATTTCCATCGTAAATAATTCAAATTCAATATCTCGGAATTAGCTCCCATCTAGAGGTGAATCTAAACATGCCTGTACATTTCCAGAACAATTCTCCAAATAAATGCGGGCTGCAGAGAGTGCCGGTGCGGTGCATCCAAATTGGCTGCTGGCGGTAAAAATATTTGGTTTTTTTTTGTTTACGAATTTCGTTTAAAAAAGAAGCGATGGCTCCCATCTGGAGGTCACCCCCAAGATCCTATATATGAAGTTTGGTGGCGATCGCATGATTGATGTGACCTGTATAATGGTGTGCTAACGGAAATTGTTGACGATCGACGACAGCCCATGGCAATAGATCAAACCTGACTTCGTCAAGTTGAGCTAAAATGAATGGACGAACCCCATAGTATATAAGTGGGTATCCTTTGAAATCCTTTCATAACATGTGCTATCACAATGCCAAATAACAACGAAATCCGATAATTAACACAGAGTTACAAGGTGATGTGTTCGGACGGACTGACGGACAAAACACTCAGCTATATGCTCGAACATACGGGGTTCGGGTACATAATACTGTGAAATGGACAAAATTAAGGAACAAGTATTAACAATGCAATATATTCACTGCGTTCTTTGTTCAATGTTATAAAGTTTCCCTGTCAGAACAGGTCAGAATATTAAAAAGTCCCCGGGATTTGAACGAGTGCATGGAATATTATCTCTAAACAGGCGTAGCCATATATAGTAGATTCATGGCACGATCAAGCCATGTAGTTCGTAGGATGAATTTGTTCAACAACGGATGTATTGATTGGGCTGACTTTTATGACGGGAGGAAAAATCGAACTCGCTGCGATAGATAAGAGAATGAGAGGTTGGCTATATAACTGTCGGGATATCGATTTTGACTTTGCAGGACGTCTTCCAAGCAACGAGTATTGTATGTGTTGTTGTTCTGTCGATACAGATAGGATACATAATATACATGACATCTTCTGTCGGAGAGCATCTCGGTTCGTCTTCCGCGCACGGCATGAACCATAATTAGCAACGATTGAACTGAAGGAAACAGAATCAGTTGACGGCAAAGGCGGTGTATTCATGTATCACGTCAGCTTATATAAATGTCAAAATAAAGTTCAAGCCTAAAATGTAATTTTTCCGCTCATGTGACAATCAGTCAGTAAAAAATGTCAAAACTACTTGATATACTTTACATAGGCCTACACATGAAAATTGCTTCCCGAAATTTATCAGCTCCGTTCAACATTCCACAGAGGAGAAAGAACAACGCTCTTTATTGTTTCTGTACGCTGTCGGAAACGTGTCAATGAATGTTCTTCAACGATTCGTTTATTGGTTGAAGAATATATACCTGCCCCTATTTTTATGACAGAATTCACTTAAAGGTACTCAATCAGATCATCTTATCTCGTTATAACGATATCTCATTTCGTTATAATGTTATACCGATATATTATATAGATCTATATATCATTGGTATGTGTACGCGCGTGGTCTACACCAGAAAATAGTTACATCGTGCCAATGCGCTCAATAAAGGTTCTCAATCCGATCAGACGGTCCCCATATCATCAAGATACAACTTTTCTTCAAAGTACGCTTTAGTTATCAGAATCGATTTATTGCAACGAAATAATTCTAACCACTGTCAACTATGGTACCAAATTTCACAAATCTTGTTATTTATCAACATTTTGTTCAACAAAATATGGCCGTATTATCACTTAAGTATCACGAAATTTGGCCGTATTACCACTTGATTTTAGAGTTATCCATCTTCATCCGCAATTTTGTCCAAGACATTCCGTTTGACCGCGTGTTTCTGGGCCACATATTATTACACATCTCGAGAAACAACAAAATTCAAAGATCGATATCTGATCACTCTAAGCTTTGATGGGTGGGTTCCTCCACTCGAGCCAAATATATCCCCCCCCCCCCCCGAAGCCAAAGAAATAGTAATTTAGGAGCATCTGATCGGATTGAGTATTTTAAAAGGGTTTTCTGATGGTCAGTAATCGATTTTCAAATGAGGAATTTTCAATACTTTTTTAATATTTTGTAAGCCTGGCAAAAAATCCAAATGATATCCAATGATCGTCCCTGATAAAGAGAGTGCATGCTTTCGTTTACCAATAGCGGTGGACAACGATCATCGTTCTCAATAATTCACGTTTTGGAGACCGAGTGAACCTACGTGACTGCATACGGTACACGTAGTCATGCGCAACGACCAATTCAGCATTACTTTGATGCTTGCATGCAGACCATGCACCATTAGTCACTTCAGTAGATCACACTTCTACTGTTGGTATAGCTTTTCTTTGTTGTCGGAATCGGCAATAAAATAGATCGTACTCGAACCGGGAGCGATAACTCTATTCTTAATCTGCGAACATATGTAATTATCACAAAAGTCAGAGAAATAATACTTTTGTCGTGTCCATGAGACAGGTATTCAATACTTCAATGTCTGGGTATTAAAATGTAATGCATTGGTAAGCGTACTGGAGAGAATACCACAGAAAACGCACTTTTGTTGCCGATAGTTACGCTTGTCGCCATTCACACCTCAAATGATGCTGGTACGTCTGGAACTGGGCAGTTTGCGATTTGTCAATTATTTAGCTCTGGTTTCTCCTCAAACACGAATAAATCTTTCGCCTTTTACTAAAGATTTCCGTGCGGAGGAACGCTACAATGAGCCTTATGGCGATTTTTCAAAACCCCTCATCGGGGTAATTCTAATATTAAAAACATAGCATATCTTATTTAAGTCCACCGTAATGTTCGGATCGTTTACAATATTTTTTCAGAACATAGCTTCCGATTTATTTCCGACATTATGCAGTCTGAATCGTTAATAATCCTTCAATGTGACATCACATGAGGGACTACTAGCGACACAGTTTGTCAAACTTGAAGCCTGTCGCAATTGGCTTTTATCTACTGATTGTTTATTCAGAAACAGCTGGACCATCGGATCTGAAAAATATATACATAGGGGTAATTTGACCCGGGCGATCTTATTATATATCTTATTATTATTTCAGATGTCTGAAAGAGGACACTAATGAGGAATTCAATTAAATAATTAATTACATACCCACAATGGATGCAATCTGGTCAGTGAAAATTGAAACACGTGGATAAATTGACCCGTATAATATAATGCGATATATCCCGTTGACCTATGATGACTTAAAGGGGCAAATGTGAACAATAAAGAGCATTCCTTATGTAGAACAATTGTTACAGATGGGTCACCTGACCAGGACAATGTCATGGGATAGGCTCATACTGGCTGAGAATAAAGCACTACTTACGTAACTTTGATCTCAGATGACGTAAAAGGGGGAAATAAATTATATTATCAATAGAGCGTTTATTATCAGTCCTGTGGGAAATTGGTGGTAAAACCATTGTATGATAGGAAGATTATTAGTCAGAGGTTACACTATCGCGTGACGTTAAAACTGTTATTTCAACTTTCGTGTTGAACATCCTTGATGTGTTACTGCTGAACGAAACCTGATATAACATCTCTAATTCTACTGAATCAAATACACCCGGATCATTTCTATCATTAACAATTATCGTCACTTCGCTGTACCTCTGAATTTAAAATCGTCGTCTACTATATATATCCGCAAATGTTTTTTTGGCCGAATGACCTCAAAATGACTCATTCCTATTTACATGTCCATGTTAACATCCATGATAAATAGTATGCACAGAAATTCATATACAGCTGTTTACAGTGAATTTCCCCCGCAAATCTCTGTTTTAGTGTTAAAAGGGGGGGGGGTGGGTGTCAAAAAATGGTCGGAAAAACTACCGAAAACGGAAACAAATTTGGCGGTGGGGGTGGGTGGGTACAAAAAATGATCGAAAGGGAAAAAATGCCATACGTGGCTGAAATTTTGTTCCGACCCCCCCCCCCCTGATTCAGACTGCATAATCCATTAATGTAATATTCAATCGCATTAATCTGCATAACTTCAGTTACGGGCAGCCTATCAAAAAAATCTTTTTGGCAATGTTCTCAGTGAAGCAGGCAACGATAATGACCAAGAAAAATTACGCCGGTGTAATCATTTAACTTCACTCCACTCATGTTCTTCCTTGTTGTGTCCCTCCACAATTAAGCAAAGTTAGCACGAAAACAAAGTGGCCGTGTATACACCAGACAAGATGGTGCTCAACATGCTGCCGTTTTTAAGACAAGGCACTATAAGTCCGTTTGATGCAAATTATATAGAGACATTCTTATCGAATGTATACAAATGTATTGTGATTTTTTGAATTATGACTTTATTTTGTATGTTTCATGTATACTCAAAAAGATACAGTCATCTCTAATGTGTATATAATGTCCTCAAAACTCAGGGAGTGATTATATATACCAATCATGTAGATATTTGACAAATTGACCTAATAGCATGTGTCATGTTTATTGTTCTAAAGAAACATTTGTTTCATAATTTAAATAGCTCTATTTATCTGCTTGTTTGCTTACTGCCATAGAGACATCAAAACATGATATATAGGGGATCTCCAACAAGTTATGTTGGGATATAAGTCATAAGATGTTATGAAACAGGTTTGATAAATTTGATTCACAACGAGTCCTTGTCGTATCAAACGAGATTCATAAAATCTTATATCCCAACATAACGAGTTGAAGATCTTGTATATCACATGAAAAAAAACTAGAAATTTATGCCTTTCTTACAAATCAAAAGAAAAGAAATCTTAAAAGAAGCTGCAAAATGGAATACATTTACAGCGTTGGCCGAGACTCTTCACAACATTACCCCCCCCCCCCCCCCCCATTTGCCTCTTTGTTTTTGTGTCTATTTTCGTTAGTGCAATGAAGTTGGACAATAATTTAACTTTAATGAACAAAGCAATCATGTTGCATTGTCTGGTGTTAGTGTCATGCATGCCTTTTCGATAGTATTAATCCACCTAAAGCAATGTAAAGAACAATGCATGGTCATTTTTTTTGGCACCATACCATATTATCTCTATACCTAGTTCTTCACAACCATTTGACAGAGTGACCTCATTTGAACAAATATGAATGTGAGTCACATAGGGAACATCCACACCAAATATGAACCCATTCAGTGTTATGATCTAGAGAAGATGTTCAAAGAATTGTTGACAGATGGATGGACGGACAGATGAACAGGTGACAGATGAGAAGTGATGACTATAGCTTCGTCTCAGGTGAGCTTCAAAATTACATTTCATTGATCAAATCTGTCAATCACCCCCCCCCCCCAACACTGTGGGGAGATCCCTGCGAGAATATGACATACATTATTTATTTGAATGCCTGACTACATTAGCTTAACAAAATTCCAATGGCCTTGAATTTGGCTTGAAAGCCAGTGCATTCCATTCATGAAACAATCAGCTACCAGTATGTCTTAAGGAGAGGTGTTGACATTCAGATAATTAGGTTTCTCTATCTTGATGGTGTTTATGGGAACATGTCTCTATTCCGAAGGTTCGCTATTCCGAAGGTTCACTAATCCGAAGGTTCACTATTCCGAAGGTTCACTATTCCGAAGGTTCGCTATTCCGAAGGTTTTTGTTATTTTAAAAGTTAATTCTATATTCTAAAGTATATTGAGAGGATTCTTTAGTACGAAGACTCTTATGAAGGAAATAACTTAAAACATTAAAAAAATAAATGTGATTTTTGTTTTCGTGGGTTTCCTTGAGATTTAACCCTTTGGCGAGTAGAACGACATATATGTCGTCTATCGGCTGAGGACTAAACGACATATTTTAGGTCTATATAACTTCAATATATCATCTGATTTATAAATGATTTACATAGGAGTTATTTTGATTAATATAATGTCCCAAATGCTAAAGGCGGACTATAACAGTGGGGCTCTTACGGTCAATCAATACTGGAGCGCTATAACTTACTGTATAGCAGAATACCGCTGAATGGACCTAACTGCAATTCTGACTTTGTATTGATTTTAATGTTGATGTTTCTTTCAAGTACAGATTGCCAGTTCGGGTAGAATGCATCTCTAACTCGTAGTTTATTTCAGTCATTGTGTTTTCAACTTTCTATAATATTAAAATGATAAACTGATACTGTCTTCTTGCTATTAATAACCGACATCCGGGACAAATTAGATATTAGATTGGGGTGTATAAATGTACGGGGGCGCAAATTTTGATTCATTTCTGGCTAAAAACTCCCATAATAGAAAACCTTCGGAATAGCGAACCTTCGGAATAGTGAACCTTCGGATTGGTGAACCTTCGGATTAGTGAACCTTCGGAATAGCGAACCTTCGGAATAGAGAACCCTACCCGGTGTTTATATACATGGGGGGCGTTAAACACGGAAAACGATGGCCACCCATTACCACATAGTCATTACATATATACATAAACACCACAGACATAACAATATAGTGACCCACTGTATCCATGTACACCTGATCCACGACCACGGGTGACCTTACAGCCGCGCGTCACGATACAGGCGCACCGGGGATACTCCTAAACATGACTGATAACCATATAGCCATTCCTTGTATACCCATTCAGCTCACCATTGGCCACCCCCTGTATACCTATTCTCCAAACATGTGGTCAAATAGACAATCAATATATACATCAACAATGACCATAAAGTCACTCCGGGTATACATATGCACCTCACCAATGGCCATATAGCCACTCGCTTCATACACATACCTTCACCAATGTTACCTGACCTATGGCCATATAGTCACACCGTGTGTACCTATTCAAAACATTCATACACGACCATGGTCAATCATTGCATACATATTCACATCAACATTGGCCATGTCATTCCCTGTATCCCTATTTGTCACACCATAGTCGATAGTCACTCAAGATATACTAATACACCCCAGCCATGTCAGTATAGTCACTCCATGTATGCATATATATGCACTTTATCCATGGCCATATAGCCACTTGCTATATACACATAGCCCTTGCCCATGACAATAAAGCAACACATGTGTATACTGGTATAACCTACACATGACCATACTGCCACGAGTCACCAAACAGGAACACCAGGTATACTAATACGCCTGACACATGACCATTTTAATAGTCACCCCCTGTATAGATGTCCATTATATTTATGATCATACAGTCACTACTTGTATACCTACATGTACTCATCTCACCATTGACCATACATTCACTACCTGTATACCTATATCGACACACATAGTCATATAACCACTCGATATACATATACAGCCCACCCTAGACCATAGATTCACTCCAAGCATACAAGTAAACCTCACTAATGGCCATTCAGCCCTTCCAGATATACACACAACCACTCAAACAATCCATACTTGCATATACACCTCACACATGACAATTCAGCAATTCACTGTATAATCATACATGCCATCCATGATAATACAGCTAATCCATATACACCCACCAATGATAATACATCCATGAGATATATAGATATGAGATCCCTATATACCCACACACTCGATAATGTCCACCCGGCTTACTCCAGGTAATCATATTCAATATGACCGTTCAGTTATTCCATGTATACCTATACACATTACCCGTAACCATAAAATCACACCCTATTTACCAACACACCCATCCATGATCATACAGACAACACATGTACATCCCACCCATGCCCTTACAGCCACTCCATATATACATAATCAACACATAGACGACCATGTAGCTATATCCATACACCACACCAATGCCCATACAGGCACACCTGGTACACCCGTACTGGATATACACAATCATACACTATACAGTCACTCCATGCATACTGATTCACCTCACACCTGACCATGACATCTCCTTGTATACATAGATGCATCTTACAATGGACAACCCACTCATAACCATATCGTTATGGCCGTATTATCACTTAAGTATCACGAAATTTGGCCGTATTACCACTTGATTTTAGAGTTATCCATCCTCATCCGCAATTTTGTCCAAGACATTCCGTTTGACCGCGTGTTTCTGGGCCACATATTATTACACATCTCGAGAAACAACAAAATTCAAAGATCGATATCTGATCACTCTAAGCTTTGATGGGTGGGTTCCTCCACTCGAGCCAAATATATCCCCCCCCCGAAGTAAAAGAAATAGTAATTTAGGAGCGTCTGATCGGATTGAGTATTTTAAAAGGGTTTTCTGATGGTCAGTAATCGATTTTCAAATGAGGAATTTTCAATACTTTTTTAATATTTTGTAAGCCTGGCAAAAAATCCAAATGATATCCAATGATCGTCCCTGATAAAGAGAGTCCATGCTTTCGTTTACCAATAGCGGTGGACAACGATCATCGTTCTCAATAATTCACGTTTTGGAGACCGAGTGAACCTACGTGACTGCATACGGATGATACGGTACACGTAGTCATGCGCAACGACCAATTCAGCATTACTTTGATGCTTGCATGCAGACCATGCACCATTAGTCACTTCAGTAGATCACACTTCTACTGTTGGTATAGCTTTTCTTTGTTGTCGGAATCGGCAATAAAATAGATCGTACTCGAACCGGGAGCGATAACTCTATTCTTAATCTGCGAACATATGTAATTATCACAAAAGTCAGAGAAATAATACTTTTGTCGTGTCCATGAGACAGGTATTCAATACTTCAATGTATGGGTATTAAAATGTAATGCATTGGTAAGCGTACTGGAGAGAATACCACAGAAAACGCACTTTTGTTGCCGATAGTTACGCTTGTAGCCATTCACACCTCAAATGATGCTGGTACGTCTGGAACTGGGCAGTTTGCGATGTGTCAATTATTTAGCTCTGGTTTCTCCTCAAACACGAATAAATCTTTCGCCTTTTACTAAAGATTTCCGTGCGGAGGAACACTACAATGAGCCTTATGGCGATTTTTCAAAACCCCTCATCGGGGTAATTCTAATATTTAAAATATAGTTCATTACGACCATAACATAACGTTCGGATAATTTACAATATTTGTTTTTTTTAATATGAAAACGGTGGTGAAAATAGGATAACAAATTGCAAGATATTCCAGACAGACCATTGCCTCCGATATCACCCACTTAGTTTGTTAATGTCTCACTTCGGTCTTTTCGTGGCACATACTTTCAGTGTTTATTTGTTATAGGCCCTATATAAGTATATTTTGCCTTGGCAATCTACCTCGACGTATATATATATAGGCTATGTAAAACACCACCAACTGATATGGTCTATTTTTTGTGGCATTGAATTATAATACAGAACCTGGTTACGTAGCGTTTTTCCGAAGACCCATAACTCCGAAGGTCCGATTCTCCGAAAGCCCATAACTCCGAAGTCCCGATTCTCCGAAAGCCCATAACTCCGAAGTCCCGATTCTCCGTAATCCCATAACTACGAAAGCCCATAACTCCGAAGGCCTATAACTCCGAACGCCCATAACTCCGAAGGTCTATAACTCCGAAGGGCCGATTCTCCGAAGATCATGTTTTATCGCTTATTAAATTTGTGTACAGTCCAGTGCCGGGGTCAATGGGGCCCTAGGGAAGACCGCCCCCAAAAAACATGTCAAATGTCATGTAAACGTCAGGAAATCCTTCCTAGGCATTCAAATATTCAGTGTTCTTGTCCAGGGGAGCCCCCGGACCAACGATTGGGGGCGACCCCTCCTATGTATGCGCTCTCCAAATCAGGCCTTCGTGATATGCTTTCGGCATATCATATGCATGATATATCCCCCACATATGCTAATTAATGTGCACCCCTAAATGGGAACCCTGGTCCGCCACTGGTGTGCACCGGGTATATTATAACGAAACGCTGCAAGAATGTCAGAGTAGCCTAACATGCACAGTGGCGACAAGTTCTTCCCCGTTCACCCCTGTACATTTTACTCTGGCATCTCATGGGCCAACGTAACGTTATAGTATCTGGTGTATAGTCAGTGGCGGGCCAGGATTCCCATTTAGGTGGGGGCAGTATAGGAAAAGTTTGAATATTTTGATGCCCCATGAACGATTTCCGGGCGTTTACATGACATTGGACATGTTTTGGTAGGGGCCCATATTGTCTGAAATAGCAAGTAGAGGTTTAATGGGGGCAGTGGGAATTTTGGGTCCCTTGGCTTTGCCACTGGACTGTACACTATTTAGTAAACGATAATACCCCAATAAAACAAAATCTTCGGAGAATCGGACCTTCTGAGTTATGGGCCGTCGGAGAATCGGGCCTTCGGAGTTATAGGTCTTCGGAGAATCGGCCCTTCGGAGTTATAGGTCTTCGGAGAATCGACCTTTCGGAGTTATGGGCTTTCGGAGAATCGGATCTTCGGAGTTATGGGCCGTCGGAGAATCGGGTCTTCGGAGTTGTGGGCCGTCGGAGAATGGGGTCTTCGTAGTAATAGGTCTTCGGAAAACCGGTCTGACACCGCAGACCATGCACCATTAATCACTTCAGTAGATCACACTTCTACTGTTGGTGTAGCCTTTTCTTTGTTGTCGGAATCGGCAATCAAATAGATCGTACTAGAACCGGAGCGATAACTCTAATTCTGAATCTGCGAGCATATGTAATTATCACAAAAGTCAGAGAAATAATACTTTTGTCGTGGCCATGAGACAGGTATTCAATACTTCAATGTATGTGTATTAAAATGTAATGCATTAGTAACCATACTGGAGAGAATACCACAGAAAACGCACTTTTATTTTTTATATTCAATCGATTGAATCGCCAAAACTTAGGTTGCGGGTGGACGATCACACATCTTTTCAGCAACGTGCTCAGTGGATTAGCATCGATACTGACTGAGCAAAAATACACCAGTGTAATCGTTTAAGTCCTGGTGGTGCATGGTTACCATATCAGCTTCCGGACTGTTGGCAGTGTTGGGTTAACTGGCAAAATATACTTATATAGGGCCTATAACCTAACTGGTGCTCAGTGGATTAGCATCGATAGTTTCGCTTGTAGCCATTCACACCTCAACTGATGCTTGTACGTCTAGAATTGGGCAGTTTGCGATTTGTTAATTTTTTAGCTCTGGTTTCTCCTCAAACACGAATAAATCTTTCGCCTTTTACTAAAGATTTCCGTGCGGAGGAACACTACAATGAGCCTTATGGCGATTTTTCAAAACCCCTCATCGGGGTAATTCTAATATTAAAAATATAGTTCATTACGACCATAACATAACGTTCAGATTATTTAAAATATTTTATTTTTTTTATATGAAAACGGTGGTGAAACTAGGATAACAAATTGCAAGATATTCCAGACAGACCATTGCCTCCGATATCACCCACTTAGTTTGTTAATTTCTCACTTCGGTCTTTTCGTGGCACATACTTTCAGTGTTTATTTGTTATAGGCCCTATATAAGTATATTTTGCCAGTTAACCCAACACTGCCAACAGTCCGGAAGCTGATATGGTAACCATGCACCACCAGGACTTAAACGATTACACTGGTGTATTTTTGCTCAGTCAGTATCGATGCTAATCCACTGAGCACGTTGCTGAAAAGTGGGTGATCGTCCACCCGCAACCTAAGTTTTGGCGATTCAATCGATTGAATATAACATTACATTATGCAGTCTGAATCGTTAATAATCCTTCATGTGACGTCACGTGAGGGATTAATAGCGACACACATTGTCAAATTTGAAGCCTGTCGCAATTGGCTTTTATCTACTGATTGTTTAGGCCCTATACAGAAACAGCTGGACCATCGGATCTGAAAATATATACATTGGGGTAATTTTACCCGGGAGATCTTATTATATAGGTTCTGTCGACATCAGATGTCTGAAAGGGGACACTAATAATGAATTCAATTAAATAATTAAGTATATACCCACAATAGATGCAATCTGGTCGGTGAAAATTGAAAAACGTGGATAAATTGACCCGTATAGAGTATAATGCGATATATAGGCATACCGTTGACCTAAGATGACTTAAAGGGGCAAATCTGAACAATAAAGAGCGTTCCATGTGTATAACAATTGTTACAGATGGGTCACCTGACCAGGGGAATGTCATGGGATAGGCACACACTGTCTGAGAATAAAGCACTACTTATGTAACTTTGATCTCCGATGACTTAAAAGGGGGAAATATATTATATTATCAATAATGAGCGTTTATCAGTCCAGAAGCTATGTCGGAAATTGGTGGTAAAACCATTGCATGATAGGAAGAGTATTAGTCAGAGGTTTCACTATTGTGTGGCGATAAAACTGATATTTAAACTTTCGCGTTGAAGGTCCTTGATGTGTTACTGCTGAACAGAACCTGATATAACGTCTCTAATTCTACTGAATCAAATACACCCGGATCATTTCTATCATTAACAACTATCGTCACTTCGCTGTACCTCTGAATTTTAAATCGTCGTCTACTATAAACTCGCCAATGTGTATGTGTAATCTCGTATTATAGTCCTTTTATATTTTCTAGTTTGTTTGAATTATTTTTCATTTCATTACGTGCGCTCGCGCAACAGTATGGCGATCAGACAGATTCGTACGTAGCTTGGTGTCACCCTACTCAGTTTCACTCCATGACGTCACCAAAAACGACGTAAAACCTCGTGGCGTTCTGACATTTTTACTGTGCCGCGTTTTTGCTGTTTATTTTATGTGTTGTTTTCGATTATTTGTTTGTCGCCGATATCGCCATTTGTCGGGATTCCCCGTTTCTATATTTAAAACTGGCATGCTCGTAGTGAGCCTCGATTTCGATTTTCCCCCAGGTCAAAAATACGTCAGAGTTATGACAAAAATAGATCGACCTACATTTTCTCCATCAGAACTCTACATCAAAGAGTCTATAGACTCCTTCGGGACCTACATAGACTCCTTCATTTGGGTATTTTTACTTATAATTGGGAAGTTTTATCATTTTTGGTTCGTGCGAAGACCTCTTTTTATCGTGCGGGAAAAGAGAGACATTCAAAACGCGATTTCGTAATTCGACGCAATATGCTGAATAGCCTAACCTTCAGCCGAGTTCCGGGTCAAATACGACGAATGACGTAACACAAAACAAAACGCATTTGTTGACACAAAACACCGTTTGAAGAGTTTATTATTACATAAAATGATCGTTATTGATTAATTATTGATTGATTATTGATATTTATTGTTGCATATTGGCTGCTATCAATATTTACACACATAATATTCATTATTTCTTATAATTGCTCCTTTGGTCAACTTTGACTATCGGAAAATGAAAATCAAAATATGCCGCTGAAAAAAATGTAATCGATATTAAAGTCTCATCCTTTCGGCAACATGGAATTGGTTTTAATTACTTAAATGATCAAGTTAATATAGTAATTTGCCTTTTATCTGTGATGAAATGAGAAATGGTAATTGTCTTTTTTTGCTAACATTAAATAAAATAAAATAAATTAAGTAAAATTATTTGGTTAATTATTGTTTATTACATTTTTGCGCACGTTGGCATCTCTCCGAGTGCATTCTAGTTTTATTTAGTTTGGACCTTCACATGTCATCACCATTTCATTAATATATTTCATTTTCAGTGTCATCCCTCTTCTTATATATTCATCTAAATCTACGGGACCTTTTATCCGTTTCTAAAATTAATCTCATCATTTTTTGCATTTCGTTCATGCTAAATTTCTCTTAGTCCTTCGTGTGCTATACATCCCAGGTCGCATGCGTATGGGCGCCCCCCCCCCCCACATTTATTGTCAATCATTGTTTCACTATATCACCTTCATTTGGTCTGATTCATGTGTCATATTTTTCTTTCCTGTTTCATTAGTTTTAAGAATTTATTAATAATTTGTATTATAACCTACATGTATTTTGTATTGGTTCACATCTAAATGGACATTGCATTTTTGGCAACTCACATCCTTGTGGTCGTGTATTGTATTTGATGCATTTTCACATGCTTGTAGAATTCGTTCTTTCAGGTTAAAACATTAAAGCAATAGTGATCGATGACATGGTGGTGTGTTGTCAGTTTGGCCAGCCAAGATGATAGCAAAACAGTTACATGTATGTCACGTCGTGTTTATACAGGTAATATATGGAATCAGGATAGAGGTGTTAGACTGTTATTTAAAATCGGCCACCAATTTTCCCACAATCTTCTGGAATGATAATCAACGCTTTCTATATTATCATATAATCTATTCATCCCACTTTAAGTCATCTGGGCTCAAAGGTAATGTTTAATTCTCAGTTCAGCCATTATTCATGGTTGGAACTAGTCCAAGTCCTCTTGTACTAAAACCAGCTAAGATATTGGTATGGCGATTTGCTGGTGTTTAGTCCAAGACCGCCTGCATAGGCTTCTTATAACACGACTTGCGCCCAGGATCTGTGGCGGGAATTTGTGGTCTAATTTACTCGATTTACCTAAAAAATCAATACATGATGCTAAATACATCGGAAAGAGTGACATCTTATGGTCATAATGGTGTATAATAATCTAACTTTCATGTTAAATTACGCATAGAATATTCCAGTTGATTATCACCGACATCGCATTTTGTGACATCGCTGTATATTTTGTTTACGTTTTAACAGAAAGCCGAAGTCGTACGGAAGAACTCCGGCACATTCCGGAGTTTGTTCTGACTTTACAAACAAAATGGCGTACCCCATATTATTATAATGCTCGTAGTGTTTACACTGTTAAACTGTGAGATGGTTGTAATTCCCGCAATTTATTTAATGTATTACATTTATATCTTCAATATTTACTTAATCTATGAATTTATTTATTTATTGACACGTACAATTACGATTACAATGGAGAATTCATCGTGCGTGGTTGATCGAAAATCTACGGAATAATTTCCCCGGAAAATGCCGAACGCAGTTCGAGAGGTCAACTGAGTTCGCATACTTTTAAAATTATGTAAACATTGCGTTAAATGTCTCTTTTCACATTAAATTACCGCGTTCAAATCACAACTGATGTGGGTTTCAGATCAAATAGCATGTCTTCTGCGGAAAATATCCGTTTATTGTCGCAATTGTGATATTTTATTTCATATAATTGTGGTTTTATTTGAGCGGGGCACTAACGCTTAAGTCGTGTTATAAGAAGCCTATACAGGCGGGCTTGGGTTAAACACCAGTAAATCGCCATACCAATGTCTTAGCTGGTTTTAGTACAAGAAGACTTGGCCTAGGTTGGAACATGAGAAAATGCGCCTATCCCATGCCAATTCCCTGGTCAGGAGACCAATATGTAACAATTTTCCTACATAAGGAATGCTCTTCATTGTTCATATATGCCCCTTTAAGTAGTCTGAGGTCATCTATCTCATGAAATTCTACAGGGTCAATTTATCCACGTGTTTAAATTTTACCAACCAGATTGCAACAATGTTGTGTATATAATGATTTAATGCAATTCATTATTAGTGCCATATTAAGACACTTGATGTCGAGGAGACCTATCTAAAAAGATTCCCCAGGTCAAATTACTCATATGTGCAAATTTTCAGCTTCAATGGTCCAGCCGTTTCTGTTTAAACCATTAGTAATCAATTGCGACAGCCTTTCAAGTTTGACACTGTATAGTCCCTCGTGTGACGTCACATGAAGGAATATTAACGATTCAGACTGCATAATCCATAATGTAATATTCAATCGCATTAATCTGCATAACTTCAGTTACGGGCAGCCTATCACAAAAATCTTTTTGGCAATGTTCTCGATGGGGAAGCACTGAAGCAGGCAACGATAATGACCAAGAACAAGGGGTACGCATCTAAGATGCTTTTGTCGAGTTTTTTACAGACGAACCAAACTTCTGCCAATAAGGTGCACAACCCCCGGGGAAAAAGTTGGATGGTGGTATATTATTGCAAAAGACCTTTTTACCAAATATCAATTGAATCCGTTAATATTTCATTGAGTTATCGCACTAACGGTGATAAAATTGTGATTAAAATAGACAAACTAAGACCCATAACTCCAGAATGTTTTTTCGGACAAACCAGGTTTTCGAACTCGTCCAAGATATTGTTCATACCCCACACACATTATATACAGAGTTCAACATCCGCGTCGATTTCATAACAATCAGCAACATACAACGTCAGATTATGTCATTGGCAAGTTCTCTTAATCAACCATTAATCCGTATACCCTGCCCATACCTACCTAATAATCTTACTGCGATACTCCGTGACAAAAAGTTACAAAGTTCTATAGAAAGTGGGGAAATTATGCCAAATTCATGTCAAAAATGGGAATCCGAAATTTCCGAGAAGATCAGAAGATAGAAAATTGGGAAGAATATTTGAGCATGTCCTTTAAAACGACAACCGATACGAAATTACAGCGGCTCCAATTCAGAATAAACAAGCGAATTATCGGTACAAATAAATTTCTGAAGGTGGCTAACCTTCGAGTCGACGACTTCTGCAATCGATGTCAAAAGGTACAGGAAACCATTTCTCATATGTTTTGGTACTGTCCCCATGTACAAACATTTATAAAGGAAATTGAAATATGGACGGAAAACAACCAGTTTCCCATTGATCTAACAAAGAAGAATATTATTATCGGTATAGATCACGAATACAGAAAGTCAAAAAATAACCTCTTCCTGCTAGTGATGAAACAATATATATACAGGACAAAATTCACGCCCACACAACTGTCGCTTCGCTCATTCCTTTGCGATCTTAAATTTATGTATGAATGCGAGAGATACAACGCAAAATGTAACATGAATTATGACTTCGATAACCAGTGGACGACACTTCGAAATGCCTTAAAAATAAAATAATAGACTGAAACCCCGATATTTGCAGACTCAAAAATACACCCGACCTTTAACAGTGACCCTGAATATCACACACAACAAACTGAATTACCCGATACCCGAGCGAAAGATATCTATCCAATTTAGTTACACTGAATGTTGAACGCTGAAATCTTCAGGGTGTGTACAGATTATACAGTACACGGCCGTAAAGCTATTGGGAATTTTGTCCGTGCTCGATTTATGAAGTTATGGCCCTTAAACCGGCCTCTCACATTTATCGACAATTGTAGAGTATATCTAGAACAAATTGATGCAGCGGAACGGGACAAATGTTATGACGTAGAGCAACGTAAACGTAGTTCAGTTCTGCAAAATGGACGTTGTCCGATTATCTACGATAACTGCAATAGATACACCTGTTTACTTAAACACATCACAACACTGTCCGAAAAGCAAAAATAGCGAGCGTTGAGTATTTTCCAGATAGCTGTCGAACCAACATTTATATTTACAATACAGTTTCAATATGGTTAATTTACTAATTATACTGTTTATGGTAAACACTGAACGTAAAATATTTAAAGTTGCACATATAGTTTGGAACTTTGATTCTGCAAACCTGAAATACTTATTACACACCATCAACCACTTTAGCTGTTTTAATACGGGACATTCAAAGTTATTCTGAAGGAAACAAAATAGTCTATTGTTTTTTATCACCACTATTTTAGCTAAAGAAAGCAAATTTTCGGTCAAGGAAATGACAAGGTAGAAACTAATATTACTGCTTCGTCTTGCTGTTAAGTTGAACGGTGCCTAAAAAAAAGATTGTCCCAACACAATATGTGCCTTTAAATATTTCCGAAAGTCATGTCACTGGTACGAAAGTAGGCCAGGTCATGACAGAGTCCACTCTTCCATGTCCTGGATCGAGAGCATGAGTGAGTGCGTGTATTATGTCTTTTTTCTTTTGTTATTCTTCGTTCACAATAACAAAATTTAAAAAAAAGAAATTGTTGCAATAGACTCATATACCAAATATTGTTTAAATCGGTTAATATTTCATCGAGTTATCGCGCTAACGGTGATAACATTGCTAAAAATAGACAAACTAAGACCCATAACTCCGCGAAAAAAAATTCGGACAAACCTGGTTTTCGAACTCGTCCGAGATATTGTTGCAGGAGACTCAAATACCAAATATTATTGAAATCGGTTAATATTTCATCGAGTTATCGCGCTAACGGTGATAAAATTGCTAAAAATAGACAAACTAAGACCCATAACTCTGCGAAAAAAAAATCAGACCAACCTGGTTTTCGAACTCGTCCGAGATATTGTTGCAAGAGTCTCATATACCGAATATTGTTGAAATTGGTTAATATTTGCGTGAGTTCGCGAACGGTGAAAAACTTAACTAAAAACCATCTAAGATGGATAACTCATGTAAAAAAAAGGTCGGACGTTACCCATTTTCTACAGGCAGTAAATAGTCATTGGGAGCAACTGCCATACCAATTTTGTTTTGAATCCGTTCACAAATGTCAAAGTTATAAGGCATTCTTTAGGTTCGCCCGCCCGCCCCTCGTCAAACCATAAGTCGAGTTTTTGAAAAACTCGACTAAAAATTACGCCGGTGTAATCCTTTAACTTCACTCCACTCATGTTCTTCGGAACTTCTTAATTATTTTGTCCCTCCACAATTAAGCAAAGTTAGCACGAAAACAAAGTGGCCGTGTATACACCAGACAAGATGGTGTCCAACATGCTGTCGTTTTTACGTTTTTAAGACAAGACACTATAAGTCTGTTTGATGCAAATTATATAGAGACATTCTTATCGAATGTATACAAATGTATTGTGATTTTGTGAATTATGACTTTATTTTGTATGTTTCATGTATACTCAAAAAAATACAGAGTCATCTGATGTGTATATAATGTCCTCAAAACTCAGGGAGTGATATATACCAATCATGTAGATATTTGACAAATTGACCTAATAGCATGTGTCATGTTTATTGTTCTAAAGAAACATTTGTTTCATAATTTAGATAGCTCTATTTATCTGCTTGTTTGCTTACTGCCACAGAGACATCAAAACATGATATATAGGGGATCTCCAACAAGTTATGTTGGGATATAAGTCATAAGATTTTATGAAACAAGTTTGATAAATTTGATTCACAACGAGTCCTTGTCGTATCAAACGAGATTCATAAAATCTTATATCCCAACATAACGAGTTGAAGATCTTGTATATCACATGAAAAAAAACTAGGAATTTATGCCTTTCTTACAAATCAAAAGAAAAGAAATCTTAAAAGAAGCTGCAAAATGGAATACATTTACATCGTTGGCTGAGACTCTTCACAACATTACCCCCCCCCCCCCCCAATTTGCCTCTTTGTTTTTGTGTCTATTTTCGTTAGTGCAATGAAGTTGGACAAGAATTTAACTTTAATGAACAAAGCAATCATGTTGCATTGTCTGGTGTTAGTGTCATGCATGCCTTTTCGATAGTATTAATCCAACTGAAGCAATGTAAAGAACAATGCATGGTCATTTTTTTTTGGCACCATACCATATTATATCTGCCTAGTTCTTCACAACCATTTGACAGAGTGACATCATTTGAACAAATCTGAATGTGTGTCATATAGGGAACATCCACACCAAATATGAACCCATTCAGTCTTATGATCTAGAGAAGATGTTCAAAGAATTGTTGACAGATGGATGGACGGACAGATGAACAGGTGACAGATGAGAAGTGATGACTATAGCTTCGTCTCAGGTGAGCTTCAAAATTACATTTCATTGAACAAATCTGGCAATCACCCCCCCCCCCCCCCCCAACACTGTGTGGACATCCCTGCGAGAATATGACATACATGATTTATTTGAATGCCTGACTACATTAGCTTAACAAAATTTCAATGGCATTGAAAGCCAGTGCATTCCATTCATGAAACAATCAGCTACCAGTATGTCTTAAGGAGAGGTGTTGACATTTAGATAATTAGGGTTTAACGAATGCACAAACAGCTTTGTGATACTCCTACATCTGTGATAAAAACAAGGATTTTAATGGGATGAACTAGACAGAGATAATATGGTATAGTACAGCGTGGTGTGGCAGGGACAGGGGGTGGGGTGGGGGAGGGTGGGGTGGGGTAGCTGTGATGTGTCTAAAAAAAAATCAAAGGTCAAAATGCAAAAATGTTATTTTTTTTGGGGAGTTATGTCCCTGGCTCTGCCCCTATTTGACCCAGTGACCCCATTTGAACAAATCTGAACCCCAGTCACCCAAGGTCACTCCGTACCAAATATAAGCTAAATCGGTCCAATAGTTTTTGAGAAGAAGTCATTCTAAGAATTACTATGAGTTATGGCCCTGGTTTCTCAACTAATTCACCGGTGACCTCATTTGAACAAATCTGAACACCAGTCACCCAAGGACCCTCCATACCAAATATTAGCTAAATCGGCCCAATGGTTCTGGACAAGAAGTCGTTGTAAGAATTACTATGGAGGAATAGAGTTATGGCCCTGGTTTTGCAACTATTTGACCCAGTGACCTCATTTGAACAAATCAGAATGAGAGTCACCTAGGGAACATCCACACCAAATATGAACCAATTCGGTCTTATGGTTCCAGAGGAGAAGATGTTCAAAGAATTGTTGACGGATGGTACGACGGACGAGGAGTGATGACTATAGCTCCACCGGAGACTTCGTCTCAGGTGAGCTAAAAAGAGGTTGCACCATGGGTGCTGGGATACCCCATATGATGAACGAACAAATTACTTTCCAATTCTAACAAATGAATGACGGAAATCCAACATTTCAGATAAAGAAAGAAGGATAACTCTTGAACGGAAAACGTAAACAATGTCAATGAACCCTCCATTGAAAGCCCTCATGATGCCCAACCTACATACCAAATTTCATTGATATCCGATAACCCATGGTTGAGATATAAGAGCGGACGTACAGGCAGACAGACGGACGGATGGATGCATGTAATCCAGTATACCCCCATCTATAACTAATCATATTTATTTTAGTATGAGATGGCTTTCACAAATCTTGACAAACTGAAACTGATATCTTTGACAATAGAAACCACATCATAACGTGGATCATAGGTTAACTCTTGGTAAACTTTTAATACTTTGTGGAGCTGATGACACGAACAAGTGTTTTTGTAACTTCATATAAATATAATAATCACATCAGAGATGCGGGGTTGAGTTGCGGTAGCTACGCCAGACATGGGCTTGGTTTGAAATGCATTAATTATAACTGGCACTGTTGAGGAAGACTGACATACCAAATATTCCTCCGCAAACCGACCTGGCCATAGTTTATCATGATCAAAATTCCCAAAAATGAACTAATTAAGGGCCATAACTCCGCCCACAATACATGGACCTTGTTGGTTTTCAAACTCGATCAAAACATTTTTTGGCAAGTCTTATAAAATGAATATCAACACAATTAGTTGATATTTGCCCAAGTAATATCGCTTACGTGATACTGAATATCAACGAAATCAGTTGATATTTATTCACATTATCTGTAGATGACGTTCTTGGGCCCTGCGAAGTGGCACTTTTCCGCAGATTCAAAATCTGATATGGAAGTGGGTAACCGATGCCGACATTGAATCAAATCTTGAATCGGTCAGCCACCAGTCCAAATGTTATTCCTATAAGGTGTCAATAAATATCAGTTTAAGTATGTTGACAGAAGATAACTTTGCATGTGCAATTCTCCAGTTGCATAAGTTATTTACATATTGATTCAGTTTTATTAATTGAAGTAAGTTTGTTCATAGTTCATTGATGTGTATGCGCAAAAATAATTATGCAGTTTGCAGTTAGTCGTTAATCACGATCCAGTTTGATATTAATACCGCATAATCTGCAGACATATCAATACCACATAATCTGCAGACATTTCGTGATAACATGACACTAACTAGCGATATATATAAATGCACACATACAAACCACAATGCGGTTTGCGAAAATTGGGTACAAAAAGATCAGTAACCATCCTGACAACAATTAACCAATAATAAAATGCTAGGTCCTTTTGGGCAGTTCATTCCTTATATGATCTTTTTGACGGGATACTTCTAATAATACAAAATTATTATATTACGACAAATATCGTGGATGCATCACTCCTATATTTCATCATCACCCTGAGCAAAATGTCCAACAGTGTCAATGACGAGGACAAATTGGGTATTTAAAAAATATTTGAATTGGTTGTCCAATTATTGGAGACATCGAATCAAATCTCGAATATTTCCCATCTAAAACTATGATTAAAGTAATCTTTTTGACATTTTTATTGTTATATAATATGCTTGATGTGGTCTTCAGATAGTATAGGTTCTTTCATGTGGTGTACTAGCTTAACAATTAAGTGGTTTTCCACCTCCTGACATAGCTCAGGCATGGAAACCCCTTAACTTAAAACAAGAGGGTTAAAAAAGTTAACTTAAAATGGTAGATTTTGAGGGTATAATTACAAGTGTATCTACTCTTTATACTTTTTAGTATAGTTGCGAATAAAATGTTACTGACGATTGCATTATGTTTGCGTTGACTGTTTTGAAGTATTAAAAATTACTATTTGTAGATTCAAAGTCTAATCGAATATCGAAGTTGAATCGAATAACAAAACCACATATCGAATATTCGCAGGGGCCTACCTAAAGATAATGAATAGACTACCATTAATGATTTATTTGATTTTTCGGGGAATATATGGTCAGTACATCAGTATTTCATATATTTACCTAGTTCATGCCATGAATCGCTATTCTAGTTTTGCCCATATTCCACCTGTACAAAACCTGAAAACTTTTTGATGTTCTGACCCGTTCCAACAGGGAACTTTATAACATTGAACAAACAAGGCAGGGATTATATTTCTTTGTGAATACTTGTTCCTCAATAATCTATTTCACAGTAGGTGGTGGTTCCAGCTCGAGATCGCATGATTTTTTATGACTGTGAGCCAATATCGCAATAAACATTGAATTAATTACCTGGGGAGAAATGGCATGATTGTGAGCGACAAAAGGAAAATCTCTCACAAAGTCACGTAAATCATGCAATTTCAAGTTGGGACCTTCACCTACAGTGAATTAAATTTTTATTACAGAACAAATATTAACTGAGAGATAAATTACCTGCAGTTTTTTCACTGATTAAACTGCCCTGTCAGAACATCAAAAAGTTCCCAAGTTATGAACTGGTGGAGTATGATCTCTACAGGCATAGCTAGAGTCGAGATTATACCCCGAAGCCACGACATAGTTTTCACGGCTGGCTAAACCAATTTCGTGGCTGGTTTGCAGCCTAAGCCGACTCAGTCGCGACGTTCATCGCAGCTCAGCCGGCTTAGACGTTATCATTCAGTGTATTTTCGTTTCTGAAATGTTCCTAATCCCCGGTTATAGATCCCATTTGTTTTGGCATTTGTGGTGAATCCGTAGAATCCCAGAGCGCATTTGATCTTTGGCGTTGGGCTTTTCCATTAGGGTGAAAATAGTTTCAAAATACACGAAGGACTGGCATGGATGTACTATGTAGTTTCCTGTGTAATTGGTATAAGTTACATTTGGGACTTCTGTCACTTCAGGCTGCTATCATCACTGGCATATGGCGATATATGCATGCATCATTGAATGATGAATCCAATAGTAATTAAATAATACTAGCAGGTTAGCCCGCCACTGGTGGCGATCGTCAGAAACATGAATTTTTTTTATTTTTTTTTTAATTAAATTTATTTTTTTTCAATTTGACCCGATTTGACCTTGAATTGATCATTTTCAAGGTCAAGTCGGGATCACAATTTAACCCGTCCATGACACTTCCCGTAGGTAGCAAGTTTGAGCTCAATCGGTTCGTGTCTATAAAGGACACACATTCCCGTAGGTAGCAAGTTTGAGCTCAATCGGTTTGAGTCTATAAAGGACAGACACATATATTGTGGGTACCCGTTTCAAGGTGAAGATCACCTCGTAGGAAGCCCTAAGTACGTAAGAATCACACAGAAGCAAGTTCAAGATAACGTAAACAAACGCCGTATGCGAAAGCCGAAGGGAATAAAGAGCGTTACCGGTTAACAAACCCAAATATGGAAGATCTTTATCAACGACACTGCAGATACGGACGCTCTTTAACTGTGACTGAGGGTGGCTGAGGGTGGAGAACGGGTGCTCGGAGCTTCTCCAAAATGCCGCGACGACCAATCCCGTGGGTTTTTACCCTTAGATGGGAAGTTTGAGCCCAATCGGTGCAGCCGTTTTCGAGTCTATAGAGGACAAATATATTTACACATATATTTACGTAGTTCTCAAAATATATAGTAGACTAGCAGGTTAGCCCGCCACTGGCGTGGTTGGTCAGAAACATGACATTTTTTGAATTTTTTTAATATTAATTTAATGTTTTTTAAATTTAATTTAGGTTTTTTTGAATTTTTTAATATTTATTTAATTTTATTCAAATTGACCTATTTATTTAATTTTTATTCTAATTGACCCGATGAAATCCCCCCTTCCTAGGAACGACAGACAACGCATTCTTTGTTTTTCTTTTTTTTTTAACCTGCCTGTACCCATCCTAATGTCACAATATTTCGAGCGATAACATTGCATTGCATTGAAAACAAACGCTTCCCGTCGTGAAATCTCTCTACGATAACATTGCATTGAAAACAAACGCTTCCCTTCGTGAAATCTCTCTGCATAATATTTCGAGTCTGCCGTACCCGTCCTAATGTCGTGAAATCTCTCTGCACTTCAATAAACGCTTCCCGTCGTGAAATCTCTCTACGATAACATTGCATTGAAAACAAACACTTCCCGTCGTGAAATCTCTCTGCATAATATTTTGAGTCTGCCGTACCCGTCCTAATGTCGTGAAATCTTTCTGCATAATATTTCGAGCGATAACATTGCATTGAATTGAAAACAAACGCTTTCCGTCGTGAAATCTCTCTGCATAATATTTCGAGCGACAGAATACAATTCGTCATAGATAAGTAGATAGCGAAAACGACGCTCTTTAAATAGACACTGCGGAAAACGAACACTCTTTATATATCAACGGTGTCCGTGGGATTTTACACTTACATACGAAAATTTGAGCTCAATCCGTCCACGCGTTTTCGATTCTATAAAGTACACATATATATATATATATATATACGGAAGTCTCAAAATATATAGTACTAGCAGGGTAGCCCGCCACCGGCGGCTTGTCCGAAACATGACATTTTTTGTTTTTCAATGAGTTAATTGTGACATTTAAAAAATTGTACCCGGTAGCTCCACCCGTTTCCGAGATCTGGTCTGCGCATGCGCGAAGCTGGCGTCGCACGGGCTCGGCGACCCGATCAAATTTGTACCCGGCCCAAGATACATTCACATAGCAAATTTCAAGTCGATAGCTCCACCCGTTTCCGAGATCTCGTCTGCGCATGCGCTGCACGGGCGTCGCATGGGCTCGGCGACCCGATAAAATTTGTACCCGGTGCAAGATACATTCACATAGCAAATTTCAGGTCGATAGCTCCACCCGTTTCCGAGATCTGCCTTTCTGCATAATATTTCGAGCGATAACATTGCATTGAAATGTCAGACTCCCATCGTGAACCGCAACACGAAGTAAACACGTGTTTCGAGCGATAACATTGCATTGAAATGACTCCCATCGTGAACCTCAAGACGACGTAAAACACGTGTTGCGTTCTAGGAAATGCACTCAATGCAGATGCTAATAACGTTGACTTCGTATATATATATATAATGACGTTATTAACCCCGGCCGTGCCGTTTGAGCTGATTTTTATGACTGGGAGTGGAGTACGGGTGCTCAGAGCTTCTCGAAAACACGATTACGGCGGTGTCGGTGGGATTTTACACTTACATACGAAATTTGATCTCAATCTGTACACGCATTTTGGATTCTATGAAGTACACACATATATACACACACATATATATACGAAGTCTCAAAATATATAGTATAGACTAGCAGGTTAGCCCGCCACTGGCGGCATTCGTCTCATGGCTTTGTTTCAGAAACATGACATTTTTTTAATTTAACCAAATTTCAAGTCGATAGATCCACCCGTTTCCGAGATCTGGTCTGCGCATGCGCGAAGCTTGCGTCGCACGGGCTCGGCGACCCGATAAAATTCGTATCCGGGGCAAGATACATTCACATAGCAAATTTCAAGTCGATAGCTCCACCCGTTTCCGAGATCTCGTCTGTGCACGCGCTGCACGGGTGTCGCACGGCCTCGGCGACCCGATAAAATTCGTACCCGGGGCAAGATACATTCACATACCAAATTTCAAGTCGATAGCTCCACCCGTTTCCGAGATCTCGTCTGCGCATGCGCGAAGCTAGCGTCGCACGGGCTCGGCGACCAGATAAAATTTGTATCCGGGGCAAGATAGCTCCACCCATTTCCGAGATAACGCATTCTTTGTTTTTCAATGAGTTAATTCATGGTACCCGTCCTAAACTTCAGAGCGGACAGTCAATTAATCCCGTCGTGAAAGTCGAGATAATTGCATTTCGGACGCATGGGGTAAGTCGTTTAGCCACGTCCATTGGAATCCGCATCCGTATTTCGGACGCATGGGGTCAGTCGTTTAGCCACGTCAATTGCAATAAAGAGCGTTGATTGTTAACACCTCCGTATAAGGTCAATATAAAGATCGTTGATGTCTTAACCCACGCCGTGCCTTTGCGGTGATTTGGGAGTGGATAAAGGGTGCTCTGAGCTTCTCCAAAACGCAGCGACGACGATTCCCGTGGGATTTTACCTTTAGATAGGAAGTTTAGTCCCGATCGGTCAACCCGTTTTCGATTCTATGAAGTACATATATATATATATATATATATACGGAAATCTCAAAATATATAGTACTAGAAGGTGACCCGACTTCGTCCAGGCTTTGACCATGAATTGACCATTTTGAAGGTCAAGGTCAGGTGGGGTAACGATTTGACCCGTCCAAAACACTGCCCGGACAAAAGTACCCGACAAAAGTACCCGTCGAAATCCATCCGGTTTTACCCGATTTGACCTCGAATTGATCATTTTGAAGGTCAAGGTCAGGTCGGGGTCACGATTTGACCAGTCCAAAACACTGCCCGGACAAAAGTACCCCTATGTATAAAATTTCGTCGAAATCCCATCAAAATTGGCGATTTGACCTTGAATTGACCCGATTTCAAGGTCAAGGTCACGTCGCACGGGCAAATGAATATGCTTATGAGACTCCCCATACGAAGGTACCCCCACATACCAAGTTTCATCGAAATCCCGTGATATTTGGGTGTTTGACCTTGAAATGACCCTATTTCAAGGTCAAGGTCACATCGCACGGGCAAATGAATATGCTTACGAGACTCCCCATACGAAGGTACCCCCCACATACCAAGTTTCATCGAAATCCTGTGATATTCGGGCGTTTGACCTTGAAATGACCCGATTTCAAGGTCAAGGTCACGTTGCACGGACAAATTAATAGGCCCATGCCACCCCCCGGCCGAAAATACCGCCACATACCAAGTTTCATCGAAATCGGGTTGGCCGTTTTCGAGTTCATCGCGAACACACACACAGACACACACAAACACACACAGATCTTCCAAAATATATAATAGATAGACTAGAAGGTGACCCGACTTCGTCCGGTGGGGTCAAACACCAACACCTCAAAAATGGTGGAAATCGGCCCAGCGGATACCGGGAAATCGGCCCAGCGGATACCGAGATACCCTATGCATAAAATTTCGTCCGTAAAAATCCGCCAGTTTAACCCGATTTGATTTCCACTCAAGTATATAAACGCGCCTCATATACACACGCTCATTAATTATCAAGTTTCAACGTAACGATAAATTACCATCGGTGCCCGAGATATCGCCAAGACGTCTATAACAGTCAAATGCATCGGCCGGTTAAGCGTTAACGTGATCTAACGTTATGACATCTAAGGACGTCATAGAAGTTACGCATTGTTTTTATCCTGATGGAAGATAGTACCACTTCTTCTTGATAATTGAGGCAGAAAACTAAAACGGATACATACGCATTATATATCGTTGGAAAGAGGAAACACGAAAGATTATCACAGTGTCATTATTATGACTGGCATTTTATTATTCGCGCTGTTTCGAATCGATTTGTAAGCACCGAACTCAAATGAAAGTCCCGTAACACAGCGTAAAAACAGATTTGACCTCGGCACGTGAAAAGTTGACCTCGGATCTGAAAATTAATAGGCCCATGCCACCCCCGGCCGAAAATACCCCCACATACCAAGTTTCATCGAAATCGGCTCGGCCGTTTTCGAGTCCATCGCGATCACACAGACACACACACACACACAAACAGATCTTCCAAAATATATAATTGATAGATTTCAAACTATTTTCTATTCTCTTCTACAGGTTATGTGCATATATTGACAAATACCAGCGATGTCTGAGACTGAGTGAATCGTGTCGAAATAAACAATTTATATTTTAATCCTTTCAATACTGAATGGATTCTCCCATTCAATTTTATGAAAGCATGCATTGGAATAGTCTATTCCACATTGAGAGGCCCAGGTATTCTGATAATATAACAGACATGCCGTCTCCATGCGAATATACCAATATTGGGCAATGCTGTTTAGTTCTTTGCGATTCAGTCAAGTTGCGCTTGACATATAAGCCCATGCACGCGGCTCAGCCATTTGACAATTCCGGCGGCGGAGATTTTTTCACGTGGCTGGTGTTAGAGATAATATGGCTGGAGGCGGCTTGTGGCCAATATGGCTGGCGGCAGGGGGTGGCGGCTTTGGGCTCTCGTCGAGATTAATGGCCTGATCTTCATAACATGACAAAAGCAAGTAATTACTAGGTTTAAAGATTATGAATAGACTAATATCAACACTTTATTATTGTTATTATCTGCCATAGACGAGGTTATTTTCGTGTCATGTTCATTTTCAATGTTCACAGAATATCACACTTAATTGCCACAAATCTTTGCCAAAAGAGAATAATTTTGTCCAAACAAGAAGTATGGTAGTTTTGTAAATGGCAGCACAAACTCTACCGCAACCCCACAAAATGTCAATCCTGGAGCAGGCAATACAATTCAGGCTTGATTGGTATTGGATTACACATACTTTTGCTTAAATGTGTGTATCTGATTGTCCAATATGCTTGGAAACACTTGTTAGCAACAATCTCTATCACCTGAGGGAAGTGTCGCTTCCTGCATCACAGCGCACAGTGACACTTTTAAGAAATTGGGTGACTCTAATGGTCGCCCCAAATCATGACGTCATTTTGTAAACACGTCCATAGTTACCATACTGGGAAAACAAAATTAATGAATAAGACTGATCAATGAAATGGTGAAATATGATAATCCTGTTGAGGATAAAAAATGTGTAACATGTACATTAACATATTTTTTAGCTTAACACCAATAATAATACACAATGTATTGATCACAAGATCATGAAATGTGACAATCATAGTGTTTGTTTTCATTTCGAGTTTCGGAGGTAGCTAATTTGGTCGAGAACACCGCTTCTGAAATATTGTCGACTATTGAGTGTGTTGATGACAACAGATGTTCTTGTATCGTTGTACACTTGCAAAAACAATTTTATAGTTTTCGGGTGAAAGTTATTACAGTAATGCCTGAAGTATATACCCCTTTATGGCAAATTTTTCAGGATTTAGTGGGAAATATGGATTGTTGTCATTCATCGGAAAGCTCTGTGAGAGCTTTCCGATGGTCAGTGAGAGCTTTCCGATGAATGGCAACATGCCATATTTCCCACTAAATCCTGAAAAATTACCCGTAATTCTGCTGTGGTTAAGGAATCGATTATTTAGGGCATTACTGTACATCTGTGAAGTTTATCGTCAGAAATAGAGACCGAAGTGTGTTTATTTTATGAACTTCAGGTCAGTGTCAATTTCGACCAATAAAGTTTCGGCTTGTCATTAGGATTTAGCAATCTCCCATTGGAAAAACATTGTTGCATATATCACATAGAATGAATGAAGACAAATTATACGTATATCAAATCAATTGTTTTGAGTATCAAGAAACATACCACCAATAACAAATAATGTATAAACAAATGGTTATATATACAAATTTTGAGAGTGTATATCAAGCATATAACTACAGAGCTGATAATTATAAAAAATGTTCCACTATTTCATAAGGATAATATGTAGAGGTGTAACTGTCCCAATGGGACTTCTAAAACTACCCCCTTCCTTTCATCGGTGGACTTCTAAAACATGTATAAACACTTGTGGTGTAGTATGTGGAATCTAAGGGTTTGATTACATAACATGTTTAGAGAAAATGTTGATTTTCCCAAGTACATGTATATATGCATTCGTTTTTAAATACTGCTAAATTGTTTTTTCTCACCAACCAGGAGATATAGCAATATCAAAGTTTTATTTATAAAACTGATAAAAACTGTGATATAGGAGATTATCATTCTGAGGTATGTGTAGTAACCAATATTATTTCTGAAGATACTTTTTTGTTGTTCCTCTAATTTATTTTTCTGGGATACAACTTTTTAGAAGTACATGTATGATTTTCACTTTGACTGCAAATTAGGAAGTCGTATTAAGAATATTGGGTAGAGAATAAAAAGACATAAAAACTGAGGTAATAAATGGCAATAATCTCAGCAATTCTCATCTTGATGTGATCTAGATCATGCCTTCAATCAATCGCTAACGCACGCCGAGATCATAATGCACCAATACAAAACCTTGGAACTTTTTGAAGTTTTTAAAGGGAACCTCATAAATTTGAGAAAACAACGCGGGTAATATATTTCTTAGTTATTATCTGTTCCTGAATAAGGTCCTAACTCGAAATTTCACGATTTAAGTGACTTTGTGAGCAATTTTGCTGTGGGTAATTAATCCAATGTTTATCGACTCAGAAAAGTCACAGTAAAGCATGCAATTTCGAGCTTCACCTTCAGTGAAGTACATTATTAAAGAACAGATAATAACTAAGAAATATTTTCCCCGCATTATTTTTTCAACTTTATAAGGTTCCCTGTCAAAACTTCAAAAAGTTCCAAGGTTTTGTACTGGTGGAATATGATCTCTACGGGCATTAGCCAGAGTAGAGATTCATGGCATGATCTCGATGTGATCCAAAACAATCTTGTTTATGGTACTTGAATAAAAAAATAATGACTGTAGGCTTTTTACAAGGATACAATGTTTTTTCGGAATATTCCAATACAGACAAAAATGTTAAGCCATCATCTAAATGTGAGTTAAATTATGTGCAGCTTCAAAACATTAGTAAGATGCAAGGTTAACAATCCTGGAACATCTACACTGTTTCAAGCATAGAGATACAATGGTTCCAATGTACCCATTTTTTAGTTCCAGTTAAGAATAAAAAGTGACTACTCGTGTGCTGAATTAGGTCCATACAGTAATGCCCTAAATAATCAACTCCTTAACCACAGCAGAATTATTGGTAATTTTTCAGGATTTAGTCGGAAATATGGCTAGTTGCCATTCATCGGAAAGCTCTCACTGAGAGCTTTCCGATGAATGGCAACAAGCCATATTTCCGACTAAATCCTGAAAAATTACCAATAATTCTAACTGAGAGCTTTCCGATGAATGGCAACAAGCCATATTTCCGACTAAATCCTGAAAAATTACCCATAATTCTGCTGTGGTTAAGGAGTCAATTATTTAGGGCATTGCTGTACTCACTCAGTACGGACGAATAGCACATTGTGACATTTTACATCCTTACTCAGTAAGGATGTATAGCAGCCAAGAGGTTAAGGGAACACTGATGATAATCATATTGTTGATTTAATGAATTTGATCAGAGTTATATTTAGTGAAGATGATGATGTTGATGATGGTGATAAATATATGTACATGTATGATTAGATATGATGAAAATAACAATTAGTCTTGAGAATTTGACACTTAAATCCATTGACAGATTTGAGACATACTTTTTCATGATTTTATGTGTATCCTGGCACAAGATAGAAAGACGAATGTATACTTCAGTCTCACAAGGGCCCTGCAAATCAGGGGTTTTCATTTTGAATCTTGAATCTCGGAATAATTCAGAGAACACTTGAATCGGTAGCAGTAACATATAAAAAAACATACAGATAAGAGATCATCAATGAATTGTGTATTATCTAACCATACTAACTGTATGCTGTGAAATAAACTATCTACCTCTAATCACCAATACCAGAATCAACAAGAACGACAGTATTACTAGAATATGCATGCATCTCATTTTGTCATAAATATAGATGGATGTGACTGTGTTGAGTGACATGTGGAGAAACTCATTTTAACATGAATCCAACATGGAACTTTCACATTCCACAAACTTCGTCAGTCTCCGTATGGTATGCTGAAATCTGCCATTCGTATCATTTTGAAATTTTTTAATATTTTGACATCCTTGGTAGTATACTGAACGGAGGCTGGCGAGGATTGCCGAATGATTTTCGATGCAATTTCATTATAACCCACAATTTCTGGAATCTCGCGGTCATTATTAGAGATTGTGCAGGTGATTTATCTATCATTTGCGAAACTGATATCTGTATGACTTGTGTGGTTGTTCGCAAGCACCGTACAATCTCTTCTCAGCATAAATAATTTGTTTTTTTATCTATAGCATCTGGTGGAAATTATTGAAAAAAATATCGAATCAGGACAGGCGATTTCGTATCGAATCGAATCAGAAAAACAAAGTTTTAGAATCACACAAACCGAATCAATTCACAGGGCCCTAGGATTCACCCATATAATAAAAGTGAAGTAGATTACAATTCATTGAAAGTGTATTCAGTAAAATGCCAACAACATTGGTTTGATAATGAAGGTGGCAACCATGCAACATTTAAATCATGATAAATTAAAGAGCCACTTGAATAACAGTGACCTATGATATTTATTAAGGTAGATATATCGGGTTGTAGGGGGTCTGAAAAATAGGAAAATAAGTATTTGGGGGGCATAACAACCAGTGTAGCCTGTGTTATATGTGTCATCACTGGTTTGAAGGTTTAAATATTTTACAAAACTGGGAAAGTTCACAAAAAAAGTGAAAAAATAGGATACGCAACAGGATTTTCGTATTCAGTGAAGGTCAACTCTGTGTTATTGGTTACAGGAAAATAACCTGATTTCTCTCCCCTGAATTCTGTCATCTGCAAGACATTTTTTTCAAATTCATACATAACTTTTATTCTATTTCAAATATTTCTCAGCTCTAACATAGCTTATTTACTAACATTTGCTCTGTCATGGTCTATTTTGGGGTTGAAAATAGTCAATTTGAGTAAAAAAAATGGGTAAAATTGAGTGTTTTGTGTGTGCAAACCAAGGGGCATAATAACTCAATGACAAAGTTTACAAAGAAGCTAAAGTACAGACATATGATTACACCTACAATTTCTGTTGCTTGGTGGGACCTATACCAAAGATAATGACTCAGCATAGAATTGAAGTACAATACCCCCTCCCAGGTTGGCCAAAATTGCTGGAAATCGTGTATTGCTATCTAAGTACTAGCAAGCCATTAAATATGTATTTAGATTCCAGACCGCCAGTTACAACAACATACAAAACCTAATTCAAAACGACAACAAAACATAACTTACGAGACTTCTGACTACCAAACTATCACATTTTTTAATGAAAAATTGATGCAATAAGTATTCCCCATTAGGCAAAAAAAAAACAACCTCTTTGTTTCTGATACCCTGTCTGGCTGAGATTTTCTCACCTGCCTCAATTTTTCTCCACAAAGCTTTTAAAGCTATATAGTTAACTGTTAGAGTGTCAATGTGAATATTTATCGTTTTCCCAATCCCAAAAGCAAAAATAAGTGGGTTATTAAGCTCAACATTGGTAGAGATCTTACTTCACTGAATGAACAATGGACAACATGTTTTTATCCAAGGTTTGGTTGTTTTTTTAATTTGCACACAAAAAAAAGATCCCTGCCTGTCTGTCTGGAAAATTTTCCCAAATGTCATCGGAAACAGAGAAGTATTTTGTTATGGCCTTATCTAAAATTAATAACATGATATGAAATAAATCAAAAGTAAATTACATATCAAACAAGATTATGTCATTCGGTAGGAGTTCTCGATTTAAACATGTCATTTTAGAATCCAAATAAAAAATAAGATATCTTTCGTAAAAAATTAGCTTGGAACCCAGACTAGATCTTTCATTTCATTACCAGATAAATGGCTGACATGTATTCACCTCAAGGAGATTTAAAATATATACCTCTGAATTCAATGTACTAGTACATGTAATTTTCAAACATGGCTGGTTAAAATAATGAACATTAAGCCAATCAATGTCAATTACCCATTTCTCAGACCAACATTTATATTTTATTATTTATGTCTGGGGCACACACCAACGAAGTATCGCAACTACCCATCATCGAGCACTGGGTCTAATTTCAGTTACCAATGGCCATTATTTCCATCAAAAGTTAGTTGATTCCATTTATTTAGTTCGTTAAGAACAGCCTGATTAAGCATGACCTTTGCATTTTTTACTGAGATAACAGTTGCAATACATCACTTATTTAACAATTTTTTTAACATAGTTACCAATTACAATAATGAATTGGAAATCTGAATTGGGAAACAGGTCTGTTCGATCTAAATTCCATGCATGTTTCAATAAAAAACATACAGCAATTATTTCATACTGATTAAAACTTTCCCCCAGACAGACTGAATGCAAATAAAAAAGGATGCAAGCACGAGGCCTCGGGACCATGTGCGCGGGCATGAAAAACAGAAATTGATTTTGCGTGGGCTTAATGGAATAAATATGCATACAATGTATTTTTCAACAAGATTAAAAAGTTACTTATAAACACAAATTCATCTCTCTCTCTTGTTAGGTGATGCGAGACACAAACTGGGAATCAAACTGAATTTCCTTCATCCACAGGTCATCCGAAGAAGAACATGATAGAATATGTTATGGATTGCACTGTCAATATCTGATTCTGAGAATAAGGCATTCAGAATGTTTTTCTTAATCATAATCCAGACACTATGAAACTACAGACAGTCATAAGATTTCACAGCATCTGCCTTACCCTCAAACACTAACAGAAAACACAATACACTGTAGCAAGAACAGATTACAGTAATGCCCTAATTAATCGACTGCTTAACCACAGCAGAATTATGGGTAACTTTTCAGGATTTAGTCGGAAATATGGCTTGTTGCCATTCATCAGAAAGCTCTCACTGAGAGCTTTCCGATGAATGGCAACAAGCCATATTTGCGACTAAATCCTGAAAAGTTACCCATAATTCTGCTGTGGTTAAGCAGTTGATTAATTAGGGCATTACTGTACACCTCACACTGATCCATTCATTGTTGGTGCATCTCCACTGGCATCTACTGTTCTTAAAGCACCTCCCCTTGTAATGTCAGCTGCAAGTATGAGAGAAATCAATGGTTGAAATTGTAATCACGGATTATGACACTTTGTATTAAAATTCTGGGACATTTCATAATTAATTCATGACGACGAGTCATGAGTCAAAATTTCCCTTATGCTAATATTTTTTATCACTGTGTCTCATACAGAAAATAACACCAAGCCTTGAAATAATATGCCTGTGATTAGCAGAATGAGGTCCCCAGAGGGAGAATTTAGTGATGCTAACGCACATAACGGGTTAGCGTAACTAAATTCACCCTCTGGGGGGACCTCATTCTGCTTAGGCCTCATCTTCTGGGAAGTATCTATAGTCTGAAATTAACATTGTTTTTAGTTACCTTTTTCACATCCGTTCAATTTCTATATCCCCTAATTTGCAGCAGATAAGATGCATAATTGAGGTGACCTTCTTGGGAACTCAATCTGATCCTAGGTCTCCCATTGGATTTGAATATTACTCAAGTTAAGATGCAAACACCTCGGATGCATGGACAGACAGACATGCTGATTATAATAGTCTTCCGAATTTGTTTCGGGGAACACAAATATATTTGCCAGTGCGAGTGGACATGGGGCAAAGCTTAAACAATCTGGTGGCTTCCGTTTTATACTGCAAATATTTTATTAGTGACAATAAAAAAGTACCTGTTTTAATCAGGTTTTAATATCTTTATTTTTTTCCTCCCACCTTCCCAAAGAGCCGTTTGGGCCAAAAAAACAGACCATAACTAGGTAATACAAAATATGCTTAAAAATGAAATTACTGTGTTCTGAGGAACCTCCCTCATCACCCTAAAATGGTCTCATCAAAATATATTCTTTGTCAAATCAGACAATTTTCCAAGAGTTCAAAACTCAAACAATCATTACAATTAGGGCTGGACGATATTAACGAAAATAAAAACCGCGATTTTTGGAAATTAAAACCGCGGTTAACGATATAATCGCGGTTTTTTTTAAACATCAGATACTAGAAACTTAAAACAATTTCTCACTGTTTGCTAGAATCACATCATTGTCATTAATGTTGACGTCGGGAATAACATACACAACCACTCAACCAGTGACAACATCATGCTCGATCGATATTCGGAATGAAAAGTAACTTCCCTGGTTAAATTCCGCTATTCGAACAATTTCGTTCCGGTGACTTGACAAATTCTGGTATATACCGGTAATTAATAAAACCATTATCTCGTCTATGCAAAAACTAAAAGTGTTCTATAGTCTATACTATAGTATCCTTTTCTAACTCGGTATGTTCAACTATGTTGAGTAAATATATATGTTATTCGTGATGACACTTGCGTCACTTGACAAATGGAAATGTGGTTTACCTTCAAGACAAATTTGACAACGAGGTTCAGTCTTTTAGCGAAGTCCAAACACACGTAGTACATAACTTTTGGAATTCGGCCAAGCAAGGACACCATGTATTTTTGGGCGGGTTTGAAGCCCTAATTCTATACAATTGGTTTTAACCAATCGCAGTGAGTGGTTTCTTCTAGACGAGAAGAGGGCGGTATCTTCGCCCATTTATTATTTTGATTGACGGTGCATGTGCATCATTGTACTGAAGGAAGAGGCGTGGCATAACTGACATTAATATCGATCTATAACCTGATCAGTCGTCAATTCATTTGGGTGAATTCTCTTGTAATAAATATTAGGGAAGTCGGAGGGTTTGTGTAATATTGTGAGCGAAAGGGGGAAGTATTCTGGGTTTTCATATTCCCCTAATTTCGTTAGTCGTTCTAAACGTTGTTTACTATGATGATTGAATATTGAAACAAGAGCATCGCTAGGGCGTGGCAAAATACGCCCTTTAGCCATTTCAAATTGTACTACCGCAAAATAAAATAATACTTTGAGCTTACATTTGAAATAAATCTGATATACCCCTAATTTCAATGCCAAAATGCAGTCAAATTCTAAGTCGGCTTGATACGACCGTTGTTTGCGCATAAAAATTGGCATGGCGGAACACGAAATCGAATTTGATCTGTCTGTTGTGCTAGTAAACCTACATATACCAAATTTAATTTCATTCAGTACACATTTACTAAAGTTATCATCCGGAAACCTCAAATTGGCAAAATTTTAAGTTGAAAAGGGACATACAAATTGGTTGCAAAAATTCTAAGTCAAAAAGGGGCATAACTCTCATGAAAATTGGTGGGCGGAACCCGAATTCAAACCTGACCTGTCTTTAGTGCTAGTAAACCTACATACCAAATTTAATTTCATTCAGTACACATTTACTAAAGTTATCACCCGGAAACCTCAAATTGGCAAAAATTCTAAGTCAATAAAAGGTCGGTAGACCTCATGTCCGCCTCTAAGTGTCGGCTTGATACGACCGTTGTTTGCGCATACAAACCTGTCTTTAGCGCTAGTAAACCTACATACCAAATTTAATTTCATTCAGTACACATTTACTAAAGTTATCATCCAGGAACCTCAAATTGTCAAAAATTATAAGTAACGAGAGGCCGATCACGATCGGCAGATGTTTAACCCATACCTTGGCGATAGCGATTAGCTATAACTGATAATTGGTCAAAGATATGATCACAGTAATAGATATATCAGTACCTAACTTAAAATCAAAAGGTCAAATAATTTGTCTTAACCCTTTGAACCCTGACGTCCTGAACGTTAAATGGCCCCAACCCGAGGCGCCTGACGTTATATATAGTGTTTCGACGACGTAACTCATAATGCTCTTAACTGGGATGTATATACATGTATACACGCTCAACTATATACGGCACTCAACTATGCTAACTGAACTTGTTTGCGGTGAAATATGTCACAAGGTATTTCAACAAGATTATCGTCTATTCCACGTTCAATATGCATGTAGATTATATTGCGGCTTCCTTTGGTCGCGCTATATATTTATAACAAAATTCTTATCCTTTACCTACGATAAAAGGCATTTCTCAAAATGCACCTGTGTGCATGCGCAAAGAAACAGACCCCCTGTTTCCAATTTGGCTGCTAAAGTCAGAGGTATGAACATGAATGTGACCCACTCGTGCAAAGCATAACCACAATTCTATTTAATTTGGGCTTTGATTGCGAAATTTCTAACGAAATACTTCCCCTTTTCCGACGATAAAAGCGATTTTTTTCTCAAAATAGGCCTCTGCGCATGCGCGAAGAAACAGACCCTCTGTCATCAGTTTGTATATCAAAGTCACGTGGGTAAACATATGACGCGTGTGTGCAAAGTAGAAGTACAACTCTGGTTGATATGTGCGTTTATTGAGCTGTAATTTCAAGGCAAATATCGTATGATTTCCGGACCGGTATTCCGGTCTCCCGGGATATAGGAATATAAGGATTGGACCGGTAGTCCGGTCTCTCGGGTTCAAAGGGTTAAGAAGGGGTTAAAGTAATTGGGGTGGGGGAGGAGTCGTTTTAAATCTCATAACTCTGTCCCTATTCACACAAGGACCTCTCACTGTGAGATCCAATTGTTTAGCCATTAATAAATTTGACAGATAGGATAAACAATTATCCAGCCAGCAGGTTGTTCATCTTTACCTTCATACAACCACCCCCTAGAGCTATGTAACATATGTCATCACTCAATTAATAACAGATTTTGCTTGGAATGACATCTATTAAAGGTATTCTTATACTCTGGATATTGGATGTTAACATGGCAATTTATTGATATCATTATATTACATGCAACTATTGCAATAAAATCTTCACATTTTCAATACAGGACATCACACCTTATTAATGGAATACAACTAAAACAAATTAATGTCAATGACAAATTGTTTTTTTGAATTAAATAATTTTTGTATTATTATAAAAGTTTTTTAATATTTGTTTATGTTAAATTGAGCGAGGAAATTCAATCTAAAAAAATATGAAAAATCCAAATTTCAAATTTAAAAAAAAAAAGAAGGGTCATAACTCCTTTAATATAAATCGGATCAAACCCATATTCAAACTCGAACTGTATTTTGGGATGAGAAACCTATATACAAATAGAAAATGTTAGAGTTATCGCATTATACCTAAAGTGTCTGACAGACAGACAGATATAGATGGACGGACAGACGAGTGGTCAATCCGGACATTGACGCTATGTGTACCATACTATGGTATAGGTACACATAAAAAGTTTTATCTCATGCAGAGTACAGGAAAAATACATCAAACCTGGTGTGGCCCTTTAATTTTTCAATTCACATATGTAATCAATTGAAATCAATGTCGAAAAAGCTTTCCATTAATATATAGATAAAACAAACTAGACCTACAGTACTAAAAGTGTTATGAACAATTATTTTGTTCTCATAGACTGATACAGAGCTCTCAAGTTTTTAAAACTTTGAAAACCAAAGTTGTCTTCCCATGAAACCAACAAAATTCCAATGGTAATGCTATTAAACAATGAAACCAGATTATGCCTTTAAGATGAAATTTAAATAACCATGCATATAAAATATAATAGTATAAACATTCCACCTATGATATGGCCCGAGATACTTATAGAGTATAAAGTATATCTGATACAGCCAACACATATCCTAGCAGTTAATTAACTCAATACAAGAGAGAACCAACTTCATGGTATTGTAACAGGATACTATCTCTGTGTGAGAAGACAACTTCATAGCATCCTGAACCTGATTTATTAGATACTATCTAGACAGTGCCACCTGTGTATCTTTGATATATTTTAGCGATGAATAAAATAATCAAAGGGCCATAACTCCAGTAAAAAGTACCGGATCAAACCCATATTCGAACTCGATCTGTATTTTGAGTTGAGAAACTCACATACAAAATTTGGTTCCTATCAGTTGAAAAATTGTTGATTTATCGAAGCATTCATGAATTCTATGTCAAAGGGCCATAACTCCATTAATAAATATCGAATCAATCCCATATTCGAACTCGATATGTATTTTGGGTTGAGCAACTCACATACCCAATTTGGTTATGGTCAGATAATTTCTTTTTGAGTTATGGCAGCATGCATAAATTCTAAGTTGAATAAGGGCCATAACTCCGTAAAAAAAAACTCGGATCAAACCCATATTCGAACTCGATCTGTATTTGGTGCTGAGAAATTCATATACAAAATTTGGTTCCGATCAGATAGAAAATATTTCAGTTATCGCACCATGCGTAAAGTGTCTACAGACAGACAGACAGACAGACGGACGGACGGACTAACGACGAGTGGTCAATCCGGGCAACGACACTATGTTTACCATACTATGGTATGGGTAAACATAAAAAAGGGACATAACTCTGGTGAAAATTGGCGGGCGGAACCCGAATTCGAACTTGACCTGTGTTTTGCTGGGAGAAAGACACACCAAATTTGGTTTAAATCTGATTAACTCTACTAAAGTTATCATCCGGACACCAACTTTTGGGGTTTTATATGTCGGGTCGGCGGACAAAAAAGGGCCATAACTCTTGCAAAAATTATCGGATTAAACCGAAATTCAAACTTGAGCTGTATTTTGATATAAGTAATCCACAAAAAAATGGGTTTTGCATATAAACAATCCAAAATCAAGTTATCATCCGGAAACCAAAAAACAAGAAAAACTGAATTTTCTATGTCGAAAAAGGGGCATAAGTCAGCTAAAAATGGTCGGGCAGAACCCAAGTTCGAACTTGACCTGTGTTTTGCTGGGAGAAAGTAATATACCAAATTTGGTTTGAATCCGATTAACTCTACTAAAGTTATCATCAGGAAACCAACTTTCAGGGGTTTTCTAAGTAAAACGAGAGGCCGATCACGATCGGCAGATGTTTAACCCATACCTTGGCGATAGTGATCAGGTATTTTCAGTTCTGACACGAAAATCCATAAGCCATAACTCTGTTTAACATATAAAAAAATGGATCAAACCCAAATTCGAAATCTATCTGTATTTTGGGCTGAGAAATTCACATACAAAATTTACATACATCTCAATAAAATGAGATATATCAGATGAAAGGTATTTCTGCTAAGTATAAGGAATGTTGAGAATTAAGGGTTCATTTTAACCACAAAAATCCATACAAGTGAAAGGGATATAATAGGAGAATGATTACATGAAAAATATACAAAAGCATAAAATTGATGACAAGGGTTAACAATTTTAACTCAATAAAATTAGGTACAGGTATGTCACTGGAACACTGCATTGATATCCTAAACCAGAGAGCTGAATGGAAATACAATAAACAACAGATGGTTCTCTGTCCAATTACAGCTTCCACTGTGCCTTGACAATATGATGGCTAAAAATAACTCTAATTTCCAATAATACAAGTTAATCTATTCTCTCTCTCTCAGTGCTAACTGATATCACAGGGGTTAGCTGCTATGGTTCTACATGATAAGCATAAAAATATCGAATCTGTTCAATCCTTAGTTAAAAAGGGCCATAACTCTGGTATAAAAAACAGGATCTAACCCATATTCAAACTTGATCTGTATTTTGAGTTGAGAAACTCACATACCAAATTTGGTTCCTATCAGACGATAACTGGTTGAGCTATCGAAGCATGGATGAATTCTATATCAAAGGGCCATAACTCCATTAAAAATAATCTGATCAAACCCATATTCGAACTCGAATTGTATTTTAGATAGAGAAATTCACATACCAAATTTGGTTCTTATGAGATAAAATTTTGTTTAGTTATCGTAGCATCCATGAATTCTAAGTCGAAAAAGGGCCATAACTCCGTAAAAAATACTCGGATCAAACCCATATTCGAACTCGATCTGTATTTTGGGCTCTGAAATTCGCATACCAAATTTGGTTCCGATCAGATAAAAATTGTTTGAGTTATGACAGCATGCGTGAATTCGAAGTCGAAAAAGGGCCATAACTCCGTAAAAAAAACTCGGATCAAACCCATATTCGAACTCGATCTGTATTTTGGGCTCTGAAACTCGCATACCAAATTTGGTTCCGATCAGATAAAAATTGTTTGAGTTATGACAGCATGCGTGAATTCGAAGTTGAAAAAGGGTCATAACTCCGTTAAAAAAAACTCGGATCAAACCAATATTCGAACTCGATCTGTATTTCAGTCTGAGAAACTCATATACAAAGTTTAGTTCCGATCGGATAGAAAATATTTGAGTTATCGCACCATGCGTAAAGTGTCCACGGACAGACAGACAGACAGACAGACAGACGGACAGACGGACGGACGGACGACGAGTGGTCAATCCGGACGTCGACATTATGTTTACCATACTATGGTATGGGTAAACATAAAAAGGGGCATAACTCTGGTGAAAATCGGCTGATGGAACCAGAATTCGAACTTCACCTGTATTTTCTGCTAGTAAACCCACATACCAAATTTAATTTAATTTGGTTCACTCTAACTAAAGTTATCATCCGGAAACCTCGGACGCACGGACAGACGTGCTGATTATAAGTCCTCCGAACCCGTTGGGTCGGCGGACAAAAAGGGCCGTAACTCATGTAAAAATAATTGGACGGAACCCATATTCGAACTTGGCCTGTATCTTTAGCTGGGAAATACACATACCAACTTTGGTTCAGATCAAGTAATCCAAACTGGAGTTATTGATCGGAAACCAAAAATGTTAACGGACCTTTTTTCAAAAAGGGCGTATAAAAATCAGGACACGGGGATTTAGTTGGAATTTAAAATTGAAATAACTCGATTTAGGCTTGAGTTAAACTATTTGTTTGTATACGCTTATGATTGTCTGGCACCCACTGATTGCCGACGATATTACAATTATTATACCCCCCGCAACGAAGTTAGGGGGGTATACTGGAGTCAGCTTGTCCGTCCGTTCGTCCTCCGACACAAATTTGTCCGGAGTTTTTCTCAGTCGTTTTATGATCAATTTCCGTGAAACTGGGCACAGACATCAACCACCATGAGAACCTGTGCACCTGCGATTATGATGTCTGTCGGACTTTTTTTGATGGAGTTATTCCCCCTTTTTCGACTTAGAAAATTTTCGCAACATCTATAATTTTGTCCGAGCTTTTATTCCTACATTTTTAGGTCAATTGTTTTTTAACTTGGCACAGATATTTAGTACTATGGGAACCTGTGCACCTGCAATTATGACGACTGTCCGACATTTTTTGATGGCGTTATCACCCTTTTTCGACTTAGACATTTTTTTGCAACATGCCTAATTTTGTCCGAGCTTTTATTCCTACATTTAATAATTTTTCAGTCAATAGGTTTAAGATTAGGATTAGGATTGTGCACCTACAATGGGAACTGTTATTTTATTATTTTAACTAAATGCTTACTGACATGTGAAACATCATAGTATTTTAAAAACGGGGGTATCCTTAGTCCCATTGGGAGTCACACCTCTAGTTTTAGTTTAGACGATATTACTGACGATATTGAAATTTTAACCGGGTATAGTCGATTAATCGGGAAACTGCCCAGCACTAATTACAATTAGAATTGAAGTACCATGAATTATCTTCATTGCTATTATTATAGTTGTACCAATGAAGCAAACATACCACAACATATAATGGAGCACAATTATGTATTCACAAAATATATATGTAAGCAAACATTTCAGGGGCGCATTGAGTCAAAAAAATTATTTAATTACTGCCACTACCAAGCAGCGTACATCATTTTGTTTTCATTAATCCAAATTGTAAAGAATTTACTGTGATATGCATTACTGAATAAAATATACTACTATACTTCTATCATTTACCATAATCAGGTTTCCATATTCATGCAATGATATAAAGCATGGAGTAAATATTCAAAACATTATTTATTGTAGATACAGCTATGCTCTTATTAAGTGACCTGTTTAACGAGGTGATGGGCCGGTACTTACCACAGTCATATCACCTGTACACCGCGTTTATCATATGTTACTGCGGTTATGAGTGGTTGACCTGCCGTATGTCACCGCATCATTGCTGCTCATTACCGGCATACACTGAGTTATTTCTTTCCATGACAATGCATAACCGCGTTCAATTTACTGCTAACCGCCTTCCACTGCAGAGTGAAAAGATGCGTAAAAAAGGCGGCCTTCAGTTCGAGATTTATACCTTGTTTTGTTTTATAACTTGGTTTTGAAAAAAAAATGCTAAGTAACCTGAATTAACTTTTGTTTATTACCGCCGACCTATTTGTTTCACATTATACAGCAATTCCAATAAAAAAAAATTGTTTTGTGTCTGATACATGTGATAATATTCAGTTTTTGATGCTTTGTTGAAATATGAATACTTGGACATAGCCATCGCAGATCAACGAGTTGTTGATTTTTTGGGCAAGTAGCCAATAAAGTTCAATATGGAATAATCTATTCCAATTCCGTCTGGTTCGTTACCACAGGTCACTGTGTTACTAGTATTCGTTACCGCGAATAACCACGGACATTGCGGTAGCACCGCGTTACCATGGTGGTTGTGCAACCGTGATTCGGCGGTATCTCGCAGTAGAGCACCACGGTATTAACGCGTGTATACACTGTTAAAGCAGGTCGCTTACTGAGAGCATAGCTGTATATATTTTCTCGACAATACTCCAAGAGGTAGCCAAATTAAAAGAAACTAAACACCACTAGCAGTGTTTCGATATCAATCTAGACAGACCTAAAGATGTCATATTAAACACACCAACATTCCTAATGAAAATATATACCAATGTCACAGTATTGGGCATGAAACAAGTGTATATAATTGTTTCATAAATCATTTATCAAATTTCTTTCACGTGATATTATGGAATAGTATGGTTACCTTTTTTCAATATAAATGTGTCTGTGAGAAATTCTGTACACGTCATAGCCTCTGTATTGAAGGAAGACGTCCCTCCAAACAGAAGAACTGAATCATCAACAGCAACAGCACAGTGCTGCCCTCTACATGCAGGAATATCACCATTCACATTAGGCTGGTACCATTCCTTTGACTCTAAAAAGATAAATTAGAATTATCCTTTAGGTTAAAGATGCATTATCCGAATTAATGCTCCCAAATGACTATTTCTTTGGCTTCGGGGGTAAAACATATTTGATTCTAGTCAAGGAACCCACCCATCAAAGCTCAGAGAGATGAGATATCGATTTTTGAAGTTTGTTATTTCTCGATATGTGCAATTATTTGTGGCCTAGAAAAGAGTAAACAAAATGACGGACAAAATTGCGATGATATTTGATGATATGGGGACCGTCTGATCAGATTGAGTACCTTTAAAGAAGATCTACAAGCCTTGAAATTGTGTCTGTCATTTGCAGAATGAGGTCACCAGATGGTGAATATAGTGACGCTATCCCGCAGAGAACATGATATTTTTAGGCAGTGGGAGATATCGTTCATTGAACGAAAGCATGTTCTTCTGTGTGAGGTACAATGCAGGTCATAGTAATTAGAGAAAGCATATCCTAACATCCAGGGCTGCAAAACGTGAACGTGTTTTCTTGTTTGGAATCAGTGTGCACAGGTGGTATTCTTGATGCTCCTTTGGGGCTAAACAGTCACTGTTTAATATTTATTGTTTTTATATAAAGCGTAAGAGATAAATACAATTTAAACACAATTGAAATTATTGCTTTGTGGCCAGTTTTGATTGTGAAAATAAAATGAATCGTAAAACACTTGATTTTTCTCCATTTGCAGTAAAACAACTGACTGAGATTAATATTGCATCATCTGCAGGGTTGGCGCTGGACGAAAAATTTCTTTTGCCAAATGAAATTATTTGTTGCCAAATTAAAAAAATATTTGCCCAATTAAATTGCACGTATAATTGGGGAAATTATCGTGTTTTTATCTTTGTTAAAAACTAACCACAGACAAAGGTAAAATGAGCTACTAGAAAACCAAGTTAGTATTATTAATAAATATCAAAGTAGCAATAAATATCTGAGGACACCTGTCTGGAAACTATGTTTAATGTTGCTATACAGTCATCAAGACCACATATTATTTCGCCTTGTATTACTGCGGAAATCAACAAGCCATTAATTAATCCGTTGTCATTCACAATCAGCTGATTAACCTATTGTCTTGTATTCGCTGGTTATATAGCACTGACATCATAAATATGTGCTATATATAATGTCACCAATGCATTGTTACAATGACTACATGGAGGATTAACTGTCAAAACAAATTAATAATTACCTTTTGCGGTATCTACATTGAGATCGTGTTACAAAGTACTTACAACAACCTCAATGAAAAATTTACAGAATATTGCTTTTTTCCGACTCACATTTTAACCACGATCGATTAGCTGTTTGATGAAAGTTTGATTATGACAGAAAGATGGGATTACCATTTTGTGAAAACTGAAGAATATTACATATAACTGTCAACATAACACTGCTGACTGCGCTACATGTAAATTGATAGATTTCTTGTTTTGGTTTCCCCATTGTATTGTCTGTAATTCGGCACATGTAACGATTACCCACATTCGATGATGTTTTATGACTAGATATTTCACATCCCATAATTAAAATGAAAGTGTCAATGACACTGTAGCTCAACTTAGGCAGGGGAATAATTTAATGGTTGACAGTAAATGGAGGAATAGGAAAGGTGCTAATTGAAATGTCTAAGTAAGACTAGATGTACATGTCAATATCAACATTCATGACAGGTTTCATAATGATCGGATCAGGGATGTGGTGATTATGGTGTGCCAAAGGATTTATTGATGCAAAGAGTAAATTCTAAAATGGCCACCGGCAGCCATGTTTTTTTCCAAATTACCCCAAAATGACCTGTTCCCATCTACAGCCTTTACAAATCTCATAATGATCTGATCAAAGGTACGACCTGTAGCCTGTGCCAATGGATTTAGTCATGCAAAGAGTAAAATCCAAGATGGCTGCTGGCGGCCATGTTTTTCGGCTGAACGACCCCAAAATGACTCGTTTCCCATCTACATGTCATTGTTAACATCCATGACAAATTTCATGAAGTTCCGACCAAAGCTACGACCTGTAGCCCGCACCAAAAGATTTAGTCATGCAAAGAGTAAAATCCAATATGGCTGCTGGCGGACATGTTTTTTAGCCAAACGACCCCAAAATCACTCGTTCCCATCTACATGTTAATATTAACATCCATGATAAATATCATGATGATCAGACGAACAGTACGACCTGTAGCCCGTGCCAATGGATTGAATATTGAAATCCAGGCCATGTTTTTTGGCCGTATGACCCCAAAATCACTCGTTCCCATCTACATGTCAATATCAACATTCATGACAAATTTCATAAAGATCAGACCAAAGGTACGACCTGTAGCCCACGCCAAAGGATTTAGTCATGCAAAGAGTAAAATCCAATATGGCTGCTGGCGGCCATGTTTTTTGGCCGAATGACCCCAAAATCACTCGTTCCCATCAACATGTCATTGTTAACATCCATAACAAATTTCATGAAGTTCTGACCAAAGCTACAACCTGTAGCCCGCGCCAAAGAATTTAGTCATGCAAAGAGTAAAATCCAAGATGGCTGCTGGCGGCCATGTTTTTTGGCTGAACGACCCCAAAATCACTCGTTCCCATCTACATGTCAATATTAACATCCATGACAAATTTCATGATGATCTGACGAACAGCACGACCTGTAGCCCGAGCCAATGGATTGAATTTTGAAATCCAAGATGGCCTGTAGCCCGCGCCAAAGGATTTAGTCATGCAAAGAGTAAAATCCAAGATGGCTGCTGGCGGCAATGTTTTTTGGCCGAATGACCCCAAAATCACTCGTTCCCATCTACATGTCATTGTTAACATCCATGACAAATTTCATGAAGTTCTGACCAAAGCTACAACCTGTAGCCCGCGCCAAAGAATTTAGTCATGCAAAGAGTAAAATCCAAGATGGCTGCTGGTGGCCATGTTTTTTGGCTGAACGACCCCAAAATCTCTCGTTCCCATCTACATGTCAATATTAACATCCATGACAAATTTCATGATGATCAGACGAACAGCACGACCTGTAGCCCGAGCCAATGGATTGAATTTTGAAATCCAAGATGGCCTGTAGCCCTGCGCCAAAGGATTTAGTCATGCAAAGAGTAAAATCCAAGATGGCTGCTGGCGGCCATGTTTTTTGGCCGAATGACCCCAAAATCACTCGTTCCCATCTACATGTCATTGTTAACATCCATGACAAATTTCATGAAGTTCTGACCAAAGCTACAACCTGTAGCCCGCGCCAAATAATTTAGTCATGCAAAGAGTAAAATCCAAGATGGCTGCTGGTGGCCATGTTTTTTGGCTGAACGACCCCAAAATCACTCGTTCCCATCTACATGTCAATATTAACATCCATGACAAATTCGTGATGATCAGTCGAACAGCACGACCTGTAGCCCGCGCCAATGGATTGAATTTTGAAATCCAAGATGGCCGCCAGCGGCCATGTTTTTTGGCCAGATGACCCCAAAATGACTCGTTCCCATCAACATGTCAATGTCAACATTCATGACAAATTTAATAAAGATCAGATCAAATGTATGACCTGTATCCCGCGCCAAAGGATTTAGTCATGCAAAGAGTAAAATCCAAGATGGCTGCTGGCGGCCATGTTTTTTAGACAAATGACCCCAAAATCACTCGTTCCCATCTACATGTCATTGTTAACATCCATGACAAATTTCATGAAGTTCCGACCAAAACTACGACCTGTAGCCCGCGCCAAAGGATTTAATCATGCAAAGAGTAAAATCCAAGATGGCTGCTGACGGCCATGTTTTTTGGCCGAACAACCCCAAAATGACTCGTTCCCATCTACATGTCAATGTCAACATTCATGACAAATTTCATAAAGATCAGACCAAAGGTACGACCTGTAGCCCGCGCCAAAGGAAATTGTTGACGGACACACGGACACACACGGACGATGGACGCCAAACCATGGCAATAGCTCAAACTTACAAAGTAAGTTGAGCTAAAAACTCACTTGCCAATAATTTTTGCCAAATGAAAATATTTTTTGCGAACCCTGATCATCTGCTGTCAATCCGATTGTCTGCCAATATGATTTTAAGAATTTAATAACATTCATCTTTTTGATCTTCTGGCTAGTATTCAGGTTATGATATAAATATGCACCCTATATTATAAATTCTAAAAACCCTGGCATGCCCACACCCAAACCCTTCATGTGTGTAAAATTTGCACACTGAGTCAAGTTACTGCAATGTATGAATGAAATATTATTTTAATACAAATTTAATTTGGACTATTGAAAAGTAGGTCACGAGTTCCCATTCCAGGAAAATTCTTCCATAATAAATTGAAGTGAGAATGCATATCGTAATTTACTTCACCCATCTATCAACTGAATGTTAAAGGTACTCAATCCGATTCGATGGTCCCCATATCATCAGATTCCAACAAGAATAAAAAAATTTGAAATGCTGCTTCAGTTATCATAATTGAGTAATTGTCTATAGTATAAAATTGCTCAAAACCTGATATTTATCAACATTTTGTTCCAAAGAAATTTATCAAATATCTGACACAAAAAAGCCACTTGATTTTAGAGTTATCCATCTTCGTCCGCAATTTGGTGTGAGACAGTCTTCTCGTCGACTGTTTAATGGGCCACTATATTATCGGTGGTGAAAAAAAAAATAGAGTTCAAAAATCAATATCTGATCACTCTTGAGCTTTGAGGGGTCCTCGACTTGAATCAAATTTTTTATTTTTTAACCCCGAAGCCAAGAAAATAGTAATTTTCGAGCGTTAATTAGAATTATGCATCTTTAATTGATGCAAGTTGATGGCGCACAAGTGTAGCTGCTTTAGATAACTTTTGCTCTATAGTTTTGAATGGACATTCCCATTCCAAAATTGTTTACTTGAACCATGGATCATACACTTCAATTCTGATGTGATGGGCAGAGATGTTTTTGAGGGAAATTTAACATAGTGCATGGAATATAACATGGTACATTCTTTGGGAGCATTTCGACATCATAATCTCGTAAGAACTCAGAAAATATCAGATGCAATGGCAACATGTACTGTTGAAACTTAGTTCACACCATACTGTTATTGAGTTTTTTTTCTCAAAATTTGCCACCCTGTATTGTTATTCCGCCCTGTACTGTTATTAAAGGTACTCAATCCGATCAGACAGTCCCCATATCATCAAGTTACAACTAAAAAATTCTTCAAAATAAGCTTTTGTTTGATTAATTACAACAAAATTATGCTAACCGCTGTCAACTATGGTATAAAATTTCCCAAAACGTGTTATTTATCAACATGTTGTTCAACAAAATATGGCCATATTATAACTTTCGTATCACAAAATTTTGTCGTATTACCACTTGATTTTAGAGTTATCCATTTTCATACGCAAATTTGTCCGAGACAATCGGTTTGACGACTCGTTTCTGGGACACAAATAATTAAACATTTCGAGGAAAAACAAATTTCAAAAAACAATATCTGATCATACTGAGCTTTGCTGGGTGGGTTCCTCGACTCGAATAAAATATTTTACACCCCCGAAGTCAAAGAAATAGTCATTTGGCAGCATTATTTCGGATTATGCATCTTTAAATTTTGCAAAAAGTGTCACCCTGTACTGTTATTCCGCACCATATTCTTATTTGGACCTCGAGAGTAAGTTCCACCAAATAGAGGCACATCTATAAGTAGAAACATGACAACAAATGAGGGTTCATACGGACAATGATCTGGTTGACCATATATGAATATCTCATGTTATAGTAATTGAAGCATGTCCACATTTATTGGTCTAGTCTAGTGAGGTGAAATCAGTTGTACGGTGATGACATGATAAGTGCAGCTTTGTCTGAATTCTGGACCGCAAAGACTAATGTTGTTTTGAAGTCATAAAATATGTCATGACGTCGCAACTTGTTTTCAGTATGCTAACAAATGAATTTGATCTTTAAATGAACATATTTATTAAATAATAAAAGTTAATAAATAAATACTTTAATGCCGGCCTATTCATTGTGGATGGCTTTAGATGAATACTCATGAAAGTGAGTTATTTTTTAGATGCCCAAAACAGTCCTCAAAATTGGTCACAGCAATATTAAGCAATGCCGTGGCAACATATGGAATCTAACATGCCACATCATTCAAGTTCGCACGGGACATTATTGAGGGGTGTGCCAAAATAATAGTTTCTGAAATTTAAGATACCTGAATCATAAACATGCATGTCTGCAAAATGTTCATGGTTGATTCCTCTCCCACCCATCACAATAGATCTGTTGTCGCTGATGGACGTCGCTGTATGAAACGACCTGCAGGATGGCCGCTTTCCTTTTATATCCAGGTCTGTATCCCATTTTCTAGAAACTGGCAAATAAATGTATATTCATGGTTTACGCTACGGGGTTGGGGGAAATGGGACCTCTAATGCCCTAAATAATTAACACCTTAACCACAACAGAATTATGGATGAATGGCTACAAGCCATATTTCCAACTAAATCCTGAAAAATTACCCATAGTTCTGCTGTGGTTAAGGAGTCGATTATTTAGGACATTACTGTAGCTTGGATAACAACTCAGTCCATCAACAAACTGTGAATATCCAGTATCAGTAAATCAGTTGATATGTTAAACCCAAATTCTAAATGTCAAAATTCAAGTCAAGGAATCGTATTTGTGTTATATTTTTAAAGACATATTATGGACTTATTTGGGTGCGTGAAAACTGATAATTTCATATTCAGATGCTATGCCAACTGGTAGAATGTAATATTCTACTAAGTTCTAACATCACCAAAAATCTCAAGCGATCGACCGTAACATCTGACCTATGCTCAATTGTAAATATTTACCTCTCAATTCGGGCTGAAACTAACGAAAATGATTTCACCATCAAGAGTCGCTACATTTAATTAATATATAAGAATGATGGTGTGTAATGTCAATTTGGATATAATATTTGTATAATAACTACTTTTAGCGAGATTATTCTCCATTTCTATTTGATCACAGTACCGGAGTGTTTCGCATCACTTTAACACAAGGGTTTCTGGAATGCAAGGGTGTTGTCATCCTGGCACTGCATAATATTGATATAGTCGGTTCCGTGAATTTTGCGACGAAAAGCAAACTTAAATGCGCACTACGCAGGTAAAATAACTGCACTGACAATTTTTGGTACCACCAACAACGGTAGAGAAAACTGTTCCCAATTTATTTCTACATGTATGTCTTAATTCACAACATTGACGAAAAAAAGTTTCTACTACTAGTATGCAATTTTCCTGATCAACCGTCAAGTTCAGCAGCTGACATCAGCATTTTGTATACATAATTATAAATCAGAACATTGTGTCAACCACGTGGCTATTAGCAATGTCCACTTCGATATCTTTCAGAATTAGGCATAATTGGTGATGTGTGTGCAGTCCTGAAGAGAATTGTTTTTCTGTATATAGTGGTGGCAAATAAAGTTATTTATTATATGCTTGCCTGTAAAAATATCGGAAAATTACCGAAAAATAAATTGTTGTATATATCTCTTCGAAGCTACAGTGAAATACAATTTCCCTATTTCATTGTAGATTTCGTTATTTCACTGTGGCTTGCCGAATGACATCATGATTTTAACCTTGAAAGCGTTTTGCAACCTATCAGCTGATTGCAGTGATCGGTGTCAGAAATTTGGGTCAACTGGGTGTTGCTTTCCGTGTACCGTTTAATTTATTGTGCTATTAAAAGTGAACATGCTGCATAATTTAGCAACTTTAAGCATTAACAAGGCACATATGGTATAATAAAAAAAAACACCTAGTTTGTTTGCATACCTAAAACATCTCATTCCGTGTCTGGAAGGAAACGTCAAGTTATCACTCGCAGCTGTCAGCTGTCTTTCCGGACATAAGATATTTCAGTATTCAAACAAGAGCTCCGTTAGGCCATGGTAAAATATGCCTGTGGTAATTTCAACATAGGGCCATAACGAGTAATCCATATGCCAAATTTGAAAACATAACGAGTAATCCATATGCCAAATTTGAAAACAAACAGATAACTATAACTAAAGCTACATGTATCACACAGAAACCAAAATAATCGTCAAATTATAAGTCAACAAGGACAATAATTCCGGCAAAAATTGGCGGGCGGAACCAAAATCCGACCTGTATTTGGTGCTAGTAAACCCACATACCAACAGATATCATTCCATTCAGTTCCGACTTACTCAAGTTATCATCGGGAAACTAAAATGAAAGTGTCCATGACTCTGTAGCTCTACTTGGGGAGTCGTTAATAATTTTATGCTGAGGAGTTAATAGAATGATAAGAAGGAAAGTCAAAATATTTCGGTAAATGGATTATGTATTGTGTAAATGAAATTATTTTCATTTCAAACATTTCTCCAATAAATGTAGGCTGCAGGGTGTGCCAATGGATTCAAATGTGAAATCCAAAATGGCTGCAAGAGGCCATGTTTTTTAACAAATTTCGGAAAAATGGACAGCTACCATCTAGAGATCACCCCAAAGAACCTTATGAAGTTAGGATGAGGGATGTCATGTAGGGTCACAGTGTGACAGTGGATCAATGGACAGAAACGAAAACCAGAAGTAATGGAGTCCGAGGCGAGGAGTTTTTGTTTTCAAAGTTTGCAGAAACTTTCAGATACTGTACATGTATTGCTGCAAATAAACACATTTAGACACATCTTGTATCCAGGTTAAGGTAAGTGAATATTTCATCAACGATATTTGGCCCCCGATGATCAGTTGAAATCAGCGTTTTTTCGCGGAAAAAATGCCTTTGAATCATCGCCGAGAGATGATTTCTTCCGCAAAATATCCAAGAACATGTAAATATTTACAATCATATTAGAAATTTTTCATCACAACCTATATACCAATCAAAAGATATGTTCTTCTCCTACAAATAATGCATATATTGAATATCGTCATAGAGTGTCTCAATGTTCAAAATTTCCTCTTTTGATGCAGGCAGCCACTTCGAAATTACTGTCCGGTTAGTCACGAAAATTTATATCATTAGTCACCAAAAATCTGTCTGCTTAGTCGTGATTCGACCAAAAGCTACCCTCATCAATTTTTTTTTGAAAGAGTTACTTTATATTTTGCAGATTATAGGCTCTTTGTTTTATTTTTGCGTGGCGATGATGGTTGGTGAGTCCATGATTCTGTATAGGTCTCCTGGGACAAAATGACCTCCAATAGGTGTCGTATACACACACGTGAAACTGAGATGCAATCACGAAGTCTGGAAAACAGACCCTTCTGTTGTATTTAAGTGTGTTTTCTCTTAGCATCACTCTCTGAAGGCCAATATAAATAAATTGGGATGGGGGTGGGGGCCAAATGTTAACTTTTATATTTTATTATTCCTAGCATAAATGGTAATGGTGATTTCAAGATATTGAATTCAGTGTCCTATCTTATATATCATACAAATTGGTTTAGATTGTCCAATTTGGTCATAATAGGCTGATTAATGGGTCATCAAAATGTAGTTTGATGGTTAAGGCACGACAAAAACTTTACATAAAAATCAAAAAATCCAAAAAAAAAGGAGGAGGGAATTATATAAAGTAGGGTTGGGAGGATATATAAATATAGTGTAATTCCATGTGATATATAGTATCACAACATGCCTGTCTTCAGATGTGGCCATTTTGAGGCACAGGCTGCAGGCTTTGAAGAGGCAATCGACAATGGAATTTTATATCATCCAAATGAACGTTTGCAACTAAAAGGTAGCACAACAAACCAAGAAAATATCACCAAAATGGATTATAACATCATTCCTAGTCCAGACAGTGAAATCCACGGGTTCTTTCAATTATCATTGGAGATGCTGAAACACAAACTGTTGAATTGTGTCAGTTTCCAATTGAAGACCCGCAAGCAGCCATTCCCTGGTCCAAGACAATGAACCATTTCTTTCGATTTGCTTTCCATGTTTTTAATCAGTTTCAATTTTCATTTTAATCAAAATTTAAAAAAAAAATAACCCTGTGGTAACATTCGGCGGGGTACCCCGAATCACCACACCAAATTTGGTTGAAATTGGTGCAGGGTCTGGGAGAAAAATCATAAGCAGACAGACAGAATGTTATGAGAACAAATGTGCATGCATGCAGTATACACGTTGAGATAGAGAATCAGTAGACCAAAAATGTGTCAATGTTGACAAAAGGCAGCCAACCAAATAATCCAGTTTGACTCTGGGGTGAACAACAACAAGAGGTACGCTGTCGCGTGGCATTTGCCCCCGACCGTAGCAATTCGGATTAAGCATGGACGAAACTGCGGATATCCGAGGTCTATATGACCATTCCAAAAGAAGTTTGTACAATCATCACTTCTAGAAATTCCGGAAACCCAAAAACAAGCGATCCGGAAACCCAATAACAAGCGAAAATTCAAATTTTCTAAGTTGAAAAAAGGGCCATAACTCCAGGGGGGGGGGGGTCGGAAAAATAAAGTGACACGACATTAGGCTGAAAAAAAAATAATTCCGGCTCTTGGGTACCCACCACCCCCCTATTTGAAGGAAAAAATATTTTTTCAAATTTCATGCGGGGTACCCACCCCCTTTTTACCTCCAAATCTGTAATATCACACCATTTAAGCTTGATGGTCAGTATTACAGTTACCCTATTTCCATTTCTGGTTCTTCTAAGTCATTCCAACTTTTGTAACAACACGAAACAGGTTCTAAAAAAATACCTGGAAAAACCCAAAATAACACACAGAATACATGTGCTGATCAGTAAATTATTGATTGATTCTTCCCCAAATATTGTCTAAGGTAGCTCATAATGCTCATTATACATGTAAACAAATATAAAAGCATTAGTGTACCTTCTTTGCATCACAGAACATGTAACTTTAGATGTGTCCCATAGTATCACATGAATTTATGTCAATTATGATTTTTGAAAAAAATATTAGGGCAACACCACCTGGCAATTAACTCTCCAACAATACAGGTATTCAGCTGAAATCCACTATGTATCACAAAACTAATTTTCATTTCCATGAGCTGAGTTCTTGGGCTAGGTACTGTGCTAAGGCCAGACCCAGGTCAAGCATTCATACAAATACATGTACTGCGTGTAAATAGAAACTTGAAAATAAGACGGTCATATGCAGTCTGCAGAATAAGCTCCAAGGAGGGTGAGTTTTGTGATGCTACCCAGCAGAGTGGGCTATAGCATTACCATATTCACCATATGTGACCCTCATATGTAGCTAGTTCTCCATGGTTGGTCGAGACCAAAATAGAATGAGGTCGTTAGAGGTTGAATTTGTTGATGCTATGCCGGGTAGTATCGCCAAATTCGCCCTCTGCAGACTTTGATCATTTTGCTGATGACCAGCACATTATTTTTAGACTTGCATATTATATTAAGTTATATTATATTTTCTTTCCCTTCTTTTCACTCATCTGTTCTGATTTTGTTTATTCCACTTAGCCATCTTCTCCATATCTACACATTCAAGGTCTATGTATGCTCGCCCAATCTTTTATCTGGGTCCCACCATCTCAAGATTATTATCTCAGTGATATGCGTTGTTGCAGTCTACAGTCCCATGCCAAGTTCCGATACAATTTTGACTGAGTCATCTGGTCTGATCAGGTATAATGAGTAAATATTAATGAGATAAATGAATAGCTTTTTTCATTTTATTTATATTAAAGTTTATTCATGTGCTACATAACTGTCCATTTTCATCTGGAACCAGTAACATTGGTACATGGCAATGTGATCGGATGTAAAAGGCGAATTCCTGAGAGTTGGTTCGTAATCTGGATTTCTGAGAAGCATCATGCCCATATCCACACTAACTACCCCCCTAAGCACTGCCCTAAGTGTCATACACACCTTAACAATGATGCTGAACACTTTGAGGCATTTATATTGAAGAAATGTTGTAAGAGGAAAAAATTGCGACCACTCAGGAAAAAAGTTACTTTTTCGCAGCTGAACCACCCACCCACCCCGGCCTAGTGTATGGAAAAAAGTGGATGACCCCTCCCCCTGATAACTCTGGCAAAAATCATCAGATCATACCCAAATTCGCACTTGACATGTATTTTCATATAACTGATCCACAAAAATACGGGATTTGCAATCGTACCACCAAAGCTCACGCTATCATCTGGAAACCCAAAAAACAAGAGAAAAATTGAATTTTCTAAGTAAAAAAAGGGCCATGGGTGGACGAAACCCGCGCTATGCATGTAGCTGTTCCCCCATGCTGCTCTATCACCATACCAAATAACAGCTATATCTGCCAAGCGGTTGCTGAACAATAATGCAAAATGTTTGTACGGACGTACGGACGGACTGAGACGTCGACTATATACCCGCTGACTTCAAGTCGGGGGCATAATAACTGTCTGCCGGCCTGTCGATTACGACTACATTTCAGGGATGTAAAGAACTAACCGGACAGTCATTTTTAAGCGGGTACCCGTATAGAAATAGTAAATTTGGAATACAGTGACACTCTATGACAATATTCAATACATGCATTTGTGGGAGGAGGAGATGACTTTCGATTTGTATAATAGTTGTGGAGAAATGTGGGATATTTTGTGGAAGAAATCGTCTCGCAGTGATGATTCAAAGGCATTTTTTCCCGCGATAGAATGCTGACAACTGATTTCAACCGATCAGCTGGGGGCTAATATCAGTGAAGAAATATTCACTTACCTTAAATTGTTTAGAATTTGTTTCTAAATGTGTTTATTTGCAGCAAAAATTATGTCAGAAAGTGTCTGCAAGCTTTGAAAATAAAAATTCCTCGCCTTGGACTCCATTACTTCTGGTTTTTGTTTCTGTCCTTTGATCCACTGTGATTTTAGTCATCAAAAGAGTAAAATCCAAGATGGCTACCAGCGGCCATGTTTTTCATCGAAAATTATTCAAATTTGAAAGCTCCCAACTAGGGGTGATTCTAAACATCTCTGTAAATTTTCAACTCAATTCTCCAAGAAATGTGGGCTGTGGAGTGTGCCGATGGATTCAAATTTGAAATCCAAGATGGCTGCTGGTGGCCATGATTTTCAACAAATTTTGACATTTATCTCCATTACAATACAATCAACCAAATAATGTAATATAAAATCTCCGGGAACAGTTCCAGGACCAATTCCCGTTTATGCACATGCAATGAAAAGCCATTCAGGAGATAGTTTAACCCATTGTCCGATTTTACGAATACGTCTTCCACTGCTTGCCAGCTTTCTTGAGCAACATCATAAAAAAATTATAAGTATTTAACACAAGAATTTTGTTTTATATCTAACAGCCTGTTATTAATTTGATCAGAATCAGCATTGTGATGTAAATTTAGGGAATGGCAAAGATGATTATTCCTTAAATTTGATTAGGAGCATTTGAAATAAACTTCCCAAGTGTATGTACCTGTATTAAAGATATGAAGATCATTTCTTCGAGCCTCACTGTCACGGCCTCCAAATATAGCGATGTCGCTAGCCATTGAACACATCCCAAATGCTGCTCTTGGAGTTGGCAGACCCAAATTCATCTGCATTGGCTGTGACCAAACATTAGTCGCTGGAAACACAATGTCAAAAGACAGAAGTGGTTACGATTTGTGGAAAATATATGCCTAATAAATGAACCATTTTTTCAAGTAAAATATTTGAGAGAATAGCTTGATTTTTATTCAAGAAAATCCATTCTACCTATTGTTGCAAAATATGACTCATACTTCATGTGTATAATAGTATTACCATTTGTCTAGGAATCATTCATACAGTCCTCAAAATTGGCTATGGCAATAAAGCAAAGTTGTGACATTTGCTGTGGCAACATGTGGAATCTAACATGCCACATCATTTAGTTTTCCGTGGGATATTTTCTTAATTTCGAGGATTTAATGTATGATTTGGAGCCCTGTGAAATGTTGGTATTAGAAATCCTATTCCAAACAACAATCATATTCAAGTTTGTTTGATGTTCATAACAAGTCTTAGTGAACGTTCAGATGACCACGATTCAATCGTAAGTGGAAGGATTTCCATCGTAGGAAGTAACCGTTAGTTAGACTGCGCATGCTCACGTCAAAATCGCAAGTCAAAAAATAATATCAAGCACTGTTTGATTTTAGATTCAAAATCGTGGCGTATCCTTGGATACCTCCATTTGTGACGTAATCACATGTGTACAAAATCGCAAGTCAAAAAATAATATCAAGCACTGTTTGATTTTAGACTCAAAATCGTGGCATATCCTTGGATACCTCCATTTGCGACGTAATCACATGTGTACATAAAAATCGTGGCTGGAAAGATCACAGGGTAGTCAATCACATGCTTTACGAACAACCTACGATATCATCATGTACAACGACATCGCAATCGTGTGAACAAACTATCCACGATCTCAGCGGGCCCCCGATTCCTCCACCTTGTATCGTGGTCGTCTGGACATTCACTTAGACGTAGACCAGGAGTGATTCAGATAAGTCTTATATTTACATTTATTTTAATATATTTAGTGTAACCGGAATGAATAGTCCAGTGGCATAATACGCCTCATAGTAACTCACATACCAAATTGCATTCCGTTCAGTTCAGACATACTGAAGTTTTCATCTGGAAACGAAAATTGAGTGCAAAAAGGGCCATAACATTGGTGAAAATTGGCAGGAGGAACCAGACTTTGAATATGACCTGTATTTTGTGCTAGTAAACCCACAAAAAAAAATTCATTCCATTCATCTAAAGTTATAATCTGGAACCAAAAGCGAGTGGACAGACAGACCAATAGCAAGTCCCGTGTTTTACAAACGGGTGCATAATAAGTAAAAAAGAGCCCAACAAATCTGGTGGCAATCTTTGGACAAATCCCTGATTCAAGCATAGCTTGTATTTTGAGTCACTTCGGACAAACTAAGTTTGGTGGTGATTAACCAATCCTGACTGCAGGTTTCAACAGGAAACCAAGAAAATCCGTATTTCAAAGTCGAAAAAGGTCTGTGTAAATATACACCCAGAATCAGAGTCTTACTGACATAGTATGTCTATCGTAATCTCGTTGAAATGTCATTACATTGATTGCTTCGATTGGACACTTTTATCATGGAGCTACTAATAGTGAATTCTGATTGGTGCTACGGATGTGGAATCCGACAGTTCGGGAATTAGAAAGTCTACGACCCATTATTTATATGTGGGTCTGTAAATATGGGTGGATGGAACTCAAAATTGGTTGATAATTGATTCAGCGATATACAATGGAATATATACAAAATATGTTAGTACATGTAGAGGTTTATCGCCACGGATAACATGGACCATCTTCCTGTCAACCCATGCGCAGATGATGATGAAGATGACTGTGAATAACATATATATATACACATTTTGCATGTAGTATACACTTAATGATGTCCCTGTCAAAAGCAAAAAATAAATGTAATTTCAAATTTTTTTACTTTATCTGTTGGACGAACCAAAAAAAAAATGGCTGCATAAAAATTATTTGCAGGACAATAACCAAATAGACAGACCAAGCTGGTTTTCGAACTTGATCAAGACCTTCTTGTTTTAATTATAACCAACTGTATATGTATGAATGCATATCGATCTTGTCTGTCGAAAAAACTCAACCAAATATGGGGTTATTTTTAGTGTTGAAACAAACTGTTGAATCGATCGTCGATGAATTGTTCACCAAATTTCGACTCCAGAATCCCAAGTCAATTAGTCAGACAAAAGATATGCCACAGGATGTATGATTCGATGTCGAAAAATGGCAATAACTCGGCCAAAATAAATCCGACTGAAATCAAAATCGCAGGTGTGCAGGTTCCCATGCTGGTTGATATATATGCCAAGTTTTAAAAAAATTACCAGAAAATGACAGAATGCAGTCTCATACAAAGTTCCGGATACACACGGAGGGACGGGGGTCAATACTATAGTCCTCCAACGTAATGTCGAAAATAAAAGTCCAGTTGAGTTGAAAATTAATAAAAATTAAATGGTAGTTGCAGTAAATCACTTACAGTGATGCCCCAAATAATTGACTCCTTAACCACAGCAGAATTATGGGTAATTTTTTCAGGATTTAGTCGGAAATATGGCTTGTTGCCATTCATCGGAGAGCTCTCTTTAGGGCATTACTGTATGAGCACTATCGAAAGTATTCCAGATATTAAGAATTAATACCTGTGTCAAAGATATGGAGGTCATTAAACCAGCCAAAGTCAGCACCATCTTGTCCAGCTGTGATTTCGTCTTCATCCTCGTCATCATCTGAATCCTCAAACTGGAATACATGTACATCAAACAATTAAATAACACAAATTCAACCATAAGACAAGAATTGCAGAAATGCAGGGGTCGAGTTTCGACAGCTATGCCAAACAAAGCAAATGTTTCAATATGCAAATTTTGTTATTAGATAGTTAACCAGCTGAGTTATCAATAATAACTATAAGAACAAAGCGTACAGTAATGCCCTAAATAATCGACTCCTTAACCTCATCAGAATTATGGGTAATTTTTCAGGATTTAGTCGGAAATATGGCTTGTTGCCATTCATCGGAAATCTCTCAACTCGAAATTACATGCTTTTCCTATAACTTTTGCGAGCCGATATCCCAATAAACATTGAATTAATTACCCAGGAGAAATTCCATAATTGTAAGCGATGTGAAGCAAAATAGCTCACGAAGTCACTTAAATCGTGAAATTTCGAGTTGGGACCTTCACCTACAGTGAAGTACATTATTAAGAAACAGATAATAACTAAGAAATATATTCCCCATGTTATTTTTCGACTTTATAAGGTTCCCTTTCAAAACTTCAAAAAGTTCCCAGGTTTTGCACTGCTGGAATATTATCTCTGTGGGCTTAGTAGAGGTTTATGGCATGATCTAATTATTATCAATCACATTTGCTCCTCGGTGACTTGAGGACATAATCACACCATATATTGAGTATAGACATTAGACAACTAGAGTAGTTTAGATGGCAGAGTATATGGTAGAATTACTCGGTTGCCATTTACATGTTAACCTCTTCGCTGCTAAATGACGTTATGACGTCATGTGCTGGGCTGTTGACGTTATTTCCATTTTCCAGTGGGAAAATATAACGGGAATATCACAAGAACCATAAAACTGACTCAGTTGAAAGGCAATTATCGTTCACAATTGTGGAACATCATACTCTGTTTGAAACTTTGAGATACAGTTATTCCGATGCACCAATCTCTGAGTTCCAGTTATGATTAATGGCCGAGTGCTAGTGTGCTGAAATAGGTCTGTAGTACCTATGGACAATATAGCACACGGCATGCACATTTACGTCCGTAATAGTTACGGACATCATAGCAGCGAAGAGGTTAAGCTGAACTGGTCGTTGCTGGAGCAGTAATAATCATGGTACAATGCAGCATGTCTGCAGTTTCTATCGGGTTGACAATTCGTGTACAATATCTATTATCCAATTGTGTATATTGTTAAATCATAATCATGTTATAGTTTACAAAAACCTTGTTAGATATTGCAAGTTCTTGACTTTTTGCAATCATTTCAAAAGTTTTGATTTAAATCAATGATTTTTTTGGAAAATATCATTGATTAAATCGCTTGATTTAAATCAGCCAACCCTGCTTTCCCAAGCATAATTATATCAAACAAGCCTAGTTTTCCAGAGAATTTTGATTTGTCTTGCTATCAAAAAATGAATGTAAACATTACAATTACTCTAGTAGCTGAGGGCGTTTTGTATGCACTTTTATGTCCAGAGCAAAACTCTTCACGAATCCACTAATTGAAGGTACACGAACAATATTTGGTTGGCGACACATTTCCCATTGAGGGCGAAATGGGTCAAATGGCCACGCCCCTTTTTGCGCGAAGTACTACCACCCGCCGTGACTATATCTCCAGAACCGTTGGCCAAAGGGGGTCGTGTGACCACTCAAAATGTGCGGAATGGCCACAATATGGGGGGTCAATAATACATTTTCATATCCAAAAGTCAATGGTTTTTAAGATAATTGCCAAAAACCCAAAAAAATCCATTTTAAGGGCCCAATTTTGGGGTTCAGCACTTTTATCTCAAAGCTGAGCCCCCAATTCGAATTTTATTGATCTATATCCATCGGTGCCACATATAGGTATAATTTCTGTACCATTATCGGATGGGATTGACCTCCAAGGAGCTCTTGACCCTGACAATCCACATTATGGGGGGTCAGTAATACATTTTCATATCCAAAAGTCAATGGTTTTTAAGATAATTGCCAAAAACCGATTTCAGCATGTTACGCACCACAAGTATACAATACCACCAAGGCCACAGCATATGTATGACACTTTTTAAAGAACTATCCGAATTCTCTGATCGACTTAAGAGCACAATTGACCACACACAATGGGATTAGCTGGAAATTGCTGCTGAGGATGTGTTGATCCCGACACACAACATGAGCTCTTCATGACTGAACATGCCTTGGAAACTGGTGTGCTTTACCAAAAATCAGGTAACAATTGTGCTCTAATCAACAGAAATGTACAGATTGAACAAAACAGGTTTTCAAAATTTGTTATCAACATTTAACAGCTGATCTGATTTAAGTGACCAAGATATGAAACATGCTAAACACTTTTACTAAATGGAATGACCAGCTGTTTGCTTCATGCAGCAGCCACATGTTGCGATCCTAAAATGGGTATTGCACCTGGGCATAGTAAAAACATGTTGTAATCAGATGGGAGATGACCATATATACCAGTATATATTTCAGAAGTAATCAATTCTTACAAAAGGACACCTCATCTCACAAAAAGTTTTAGGAAATGATGGAATGATCACTATTCAATCAAAATAGTAGAATGAGCCTTTGTCAGTCCCACATTAGTTTTGATTGGCCATGATAGTTGCATCACTTGCAGGTTGGAGAAGATGAGGGTCTATAATTTCACTAACATAATTCTTCATAATAGCTAATAGCCCTCATAACTTACCATTTTAAAGATATTTTCATTTTCAATACCACCTCAGGTTAAGTGGTCCTGCTAATTTTATATTATGCTGATGGGTACTGCTGGATTGATATGTTTGTAGGTCAAAGCAATTCTGTCAAGTACCATCATTTTACCTAAAGTTGGTTATTTTTGCATTGTTTGGCTAACCCGAGCAATTTGTGCAAAAGTCAGTGTCTGTATGCAACATTCAAGAACATATATACTTCAAAATGTTATTGTGTACGCTGATGTTTGGTAAACAACAGGAATAGTCATCTCAATAATGGCCAGTTTGTAAAAACCAGCACCCATTATTAAAATATTTCACAATATACATGTTTTTTAATGTTTTCTACACATTGTGGCTTATCCTCGATTCGTTCAGATCGCTTTGCTCTACCTGAATATCATACCAAATGTATTAGCATCACCACTAAACTTGGGATGAATACTGCCAAATGAATATATTGTGATAAGGGCAGTGGAAAAATAATGGTTGAGTCTTTTCTAAATATAATTCTAGTAAAACCTACACAATACCGTCTCGGTCTGATAAGACTCAGAGTCATGTTTATTTAGGAGTATAGACATGAAGTCCACCAGTTTCATGAAAATTAAATGGGCTCTGCACTAGTAACATCTGGACTCCTGGGACCCATTAATATTGACAAATGCAACACAAATGAAAAATACATAGTAACTTTCCTCAAACATAGATTATAACCTGACAATGATTGTGTTTGAATCAGTGTACATATGTATATGTAGGCATGGCCATAGCATGTTTTTGAAATACTGCAGAGTGCAGACCATCAATTTCACTAGAATATACATGTAGTTACTGCATGTACATCACACACATAAGGCGACTGACACACATAAACGTACCTGCAGGGTTCACAATATTTGACATGTAAAGTATATATATATCTCCTGTGCCTATAACATCAAACCAAACGGTTTACAGTACTTTTACTGACATTTTTGGAGTGGCACATATACATACATTTTGGAGTGGCACATATACATACATGTTACGCACCACCTTTAAAGTCAATTTAAAGGGACGAAATGAAAAATAAATTTGTGCAAGTATAATGGAGATCTATATTGTATTACAACATCCACAAATCTACAAAATCTACAACATCCACAAATCTACAAAATCTACAAAAACATCTGACTATCATAGACATTGGTAATGTGATCATTTTTCCTTGATAAGTTGAAACATGAGGGACGATTGCATAGCATGGCTACATGCAGAATGTAGATTTGTATGTATTTATATCTGCATATCAACTGATGCTTGTATTTTTCTTCTAACTCACTCCAGGCTAGCCATTATTTGTTCTAGAATAATGTACATGTTAGGGAAATTGTAGAACCTTTATACAAAATGGTGATGCAGCCAATCAAAATTGATGTGGGACTGATAAAGACACAACCTGCTCGACTACTGAATCATACTGATTGATACAATTGTAGTAACTCAACATTTACTAAACCTACTTGTGGGCTGAGTATAATTCAATTCAACATTAGAATACCATAAAAACACCCTGTTCTCCCATAAGTTTAAAGAAAATAACACATTGAACTCATTTACAAGTATATTGCTAATGTGATATATGTCATTCCATTTATAACCATTTTGGCAGCCATCTCACATCAAAGGCCATGAAATCTAGATAACAAAAGATGAACTACATTCAAATTATATCACCAGGTAACCTTTTTGTAGGAGTTTTAGGTTACTGATCAAATACCGTATAATTGATGATTTCCTCAAATTCTTTGTTATTGGGAAAATGTCTGTTTTTCATTCTACGACCAATATATTCCATCCAAAAACCTTATTTTCAGGGTCAAGAGCTCCTTGGAGGTCAATCTCATCCAATAATGGTACAGAAATTATACCTATATGTGGCACCGATGGATATAGATCAATAAAATTTGAATTGGGGGCTCAGCTTTGAGATAAAAGTGCTGAACCCCAAAATTGGGCCCTTAAAATGGATTTTTTTTGGTTTTTGGCAATTATCTTAAAAACCATTGACTTTTGGATATGAAAATGTATTACTGACCCCCCATATTGTGGCCATTCCGCACATTTTGAGTGGTCACACGACCCCCTTTGGCCAACGGTTCTGGAGATATAGTCACGGCGGGTGGTAGTACTTCGCGCAAAAAGGGGCGTGGCCATTTGACCCATTTCGCCCTCAATGGGAAATGTGTCACCAACCAAATATTGTTCGTGTATCTTCAATTAGTGGATTCGTGAAGAGTTTTGCTCTGGACATAAAAGTGCATACAAAACGCCCTCAGCTACTAGAGAAAATAAATGATCGTATCATCATTATACCTTTTTCTATCACGGTAGATGATATATCATTTTGAAGAAAGATTTATGACGGCCATGTCAGTTGATCAAATTCACATTCAGCGGTTTACGCGAATGCCCAGACTGCATGTTTATATGTAGTACGTTGTATGAATGAACGTCCGTTAGAGAAGAGCAACGGGGCGATACTCGTTCGAAAAACATCATCATCCCAACCGATATCCCAAGCACGTTGTGGACCGAGAAGACTTGGTCTAATGAAACACACGATCCAACTTGCAATTGATCAATCACCTGACAGATTTAGAGTAAAACAAACAGGGTATGTAAATAGGACTGGGTGATATTGATCCAAAAAATATCACAATATTATGGTGACAACATCGCGATAAACAATATCGCGATATTATTTTGGTATAATGGTTATTGGTTAGGCCCAAAAAAAACACTAGTATGTTTCCGATATCATGAGCAAAAAAATGCAGGTAGGAAAATCTTTCCTTTTTTTTTGGCAATTTGTTTTCTTCCAAATCCATCTATAATGCTAATGGCACCATGACACAATGTTGCCCAATACTGTACATGACAACGGTGTTGCTAGCAAATGTCTAGACAACTGCCATGCCATCATGTTGACATTGCATTTTCACCTGGCTGTGCGACCCTCACAACAGAACAGATTTATTCCGGAGCAGTGTTCCGAGTAACGCAATGAACAAACCCAACGATTTGTGCACGGTGACAACGGCAAAATGAAAGTCTCGATTCGTGTCATGAAAATGACTAAATAATTTGTTCAGGATTTAGTCGGAAATATGGCTTTTTGCCATTCATCGGAGAGCTCTCTTTACTAGTCTTTAGGGCATTACTGTATGAGGACTATCGAAAGTACTTTTTATACAGTTTTTTTTGTGCAAATTCTTTGCTAGATTGAATTACAATGAAGATAAATCTACCCTGTTCCGTTGTACATTCTGGGATTCGAGCATGAAAACAGTTTGTGAACGAGTCGGCAGCCGGCTCATTCACAAACTGTTTTCATGCTCGAATCCCAGAATGTACAACGAAACAGGGTACGTTTATCTCCTAAGTGAACGTTTGTTGAACCTCTCAATGCCATGATCTGTTTATCACTCGCATTTTGTATTAATTCCACAATTGGGCCACACGGCCCATAAATTCATTTTACTCATGACTTGCATACATAGACACAATCAGTTAGTGGGGGTCAATATAAATCGAACATGGTAATCCATCTCCAAGCAACCGGTTACGTTGATAGAGCAAGCTGCACCAACTTGAAAGGAGCTCATTGTGCCAGTCGCATGAGCGTGACATACCAATCATCGCACAATGTAGCCAACTGATGCTAGCGCTTTGGTGTTTCTGACAAAGCATAGCCAACTTGACAAGCACGGGCTCCGATGTTTTCTAACTTTTTCAACCACGTGTTTCTGGGAAGTTTGGGATTATTATACTTACTCTTTTAAACTTCCCTGTTTGGTGGGACCATATGATGGGTTTTAGCCTACATGTACATGGAGAATATTACAAATTGGACGGTATTACGATATTTTTTATTTCAGATGATATTATTGATGATATCAAATTTAAAACCGGCTATACCCAATATATCATCATATCGCCCAGCACTAATGTAAATATATTCCAAGTGAGATAAAACATATATAACCTCTGCAACTTGATCCAAAGTCTTCGGTCCAAACCCTCCAAAGTAATAAATCTTTGTTCCATTGGCTACTGCCTGTAACTTGTCTCTAGGAGTAGGCTTCTTTCCATCACACTCCAGCAACTTCCATGAAAGTGACACTGGGGAAAAATTAATATAACTTTAACACTTTCATAACAGGAGTTGCGCTGGTGCAGCAGTAAAGATCCTGTGCCAGTGCATTCTCTTATATATGCAAGTTGCCCATAGGGGGCCTCGCATTTATACATGTAAGAGAATGCATGGCTTGTAAGGTCAAAATAAATAGTGTTATATCAATGTATTCATTTACATATGAGTGGCTCCCTATGGGAGACTCACATCATAAGATAATGCATTGGCACTGGGGTTTCATCAAATTTCAGGGAGGTCCAGTCATAGAAGTGTTAAACAACATTAGATTTTTAATTTCTGATCACATATAATTTTACAATATCTAATATATATTTTGGAACTTCTGTCTGTTTGTTGTTTGTTTGTTAGCTATGGCCGGGAAAACTGCCGGGCGGATTTAGCCCAAACCTATCTAAGGGTAAAATCTCAGATGGAGTGTCAGAGCACTCATTCTCCAATCCCCCACCACCGCAATGGCAATTCATGGGTTAATCGCGTGATAGTTAAAGAGCGTTCGTATCCGCAGTGTCGTTGATATAAAAGAGCGTGTATAACTGTATGTGTACAGACATGAGCGTGTTGTGTGATTCTTATGTGTTCGTACTTAGGGGTTCCTAGGAATGGGGGAGATTTTCATCGGGTCAGTTTTTCCGCCCGAAGTGACCTTCACCTTGAAACGGGTACCCACAAATGGACTTCTGTCTGTTTGTTTGTCTGTTAGCTATGGCCGGGAAAACTGCTGGACGGATTTCGATGAAATTTGATACCTACGGGTTATTTTGTCCGGGGAGTGTTTTGGACGGGTCAAAACCCCGACCTTACCTTGACCTTCAAAATTGTCAATTCAAGATCAAATCGGGTAAAACGGACGGATTTCGACGAAATTTGATACCTTAAAAATGGTCAATTCAAGGTCAAAGCCCGGACGAAGTCGGGTCACCTGCTAGTCTTATATATATACAGATTTTCCGTTTAGGTGTTGGGGAAAGGGACCCTGATAGCCTCTGGGGGAAATCTCAATACATCAAACAACTGCGAATATGATCTACTATCAGTCGTTAATTTAAGTCCATAGTTCTGAAGTAGAAAAAAAGGTTAAGTAATGTAAGGGTGTTGTCATTTGGCGCTGTATACATGAAATGTTGATAGTATCAGAACGGTTAATGCTGCGATGAAAATCCGACTAAATCCTGAAAAGTTAACCATAATTCTGCTGTAGTTAAAGAGTTGATTACTTTGGGCATTACTGTACATGTCAATACTGGTATACAGCGACCAGTCTAGCAGTCCTTCGAATTTGGAAAACGTAGGTGCGCGATATATCGCTCGGAGCTTTTGGAATTTGCGCGCGCCTTTTTTGCGGGAGCACAATTCAAATTAACATGGATGAAATGATTTAATACTGAATAAAGACAAACACAATTATAATGATACACACATGTAATTCCAAGTGTGCCTTTGGCAACTTAAAGTGAAAACAGAAATAAAAACATATGTTTATATTGCAGTACAATATCTAGTCCACAATAATCCGATTATCTGGCAATCCAGGTGAATCTAATCATGGTAATGAGTCCACTTCCGCGTCTGAGAGCGCATGCTAACCAGACTCGCAGTCGCTTAAAACTTCAAACTCGGAAGTGGAATCGTTACCGCAATCAGATTCACCGGAATCCGACGAATCAACCGGGGCTCTCTTTCGTTTTGATAGAGTCGGTATTTGAGGAGGCTCTAATGTCAATTTTTCGCTTTCTCCGAGTCAGGAGATACTGGCTTCGAAGTATAGCTTCGAAGTATAGTTAAACTTAAAACCTAATCTATGGCAATAATATTCAAATGAATCGGCGAATGCCGCATGCCGAAACATCAAACGAGGCTGCCAAAGAATTGACACTTTTTTGCGGGAACTCGGCGCAACTCGCACGTGCAGCAGTTGTGACGAGGTGTACCCCAATCATTGAGTGAGAAAGACGCCGGCGGCCACTTTGATCTTTGTTATTATGTTCGTAATCAACGTCATCGCTACTGAGAAAGATACACGGTGAATAGTCTTGTCGGCGTTTAACCATTGATGTGCTGTTTGTTAAAATCTCGTTCACTGGCTGCAAATTCCGACGCGCGCATTTAAATTTTTCGGCGTGCGCATTTAATAACTCGCTGGTTTTTAGATCCGCGTGCGCCAAGGCGCGCAACCGCAATTGCGCGCCTCAAAATCGAAGGACTGAGTCTAGAGGGCGAATTGTGATACATATTCTCCCTAACATGTGCCACCTCTCCCTATTTATGTCATATGGAGAAGTGACTTCTCTCTCAAATACCAGTATGCATATGTTCGAACAGCATATTTAAAGTATCTTTACTGATTATAATGGTATTCTTACTATGAACTATAGTGGTTTTATAATTGGGCTCTTGTTTTGTATACTACTGGATCATAGAATGGTTATATCAGGGTGTGAATTGAACTTCAGCTATTGTTACGTCTATCTGATAACAACCCACTACTCCCTAATAAATAAACAGGGAAAAGTGACTTCTCTCAATTTGAAACCTCTAGGCTTGGCGGAAATATGGCTTGTTGCCCTTCAGTGGAAAGCTCTCATTGAGATATTTCTGATGAATGGCAACAAGCTATATTTCTGACTAAATCCTGAAAAATTACCCATAATTCTGCTGTGGTTAAGGAGTCGATTATTTAGGGCATTAATGTAGGTCCTATTACGTCTTAATTCTCGGCAATATATTTTTTTTCAGAAGGCTGTGCATGTATATGCCTATAGCATTGAAGTGTTCAAATGGACTGTTATCAGGGTGAGTGATAAATTGTTAAGTCACTTTAAGTTTTAGCTCATACCAGCAAGGAAATGAAAACGAGGACAAGTGCAATTATATGTATACATGTATCACGAACTCGAATTTGCTCCATATATTAATTTGGATTGTTGATTTATAAATTGTGGGGAATTAGCAATAGAGCTTTAGTAAACTATGAGAGGACCGGGGACCTTCAGAAAGTAATACTAACAACACCTGGTCTGAATTCACTTCTATATTCTGATATGTATAATATGTACCCTGATGCATATGTTATGATGGGATGAACATGAACAATAAATTAAAGTAACAGGGCATCAATATAACATACATAAGAATGGTATAATTCACCTACGTTATTCCTTTTAAGCATCGAGCAATATATATATGAAATAACATGAGTAGTAGTATGTATGACGCAGATGATCATGATTATTAGCAATGTATAAGTTTACTTATTGAAGTGTCACTGTCGACTATAGTTAGGTTGATCGAAGTGGAATACTTTATGTAGTCATGTATATTTGGCTAGAATCATGAAAATGTAATTCATATTACACACCGCCGCATGTGGCTAGATTTGCTGAAGTAGCATATTGAACACCGCCATGAATGGCTAACATTATTGAGATATAAATGATGATTTATACTGCCCCATTTTGGCAAATACTTGTATTGCCAAGTATGTGGTTTCACGCTATATCATGGTGGGAATCACTGTTCTTCCCAGAGGCATTGGGCCATGTACTTGGCTCCATCTTATCCTACTCATATGAGACATATATGAAATATCATGTTTAGAAACATCATCCTGAGGACCCCTTTTAGTAGTAGGACTTTATACAATGCTTCATTCTAATGTTCACATGCGATACATCTCTACCAAGCTAGATAATGTGAAATGATAATCAATCTGGAGTAATAATTCATACATATTGGAATGAGATTGAGATAGGTAATATATATGATAAAAACCTGCAACTAGCACTAATATTAATATATATACTAGGTAACAATTAAACCATCATGTTATAGTAACATTCTTGAATAGGTGATAAGTATTGAATATGTCTATATTACTTAACTTCAAATTATAGCTCTCTAGTTCCATGTTGAATTGTCTGCTGCACTCCTTGCATCCAAGTGTCTATCCTAGCTGCCACTAATTGTCCCCATCATTGTAAAATATGGGTATTTATTTCTTTTTAAAAAGGCAGTGGTTGGTCAATATATAAATCATTATGTCACCTCCTCATGCCAGAGGCTCATTTGATAATCAAGTTAATTGAGCCCTTTATGGTTAATTGGTTGAGATTCTATTAACACCTCTTTGTGCCATTCATTAATTAACAGGTTCAAGTCGTCTGAACCTGTAGGCCATGTAATTAAGAAGTGGTTTGAATACCAGCTGTATTGTTACTGTGACTTAATGAACAAAGGAGTAATTTAATTATTATGTTTTATAATGTTGCCTCTAAATGACATCTCAGGTCTTATTCTAGTTCGTATGCAACAAACCCATTATTTCTGATAGTAAATAATATAATTTAGAAAACAGTTATTTACTATCGAATCTGGTCTGTCATATACGCCCCTGTCCACTTTGTTGAGACCTCCGGGCTCAACTTTCTTATTAATTGGAGTGCAGGATTGCAGCTGATAATTAATTGTGAATAATAAATGCCAATAACAATATACATGCACGCTATTAAACTGATAAATGGTGAACAGTAATGATATGAATTTACAATATGATGATGCATCAGGGTATGGGTTAACAGATGTAGATCCAGTTTGTCTATGTACAAGTCCATGCCATAATTATAATGATTGTCATCCCCTTGGGTCTTCTCCATGAATGTTTCATTTTCTCCTAGTATCTGCAGCGCCTTTTATCCGGTAGTAACTATCTTCTTTAGTCCTATGTCTTGTAATCCTTCTTTAATCCTATGTCGCGTAATCCTTAGTCGTGTATCCTCTTCTTTAATCCTGTATCCTTCCTCTTTAATCCTGTGTCCTCTTCTTTCAACATCTGCTTCCTCCTGCTTATCCTTGAATCCTGTCTCTTCTTTTGAGTCCCATGTCATTTTTACTTTTGAGTCTAATCCGCGCACAAATCCTGCATCTTGGTTTTTGTCCTTGAAACCTTGTGTTTTCCTTGAATCTGCAATTATCTGTGTTGAACCTCGTATCCTCATTGTAGCCTTGTCTTGCAATCCTGTGTTTTTGTTCTCCGTTGAGTCATCTTTCTCTATATTCTTGTAGTGCCTGTGTGATAGAAAAATAGCAGCAGTAATATGTTCATGAAAGACCCAATGTGGTACATACTGGCATAAACCAATGAACGCAGCGCTGTGTAGTGTTAGTTTGTCAGTGTGCGAAGTGCATTGTGCAAATGAATATATTTACAACCTGATCAGGATAGAGCTGTAAAAAAAATATATTAGTCAAACATACATGTATATGGGTGGCGCCACCAAAAAGAGTGCAAATAAAAAAAAAACTGTGAACAAGAAATTTGGAACATATAAAGTTGCATATACATAGTGAGTTGAACTATGTTGATAGGTCTATTGCCTGTGAACTGAAACTTCCTGGTACATTTCAGTAGTGAAGTACTCAAACTAAGTTAAAAGTTTTATTTGTTGTATGATGCATATGAGACTGCTGAAATGAGATAAATATATTTTTGCGCGCCTTTATGTAAGAAACTATTTTTGTTTCCGCGAGATTTACAATGAAAGTAGAATCGAGTGGTATATTGAAGTAGACTGAATACAGTAGCCTAGCTATGAGAGATCTTTTGTAGTTGTGGAAGATAAGGCATACTTATGTGACTTTGGTTCTCAACGCAGCGACGAAGTCATTTCCCCGCAGAAACGAAGTAGCTTACCCCCTGTACATCTGAAATGCCCCCTGCTAGTCTGCTGCATTTGATTCCACATGAATTAATATTATTTGTTGCATAGCCTAACTATGAGAGATCTTTTGTAGTTGTGGGAGATAATGCATACTTATGTGACTTTGGTTCTCAACGCAGCGACGAAGTCATTTCCCCGTAGAAACAAAGTAGCTTACCCCCTGTATATCTGAAATGCCCAATGCTAGTCTGCTGCATTTGATTCCACATGAATTAATATTATTTGTTGCATCTGTAATGTTAATTTTATTTTTATTTTATTTTTTTTTTAAATTAAAAAAAATTCTTTTTAGTTTGGCATTTTGTGTGGCATTGCTGCTCCTTCTTTGATTTGACTTCTGGTTTTGTGATTGCTCTATTTCAATGTTAAAGGTTGACCCACCAGCACTATAAGGCGATCCTTAATGCGATCCAGTGTCTTTGTCAACTTCGCTATTGATAGTTGAATTGAGTTAACAGCGCTATGTTTTAATGGTTATTGGAATGTTTTTGGTTTTGTTTGGTTACTAGGTTATTTAGTGATATTTATGCTATTGATATTATTTTTACTGGGAGAAGCTGTTGGTGCCACGGAACGTGTCTTTGGCATTGGTGCCTTGAATTGTTTTAGGTTCTTCCTACGTCTACCTTCTGCAGTGCGTTCAATATGAAATTGCTGTATTAATTCATCAGCTATCAAGTCTTGTCTCACCCAGTCTCTGCCTCCCTGTTGCCATTTAATGTGATACCACCTATTTGTTGGGGGCCCGGTCCATTTAAGTATTTTATCCACTACTTTTTCACTGTTATTGTCAGTCGTCTTATCAGCGTCATCAGTTTGAGCAGGTGTAATGTCATCATTGTCATGTGAATTTGTTTGAGTTTGCGTCATATGTTGATCGTTATTGTCCGTCATGTCATCTTCATCAGCAGTTGTGTCATTTGTTGCATTATCTATCTGGTTCGTGGGCCTATTTCTGGAATCATAGTAGGGTTTCAACTGATTTGCGTTAACAGGGGTGGGATGTTTCATGTGATCTGAACATCGTCTGAGTGAGTAGGTGGACGTCTTTGTCATTTCAATGATATAATATGGGCCACTATATTTCCTGAACAGTTTTGTGGAGAGGCCCAGAGGAGTTTTATTGTTTTTGACCCAAACCTTGTCACCAACAGCATATTTAGGTTCTTGAGCACGTTTATCATATTGTTGTTTGTATTTAGTTTGAGCAGCTGCTATGTTTTCCTTTGCGATTTTCCTAGTTATTTCGAAGTCTTTAGCTATTGATTCCATTGTTTTGAGCGCTTTATTTCCAATTGTATGGTCAGGTATGATTTCATTATCGATTGGTAGTTTGCGACTAAATTGAAATAGCATTTCATGAGGAGAAAATTGAGAAGACTCAGTACATGGTGTAGATCTGTATGCTGACAAAGCACTTTGCAAATTTTGTGCCCAATTAGACTGGTTTTCATCGCAGAATGTCCGAAGATGTTGCGCGATAGTAGCATTTAGTCTTTCGCAGGTTGCATTTGTTTGCGGATGATAACTGGATGTATTTAATTTGCTGATATCAAAAATTTTGCAAATCTCTTTGATAAGTTTGGAAAGGAAGTTTTGACCTCTATCAGTAAGAAGCTGCTTGGGTGCCCCGTATCTACAGATAATCCCATCATAAAAGATTCTTGCAATGGTTTCAGCTTCCTGATTTTTGATCGCGAAAGCTTCGGGCCATTTCGTGAATGAATCAACTATTAGAAGGATATATTTATAACCTTCAGGGGTTTCCTTGAGTGGCCCTAGTATATCCATATGAACCCTTTCGAAAGGATCAACAATCGGGAGTGGGTGAAGTGGCGCTGGTTTACTGTTTATTGCCCGTTTGTTTTTCTGACATTCGATGCATGTTTTAACATATATTTTGATGTCAGTGTACATTCCCGGCCAGAAGTATTTGTACCTGATTAGCTGGTATGTCCTGTCAATTCCTTGATGCCCCCCAAGCAAACTATCATGGTATTGTGAGAGAATGTCATCCCGCAGAGAAAAGGGGATTGCAAGTTGCTTTACTACCCTGTCCACTTTATGACCCTTACCCTTTGGATACCATATGTAGTACAAAACACCATCTTCCATAATCATCTCTTTTGCCTCATGTACTATCCTAGATGCATGTTTTGGTTCTTCGGGTAGTTCACGATTTTCAAAATATGTAATATAAATGTTTAATGATTCATCATCTCTTTGGGCAGTTTTGAGATCTTCCTCGGATAACCTATTTATTGTGTGAAGTTCAGCTATGGGATCACCTAATTCTGCTTCAATATCAGTTTGGGTCGATCCTGATTTAGACTCGATTTTATGCATTACTTTAATTGAATTTATGGTATCTCCCTCCAATGAGGGGTCAGTTTGCGTTGCGCATGTTGTTTTTGAAAGGAGTGTTCGAACTGTGTTTATAGCATCTAGTTTATCTGATTGTTGCTCATATCTGCGTCTGGATAAGGCATCAGCATTACCATGCTTTTTACCTGATTTGTGAATAATTTCGTAATTGTATCCCTGCAATTTCAGTGCCCACCGACCTAGTCTGCCAGGACTTTGCTTGATTGTTTTGAGATAAGAGTTCGAAACATGGTCGGTGTAAATTGTAAATTTTCTTGAAGCCAGGTATACATGGTAATACTTAACACCTTCTATCATTGCAAGACATTCAAGTTCAGTGACACACCATTTTTGTTCCATGGGTTTTAAAGCTCGTCCACCATATGCTATGACAACCTCTCTACCTTCTTCATCGAGCTGTCCAAGAACATAGCCGATTGAAAATGAAGAGGCATCGGAATATAAGATAAAATCCTTATCGAAATTTGGAAAAGCTAGAATTGGTGGTGAAGTTAATGCTTGTTTTAGTTTATTGAAAGCTTGTTCACAGTCTTGTGACCATTTGAACGGCACATTTTTCTTCAGAAGATTATTTAACGGAGCTGCTATTGCTGCAAAATTGTAAACAAAACGACGATAATAATTGCATAAACCCAGAAATGAACGGAGGTCATGGTCATTTTTCGGAGTTGGAAACAGTTGGACGGAATCAGTTTTAGCTGTATCGACGCAGATGCCTTTATCAGATAATTTGTGTCCCAGGTAAGAGACTTCTCGTAGAGCGAATTGGCATTTTGTGGGTTTAAGTTTAAGATTAGCCCTACGTATTGTTTGAAATAGTTCTGAAAGGTGTTGTAGGTGATCATCAAACGACGTTGAAAAACAAAGGAGATCATCAATATAACAGAGACATGTTTTCCATTGTAGATCACGGAGTACTTCCGACATAACCATTTGAAAACTTGAGGCCGAATTCATTAAGCCCATTGGTAATCGTTTAAATTGATACACGCCTTCGTGTGAGATGAACGCTGTCTTTGATCTTGATTCTTCGCTTAAATTGATTTGGAAATAACCATGAAAAAGGTCAAGGCAGGTAAAAATGGTTGATTTTGACTTGCCTAATGCATCAATTACATCCTCCAATCGTGGTAGTGGGAATGTTACAGGTTTTGTGAGCGCGTTGACCTTGCGATAATCGACTGTAAAGCGGTAAGAGTTATCTTTTTTTCGGACTAAAACGATAGGAGATAGCCACTCACTAATACTTGGTTCAATTACGTCATTGGCAAGGAGCTCTCTGATTTGACGGCTTATTTCATCTTTCATATGCGGAGGCGCTCTGTAAAAACGTTGTCTAACGGGAGCAGCGGAACCTGTGTCGATTTTGTGTGAATATAAATTGGTGCTTCCGAATTCTGACATATCTTTCGCAAAACAGTCCCTATTTATTGCAAGCAGTTGTGTGAGTTTTGATTTTTGGTGAATGGTCAGATCAGTAGCGGATAAGTCAATGCCACAGTCTCTGACAACTTACTCATGTTTTTGCAAATCCGAATTGCTGGGCAGATTGAGAGAATTTATTGGAATTGCAATGTTACTGTCATCATCATGAATAATTTGGTCTTTGTGCACCTGCGAGAATGTCCCTAATAGAATTTGACGTTTAAGTTTAACTTGAGAATTTGAAGGATTAAGAATTTTAGTAACCGATTGGTTGTTTTCTACTTCCACCAAAGTTCTTGCACCGATTATATTATACTGTTCTATGAGATTTGAGTTTGGTTCTATGATACCAATCTGCCATTTTGAATGAGGTTTCCCACTGACTCTTACAGGAACTATGACCTCTGATCTTGGATAAATTGTAATATCATACAATGGGAAGACATTGCGACTAGAATTTTCATCATGGCCTCCAGAAAGTGGAACTTGTGTGAGACCATCATGAAAAATAAGTACATCATTAGCCAGGTCAATTTGTGCCCGATTAGCTTTCAAGAAGTCAACCCCTAAAATAACTTTCTCATGTATGCTCCGAAGAATTAGAAATGAATGTGGTATATGTAAATTTCCAATGGTTATCATAATTGTTGCATGGCCTATAGTAGGAATATTTGGCCCACTAACACCTCTGATAAATGGGTATTTGCTTTTTGTGGTAACCAGTTTATGCATTATCCTGTGTTCTATGAGAAATTCCTCTGAAATGCACGACTGACTTGCTCCAGTGTCTACTAATGCTGGAAAATTAACTTTGCCTTCCACGAGGACCTCAACCCGGTTTCCTATTTGTATTTGTGTACTGGTAGAAAGAATGGGTATTTTCCTTTCACGACATGCAAAAGAAATGTGACCAATACGCTTGCAGGTCCTACATCGATATCGTAACGCAAAACAAATTGAGGGATCATGACGTTCCTGTTTACACCGAAAACATAGAGGAAATTTTCTTTGTTTCCAATGTCGGTCATTGACATGAATTTGAGCAGGTCTTTTATGTTCAACTTTATTTTGGGTTGGGAAACATTGTTGCCTGGCTTGGTATGATGTGGTTTGAGTATGGGAAGTGACTTGTTGTTCCAAGCTAGCTATAGTATCGACAAGCGTATTTGAGTGAGTCTTTGTGACTTGCATTGCATTCTCTGCCCTAAACGCAATGGATGTCAATTCATGAATTGTAGATGGATTGGAAATAATAACTTGTTGTCGGATATATGCTATCAATCCATTCATCGTTGCCCAGAAAATGATTTGATCAGACACTGGAATTAAAGAACCCTTGTATTTGATCTTTATAATGAAATCCCTTACAGGTTCATCATCATGCTGAAATGTGCTGAACAAGTTTGCAATCTCAGTATATTTCATAATGTCTGGTGCTGAATGATGTGCTTTAAAAGCGCTTGATAATTTTGTGAAATCATTTCGTTCATCATCAGTTAAAGAACGATACCAATTGGATGCTTTATCGGTGAGAAGTATTGGAAATAATTGAGCTCTCTTCTCACTTGGTAATTGGAAAAGGTTACATACATCTTCAAAGTTTCTGAGCCATTCAATGGCTTTATCGGAGGATCCATCAAATTTGTATAAGGCATCCATGTTTAGAAGCCCTGAGTAGTCCATTTTGATAGGGTGTTGTAAATCAGAATATATTGAAAATCCCGATCAGATGCTGCAGTTTTACCTTATGAAACTTACGCTAAAAAGGTAAGTAAGCCACATTCTCCGCCATCTATCACGAACTCGAATTTGCTCCATATATTAATTTGGATTGTTGATTTATAAATTGTGGGGAATTAGCAATAGAGCTTTAGTAAACTATGAGAGGACCGGGGACCTTCAGAAAGTAATACTAACAACACCTGGTCTGAATTCACTTCTATATTCTGATATGTATAATATGTACCCTGATGCATATGTTATGATGGGATGAACATGAACAATAAATTAAAGTAACAGGGCATCAATATAACATACATAAGAATGGTATAATTCACCTACGTTATTCCTTTTAAGCATCGAGCAATATATATATGAAATAACATGAGTAGTAGTATGTATGACGCAGATGATCATGATTATTAGCAATGTATAAGTTTACTTATTGAAGTGTCACTGTCGACTATAGTTAGGTTGATCGAAGTGGAATACTTTATGTAGTCATGTATATTTGGCTAGAATCATGAAAATGTAATTCATATTACACACCGCCGCATGTGGCTAGATTTGCTGAAGTAGCATATTGAACACCGCCATGAATGGCTAACATTATTGAGATATAAATGATGATTTATACTGCCCCATTTTGGCAAATACTTGTATTGCCAAGTATGTGGTTTCACGCTATATCATGGTGGGAATCACTGTTCTTCCCAGAGGCATTGGGCCATGTACTTGGCTCCATCTTATCCTACTCATATGAGACATATATGAAATATCATGTTTAGAAACATCATCCTGAGGACCCCTTTTAGTAGTAGGACTTTATACAATGCTTCATTCTAATGTTCACATGCGATACATCTCTACCAAGCTAGATAATGTGAAATGATAATCAATCTGGAGTAATAATTCATACATATTGGAATGAGATTGAGATAGGTAATATATATGATAAAAACCTGCAACTAGCACTAATATTAATATATATACTAGGTAACAATTAAACCATCATGTTATAGTAACATTCTTGAATAGGTGATAAGTATTGAATATGTCTATATTACTTAACTTCAAATTATAGCTCTCTAGTTCCATGTTGAATTGTCTGCTGCACTCCTTGCATCCAAGTGTCTATCCTAGCTGCCACTAATTGTCCTCATCATTGTAAAATATGGGTATTTATTTCTTTTTAAAAAGGCAGTGGTTGGTCAATATATAAATCATTATGTCACCTCCTCATGCCAGAGGCTCATTTGATAATCAAGTTAATTGAGCCCTTTATGGTTAATTGGTTGAGATTCTATTAACACCTCTTTGTGCCATTCATTAATTAACAGGTTCAAGTCGTCTGAACCTGTAGGCCATGTAATTAAGAAGTGGTTTGAATACCAGCTGTATTGTTACTGTGACTTAATGAACAAAGGAGTAATTTAATTATTATGTTTTATAATGTTGCCTCTAAATGACATCTCAGGTCTTATTCTAGTTCGTATGCAACAAACCCATTATTTCTGATAGTAAATAATATAATTTAGAAAACAGTTATTTACTATCGAATCTGGTCTGTCATACATGCCTGCTATATTGCAATATATACACGTAGGTTTAAATCAGGTAGTGAATCCAACAAAAGAAAACTTTCTTGACGAGGCCAAATAAATAATTTACGTAGGTACCTTTTGAGGCCAGTAGACAAAGCGTACAAACCTGAAAATAACATGCAATGTACGCGATATTTATGATTGGTATAAGAACATAAATTTGTTTATTATATATTATTCTTTTTGTTTATTATGATTTTAGCAGATGTGACTATTTTAACAGCTCTATCCACCGCGATTGCCGCCCGTATCTTTAAGCCATGCCATTTCGATAGCTAAATGATTTGACAGTATAAGCATGTGAGCGATGCCAAAAGTTCACTTACCAGTGTCAAAGGAATATAGATTATCAAACCAGCCACACTGATGGCTGAGTCCACCAAATAAATAAAGTTTGTCGCCAACAGATGTGAGGGTGGCTGCAGAGCTTGGTAGTGGCTTCTCACCATGGACAGAGAGTACACTCCACTCTTTACAATCTGGAATAAAATGTACAGTACATAAGTTACCAAGTAGCACATGTATTACTGAGTAGTAGTGTTTGTTTTATGTATATGACAGGCATGTACTGATTATCATCCAACAACACTACAATTATGTACAAAACCAAGTACTATCTTTATATAAATTATTATTTATATGACACACGGGTGACTAAAGAGGATATGCTAAAGACTATTTGATACAACCTCTCAAATTGATTTGTCCATTTAATATGTGACATTATTTGATGAGTTTTCAGAGAAAATTATTGCTGTATTGGGGGAGAGGGCATTGCTGGAAAGTTGACACATTGCTTGTGTCAGGCACAATAACAAAGATGGGCCATGTGTATATTTGCCATTGAACAGTAGATTGTCCAACATATACCAATTATTACAGATACCGATATATTAGAAATATCCGTATTGTCAATAAATGTTTATGTAAAATGAAATGCCCGTGTACACGGACTGAACATCCTAAAATGACTGACAAATCAGGAATGATAAATACAAGTTGATTCTTCATCATAGCATGGTAAGTAAGCAAACTCCCGAGGGTAAGTATCTGGAGATTAAGGCTTGTTCTTGCTTCTAAAGTTCAGATGATTACCTAGTCAACAGGAACCTTTAAAAGCTAGGCGATTCGTTTGCCAGAATATTATACACACGCATGTGCAAATCGAGCTACATGTATATCAATCTATAAATCAAATTTTATTAGTACAAAGATAATAGTTATTTCTGCTACCGAATGCTTTATTTCAAAATGATGATATAAGAATATTCAATGTTTTCAAGCAGGAACAAATATTTTGAACCGAGAATAGACCTTTGATGATTTCTTTGGGATAGTTCTGGATTTTCTTCAAACTTCATAAAATCACATATTTTTGGAAACTTATTGTCCCCATCATCAATTGTTGACACAAGATTGAGAATTAACTGATTGGATTTCAGACGAATTAGTATTGCTGAAGGGGTCACTCTCATAAAAAAAAGTGCTGAAGGGTACACAGAGTTTGAAAGTGTGCTGAAGGGTACACAGGGTTTGTGATCGGCAGGAACACCGTTACTTAAATTGTGTTTATGAAAGCCTGGCGCCCATTAGCAGTTTGTTTTCAGTACATTTTAATATTCATTGGAACGTAAACAATTATTCTCTAACAGAAATCATGGCAGATATGAAAACTGAACGTCCTTTAGAATGAAATTTCAAAACCTGTGTACCCTTCAGCACATTTTGAAAAACCTGTGTACCCTTCAGCACTTTTGTTGGTGAGAGTGACCCCTTCAGCATTAGTAATTATTACTAGTAGGTAGAAATAGAACATTTCATATCAAAACTGTATACTCTCGGCTACGGGTCCTACTAAACAACGAACACAAACGAACATAAACGAACAGAGGTCCAAAAAGCGGCATAGAAGGGGGAAATTGGGTTTAGATATGGGTGCGTGGGGTTCCATGCTATGTGTATATGGCGTTATTTCCAACTTTGATGACTTATTTGTTTAGTTATTACTTATTAGCGTTATTTGAATACAAAGCTACTAAACAACGAACACAAACGAACATAACATTGGCCGTATAGCAATATAAGACCAGGGTTTCCGCCAAGGGGAAATTAATGAGTCCGTATTGGGGAAACACATAACGCGACGACGATGGTTCGTCCCGTCGGGCGAATTTTTTTTTATTTGACACTGAATAGTAGCCATTTCCTTGCACCTGAGTGTCACACAAAGCAATCCAAAGCTACGTATATTACGCAAGTCGATCATTTTCCGTGGGTGCATTAATTCTGTTGATGGTATCCAGATAATTAATCATGTAATTACGCATGTAAGGCTGCCGTCTGATTGAAGACTAATGAGACTATATCAAGCTACAACTTACAGTGTTTAAAAATTTATAACTTACAATAAGATTCCGACAGGTATAATGAAACTAAACACTAAAAAGCATCTATCCAATACTACCTACCTGGGAGAATTGAATTAAGTTTTCCTAGAATTTCAAGTAGCTTCCGTGAAAACGAAACTGATTTTTCCATGTATTCTTTCAATCGTTAAACTATGTGTGCGCTGTGACGTCATATATACTGCAGGGTTTGTCTGCAGGAGATATTTATAGCGGCGAAATACGAATGTTAGTGAAATCATTCAAACTCGGAACGCGTAGCTTGTCAATAGTCTGTATTAATTAGTCAAACAACAGTTACTGACGACCGCTGCTATAGAGTTTTAGCCAACGCGTTATAAAATATAATTGAGTTTTGGCGGGAAATGGGAACATGTTGTTTGTGTTTGGGGACCCAGGCGGGACAACGAAACTATTATGGACCGTACTTTGACTTTATCTCCATATTGGGTGGGGGTATGTTTTTTGTGTTTATCCTCCAGGCTCCATGCATGTTATATGGGTCAAATAAATGGTGTTGTCACTATGAATTCCCGCTATAAAGACTGATTTTGGACAGGTTCCGTATTATAACAGCACGGGATCTCGGAGGTAGATACCTCCTTTGGTAGGAGAACCGCCTGTTGGCGTATGTTGATCCCTACTCTGCCTAACTCAGCAATTCGGCATTCTTTGATCAAATTATGTAATCATACGATAGCACGGGATCTCCGAGCGCGAGTAGTTTCAACCACAGAAATCCTGTGCGAAGTAATATCCGTACTCAGCAGTCCGACATTCTTTGATGTTACCGCGACATTTATTACGCTGTATATAACGTCGCTATTTCAATGCACACCAAACATTACGTTGTAGTTTTGGCGCTTTGATTTCAAAGGGTTACGCTGTACCGGTAAAGTACTGTACTCAATTAACCCGTTTTTCACCAGTAATCTGTTCAACCCCCCGAACTCCCGTTGCAGCCGGATTTTTTATGACATATTGCTACTGACGTTTGGTACATGTATGAATCAAAAAGATCATCTGCGAGGGGAATGGGTCAGTGGGACGGACCCGCAGCCGGCCTGGCGGAAACCCTGATAAGACGTTAATCAAGATGTTAATTAACTACCGTTTACTCCACAGTTTATACTCGGTCTCTTTGTTAATTACATAATACTGAATTGTTTTGACTTTGTTAAACTCCACTCAGTCTTTATCTGGGCTTGGGACAAGAAGACTTCATGGAAGTCAGGCGGATTTAAAGTTATATTTAAAAAGTAGCACTGGCTCAGATGGCTGGGGCAATTTATTACGTAAATGTCTCTTTGGAATTCGCTAAGGAGTTTAAGATTTGCCATTGATACATGAACCGATTATGAGAAGTACTGCAAATCAAGTAATTTTACAATATGATGCACTTTGATCGAACAAGCATGTCGCACAAACTCAGATTTTTTCTGTAAGCTATGCTTGGATTTCAATATTTCAACGATTGAACAATTGATTTTCGCGTTCCAAGCATTTTGATTTAGTTTCATCCTCCAAGGGTTAGAATTACCATGTGTTTGTACGATTGGCTGAAAGTTGAAATGGAATCTTACGTCAGGTCAGGTAAATTGAAATAATTTGCAACACAAACAAATTTATCTAATCGAGTTTGGAATTTGGAATTGTCACTCACAAAATTAAGAAGTCTCGTTATTCTGCTGTCATGTTTGGTCAAATTCCGTGTCTGACTTTCAAAGAAGATGCAATATCTGATAAGATAAAATCCCCGCCACCGTGAAGGGCTCCTCGAATGTCAGGCAGTTGGTCAGTTAATTATTTAAACTTTGTATGATTCCAGTGCAGATAAAGAGGTCCAAGCAAGATTTTATTGCAATGTTAACACCTCAACGGGCAGTTGCAAACATATCTATCTATTATATATTTTGGAAGATCTGTGTGTGTGTGTGTGTGTTCGCGATGGACTCGAACACGGCTGGACCGATTCGACCAAACTTGGTACGGACACGTAATTCGACCCGGGAACGAACATGGGCCTATTGATTTGCATATCCGAGGTCAACTTTTCACGTGCCGAGGTCAAATCTGTTTTTACGCTGTGTTACGAGACTTTCATTTGAGTTCGGTGCTTACAAATCGATTCGAAACAGCGCGAATAATAAAATGCCAGTCATAATAATGTCACTGTGAGAATCTTTCGTGTTTCCTCTTTCCAACGATATATAATGCGTATGTATCCGTTTTAGTTATCTGCCACAATTATCAAGAAGAAGTGGTACTATCTTCCATCAGGATAAAAACAATGCGTAAGTTCTATGACGTCGTTAGAGGTCATAACGTTTGATCATGTAAACGCTTAACCGGCCGATGCATTTGACTGTTTCAGACGTCTTGGCGATATCTCGGGCACCGATGGTAATTTATCTTTACGTTGAAACTTGATAATTAATGAGCGTGTGTATATGAGGCGCGTTTATATACTTGAGTGGAAATCAAATCGGGTTAAACTGGCGGATTTTTACGGACGAAATTTGATGCATAGGGTATCTCGGTATCCGCTGGGCCGATTTCCCGGTATCCGCTGGGCCGATTTCCACCATTTTTGGGGTGTTGGTGTTTGACCCCACCTGACCTTGACCTTCAAAATGGTCAATTCAAGGTCAATGCCCGGACGAAGTTGGGTCACCTTCTAGTCTATTATATATTTTGAAAGATCTGTGTGTGTGTGTGTGTGTTTGAAATCGATGGACTCGAAAACGACTAAGCCAATTTCGATGAAATTTGGTATTTTAGGGTATTTTCGGCCGGAGACGAACATAGGCATATTTATTTGTCCGTGCGAGGTCAACTTTTCACGTGCGGAGGTCAAATCTGTTTTTACGCCGTTTTGCGCTAATATATTTCAGTTCGGTGCTCACAAATCGATACGATATAGCGCGAATAATAAATTGCCAGTCATATAATTTGCACGGTTAGAATCTGTGTGGCTTCATCTTTCCAACGATATATAATATGTATGTATCCGTTTTAGTTATCTGCCTCAATTATTAGGTACAAGTGGTGCGATCTTTTATCAGGATAAAATCAATGCGTAAATTCTATGACGTCGTCAGAGGTCATAAAGTTAGATTACGTTAACTCTCACCCTGCCGATGCATTTGACTGTGTCGCGTTAACTCATCACCGGCCGAGGTATCCGCAAATGACATTGGGCTATATATCTCGGAAACGGGTGTAGCTATCGACTTGAAATTTGGTATGTGAATGTATCTTGCCCCGGATACGAATTTTATCGGGTCGCCGAGCACGTGCGACGCCAGCTTCGCGCATGCGCAGACGAGATCTCGGAAACGGGTTGAGATATTGACTTTAAATTTGGTATGTGAATGTATCTTGCCCCGGATACGAATTTTATCGGGTCGCCGAGCACGTGCGACACCAGCTTCGCGCATGCGCAGACCAGATCTAGGAAACGGGTGGAGCAATCGACTTGAAATTTGGTTTTTTAATAGCCCGGACGAAGTCGGGTCACCTTCTAGTCTATTATATATTTTGAAAGATCTGTGTGTTTGTTTGTGTGTTTGAAATCGATGGACTCGAAAACGACTAAGCCAATTTCGATGAAATTTGGTATTTTAGGGTATTTTCGGCCGGAGACGAACATAGGCATATTTATTTGTCCGTGCGAGGTCAACTTTTCACGTGCGGAGGTCAAATCTGTTTTTACGCCGTTTTGCGCTAATATATTTCAGTTCGGTGCTCACAAATCGATACGATATAGCGCGAATAATAAATTGCCAGTCATATAATTTGCACGGTTAGAATCTGTGTGGCTTCATCTTTCCAACGATATATAATATGTATGTATCCGTTTTAGTTATCTGCCTCAATTATTAGGTACAAGTGGTGCGATCTTTTATCAGGATAAAATCAATGCGTAAATTCTATGACGTCGTCAGAGGTCATAAAGTTAGATTACGTTAACTCTCACCCTGCCGATGCATTTGACTGTGTCGCGTTAACTCATCACCGGCCGAGGTATCCGCAAATGACATTGGGCTATATATCTCGGAAACGGGTGTAGCTATCGACTTGAAATTTGGTATGTGAATGTATCTTGCCCCGGATACGAATTTTATCGGGTCGCCGAGCACGTGCGACGCCAGCTTCGCGCATGCGCAGACGAGATCTCGGAAACGGGTTGAGATATTGACTTTAAATTTGGTATGTGAATGTATCTTGCCCCGGATACGAATTTTATCGGGTCGCCGAGCACGTGCGACACCAGCTTCGCGCATGCGCAGACCAGATCTAGGAAACGGGTGGAGCAATCGACTTGAAATTTGGTTTTTTAATAGCCCGGACGAAGTCGGGTCACCTTCTAGTCTATTATATATTTTGAAAGATCTGTGTGTGTGTTTGTGTGTTTGAAATCGATGGACTCGAAAACGACTAAGCCAATTTCGATGAAATTTGGTATTTTAGGGTATTTTTGGCCGGAGACGAACATAGGCATATTTATTTGTCCGTGCGAGGTCAACTTTTCACGTGCGGAGGTCAAATCTGTTTTTACGCCGTTTTGCGCTAATATATTTCAGTTCGGTGCTCACAAATCGATACGATATAGCGCGAATAATAAATTGCCAGTCATATAATTTGCACGGTTAGAATCTGTGTGGCTTCATCTTTCCAACGATATATAATATGTATGTATCCGTTTTAGTTATCTGCCTCAATTATTAGGTACAAGTGGTGCGATCTTTTATCAGGATAAAATCAATGCGTAAATTCTATGACGTCGTCAGAGGTCATAAAGTTAGATTACGTTAACTCTCACCCTGCCGATGCATTTGACTGTGTCGCGTTAACTCATCACCGGCCGAGGTATCCGCAAATGACATTGGGCTATATATCTCGGAAACGGGTGTAGCTATCGACTTGAAATTTGGTATGTGAATGTATCTTGCCCCGGATACGAATTTTATCGGGTCGCCGAGCACGTGCGACGCCAGCTTCGCGCATGCGCAGACGAGATCTCGGAAACGGGTTGAGATATTGACTTTAAATTTGGTATGTGAATGTATCTTGCCCCGGATACGAATTGTATCGGGTCGCCGAGCACGTGCGACACCAGCTTCGCGCATGCGCAGACCAGATCTAGGAAACGGGTGGAGCAATCGACTTGAAATTTGGTTTTTGAATAGCCCGGACGAAGTCGGGTCACCTTCTAGTACTATATATTTTGAGACTTCCGTGTGTGTGTACTTCATAGAATTCTAAACGCGTGTAAAGATTGAGCTCAAACTTCCTATGTAAGTGTCAAATCCCACCGACACGACCGTGGTCTCGGTTTAGAGAAGCTCAGAGCACCCGTTCTCCAATCTCAAATCACCGCAAAGGCACGGCGTGGGTTAATCAAGTGATTATTTAATGAGCGTTTGTTTTTGACGCATCTCTATAAAGAGCGTCTGTTTCCCATTCAACGTTATTAGCATGCATCTGCAGAGTTATACGGGAACATTGAGTGCTTGCCTATGCGGGCAGATTTATTGGAGCTCTTACAACATCATTGTTATAGTATGTATGACACTTAGGTCAGGGCTTAGGGGGGGGTAGTTATAGGCATAATGCTTCTCAGAAATCCCGGTTACAAACCAACACTCACAATTTCGTATTCCCTGCGAGCACGGAGATGGCGCGCTTTGTTTTTACAGTATATACCTTTGGTATATACCGAAATCATCCCAGATAATCACGAATATAGCATCAGATTTCTCCCCAGATATACCGTTATAAAGATACTGGAATCTGCCAATCTATACTATATATTTAGAGAACTACGTATATATATATATATATGTATGTGTGTATATATGTGGGTACTTCATAGAATCGAAAACGCGTGTAGGAACAGGCATCCCCATGGCAATGTCGGCTTATAAGACATCTTTACTACACATGACAGCCGATGGACAATTGGTCTCTATATATGTACCAAAATTACGCCGCGTTGGTGACTGGGAAATTCCAGGGAATGCCGATTGAGCTCAAACTTGCTACCTACGGGAAGTGTCATATATATGAGTGTGTCCTTTATAGACTCGAACCGATTGAGCTCAAACTTGCTAAATATTGACTGGGAAATTCCAGGGAATGCCGATTGAGCTCAAATTTGCTACCTACGGGAAGTGTCATATATACATGTATGTGTGTGTCCTTTATAGACTCGAACCGATTGAGCTCAAACTTGCTAAATACGGGAAGTGTCATGGACGGGTTCATTGAAAACCCAAAAAAAATTGGGTAAAATTTAGAGCTGGGACGGTTATGGGTTTTTCGTGACCGGTTATGAACGGCAAAAAACCGTGATTAACCGGTTAACCACATATTATAGGTACTATTATGGGTGGGTAAGCCCAGTATGCAGAACGGCGATGATTGTGATGCTCACTGACATGGTAAGTTTGAGAACGGCTTCTGCCCATTATACAAAGAAGTTGTCACCCATGACACACATAATCACATATCTAATTAATTACTGTATACACCCCGTCAGTAAGCCCAGGGGGCACGTGCACGTTTTTGTCCAAAAAGTGGGTACTGCATGGGCTTACTCACGGGGATCCCCCCGTGCAAAATCTCAGTTAGCCTTGAGATGCTGGTTTACCATCGTATTTTATACTGATACCAAGAGTAGTTGCGTTATATAAAGAGAATGATGCGTTTTATTAAGATAAAATCATATAATAATAACAAGATACAGATGTCGACAGGTAAAACAAAAAATACAATTTATACGTTGTAAACATGCGTATGGAACGGTTAATAGCGCACATAAATAGCACAAAGTTCAAACAACAAAGTTCCGAAGACGACAAGTCCATCGTCGTCGAAACCATCGAACTCCAGGTCGTCGTCAGAATCTTCCTCAAAGAAGAAAAAAATTATGAATTTCGCGGTAATCGACGAAACGTATTATGTACGTTCTGCAACAAGAACAATAACTCTATAAATTCGAGGTGGATTAATATTCGAATGGAAAAACTCATTATCTGATACTATTTTAAATGTAATGGTTCAAAAATGATTTAATATAAATATTAGCTGCTCTGATATATATATTGCCTCATGTTAAAATGAAATAATCCAAGATTAATTAACGGCAATTGAGCCACAAAGATTGTAAACGAATTAACACCAGAGAACGTGGCAACTTTTAAAAGTATATCATAGAAAGCAGGACTGCTCGTGGAAATTATTGGGCTCAATTTATATTTTCTTGGGATCAATTTGAAAACACAATAGTTGTGTAATGAGTTCACACCCAAATTTAGCCTTCAAAGAGCCGACACACCGCGTTTGATGTTGTTCCGTCAATCTCGGATTCATTTTAATTGACGGAGACAGATTAACCCTCTTATAGCCAGTTATAGCTGACCATCACAGTGATCTATCATCATACACTATAATAGTGATGTTACGGTTAACCGACCACGGCAAATCCGTGACCGGTCACGGCCATAGTTGGTGGTTAACCGGTTAACCGCATAACCGTCCCAGCTCTAGTAAAATTGAAAAACTAAATTAAAAAGGCACAATTAACTCCTTGAAAAACCAAAAAAAAATCGGGTAAAATTTAAAAACAAAAAATTCAATTAAAAAATTAAAAAGGCACAATTAACTCATTGAAAAACAAAATAATTAACTCATTGAAAAACCAAAAATTAAATTAAAATTGTCATGTTTCTGACTATTGCCGAAATTTGCTGCAAATGCAGCACAAGTGTCTCGGAACCTGTTGCAATTGCTTTTTCGAACAAAGCCATGGGACGAATGCCGCCAGTGGCGGGCTAACCTGCTAGTAACATATAAAACATACATGTTCAATAATAGCATGAATTAAACCAAATTATGACAAATATTTTGTAATCCGCCTGACGCAAGCCCAGATAAAGAATGAGGGGAGTTAAACAAAGTCTTATAGTGAATGAAATAAAGTCAAGACGACTCAGAGATGTGTAATTAACAAGGAGACAAAAATAATTCACATTTGCCATTGGCAAAAAATATTTTCATTTGGCAAGTCACTTTTGATTCCTGTAGAAAGTTTAATAATATTTGTCAACTATTACCACTCATTTCAGGACAATCTTTCGTCACTGGTATTAGTGGTGATTTATAAGGTTATGAAAAGTTAACACCTCTATCAGGATATACAATTAATCCGATATCATAAGTATCTGGTGGTGGTGTTTACATAGCTAATCCTCTTTGTTTCACCCTGCTTTTCTGATGAAGAAACCCTTCCACAATTCCATTGTTATGTTGTTGGTTTATTATTCTATGATAAACCCCAGTATAGAGGCGAGAATTATCAGTAATTAACTGCTTTCCTATCGATATCAATGGCCGCTCAAGCAGCGATTGTCCAAATAGTCAAAATAAAAGGCACAATGTTGTAGAACTGATAGAATTTGGCAACTTCTAAAAACATTTGGCAAAAAATATTTTCATTTGGCAAAAACAAATTTCGGGACAGCGCGGACTCTGGCCAATGTTATGTTCGTCTGTACGTGTTCGTTGTTTAGTAGCTTTGTATTCAAATAACGCTAATAACTCAAAAAACAAGTGCACCGCTGGGCGGAGGTAACGCCCCCGACTGTACAATCAGAGAGGATTTTTCTTATTTTTGTGCAAATGCTTATTAAATGGCACTTTGTAAAGATATGTTATTCATGAGTAAACAATCCAAAATCAAGTTATCATCTGGAAACCAAAAAAAGTAGCAGAAAACCTGAATTTTCTAAGTCCAAAAAGGGGCGTAACTCTGAAAAAAATGGGCGGACGAAACCACGGCTATGGGGAAATCTTGTCCCCCTGGCTGGTCTATTAGCATACCAAAGATCAACTGAATTGAGTTAGCGAAACCAAAGTTATGAGTTGAAATGTTCGTACGGACGGAAGGACGGACGGAAGGACGGACGGAAGGACGGAAGGACGGAGGGCTCCACTATATACCCCCAAATCTCCATCGGAGATCGGGGGCATAATAAGTCATCAAAGTTGGAAACAATACCGCATACACATAGAATGGCCATCCACGCACCCAAAATCCAATTTCACCCTTCTATTCCGCTTTTTCGACTTGTGTTCGTTGTTTAGTAGGACCACAGGCTTTGGTAGTTTTATATACCTTTTTCATGAAAATTTTATCCTATTTACTTATAAAGAGTACAGGTACTAGTATATAAGTAATTATGTAGCAGAAATCACGAAATTTTAAAACATTGTTTTAACCACTCACTCACTCAATATACCAATATATATATTACCTAATTCACCATACACACATTGTTCCTGAAAAAATTTGGAAGAAATAAAATTGTTGAAAACGTACGTCTGTTACGGGAATCGCTGCTGTAGGGGTCTACTCAGTTGATTGATCCAGGTCTGTTCGATTATCAACCTGCTGTTCCAGCCTTGGAGATCCAGGTCTGTTCGATTATCGACCTGCTGTTCGATCCAGCCTTGGACAGAGTTTTGGATTTTGTACGCAAAACAACCCCAGCGGCCCTACTATTGATGAAGTTCAAGGGCGTGTTGTATGGCGCAAGGATACATTTCGCGTCCAGCATTTGGTTACATCAGACATGATTACATTCAACATATTCAGTCAACTGGCGTTTTTTTTGGTTTCATTTTTAAAAATAAATAAAATACTAGACACCCTATTAAGGCTATTATTGAGTTCTGCTTAAATGTGTGACTAAGGCAATTGTTTTATTGGGGAGATATCTGGAACAATAAAATTTGAACACACTTTTATGTTCGTATACCGAGTACATTATCTGATTATGCTCTAGATGTTCTTATGATAATCCGCCTTTTAAATACCAAACCGGAACTTGTGCTAGACCCAGTTGAGTCAAATACATGATATACATGAGTGTAAATCTTTCGAGTTTCCCCGGAACTAACTTGTGCCGAATATGGCATTTTAGGTATACATAATACAGTGGGCATATCACTACTTCCGTGGCTAGTTATATACCTGTACTCTTTATAAGTAAATAGGATAAAATTTCCATGAAAAAGGTACATAAAAGTTAAGTATTAAAACTACCAAAGCCTTAGGTCAACATGACCGCTTTCGCAGATTGCTGCTTTCACCTACGCACTACGTTCATGACTGAACTACCAAAGCCTGTGGTAGGACCGTCGGCTACCGGCTTCCCTTTTGTTCTGGGGACCTGTGTTACTGTTAGGTCTTATGTGTCCATAAGATCAAGATGAACAGCTCACCTAGCTCAAACTTAAGGAGATCATTTGACTCAATCATCTCATGCGAGTCATGGTGAGCTTGACGAACGCCTCCAAAAACGTAAACAGTTCTGCCAATGGCGCAAGCAGTCTGTCCCTCTTGAGCTGGATATCCGCTGCAGTTTACTTTCTTCCACGTCGCAATTATGTCGTTCGGAATCGGTGATGCTTCCTTTGATGATACGCCTTGACTCTGTTCGTTACCCATTATTCTGATATTCTGAAAATACAATAGAACACTTTCCGTATCACAACCAGCGAAAATAGGAGAGTTGTTTTGACAAATATTTCCCGCGTAATTTTTGTCGACGCATTAAAAATGCGGAACCTCAAAGGGACACACTAATAGTTGTAGTCCGAGCCCGAGTCCGAGTCCAGTAAAATGTGTAGTTGGAATTTTCAATTTCGTTTATTGTCGTTAATATGATTCCAATAGTGATGAATTTTGGTTTGTGGTAAGCTATGCCAATTACAAATTAAAAAAAACTAAAAAGATAATTTGTAAGTCTTATATTTCAACTTTTATCGACTTTTTTCGTTCTCCAGCACACTAAAAGTTGTAGTTGGAATCAGCCGAGTCGGCCGCCGTTTCGCTAATTAGCTGTTAATTGCTATTGGCAAGCTAGGGCAACTGTACAACAGCAACAACATCATCATACCCAGCGTCCAGCAGCAAACGAACTCTGTCGACTTTGGTATATTCTCTTTAGCGTTTTTGGTAGAATTTTGTACAACCCAGAAAACTGGTAACACTTCTTTTATAAATGTTAAATTACGCCAACACCTTTTAGATTGTTTGGAACAGAAATGCTTCTCCACATTTCCTTCAAGGAAGAAGCAAATGAAACTCAGTAAGAAGCATGTATTAACGTATGAATTGGAACTAGATTGTGATAAATGCCGTTTGCCAAATTTATTTGATGACATGGTCGAATGCTCTAAGGAGGATTGTGAGACGTGAACGTGGAGTTCCTTGGTATCGGAAAACGAGGACATAAGTAGGATTCTAATCATGATTATTCAAATGTTGATATATATTATAATTCAACTGATGCCTAACTCACCTTGAGGCCAGTCACCGTTAGTGACGCACGCTGAACGTGTTGCTCCTTGGTAAACGTATCGGAAAACGAGGTAGACATCAGTCGGATTATTATAGTGTCATTAATATGTAAATAATATATTAATAATGTACTAATATCACGTTTTATTTCAGGTGTTATTAATGTTTTTCAAGTTTATAATTTCAGGTGCAGTTCACGGCGAAGAAGATGGAAGTCAAGATAAAAAAACGGCCCTTTTCAGGGCCACACACATTCTCCTAAAGAGTAATCTTTAAAATTGCTAAACCTTCATATATTGCTTAATAAAAAGTCATTGTTTGTTTTTATTCCCTGCTACTTGCCCTTTGATCTTCATGTGACCCACCACTGACTTAAGCCTAACAATAGCAATTAACAGCTAATTAGCGACTCGGCGGCCGGCTCGGCTGATTCCAACTACAACTTTTAGTGTGCTGGAGAACGAAAAAAGTCGATAAAAGTTGAAATATAAGACTTACAAATTATCTTTTTAGTTTTTTTAATTTGTAATTGGCATAACTTACCACAAACCAAAATTCATCACTATTGGAATTATATTAACGACAATAAACGAAATTGAAAATCCCAACTACACATTTTACTGGACTCGGACTCGGGCTCGGGCTCGGACTACAACTATTAGTGTGTCCCACCTCAAAAGATATGAAGCGGACCAGATATCTATTGTGTGTTTGTTTACCGGACAACGGAATTCCATTTTTTTAATAACAAAAAGCCGCGAAACCACGTGTTGAGTTTGAAGAAAGAAGCAGCAGTTATTTTACCAACCACTATTCGAAAAGGTAAGTGGACCGAACCTTGATGTGTTATACGGCACAGTCGGCACTGTCAATATTGTAGATAGGACTTCAGAGGTGCACCGATTTGAAAGTCGTGGATCAAATTTGGATCCACAATAATATATAAAAGTAAAATGTCACCTTATAGCTTGTAGCTTTTTGCGTGATTCGTGTGATTTTTAATAGTGCAGCGACCATATGCTAAAAATGGTCGGGTACCCCTACCCACGGTTGAACAAGTTGAAACCATTTTGTTTAAAATGATAAATATATAGGCCTATATATTATTCACGAAAATGACAGCGAAACATAACGGAATCGGTGGTGGCTATCAAATCGACGATGAACGATACCTATGCAACAGTGACTTTTTCCAGAAATTAACGATTTTGGTAAGGCGAGCCCTGCACAGTGGCTAAGTCCTAACTTATTTGCCAATATTGTTGGTGTTAAAATTACTACATCATACCATGTCTCTATATATACTTGACTGGAACACAGTTTTGGCTTTGGATTTTGTGCCATTTGAAACGAAACATTTTTTTTTTGCTGAAAAATCGCTCTTTTTCACAGATATATCTCCTATATATTTTGAAGACCTCTGTCTGTCTGTCTGTATGTATGTATGTCTGTATGTCATTTATACAAATCTACGATTCTCGACCGATCGGGACGAAACTTGGTACGTGTGTGTAGTTTGACCAGGCGGTCGTCGTTGTCGTATTGGCGAGCCCGTGCGGCGCCCGCTTCGCGCATGCGCAGACGAGATCTCTGAAACGGGTGGAGCTATCGACTTGAAATTTGCTATGTGAATGTATCTTGCCCTCGACCGATCGGGACGAAACTTGGTACGTGTGTGTAGTTTGAACAGGCGGTCGACGTTGTCGTATTGGCGAGCCCGTGCGGCGCCCGCTTCGCGCATGCGCAGACGAGATCTCGGAAACGGGTGGAGCTATCGACTTGAAATTTGCTATGTGAATGTATCTTGCCCCGGATACGAATTTTATCGGGTCGCCGAGCCCGTGCGACGCCAGCTTCGCGCATGCGCAGACGAGATCTCGGAAACGGGTGGAGCTATCGACTTGAAATTTGGTTTTTGAATAGCCCGGACAACGTCGGGCTGGGTAGAGCTATCGACTTGAAATTTGGTTTTTGAATAGCCCGGACAACGTCGGGCTGGGTAGAGCTATCGACTTGAAATTTGGTTTTTGAATAGCCCGGACAACGTCGGGCTCATCGGCTAGTCTAATATATATTTTGGGACTTCTGTCTGTTTGTAACTTTGTGTGTTAGCTATGGCCGGGAAAACTGCCGGACGGATTGAGCCCAAACTTCCAATCTAAGGGTAAAATCCCAGATGAAGTGCCATCGCACCGTTCTGAGAACGACAGAGCACTCCTTCTCCATTCCCCAGCCACCGCAATGGGAATTCATGGGTTAATCGTGTGATAGTTAAAGAGCGTTCGTATCCACAGTGTCGTTGATAAAGAGCGTGTCTATGTCCAGACATGAGCGTGTTGTGTCTGTGTCCAGACAGGTCTGTGTTCGTATACTTAGGGGTTCCTAGGAATGGGGGAGATTTTCATTTGATACCTCGGGTAATTTTGTCCGGGAGTGTTTCGCACGGGTCAAATCGTAACCCCGACTTGACCTTCAAAATGGTCAATTCAAGGTCAAATCGGGTAAAACTGACGGATTTCGACGAAATTTGATACCTAGGGTTACTTTTGTCCGGGGAGTGTTTTGGACGGTCAAATAGTGACTTCGACCTGACCTTGACCTTCAAAATGGTCAATTCAAGGTCAAATCCCGGACGAAGTCGGGTCACCTGCTAGTATATATATATTTTTGCAAGCATTAACATTCAAACGGATATTGAAGTAATGCCGAAATATATAATCCATATGGCGTAGTAGATGTCTGATAAGCATAATTATGCAGAAAGAAGTTAACAGAAAATTTGAAGGTTTGGGAGATACTTGATTTTAGCTAACCCTCCCCCAAACACGTGTTTTGTCGAAAAATTACACATTTTTTATAACGACTTTACAATATGTTCTAATTTATCTTAATAGGACCACAGGAGCTTGGAATTTGGTAAAAAAAAACCTCTTTTATTGGCGGAACCACCACCCGGGACACGGGGACAGTGGTCCCGGTGGTGGTTCCGCCAATAAAAGAGGGTTTTTTACCAAATTCCAAGCTCCTGTGATAGGACACAATATAAATCTTGTGCTACCGGGGAATGTACAATTTATATGGGTAGTGTGGTTCCTGATATACTAGGGTACTTTACAAAAGGCGGCTGGCAAATACGAAAGTTTAATTTTCTTTGTTTTGAGCCCCCCCCCCCCCCCCGGCCCCGTACTCCATTTAAAGCCTTAAACACACCACGAACTGAAAGGATATGCTCCCAATATTAACTAAAGGTGTGGAAAAAATTGTAATTATATCAGGAAATACACAGCATTAATGGATGGGTTGGTTCCCGAATATCTGAGACCCTTTACAAAAAGCGGCTAGCAAACGAGAAAGGTGAATGCTCACTGTTTCGGGGGGGGGGGGCTTAACCCATTTGAACTCTTGAAAACATCGTGAACTGAAGTAATATGCTCTCAAACATAGCTGAGTTTATGAATGAAAGGTAATGCTTAAATGCTATCAGTGAATTATCAATGATATGGGTGGTTTGGTTCCCCGAAATCCGGGGGCACGTTACAAAAAGCGGCTGGTAAATACGAAAGACGAATGTTGTATGTTTTGAAGATCCCATTATCCCACTTGATAATTTTAACTGAGGGTGTTGACAAAATTAACATATAGTATTATCAGGAAATATACACATCTGTTGTGAATGCATGTGATGGTTGCCGAAAGCCTATGATACTTTATACGCGGCTGGCTGTAAACAATTAAAGGCGAATGTTCACTGTCTTAGGGGAGTCCAATCCTATTTGAAGTCTTGAACACACCATTAGCTGAATGAATACCGGTAAGTATGCTGTCAATATCACCCGATATTGCGGTCGAATGCTTGTTCTATCAGACATGATGCAATGTTTAATGAGGTGTTGGTTCACGAGAGCATGCGACACCTTACACAAAACAGATGAGAAACGATAAAGGCGAAATTGGACTGTTTTGATGGACCCCCATAGTGCCATACCCCATGTAAACAAATGAACCCACCACAAACAACGGTGTGGACAAATGGCTATTCTACCAGTAAATACGTAATTATTATAGTTGGGTTGGTACTTTATTACAAAAATCGACTGGCAATTAAAAATAAAATGCGATTTCTAACTATTTTAGGACCCTTACCCAATTTGACGAACTGCAACGATATCCTCTATATATGAACTGATCGAGTGTATGGCCATTGGGTAGTTGCATAATGAAGTACACAATTTGTATAGATGGGTTGGGTCCAGAAAGCATGGCGACTTCACGAAAATTGGCTGGCAAGTAAGAAAGGCAACATTTCTGTTTTGAGGACCCCCCCCCCCTACCCGGTTACCCTATATGAAATCTTGAAGACACCATGCGCATGCTGAAATGATATATGCTCTCAATATTAACTGAGGGTGTGACCAAAGGTTAGTTTTTAGCTCACCTGAGACGAAGTCTCCGGTGGAGCTATAGTCATCACTTCTCGTCCGTCGTCCGTCCATCCGTCCATCCGTCCGTCAACAATTATTTAAACATCTTCTTCTCTGGTTCCATAAGACCGAATGGGTTCATATTTGGTGTGGATGTTCCCTATGTGACTGGAATTCAGATTTGTTCAAATGAGGTCACTGGATCAATTAGTTCCGAAGTCAGAGCCATAACTCTTTCCCTCCATAGTAATTCTTAAAACGACTTCTTCTCAATTAGCATCGGACCGAATGGGTTCATAATTAGTATGAAGGGTCCTTGGGTGACTGGGGTTCAGATTTGTTCAAATGAGGTCACTGGGTCAAATGTGGGCGGAGCCAGGGACATAACTAAAAAAATTAGATTTTAATTTAAAATTTAAAATAATTTTTGTTTTTATTTATTTCAAAAATAATTTTTTTTATAGAGTTAATTATTAAAGACACACATATTAAAGAAGACCCTCGCCCTTGCCCATTGGTGCTTCTAGCATACGTGTTAGCAAACACTTGTTTTAAATTTATTTCACAGTCACAATACAATACACCCTGTGCATATGCTAGAATGCTATCTCTTACAGTGAAATTAATACTACAGGTCAGCATACCAGTCTACTCTGTTGATAATTATCCACATGTCAAATATGTAAGTGCAGTATCAACAAGCACACAACTCTCTCTAGCCAACCAGCGAGGTTTTGTTTTGGTAATTAATTTTGAAGTTGAGTGTCAATGTATTCCCAGGAGCCTTCAGTCTCTACTCATATAAACTATTACTCTGTTCAAATGGTGGGTCTGTCATTTATACAGTTTTAACACTTCCTTTCAGTGAATTAATTTCTACCATATGGTTTTATAGTTTGTATGGACCACCTTTTGTTGATTGAGACTGTTTCTAATAGAGACAGTTTTATAAGTTTAAGAATCAGCCAATATCTCCAAAAACTTTAACCCCTTCCATAAGACAAACTATTTGAGTTGTTGAGTTCAAGTTTGTTACTGATTATAGTTTTAAGCTCACCTGAGGTAAAGACTCCGGTGGAGCTACCGGGTATAGTCATCACTCCTCTTCCATCGCCCATCAAAACTTGTTTAAACATCTTCTCCAGACACATAAGACCGAATGGGTTCATATATGGTGTGGATGTTCCCTAGGTGACTCATATTCAGATTTAAATTCTTGCTCAATTTAACCAAAATAAAAAACATTTTTAAATGAGAAAAAAAACATTTACATTTTTTTACTCCTTGCTCAATTTTTGTTTTTCCTGAATTTGTTTTTTTAAATTTTAAATTAAATTTTTTTTAAAGTAATTATGTTATAACAACATACCGACTATTGTAGTCTTCAGAGTCCCAGTCTTCTCCGTCTTTACAGTCTGGTGAACGACCCCACAGCCATTTACTGTATTGTTATCAGGATATACACAGCATGGATGTGTTGGTTCCCGAAAAGCGAATGTTTACTGTTTTCTGTACCCTATTCCCCATTTGAAGTCTTAAACACACCACGTATATGGAAGGGATTGTGCTCTCAATACATTGCAACAGAGGTTGTTACCGAGTGGCAATTCTATCAGGAACTATGCGATATATAAAAATGTGTTGGTTTCCGACAGCCTGTGACACTGTAAACAAAAAGCAGCTGGCTAACAACAAAAATGCAATTTTAACTCTTTTTGTGACCACCTATGCTATTTTAAGTCATGCATGAAAACACCACGAACTGAAGGTATGTGCTCTCAGTTTTATTTGAAGGTGTGGAAAGAGCTAGGTCGTTATACCAGGAAGTGAACAATTTATATGGAAGGGTTGGTTTCTGAATCCTGGGAGTCTGGGACACTTTGCATTAATCTGCTGGCATTCTAGAAAGGCGAATTTTCACTGTTTTGGGGGGGGGGGGTGGGGATCCCCTACCCATTTTGAAGTCTTGAACATAACATATGCTATAAGTTTTAACAGAGGGTGTTAAGAAAAGGTTATTCGGTCATGAAATATACAATCACTATGAATGGGCTCGTTCCAGAAGGCCTGACGCACATCACAAAAAGCGAACGACAAATAAGAAAGATCATTATTCGATGGTTTGGAGAACACACACCCTATTTTACGTCCTTAACACCCAACGAAAACTGAACATATGACAACGTTCTCTCAACTACACATCACATCCTTTTGCTTTTGATTTATATACTGTATATAAAACTGAGAGAAATGCAACATTGGTGAGACTATAGTGGGGATTCATTTGAACACAATATTTATTTTCTATATTTCTTATTATTTAGAGGGACACTAGCAATCACTTTGGCAACAAAAGTGATTTTGTTTGAAATTTGTGAGACCATATGTATACATTGTGTGTCATATGTTGTTTAAATATTTCAGTACTACAATCGACTTCGTTGCATGCTTATTTATAGCTGTATATGTATAGTTGTTGTTATTATTGTTGGGGTCTGGAAGCCTGAACACGTCTTTAATCACTTAAACATTGTCCCCGGGCCCAATGTTCAGCAAACGAGTCATGTCGTGTCCCATTGTGATCAATTTGGGAAATTTGGTTAAGTTGTTATAAAAAATATGTATTTTTTCGACCAAAAAACTAGTTTGTGGGAGCGGTATAGCTAACATCCAGTGTCTCGCAAACCGTTCATAATTTCTGTCAACTTCTTTTTACGTGTGCTTGTCATATAACTGCTACATCATATGGATTAAATATGTTGGCATTATTGCAATATCCGTTTGAATGATCATATTTTAACAAAAATATTTCTGTGAAAAGGTGCGATTTTTCAGCAAAAAATAAATGTTTCGGTTCCAAATGGCAGGAAAATCCAAATTAACCAACACATTTTTTCCTATCAAGTAGAAATATAGTATGATGTAATAATTATAACACAAACATTGTTGTCAAATAAGTTAGGACGTGCAAAGGGCTCGATTTACAAAAATCGTTAATTTATGGAAAAAGTCACTGGTGGGCATCGTTCATCGTCGATTTGACAATAGCCACCACCGATTCCGTTATTCTACATATATAATTTTCTTGAAAAATATACATTTCTTCTTTTAAAAAAAGTTGGTTTCAACTTGTTCTACCGTGTGTAAGGGTATATATCTCGAAAACTATAGAGCTCTTTGGCTGCTGCACTATAAGTAGGCCCTACATTCTATATACACACGATTCATGCACCCAATTGGTACTGAGGTTGAGCTGCCCAAGACTAAATATTGTGCATGATGTGTTTCGAGTGTTAGCCTACATGTACGTAGCATAATTATATATAAAGAGTTAGTTTATATATATAGCGTATACACTTATATCATCGTTTTTTCTTTCTCTAAGATGAATTGAATTAAAATGCTGATACATTCATCACAATAAATAAAAACGAGCACCCTGCTTCCTGTTAGCAAACTTTCCAATTTTGAAGTGTTGGAACACCCACACACGTAGAGCCATAGACCCTCTAGCCACATCCTTCGTAGGCTAGGTCTATATGTCATCGTCTTGTTTTTCGAATTCGACGACGCTTTTAGGGTTCTGCGAATTGTGGATTTTGCATCGAATCGAATCTCGATATAGAATCGCCTTCCTGATATCGACATCGAATCGAATCTCGAATCGAATCAGCTAATGATTAACATTGTTTACCAGTGTTTATGTCGGTGTCTCATAACAAAAAATAACTGCAAAATTCAATAGATACTATATAACAATGTTAATCTCCTTAAAATCCATTGGAACTTGTGTTTTCTTTAGGACATAGGCAAGTCATTTTCAGTCTCATGGACGGTTTGGGGTATGTTGTATTGAATTTATATGAAGCTGTGTCATAGCGAAAATGACACAAGAAGTGACAGTATGACACTTAATTTCTGTTCAATCCACTTATCACAATGGGATGAAAGTCGCTTGTCTACGTTATTTAATGAATTACATTATTTAATACAGATAAGAAAGATTTGACACACTTGGACGTGTGTATACCGTTCAGCTATATAATTGTTTCGATACCAATGGTAGTTATCATTCTGTTAAACTATTCACCCCACAATCTAATTTAGTACACCTATATCACACATTCACAGTAATTGCCTTCATGGAAGGGGTCCCAGAAAAGAGACCAAGATTACAAGTGGTAAAAGTTATTAACAAGATTCAACGGATCGAAACTTGTACAACGTGCTCGATTGCCCCTGGAAACATAAACTGAAAGTAGAACATTTCTAGGAATTCTACCGGTAGTGTCGCAGACAACTGATCGCACACAATGACGTCAATTTAAGAACGTAACAGACCGATTGTTCTATGGTTACTTTCATTCCAAGCTATGCTGTGTTGCGCATAAGGTCGATTGACATTGAATGTTATTCATATACTATAATCTGAATTAAATTGGATATCTGAAGTTCTAAAAAAAGTATTCATTTGAGTTCCGAATCTAGCTATCACGCACAGTTTAGACAATTAATACAGTGTCGATACTTATCAAAAATATATGACGTTATTGATCACCATCACGGGTTGCGATTGAAACACATTATTAACATAGTGCACGTCTATTCTGAATGGTATACAAGTTCAAAATGATCTACGTTGGCTAACTTGGCAACCTTGTGCTTCAATTTTTATAATTTCATGTCATTTGCCATGTGTTGTCTAGATGCAAATAACGAGACAATACTAGACGCAAATAACGAGACAACACAAAAGTAACACCGATTCGAAAATATCCGAATCAGCGGACCAATTCGGTGTCGATCTCGAATCGGGTGCCTGATATCAACATCGAATCGAATCTCGAATATTCGCAGGTCCCTAGACGCTTTGGCTACATGTACATATGAATAATACTTATTATGATAAGGCCGACAAATTTTTTTGGGCTGTTTGGGTTTCCATACCGACCCTATTTTAAACCCCCTACCCTAAAATTTTTTCATTATTGTCAAGAAAATCTTTTTAATTTTTTCTCCAAACATTTCACAAAACACGCATTTAAAGGTACTCAACCCGTAAAGAGGGTCCCCATCTCAACAGATTCCAACAACAACAATCCGATCAGAGGGTCCTATATTACTATTTCTTTGGCTTTGGGGGTAAAAAATATTTGATTCGAGTCGAGGAACCCATCAAACAAAGCTCAGAGTTATTAGATATTGATTTTTCAAATTTGTTATGTTCTCGAGATGAGTACTAATAACTGCCGTAATCTGCTCTGGATGTGTACTCCAAATCTATTCAAACAGACAAGGATGAATAACTCTAAAATCAAGTGGTAATTTTAACGCAATTTTGACTGAGTTCTGGGCCAGATAGTATTCCCGATAATGAAAAATAATAGATTTCTAAAATCGATATCTAACAAATCTGAGCTTTGATGGGTGACTTCCTCGACTCGAATCAAATATTTTTGACCCCCGAAGCCATTGAAATAGTAATTGAGAGGAGTTTTATCGGGTTGAGTACCTTTAAGCATCTCAGAATAGGTTGATTTCTAATTAAAAAGTATTGTGTAATATTAAAATTTATACAAAAATAAAAATATTCATTAAAAGAATAAAATTTCAAGCCTACCTACCAACCCTAATTTTTTGGCTTGTAACCCAAAACCAGACATTTAATTTTCTTTGGCCTAACATAATTATATAACTTTAAAATTTACAGATAGCACAACTAGGAAATGTCCGTGAAGAAAGTTCTTTCGTTGATGTTCATCAGAGAGATGAATAGGATTCTGCTGGGGTATAAAAAGATTGGATTTGGAAAGGGGAAGTGGAACGGTTTCGGAGGCAAAGTGGAACCAGGTGAAACGATTGAAGATGCCGCAAAAAGGTGACTATCAAGCTATCACATATAAGCATGCATTACATAAAGTATATGGTTCAAAGAAACTGGTCTAATTAAAATATGAAATACGACATTATTTGTACCTGGGTAAACCTTCTCCAAACATTTTCAGGGCCTGGAACCTACGTCATAAAACAAAGTTTTTCACCGGAAAATGGCTGCTGCTCGGTGCGACTCGAAGTGCGTATTTATCGTTTTTGCAAACTACTACATAAACCACTAAAAAAATCATTGCTTATGAGCTGTAAAACATTGTTTGCTAGCTCACAGTCATCTACACCGAGATAACCGAGATATATATGTAACGGTTGTAAAGATTATCGCGTTCAGGTGGTTTCCGTCACCAATTTTCGAGGCATGTTTCAGAGTTTTGAAATGGTAACGCCTACATTGGCTTTTAAAACTAGAATTGTGACATAAATGGTAACACCTACATATACTCAACATTTGATTCCAAAATCGGCAATTTGGCTGAATTCTTTCTTTCACTTGCCGAATATCACAATTAGTTTTAGGACTAGTGAGTAGTGTATGCCTTCACAGTTAATGGAACTTATGGAAGCGCAAGAGTATAATTCTTCCCTTGCTAAGATACCCCGAATATTGCCGAGGCGAATCGGTATACATCGGCTCAAACAGAGGCGTACTGGCCGATCAGGGGACCGGGGAAATTCCCGATGGGCCGGATGCCATGGGGGGGTATATATATGTGGTTGGGCCGCAATTGAAACCGACGTGGGCCGCCACATGCATGCATGTGTTGTTTAACCAGCCTAATTGGCTTATCGTAATTTTATGATTAAATGAACTTGTCAGCATCATATATAACACTACGTAAAGACCCCGTTAATCTCGAGATTTTAACGGTAACTCCCAGCTGTAAATCCAAAAAAAATTATCACGCACCCTCCCGGACCCTCCCCCAATTGAAATTTCCAACACAATATGAACGCTTCAGTTGAGGCCAGTCTAGATGCTAGGATTAGCGATTTTCTTGTATAGTTTTCAAAATTTTCTCACCCCGGGCCGAACAACCATGGACAGCCCAGTGTGTCCTGGTCTCTTGTCCGTAGCCGTGTGCATTTGTCTGGAGTTAGACCGCTAGATGTTAGAATTTATGCAATTTTTCAGGTAAAAATATCTGAATGGTCTCATACCGGGAATATATAGAACCATGGTTTATGAATATATAGGATATTAGGCCAGAGGCGTTATTTCGCTAAAATCCGATTCAGATTCTGGATTCAGATTACAGATTGGTCCCCGTACGACTTGGTTCGGCAAAAGAACAGACCAGAAATTAGCAGAATCAGTAAACGAACAGACCGTAATCTCAATTTCGTGGTAATTCGATTGGGATTCGGATTCCGATTACGGACTCAAATGTTCGTAATGTAAACAAACCGAGATTTCGCCACCTCAGAGTTTAAAAACACAATAAAACATAAGAATCCGTCTCTTGTGTACAAATTATTGCAGAATATAAACGATCTATATCAAAGAATTTTAAATGCGGAGACAAATTTGTTTTATTGAATGTAAACTGGGAGAATATTACTGAAATTAGCCAAATAATAACGCTATTGATAGTAACGCTGGGGGAGCACTTCGGTTGATGGCGAAGCAATTGCAAATCATTGTTGATTGTCACTTTCATATGTCCATTTCATAATTCCATCCTTAAAATACCGCCCGAACGCATGTCGATTTCGAATTCGGCGGATACGTCACCGTTGACCGAATTCATATGAACATGCATGGATATGTCTTCTGCTGTGTTCGTTATTATAATGTTTCTTCTTATTTAAGAAATAGTAGGATTATATGGTATCGATGGATTATCAGATACACGTATGTACTATCATCTAGTTTTAAAGTTATAGCAATTTCATGTTTTGTTTCGTTAAATGCAGTCGTTTTGCACAATAGTCTCTGTATAGACAACAGACACATGTTCTAGGGACGTGGATAGAAGTTTCCGCAAATTTCCGGCCAACTGCACCCCCCCCCCCCCCCCCATTGAACCAAACATCAATCTCACAGGTTTCAAATATATGTCAAATTTAGATAACACATGATATATAACACATACATTTGTTTATACATACAACGGAATTGGGGGACAAGTACTGACTCACTTAAGGGTACCCCCTCTCCCATATGTTATTACACTGAAAAAATAAATAATTAGTAATGGCAAAGCAACATGACTACCAAAACAAGTTGAACATATATACAGATCACTGGACACCCCCTCTCCCGAGTTAGTCATAAGTTTGTATATGTATTTATTTAAAATCGGGTTTGTTTGTTGCGTTTGTTGGCTTGTACGTATCATTATGTCAAAATAATCCTGATTTTCCTCACGTATGAATGACTGCACAGCTTAGAAAATTGTACCAAAGTTCGGGGTGGGGGTCGATACACCCAACCAACCCCTGTCGTCACGTCCATGTTCAACTGACAAGTTTCGTGTGTTCTTCACAACATCTTCGGAATTTGATTCAGGAGGCCTAGAGCTGTCATGTTTAGATATGCTTGCCATCATCAATAAACACACTTTAACTTGAAAAAAAAGATGCGATTAAGTCGGATTGGCAGCAAATTATGTGCCGTGTATATACACATAGAAGAAAAGCATGACTTTCACAACAAACATGCACTTTATAAATATAGGATACAAATGATACTTGTGTCAAATACATGAGCCATGTTTGACGCTGGGAGAGAGTTTCGGAGACCACGTGGATTTCAAAATCTGACCTAGAATCGGGAATTAGCCCCGCCCCCGTAATCGGCTTCGGATTCTCAATCCGGATTTTAGCGAAATTACGACTCAGAGCACTGAGATGCAAGGGGTGCAAATGGAATTATGCAAAAACATGTATTTGGTCTTCTGATTCATCATTCAAGGGGGGAGGGGTGCAAATGGAATTATGCAAAAACATGTATATTTGGTCTGATTCAATGTGGGTGCAGTTGGAATTTCACAAGGTGGACACCCCCGAACAGAGACCCTCCCCCACACGGCGCTCTGTGCCTCGGCATATGGGCCGGTATTATATTCATTTTCCGGGCCGGTTTTTTGGCCCAGTCCGCCTCTGCATGGATGGGCTCAAAAGTAGACTGCTTCACTTGTGGCAGGCTAATTAATACGTTTTTCACGGAATTACTATCACAAGACATAAATGAATAAAACAATAAGTAATTATATGACCTGTATATATCAATATTATTATAGGGAATAGGAAAAAATGTCATTCTGGTTGATGCATCATATATAATTATAGGCTAAAATAAACCAACGTTTGATAAATGAATAAATCGCAATATCGCCACTGCTTGAGTTGAACCAGGAAGGAGCTTTAAGTTGTATTATTAAAAGTTTGTTTCAAATTCAAATGTTTCTGAAATTAATAAAAGAAAAAACTTTTAATTAAAAGAAATTAATTAAAATCACACGCTCGCACTCTCATGTACAGTAGATACAGTACATCGTCAAACCGAAACACTTCACACAGTTTTTATGAACCCTGCTCTAAAAGAGTTTTTGAATGTCGTGGTGTTAGTCAGTAAATTCTAACTGATTTCCCCCAGAGACTGACGCAACGTTATTCTAACGCCGTGTTCTTTTCTGTGCTGTTCAGGATATCCCTCCCTTTTCACATTTATACATGTTAAAATAAATATTTAAAACCCAGTTTTATTGGTAAGATCATCATATATAAGGTTAAAATATGCTGAGTTGTGTTGCGTTGTGTGAATTTAGAGTTATATTCCTCCTGTATCTGGGATCTTAGCCATTGACTTCATCTTTGTCTTAGCCAACCGAGTTCCGTTCGACTGTTTCCGGGGGAAGTTAGCGGAAATCTTCGGAGGATCTTAATTAGCACCGGTTGATGGTCGGGAATCATCGGGAGATCTTAGCGAGGAAGAATTCTATTATTGCTATATGGAAGCATTAAATTCACATGTTTTTAATTATTATGGGGGGCGGGGGGGGGGGAGGGGCAATCCCAGATTCCCAGGAAATAAATCAGTAAATTCCAGTTCTCAGGAAAAAAATATGCCATTTCCCAGTTCCCAGGAATTAAAAGCAAATCCCAGTTCCCAGTAAAAAAAAAGCCAGTTCCCAGGAATTAAAATATTATATAGAGTATCGACAAAACATACAATATTCACAAGTAATGTAGATCAATGTACATTATATTGTATTTATATGCTATCTTATGATTTACTGGCTACTGTCTGGTCAATTACATCATTTTACATGACATAAAATGCGAACCTATATGCAAATCCATTGAACAGAATCAACAGATCACTCTTTACACTGATCTACACCACCGCAAATCAGGTATTCCCTAAATGTCCAGGTGATGTATGCAAATTCATGTGGTCTCAATATATCTAAGACGGTTTGTGATTTGAGATTGTGGCCCATTTATATAACTGGAATGTTAGTATGAAAAACCAAGTCACAAACCAACTGAGAAATAAGAGACAACACGGATGTACACAAGTCACCAGATACAACAGCTTAGATTGACCAAGTGGTAAAACTCGTGTAAATAAATGACTTTAAAATTTACTGGATACCAGCAGACTTTGTTGGTAGTTTGTTGGTAGTTGTTACAGATGCACACATGAAACGGAACAAAACATGCCTGACTCGTCTTTCATCGCTGGAATACCGGTCGCGGGTGTGTGCATTTTTGGGGAAATCAGTTCACAATTAGGTGAATAAAAATGGAAATCCCGATTAATTGGGGATAATTTCCCGGGTCCCGGAAAATATTTCAACCTTTCCCGGGTCCCGGTGGAATTCTGTTCCCGATTCCCAGAAAATTAAATCTGACGATCCCAATTCCCGAAAAATAAAAAGGGTCGATCCCGGTGTCCCGAACATACCCGTTCACTCCCTCTATTATTGAAATTTGTTTTGCCGGCAACCATTCATACTCGCTCGTTGATATTTGATAGTAAATAGAACAACTTAAAACTAATTAAGGGGTACTGTACGCCATTTTCAATAAACTCCCGATAATATAACAACAATCTAATATCTATAATCTAATATTATATAAACAAATAAGTAATATGAGTCGAAGATGTATTCTGTAAACGATCAGGTTAATAGGTTATCCTAAATCAAAGTTAAAGCTAATCAATCCGATTCGATGGTCCCCCATATCATCAGATTCTAACAACAAATAATGCCCGCTTCAGTTATCAGAATCTGTTAAATAATCAAAACTAATGCTAACCACAGTCAAATATAGTATAAAATTTGCCTAAACCTGTTATTTATCAACATTTTGTCGGTTTGTCAAATATCTGACAGAAAACGCTACTTGATTTTCGAGTTAACCATCTTCATACGAAAATTTGGCCCGAGGCAGTCTTCTCGTCGACTTTTACTGGGCCACTATATATTCCAGGTGGTGAAAAATAATAGATTTTAAAATTCGATATCTGACCATTCTGAGCTTTGATTGATGGGTTCCTCGACTCGAATAAAATATTATTTACCCCCCCCCCCCCCCGAAGCCAAATAAATAGTAATTGAGGGGTGCATAATCGGATTGAGTACCTTTTAATAATTTGATACATATTTAATTTATGACTGGAGCCATAATATAAGTTACGAATTTCCGTGTACAAGACGTAATCAAATTATTCACGGATAGTGGATTGGGCAACGCGTGGCACTATAATGATCGTGTAAACAATTATATTGATACGGGGCGTAAACTCAAGCCACTTACTGAGTGGTGACTATACCATACCTTACATTTATGAGTATATGTGAGTGCATGGTATACATATAATTTAACATTTATTTGATACATTTGTTTGAAAACTGCACAAATTATTCTACAACAACAATTTGCATTTTCGCATCCCGGCTGATCTGCCATCCATAACATTACTTCGTACTCAAAATACTTTCAAGTAATGGAAATCTGGTTACCATATTCTACGATTCAGACTATAGAAACAGGCCAATATTATGTGAGCGTTAACGCGATGTGGGCGTTACCATTAATAGACAAACTCATAAAACTTCTTTGTGTCTTAAGATATTTACAAACAAACCACGGGAACGTAATTCTTTGTTATTGATTCAAATTTTAGCGTTTATAATATCCCGAAACTCAATGTATACGGTTTCAAAATGAGTTTAGGGCGCGGAGAACATGAAATGTTGGCGTTAACACCTGCACGAAAATAGGAAATCGGACGCAATTTTGAATTGCGAACGCGAAATTCTCATTATAAGCAATTCTTTCCGATTTTAGGTTTCTGTATTTGTCGAGATTTGCAGGTGGCATAGCTCCTTTGCTTATAATACTACATCGAAATCGATTGTATTTATTTAAAAAACGACGTCGAAGTAGCGAGTCGAACTTTATTTACAGTTATTTTGATGTAGGGTTACCCTTCCGGTGACGTGGGTTCCAGGCCCTGATATTAACGCTACTTGATTTTCGAGTTAACCATCTTCATACGAAAATTTGGCCCGAGGCAGTCTTCTCGTCGACTTTTACTGGGCCACTATATATTCCAGGTGGTGAAAAATAATAGATTTTAAAATTCGATATCTGACCATTCTGAGCTTTGATTGATGGGTTCCTCGACTCGAATAAAATATTATTTACCCCCCCCTCCCGAAGCCAAATAAATAGTAATTGAGGGGTACATAATCGGATTGAGTACCTTTTAATAATTTGATACATATTTAATTTATGACTGGAGCCATAATATAAGTTACGAATTTCCGTGTACAAGACGTAATCAAATTATTCACGGATAGTGGATTGGGCAACGCGTGGCACTATAATGATCGTGTAAACAATTATATTGATACGGGGCGTAAACTCAAGCCACTTACTGAGTGGTGACTATACCATACCTTACATTTATGAGTATATGTGAGTGCATGGTATACATATAATTTAAACTTTATTTGATACATTTGTTTGAAAAGTGCACAAATTATTCTACAACAACAATTTGCATTTTCGCATCCCGGCTGATCTGCCATCCATAACATTACTTCGTACTCAAAATACTTTCAAGTAATGAAAATCTGGTTACCATATTCTACGATTCAGACTATAGAAACAGGCCAATATTATGTGAGCGTTAACGCGATGTGGGCGTTACCATTAATAGTCAAACTCATAAAACTTCTTTGTGTCTTAAGATATTTACAAACAAACCACGGGAACGTTATTCTTTGTTATTGATTCAAATTTTAGCGTTTATAATATCCCGAAACTCAATGTATACGGTTTCAAAATGAGTTTAGGGCGCGGAGAACATGAAATGTTGGCGTTAACACCTGCACGAAAATAGGAAATCGGACGCAATTTTGAATTGCGAACGCGAAATTCTCATTATAAGCAATTCTTTCCGATTTTAGGTTTCTGTATTTGTCGAGATTTGCAGGTGGCATAGCTCCTTTGCTTATAATACTACATCGAAATCGATTGTATTTATTTAAAAAACGACGTCGAAGTAGCGAGTCGAACTTTATTTACAGTTATTTTGATGTAGGGTTACCCTTCCGGTGACGTGGGTTCCAGGTCCTGATATAATAAATCATATTAACAGATTCATGAATTGCATACAAAAATTCATCTTCGACGGAGTCATGCGTTATCATCACCTTCTATGTGCGGCCATTTGGTGATCCAATATGTCAAATAAAAATAGATAGGTGTCAACTAATAACTAATCAAAAAGTCAATTCCAACTTGATAGAAGTCAAATGAGAATAAAGTCAATTCCAACTTCAATTTCAATTTTAAATTAATATACATCAAATGTAAAGTTATAAAGGCCGAATTACACCCTAAAAGTAATTTCCAACTTAACAGAAGTTCTTTTAAAGATAATATACCTCAAATGTTAATTAATACATAGGCCGAATTAATATTGGCCCAATTACAGTCTATAAGTGAATTCCAACTTAACAGAAGTCATTTTAAATATTTTCCAAATATATAGATGTATAACTGTCAACAACTTGCATACACCATGCACTGTCAACACTAACCAATGGGGAAGAACACAATCTTGAAATTAAAAGGAGAAAATATATTGCATAATGTTCGTTTGCAAATCAATAGACGTCACCAGATGGCGTTTAGTGTAATCTATTCATTCTGGTGGGAGATCACACTATAAATTATGAAGTTCTCACAGCGTCGAGAGTTGAAAACTGGTGGTGACGTCACTTTACGCAAAACTAAAGTACAGATATACAATACGTTTGGATGGATCTTTTGATGAATATTTAACAATTAAAAACAGAGTGTGCACAGGGGCGGCGGAAGATACAAAAGTGGGGTCAGAAGTTTTGGCAGGGTGGAGGGGGGGGGGGGGGTGTAGCATAGTTTTTCTCCTCGGAGGAGACAATCAGGGTGGATACCACATTGGTAGATAAGCCAAATTAACTTTTATTAATAATTGCGCTGAATCGCAATCCAATTGCGCTGAAGCACAACTCAATTGCACTGAAGCACAATTTATATGGGCGGCCAATATATATTGTGTACGTGCTATTAGCCAGTTGGGTTATTTCAATATTACTCGGAGGGGTCCGCTATTGCGTGATTGTGTCAACAATTGCGTTTTAAAATAGCGCAATTATTAATAAATGTGAATTTGGCCTCCCATAGAATCCGCCCAGAACACATCAAATTCAAATTATTTTTCTAAATTTTCCCGGGAGAGCATACCCCACCCACCCCTGTATTCTGTATTTCAAACTAATGTTTTGTCAGGCTACAATTGCAACTGTTGAAAGTTTTGGTCAAAGTTGGTGTGGGATATGGGTGAAACATCCCCAAAATCCCACATGTCGCGACGTCCCTCCCCCGGAGACTCAGAGTGAGCGAATTATTTATTTCAATATAATGCATATATATTGTATTTTCCAGAGAACTGACAGAAGAATGTGGGTTGGTGGCGAATACGGCTGAGAAATGCGGGCTGTTGACTTTCGAATTTGTTGGCGATCCAGTTTTGTTGGAAGTTCATGTTTATAGTACTGAGGATTACACAGGAGTGCCGACGGAATCTAATGGTGTGTATACTTCGTTACAGGTACCCAATCCGATTCGATGGTCCCCATATCATCAGATTCCAGCAACAATAATATTTTTTTGAAATGCCGCTTCAGTTATCAGAATCGATTAATTGCCCAAAAAATAATGCTAACCACTGTCAAAAACGGTATAAAATTGCCCCAAAACTGTTATTTATCAACATTTTGTTGAACGAAATTTTGCCGTTTTGTCAAATATCTGACACAAAAAAGCCACTTGATTTCAGAGTGATCCATCTTCATTCGCAATTTGGTCCGAGACCGTCTTCTCGTCGACTTTTACTGGGCCACTAAATATTCCAGGTGGTGACAAATAATAGATTTCAAAAATCGATATCTGATCACTCGACTCGAATCAAATATATTTTACCCCCCGAAGCCAAATAAATAGTAATTGAGGGGCGCTTAATCGGATTGAGTACCTTTAAATAGTGTGTGTCTCTTCCGGGGCACAATTACATCAGCAACAACATATATCAACATATTTTTATAAAACCCGATTTCAAAACTACAAATAGCATTTAAAAAAAAAAAAAATACTGATACAACTGAAGATTTGGTATATTTTCTGTCGTCAAAGACCACTGTCGGATACCCGTTTAGGTTCGGACATTCCAAGATGGCGGCGCCCACTAAAGCAGATAAACGGTAAGTGTATATATTGTCTCCAAGCAGCAATCAACGACATCTTTCGGTGATACACCTTGAACCAGTTATGTAGGAATGTGTATGCCCAACACATACGTAACACGCCTTTCGCATGACAGGCATGTGAATTGTTGTATTTGGCGTGTCAAGTCGACATAATTTTTCGAAATTTTATCGAGGCGGCGAAATGTCCGCTTTTTAGTATTTTTTTGGCCCTGGGCTCATGCATCCGCAAATTTATGTATTGTTGTGGGTAGATTAGGTCACCACACATCTTCGGAATGCAAAACCGGCGATATTTTTATTGTCTAACTCCAAAAAACGACATTTGAAAATTTCAAAATGTTCAGGTTCGGATTCGCAACATTCGCGATGATTTTGTTCAGGTTCAGACACAATTTTCGTTCAGGTTCGGACAAATTTGGTTCAGGTTCGGACGCATCAAAAACTTCGCATAAAAATGACACGCCGAGGTACAGTCGCGTTCTTATTGCGTTTTTGTGCATTTGGTTATCTTCCATTCGTAAAAGAAACGATAAATGGGGAACACGAGGCATGGTTTTAGCCCACTCGTGAATTTGGGCGGACTTTCTTATTTTATGCGTGTGAGATGTATGCGATCACGTGATTCCCCTCCACATCCACATACGATGCAACGAATGTCGCCGCATGTAGATGAGCAGATAACTGTCCATAATATAAGTTACACGGCTTTTTGAGGGGGATACTGTGCATGTGGTATGCCCCGGTTGAGGCTCATATCCCCCGAGGCGAACCCCCACAACAAGCCGTGTAATGATGTATTTACCCCCAGTCTCTATTAACAATATATTTCCAGACATAAAGCGCAGAAACGAGCCACGAACAGTAACTCTATTTTGTTAGACTGCTTATACGATGAATGTGATTACTCTCGGGGTCCAAATGACCATACGGTGCGGAATAAGAGTACAGGGTGGACAATTCTGCTAAATCCAATAACAGTACAGGGTGGAAATTTCCAACATGGAAGCAAGTCCATCTGAAATGCTACATGTATATAAGGTCAATCATATATATTTCTAAAATTTTGCACTGTTTGTTGTCATAGGAGTTACCAAACAGACTTCCGGCAACATGTTTGGACTATCTGTTCATTATCTGAATGAAGGCTCCAGAAATTCTGATAGGCCTGTAGTATACATTTCTTGACAATCCCACTATATAAATAAACATACGGACCCAAATAAGCACCATACAGGGCGGTAACGTTTCCAAAAATTAATAAGCATACGGGTATGCTTATTTGGATCCCAAGAGTATATAGCTGTTACCACAATTTGCCCATAAATACTTGCTGGCCTCGCTAACTTTAAAACAAATAACTGTTAGTGGATATAAAATGGGGCAATATATTTCACAAAAATAATGACAAATAAGTCGGACATCCTGAGTAAATGAGGCATGAATAACACGATAACCAGCACACCAGAAATTAACTTCGCTTTGCATGATGTACTTTCGGACGTTCAATTTTTGTGGGTTAATTTCAGTTTCACAAGGGCGTAAGAGATTGTTTTTACCCTTGTATATAGCGACGACATTTTGTGCAGGTTAATACGATATAATTGTTTCCTGTTTAGTTAACATAATTATGTCGAACAAGAACACCGGGATACTTACAATTCTAGATTACAATCAATTTCAGCTGACATATTTAGATATAACAAATTAACAATGCATGTTCGTTAATAACATGCACAATAAGATCGCGACTGCACCTCGGCGTGTCATTTATAGGTAAGATTTTGATGTGTCCGAACCTGAACTAAAATTGTCCGAACCTGAACCAAATTTGTCCGAACCTGAACGAAAATTGTGTCTGAACCTGAACAAAATCTTCGCGAATGTTGCGAATCCGAACCTGAACATTTTGAAATTTTCAAAGGTCGTTTTTCGGAGTTAGACAATAAAAATATCGCCGGTTTTGCATTCCGAAGATGTGTGGTGACCTAATCTACCCACAACAATACATAAATTTGCGGATGCATGAGCCCAGGGCCAAAAAAATACGAAAAAGCGGACATTTCGCCGCCTCGATAAAATTTCGAAAAATTATGACGACTTGACACGCCAAATACAACAATTCACATGCCTGTCATGCGAAAGGTGTGTTACGTATGTGTTGGGCATACAAATTCCTACATAACTGGTTCAAGGTGTATCACCGAAAGATGTCGTTGATTGCTGCTTGGAGACAATATATACACTTACCGTTTATCTGCTTTAGTGGGCGCCGCCATCTTGGAATGTCCGAACCTAAACGGGTATCCGACAGTGAAGACACAAGCCGAGCGTATATAATTCATGGCAAAATTTCTTAGTTGAAATGAAATTTGCATTGATTATAATTGTGAGTGGTAACAGGATAGAGTTCTCCTTCTTGGTACGCTCAGAACGTTTTCGTGAGACTTCTTTTCTAAAACAAGCCCGTTTTACTGTCCCGGGAATGTGATACTATAATGTTGTATCAGGCATGACATTTTTAACTGTTTTAAATATATTCCAGAGTTAGGGTAGCATCTCACTCGGTTTGATGATTCACATAATTTGTTTGATTGCTCTGCCTGTCAAAATCCAATGATCACAATCGATCTTCCAGTAATTTATAAATAATCCACGTAATTTAGTTTTAAAAAAACGCTGATTTCACTACGCATGTCGTAATCGGTGGGGTGTACGGTGCATGGTGTAAATAATGTGTCGTGCTGACCCTAACATACTATACAGCAATCTCCGAACAATTTCCAGGTAATTAATTTGTCAGAATGTGAACGTACACTCTTTTCTTCAGAGATGATACCGAAGTGGTACGACGTTGACGCCCTCCCTTTTGATAAGATGTGGCTGGACGACAGGCACTGGTTCCCTATGCTGTTAGGACAGAAGAAGTTTAAAGGTTACTTTCTCTTCGAGGGACATGATAAAATAGTGAAGTTCTCGCTGGATGAAGTTAAATTGTGCGAAATTTTATGATATTAAATTTAAATTGAAACATTTGTGTTTTCATGTGCACGTATATTTTTGCACACTCTCTCGTTTGATTGCCGTGATAGTCTGGGATAATTAAATCCCCATTTAATTTTGGAACCCCCAGATCACATTATATAAAATATATGCCATATTATATACCATTTTCAACTTAATATAATAAATGTAATAAACTGTGAACGTGTTATTTTTGTTGAGATACTGACGTCTGCTCTGTGCTCAAGTTTGTGCACACAGTCTATTATGTTCAATGGAAGGGGAATAACTCTATATATATATATATATATATATATATATATATATATATATATATACATATATATATAACTTAGATATAGTGTTATTCCCCTTCCATTTAAAAAAGAACTATAGTTTGCATTATGTTCATTCTGGGAGCCATAACGGGGGGAATGATTTGATGATTTCAGCTATTTTCTATTACTCTATGCGTGGGCACCTTCTGAGACACAAAAGTTCCAAATTGTGATGAATTATAGTATTTTAAAGGTAGTCAATCCGAACAGAGGGTCCCCATCTCAACAGATTCCAACAACAACAATCCGATCAGAGGGTCCTATATTACTATTTCTTTGGCTTTGGGGGTAAAAAATATTTGATTCGAGTCGAGGAACCCATCAAACAAAGCTCAGAGTTATTAGATATTGATTTTTGAAATTTGTTATATTCTCGAGATGAGTAATAATAATTGCCGTCAATTTCGTATCCTGCTCGAGATGTGTACACCAAAACTCTATTCAAACAGACAAGGATGGATAACTCTAAAATCAAGTGGTAATAATAACGCAATTTTGACTGAGTTCTGGGCCAGAAAGTATTCCCGATAATGAAAATAATAGATTTCTAAAATCGATATCTAACAAATCTGAGCTTTGATAGGTGACTTCCTCGACTCGAATCAAATATTTTTGACCCCCGAAGCCATTGCAATAGTAATTGAGAGGAGTTTTATACAGCACTGGTCAGTCGACATAAATTTCGACTCAGTATATCATATAAATTCATCTGAGTCGAACAGGACTGGACGGAAAGCTATTTCCAGACTTGGGGATATACCAGGAAATTCCTTGTTTTGATTGGAAGCGGTACCAGAAACCGCTAACCCCGATTGGCTAACCGATAACAGCTGCGCGTGTCCCGTAAAAATAGCTCAGATGTCATCTGTATACGGTGAACGCAATAGTCGTTTAACTCGGTCATGTGGCACTGATTTAAAGTTAGTTTTAATAGTCGTATTGATTTTGACCAGCTGCTTTATTAAAGAAAAACACCACCATATTATAATTATTACGGAGATGTTTACGTCGACTGAGCACTGGTATTCTGACGTTCACACTGGTATTCCGCGAGCCGATTGGACAGTGTGCATGTATATACAGAGGACGATTAATAAAGGGTCATATAAATTTAGATATCAAATTTAGGCTCTTTTTGCGTTGCTGGTGGCGCATCAGCATTGCGGTCTTGTTTTGTACACTGAAAGGTCGAATTTAATGGATAAACAACTCATGCAAAATATTAAACAGCTATATTAACTTATCAGTGAGTCTGAGCCGAACGCTCTTTATATATTAGGAAATAAAGTATAGCAGTATATCACATGGTATTATCATGTGCACCGCTGCATGGTGTGAGTGTGGAAGTACATATTGTAAAAATACTTTTATATATAAAGTTCAGCAGACCTCCAGTTACAATAGCAGCATGCATATACAAATTGTACATATAATTATGCTTATACGTGTTATTAATTGATCGAGACACCACAATCTAAATTAAAACCAAACAAGTTTAATAAAATTTGGCGCAAAAGCCTGATTACATTTTAATTACCCTTTCTATATTGTAAACACTCATTGGTGAGTAGTTAATTATCCCGTATAGGAAATGTTCTGATAATAAGATCAAAAAGTTAGTTTGTTGAACTTTTTACCTGAACATTTCCCTGTAATAAACATGTATATATAGGACTCCTAAGTACTTGTATAAATTAATAAGTTGTCTGCTTATATTTCACGAATACCCCTCCAATTATTACCATTACACACTTATAATAGCCGTGATTAATAAGGATTTCTCGGTGAATTAATAGTGATAATATATCGGTGAGCGCGCGAGATCAGCTGATCGGGGATTATTTTGTCACATATTATCTTTAATTATTTTATGAATTAGCGCTTTGTAGTGGCGGAACGTGTGTAATAAAAGCATAATCACTTGATTTCGAAGATTACGTGACATAATTTACTCGGAGAGCCGGTCCTATTGGTAAAATCGTCGTTCGCTCCGCCCACTCGGGTTTCACCAGGGTCGGCTCCCCTCGTGTCATCGAAACCAATTGATTACTCTCTATGTAAACGTGTTTTACAGACGAGTGTCTTACAACTGTTCTTGTCTTGTTTTAAATGTTCACCAAATTAGTCAAACTGTCCTATGTGGTAATTATCATCTTTCATCTTACCATGCACAATTAAACATTAAAATGATTGTAATTACCATGCGTCGCGAAAATACACAAAAACATCCATCAGTTTCAAGCCTTGATATGAAATAGGGTGTCTGTCATTTGCAGAATGAGGTCCCCACAGGGTGAATTTAGTGATGCTACCCCGCATAGCGGGCTAGCATCACCAAATTCACCCTCTGAGAACCTCATTCTGCTGAGGTGTATAAGCAGAATGAGGGTGAATTTGGTGATGCTAGCCCGCTATGCAAGGTAGCATCACTAAATTCACCCTCTGGGGACCTCATTCTGCAAATGACAGACACCCTATTTCAAGGCTTGATCAGTTTGAAGTTGAGATCGATTACAAATGATCATAATTGAGAGCGCTCTTTATTACGTACTGCATGCTTATTGTGATGCTCTTTATAAGACACGATCATTTGACTTTCTAACCAACAAAATGGTAATTTATGGGACGACGTGGTAAGAATTAAGTTCCCCGTGGGAGAGGGGGGTCGATCGGCATTGTAACTGCCCCCCCCCCCGTGAACCAGATCAAACTCCCAGTTGCTGATTGGAAAATCGAACAATTTCAACCTAATATTTTTTCTTTGTGGATTGTTTTCAACTAATGTTGGATCAGGCCACTTTTTCAACTAATGTTGTGCCAATTTCAAACTGCTGAAAATAAGAGATGAAACGTCCCCAACCCCCTGTCCCCACGCCCCTGGGCATGCATATACCGTTTTATGCATTGTGTCAAATATGACCGTGGATCCTTCTGTAATATTGGTGTTGTCGCGTAGAGATTGCAGGCGAATACAACGACATTTCTCCCAAGTAGGAAAATCAGACTAAATTTAGAAATTTGTCATATTTTAATTAGAAAATCATTAACTTTGCTTTGAATTTCAAAATAGATAATTGTTACCACCAATATCCAGGTTCTTTATTTCTTACTCTGTTTTGGTTAGAACCTCAATTGTCGCATGCACGTTCGAAACACCTCCCTGGGGAGAAGTGGATCTGAAACCACACACTCCCATGTTCATACACCTTTGTGCATGGTGACAGGTGGAATTTGTTCATGGTGCATGTCAGGTGGTAATGTGCTTGTGTTTTATACAACACTCTACATAAGTATAACATACGTCGTTGATTCATGCAGGAACAGTATATAGTTCACTTTAAAATGTCGTTGGTCAATTCTTGGGGCGATATATTATCGGCGTTCTGCGAAATCGTGTATGTCCAGCGTGTCTGGTCGATCAATTTGTCTCAGAAGAAACTGTATTAGCGGGTTTGGTGCCGGGTTGTTGGTGTTCGGAGCACCTCCGAGTCCGGAAAGAATGTTAGGAGCACCTCCGAGTCCGGGAAGAGTGTTCGGAGCACCTCCGAGTCCGGGAAGAAGAAACGGATTCCAGTCGGAGTCAGGATTTCTAAAGAATTGGTTCCAAAACTGGTTCGCTGGCAGGACACATCCTGGCATCCCCAGGGAGTATACCAATCCGCTAGGACAGCTCTCCAATTTGGACCACGCCCTGTTCACGCAGCGGAAATATATTTGTGAGTGACATGTCGGACAGACTGGTCTTGTCGTGCCAGTGGTACAACCTGAAGAGGTAGAAAACATAATTTTATTCAACTTGTCGTTTGTAATATCTCTCACTATGTTGACTGGAGGGGTTCTGTATATATGGTCAATCTGCAACTCATCTACCCGACCCTCGCCAAATTATTTATAACCCCAAGCAGGGAGATATTTCGAACATGTTTCTGGATCAAAATTGCACCAACCAATTCGCCCATTATCGTATATATAATATACACTCTAAGATTCCCAATTTGGTTCCACGGAGAATTAACCAAATACCAACATAGAACCAAACAGAACACGGTCAGAAGGAAGACGACCAACCATGACGAGGCTGCTCCTGTACAATACTTATTATATACTTGTTCATAATTTTGTTGTTATATAATTTCTTATTGTACAATTAAAACAATCAATCAATTAGTCTGGTTCCACTCTTCTTTGGTCCCATATTCATAGAACCAAACTGACTCAAATGTATGTGTGGGAACACGACACATAGCTTAAATTTATGTCCTACTTTAAATTTAGTAATCTGTATACACGCATTTAGGTATAAGATGATTTAGGGAAGACTATATATAGATCAAGCGGCATTCATTTGAAATACCAATGGACACATGTCGGTTATGCCTTTCCCCACTGTTTTCCATTGATATATAGACTATATTCATTGGATTTATGGCGGGTGTAACTCATCTATTGCTCATATCATAAATTGGAGAAACTAAGTATGGAACAATAACCATGCACAATTACACAACGGACGGTGGATTGGGACAATTCGAAATTAGCACACGCCATGCAGAAAAAAGCAAACACTAACATATTACGTCAACAAGACATCCGCTGACGATTTATCCAAAACAAATTTAATACCTGGATGTGGTGATATTCATCTAACATTTATTTAACACATTCGTCTGGAAATTATAGGAGAAGAATCAGAACATCTCATTGTCGATCTTATTCCGGTTTTTTTGTTTAATCTAAAAAAAAACATTATCTTGCAAAGCGATGTCCGTTCCATCGACACCCACACATGGCGTATAGTTACTGTTCTTATTCACTTCAGATTAAACAAATTGATCAAATACTGACAATTTAGACACAGTCTCCATTCAAAACCAAGTACCAAATTGTTTACTTGACCCTAACGCCCTAAAACGTAACTGTTTGCACTTCTTTGACACGATGGTGTATTTTGTATTGTACCAAATGACATGCTAATCATCAATTACGAATTTGATGTCAGAAAGAGACTAAATTGACAATTAACTAATATATCGAATCGCATTGCTATGCAGTACACCCCTCCGAACAGTCATATATGTCAACATTTCACTATTTTTAGGTATCCCATAATGATGGTCGTGCATGTGCAGTGTACTAATCACTGCATGTGGCTTAAAATTATCATCCCTCACGAAAGAAGTTTGGAGCATGTGTATAAACATTTATATATCGGTAGAAATGGGGTCCGTAGTTCGACTTTACTGTCCGCACGTTGGAGCACATTCTCAGTAGTTAATAGTTATGTTTGGTATGCCGATGAACCACCATGGTGGAACTGATACTTACATACAACGGGTTTCGCCCATTCATTTGTGTTTTATGTTGAGTTAATTGAGGGACATAGTACGAACAAGTCCGTTCACATTTGGAGCTCTGTATACACCCCCGACGGAGCCGTGTACGTGGTATCGCCAAACCCGAGGGTATCACCAAACCAGACCATGTGGTTTTGATAAATGAACATATCTTCCGTCAGGTGAAGCTGTATATATATCTCCCAGTTAAATGGTAATATCCACTATTCAAAACATAATTTTGCAAAGCGGAATGTTCCCTCATGGGATAGCGACCATAGCTTGCTCTCACTCCGATAATTTTAATAGAAATTCCGACTCATTTCCGATTTTATCATATAGAGTAGACACTTTGTGACGTTAGGCTGTTCGTTTGAAACATAATTATCAGTCATAGATGGCGGATAATGCGTGTATCAGTAGAAAAATATATGTTTAATTAAAAATTAAAATTGTCTAGCCTGCAGAGCGGTTCACGAATATACTATTTGCGTCCAAGTGTGGGTACCCACCATAATTTCGGGTATCAAAGTCGCAGATCGATCCTGCGATGAGATGTCGCCAAACCAGAGCTGGGATGTCAGAGATGCGAATTATATGCTTCACATTTTGACCGTTTCTGCTTGAAAATATCCCAATTATCATTCGGACAGGCCGGCACATGTGTCATCTTTAGGATGAGGGTGCATGTGCAAGGATGAAAACGTGTATGTTTGTTTGTGTTTTTATGTTTTAACGTCATATTAATACTATAGGCTATTCTGTGTTATTCGACATTATAGGCCCGAAACTGTACAACGAATGAAAGCTATAAATCAGTGTGAATTCCGAGTAAGCAGGGACGTAGCTAGAGAGTCATGTTGGGGGTGATCCCATATAGTTTCTTAATGCACCCCCTTTCAGAAACTTCAATTTGCACCCCCATGTTAGGTTCGAGTTTTCATCGAGTTTACAACGGGTTCTTCCAACTGTTGGATGTGACAACCCCTGAGTTTAGATTTTTTCACGAGGGAAAAGCCACATGCACACACCCTATACCCCACCACAACAAGCCCAACCCACAACACACACCCACACCTATGACCTGACTTGAAACATATTTTATTTGCATAATATACAAAAGGGATTGGGGCACAAGTTTTTTCAACTTATGAAGCCCCTATCCCAACACAATATTACAACACACATGAAATCAAGATGACGATACAAACGTATTTAATGGTGATAAGTTTTGATGTACGTAATATGCATTGCCTTCCAGAGATTATCGGGCTAGATCGAGGTTGGCTATTGGCTTAGGAAATTTGTATTTAAAGAATGCCACTACATAATGGATGTTTGGTATACGATTGGCGCGAGTGGTAATATCATTTGCTATTATAAGTATTTGTATTATGGAGGTAAAAGTAATGGTACACTTGTATTCGATTTTGGTTGCTGTTGTGCTCTGGAAGGCAATACAGATAATTAACTATAGAACGAAATGTTCGAATGTGAGGTTTGTCCATATGTGAGGTGACTGACACGTGACAAATTTTAGTTCCGGAAGCAATTTTTGGTGGATTCGAAAGTAAAACAAATATAATCATTTGGGGATCGAAACGCTTAGTCGCTGCAATACATTGCTGTGTGATGAGAAATTATTTCTTCTTTTTTTTTGGGACGAGACATGGGGTATTCCACGCATGAGTTCTGTAATAACGCTTATTGTGATATTTTCACGGGTCAGTTTCTCAGAAAGTTCGGAGCGCTCTCTTTGTTACATTGGGCACATGAATAAATAGTGACAGGCGTCCTCGATTTCCACCCACCCCATGTGCGCGTGTAGACGATTTCTGATCTATATTGTTTGCATGTGCCACGATTATATATGTATGTACATGTATGTATTGTGTACTAATATTTAGGCTGTGTCATACCGATCACGTCCGGCGATTGGAGAATAAATGCTGAGTCTGATTTGGTTTATACGTGGTGTTGTAGCTTGGTAAGCTGACTACAAATGCTATACATATGCACAATAAAGAGGTGACAGGCCCATCGACATCCAGATGACAAGGCGCACAAGTGTGCCACTCATAATACATTGTGAACATATGTGTATGGGTGTTTAGGGTTAAAATAGAATCGTCACAATATTATCTGATGACTCGTAAAAAGCCAGAATTGTATAATTTGTAGCTATTATATGTATATTCGATAAGATGATTCGGTTGTATTGTCGCGTAACGGTCTACTCGAGTGGGAACGAGTCATAAAGTCTGTAAAATAAACATGATTATAACTAATCGTTGATACGTCGTAGCGTTTCGTGTAGACGATTTCTGATCTATATTGTTTGCATGTGCCACGATTATATATGTATGTACATGTATGTATTGTGTACTAATATTTAGGCTGTGTCATACCGATCACGTCCGGCGATTGGAGAATAAATGCTGAGTCTGATTTGGTTTATACGTGGTGTTGTAGCTTGGTAAGCTGACTACAAATGCTACACATATGCACAATAAAGAGGTGACAGGCCCATCGACATCCAGATGACAAGGCGCACAAGTGTGCCACACATAATACATTGTGAACATATGTGTATGGGTGTTTAGGGTTAAAATAGAATGGTCACAATATTATCTGATGACTCGTAAAAAGCCAGAATTGTATAATTTGTAGCTATACAATATATGTATATTCGATAAGATGATTCGGTTGCATTGTCGCGTAACGGTCTACTCGAGTGGGAACGAGTCATAAAGTCTGTAAAATAAACATGATTATAACTAATCGTTGATACGTCGTAGCGTTTCGTCCTGCATGTGTGGTCTATATACAAACTCCAAGCATGTTAATACTAAACGAATATCCGGTTAGCTGCATTCACGTGCGTGTGATAACAGCATAGAGTTATCATTCATTCACCTTTTTGAGATCGCAAAGTTGAATGCTGAGATGGATGTTCAATTAATTTCAATTAAAATACATTCATAATAGATATGTACACAATATTTCGAATATGTTATGGATTCATATTTCAGATAACATTCGCAGTCCAATTGATCAGTCTCAGATACACATAAAAACACTCGAAAACTCTTCAGAACTCCTTAAGTGCTACGCACATTTACTGCACAGAAGATCCGCGTTTGGTGACATCTTGGTCTGCGACGTTGACATCTATCTTGGCCGACATTGGTCCCTCCATATCGCGCGCATATTGAGAATGACACTGATTTTTTAAAATTCTATTCAATCCTATGTTCATTTACAGATTCAACTATATACCGGCATTTGTTTTGGCAGCGTGGAATGCCAGGAACTGTACTAGTGTGTGGATGTTCTCGAAAATTTGAGAGAGCAAAAGCAAAAACGCTATTGAAAAAATTCGCAAAAAAATATTATATGGTTTGATCTGGAAAAAGTGATCGACATCGGGTGGGTAAATACCCTTGCTTCATGTGGACATACGCATACGTTGTTCCCATTCGGTCTGGTTTGGCGATACCCTCGGGGTTGGCGATACCACGTACACGGGGTGATATATTTATGTTATCGGTGGTTGTATTTGAAGTATCTGTGCATGTGGTACGATGATGAAAAACTTGTTATGGCATATCTTTCGAAAACAAGATCTTACAGAAAGGAAATTAAGCTTCAAATTTAAATTAATCGATTCGTTGAAAAGTTGGAGCGCTTAAACGGACGTGGCTCTTTGATAAATAATGAACACACTTGTATATAAACTGTATAAACCTTGTATGTTCCCTGAAACAATACGTATCGAATTCATAACAATATTCCAGCGGTTTTCTACTTTCCTACATAAATGAGGTAAACGCTCTTTATTCATACCATAACAAGAATAGACCAGCCATAAACGCTCTTTATCGTTTCCTTGCAAAGAAACGTCGTGCCGCGGGTTTTCTATATTGTACTGCTTGAGTAGTTTTTCGATGTCATATTATAAAGTTATTATACAATGTTGTGTACAGTATGTGTTTTTCTTGTACGAGTCCAGGTTGTGGTGAAAAGTCATATTGGACGAGCTGACGCGCCATATTGGACGAGACACGCCAGCGTCGAGTCCAATATGACTTTTCACCACAACCTGGACGAGTACAAGAAAAACTCATACTATACACAACATTGTATAATGACATTTTTATAATCCATCTGTATGTTATCCAAATTTTGGGAATAAAACTTTTGTGGTTATTTTTGGTATTTGTCGGCACTTATTTGAAAAGTAAACACGGAAGTGAGAAAAAAAAACTCAATGCGGAAGTGAAACGTCTGCTAAAATCCATCAGTGTTGCGCGCGCATCACATTTCGCAATATAATTAATTCGTGACGTCACGGAGTCCAATAAAAAGTGATATTGTACAGTCGGGAGTCCAATGTGACTTTCGGGAGTCCAATATGACTTTTTCCAGGACTATCACATGGCGGATTTTGCCCAATCGGAAATGGTGTTAGTTAAAGGCACGGTTGGCCTTAGTTGTCGAAAATATTCATATTTGTTCCAAACACCATAAACAGACAAACATTAAAACGCATACAGTTTCGTTCATATATACCATTACCATCGCGTAAACAGCATGCTATCATAAAGACTTACTATATTTTACATAAGCAAGAGCCTGATTATGTTACAGAAGACAACACAGTGTCACTGGCTAATCACACACAAATGATATAAACGCTCTTTATTACTTCCATATCAGGAATTCAGCAACAAATAACGCTCTTTATGTTTACCATCATAATATAAACAAACACCAGAAAAGTAACTTTTTATGCTTTTATTTACATAACAATGGTCAAACAAATGACAATAACATACTGTTTATGCGATATTTCTTATTTGTATACGGACAAAGTCTGTCTAAATTTTGATGTTCTATCTGTTTGTGGCGGTTTTTGATGGGTGGAAATATTTTCACAGGATACCCACCGCCAAGGCCAACCGTACCTTTAAGGGATGGATAATAATATGAAGTTATTACACAATGTTGTGTACAGTACCGGTATGTGTTTTTCTTGTACGCGTCCAGGTTGTGATGAAAATTCATATTGGACGAGACTCGTAGCGTCGAGTCTAATATGACTTTTCGCCACATTTAACCTGGACGAGTAGAAGAAAACACATACTGTACACAACATTGTACAAGAAAACTAAGATGCATGCATCAGGTCGGCCGTGAACTATCTACCATAGAATTGTTGTAGCTATCGATTATACATTTTGAAACACCTGTCTGTATGTATGTATGTGTGTATGCATGAATGCATGTGTGTATGTGTTATAGACTCAAACACTGCTCGAATTTGGTATTTAATGTGTCAACTTGACCTCGCTCATAGGCATGTTTCTGGACCTTGACCGATCCGACTAAAAATTTGTGTGTAGGACTACTTCGATCCCGGGAGCAATATGGACAGGTTTCTGGACCAATTGAACAATAGTTTGGCCAGACGCTGTCTATACTGGGTACTGTCCAGATGGAGGAGATCACAAAAAAATCCCTAACTAGCCCGAACGAAGTCGAGTACATCAGCTAGTCTAATATATATTTTGGACATTTGTCTGTCTGTTTGTCTGTTAGCTATGGCCGGGAAATCTGCCTGACAGATTTGACGAAATTTGATACCTTGGGGAAATTATTTCCAGGGAGTATTTTGGACGGGTCAAATCTTGATCCCGACCTGACTTTGACATTCAAAAAGATCAATTCAAGGTCAAATCTGGTAAAACGGAAGTATTTCAACGAAATTTGATACCTACTGTTACTTTTGTCCCAGGAGTGTTTCGGGTGGGTCAAATCATGACCCTGACCTGATCTTGACATTCAAAATTGTCAATTCAAGGTCAAATCGGGTAAAGCCGGGCGGATTTCGACGGGTACTTTTGTCGTGACTTTTGTCCGGGGAGTGTTTTGGACGGGTCAAATCGTGACCCCGACATGACCTTCACCTTTAAAATAGTCAATTCAAGGTTAAATCGCGCAATTCTCCGAAAATCAGAGGGGAACATCCCGGACGAAGTCGGGTCCACCAGCTACTATTATATATTTCTAGATTTAGTTACAAACTAAATACCTGTATATTGTACAAAGAAATGTTTGACAAATATATCTGTATCAATATTACCATGCGGGTCATTAAAATAGATACGACGAAACAAATTTTGAAGGGCGCATGTATCAGGTAAATTTTTATATTTCAAATGATGACAGGAATGCGGAAAGTTGAAGTACCTATGTAATACTGGCTATCCGCATGAAGAGATATACATGTATATAAAAACCAAAATAGAAGATGACTGCTGGCGACAATGTTTTCGAAAAAAATTCAAAGCATTCGATAGCTCCCATCTAGTTGTCAGCCCGAAGATCAATATGAAGTTTGGTGACTATCAGATGAGGGATATGTCTGTACAGTTGCTAAACAATTCAGTCATGCAAAAGAGGACCAAGAGTAAGATACCAAATTGCTGCCTGTGGTAATGTTTTTTAACGAAATTCGGGAAAATTAGATTACTCTCACGCTGGTTATCCAGAAGATCATTGTGGAATCTGGTGACGATCGGACAAGGGGTGTCGTCTGTAGGATCAACCAAATTATTTAGCCATAAAAATAGTAAAATTGAAGATCACCGCTGGCAGTGATGTCTTCACAAGGACAGTTTGAGAACAAAATATGGCTCACATCTAGCGGTGACCCAAAATATCCACATGAGAAAAAGTTTTCCAATAAAAGCTGGCTGCAGGGTGCGCCAATTGATTCAAATTCGAAATTTAGCAGGGTGTACTGATTGTGGCCATGTTTTCCCCGCAAATTTAATAGACTGATGGACAAAACCACTGAATGCGTTGAATCAATATACATGTAAACATTGATTAATTTATATGCATTGTTATACACAGTACTGGTATATAAAGGTACTGAAAATAACTATATTACTAGTATACATAAAATAAACCATATATCATGGCTATGGGTTCATGACAGCTGAGAACTTGGTGTGAATTAAAGAGTGGTGGTTTCTCAAGCATATCTAACCCTCCACATTAGCAACATGCCATTAAATGTCATAAGTATAATCTAGCTTGAGGACAGAAGTGATCCATAAAACCCCCCTTAATTCAACCAGGTCCTCGCGCGATGTATGGTCGATCACATGATGATCTAGGGGGGATTAGAATTGTTGTATAAAAACAGCACTGCGTGTAAATATAAAATAAAATAGTGCTACATCTTATTACAGATTATTGCCATATATAATCAGTGATTATACAGACAGTCTGACAAAATAAAGTTTCAGTGACACTCTATCCGAAGAGGGGAATAATTTCATCTGTTACAGTCCATGGAGCAATTATGAATCTGGAAAGGTGAAATTTCTAAGTAATACTAGATATCGACATAACGCGATAACATATAACGTAAATGCAATATGGCCGCTGGCGACCATTTTTTCCTATGAAATTAAAAAAATATTTGATAGCTCTCATCTGATAGATCAATATCAAGATAAATATGAAGTTTGGTGATAATCGGATGAGTGAAGTGGACTGTGGTCTGTGCTAAACGGTTTGGTAATGCTTAAAAAGATTCTTACCTTAATATTTTTATGTTCACTTTATAAACTTCACTGAGTCATCTTTGTCATGTATTGAGTTTGATATCTTTTGTTAACAGTTTATAAATTATGTATGTCTCATGTTTGTTATTTTAATTTATGTGTTTATTATCATTAAATAAAGTTGCATTCCTTAAAAAGATTCTTACCTCAATGTTTTTATGTTCACTTTATAAACTCCACTGAGTCATCTTTGTCATGTATTGAATTTGATATCTTTTGTTAACAGTTTATAAATTATGTATGTCTCGTGTTCGTTATTATATTATATACACTTTATAGTGTGTTTTCAGAACGAAATTTGTTTTGTAAATTTAAAAACAATTCAAACGTTGTTGTATTCCATGTCCCAGCCCGGACATATACACCAAATTTCAATAATATTCATTGAGAAACAACGGACAAAACGCTATATAACACCCGTATACATATTTTATTCCGAGCCGGACTCATCCCCGGGTACATGTTATAGTAGGTACCGAATTGACACACGTCGACTGGGGCGAGTTGGCCCTGGGGCGATTAGGCCGATTCCGGCACCTTCTATAATTTACCGTATGTATCCGTTTACGCGTAGTTTACTTTAGAAAGTTCCGCAATTAATACCGTAAATAGAGCGACCATATTTGACAGAGAATACATCTGTTATTGATTATCAAGTTGCTATACATTAAAAACGACAAATTTCACATGCTCGTTCCAGCGCAGTAGTCTATTTTCCCCATGTTAAAGGACATCCACAAATACTAAATAACACTAACCTACTGCCGAATGTTTTACACGACAACTGTTAACATATTTGGGCTGAATTCATCTGACGCGGTATTATTCCTCAAAATAAACAACAAAACCACCGTTACTTGGAAATGTAGTTTGGGCTAACATTTACATAAATCCTCCACATCATTTATTCGACACACACGTCAGATGAAAAACAAACATGAAGTAAACGGCCAAATTGGCCGAAATAATGACATTTTTATTATCCATCTGTATGTTTATCCAAATGACGTCAACCAGTCCCGATAACTTTTAGAACAGTCATATTGGAAGTTATTACAAAAGTATTTCACGTATTTTCAACCTATTTGGATCGCTGGAACCGAGTCGGAAAGTAACACGTGCGAGAATTCCCAGGTTTAAAGGCACGGGCGGCGTTCGTTGCATAAATATTGAGAAATATATATAGTTTTGTTCATATGCCAAACATAATCAGCGCGTAAATAGTATATTGTCGTCAAGACGTACGATGGTGTACGTAAACATGAGCATGCTCGTGTTACAGGAGTTTTGCTTCTGTTTACACAACAAAGCGCAATTATATTGGTTAATCACACACAAATGATATCAATGCTCTTTATTATTTCCATATCAGGAAAACAGTAACAAATAACGCTCTTTATGTTTACCATATCCGGATCTAAACAAAAGCCAGGTTCTGTAACGTTTTTTGCTTTTGTTTACAGAACAAAGGAAAAACATTTGACAATAATATACTGTTTATGCCATATTTCTGATTGGTATACGAACAAAGTCTGTCTATGTTTTACTATTATTTCTGCTTATGGCGGTTTTTGACGAAGGTGAATATTTTACCAGCATACCCACCGCCAACACCGCCCGTATCTTTAATGTTGGGCTCCAAATCGCCATGCGACTTTAAAGATGCACGGTCAGATTTGACACCAAATTTGTCAAACTTCCCTAAGGTAATTTTCAGCTTTAAAGAATAATCCGAATTAACGCTCCGAAATTACTATTTCTTTGGCTTCGGTGGTAAAAATATTCGAGTCGAGGAACACACCCATCAAAGCTCAGAGTGGTCAGATATCCATTTTTGAAGTTTGTTATTTCTCGAGATGTGCAATTATTTGTGGCCCATAAAAACGTCGTTAAACGGACAGTCTCGGACAAAATTGCGGATGAAGATGGATAACTATTAAATCAAGTGGTAATACTAGGTAATACGGCCAAAGTTCGTGATATTCAAGTGATAAAACTGCCATATTTCGTTGAACAATATGTTAATAAATAACACGTTTCGGGAAATTTGACACCATGGTTGACAGTGGTTAGCATTATTTTGTTGCAAGTAATCGATTCTGATAACTAAAGCGTATTTTTGAATAAATGTTGTTGTTGTTGTATCTTGATGATATGGGGACCGTCTGATCGGATTGAGTACCTTCAATAATACCAGGCATAATAAAAAAAGTTAAATCACCATCATTTGTATCACAGGTATCCCCGATAATCCACAAAAATAACACACCGGAAATGATCACAAAGGTGCATAGTTTGGGTTGGTCTCCGAATGCCAGAGTCGTTATCTCGTGGGAATCCGGATTCAGAATCTCGATTCAGATTACAGATTAGACTCCGTACGACTTGGTTCAGTATACGAACAGACCAGAAATTGGCAGAATCAGTAAACGAACAGACGTAATCTCAATCTCGTTGTAATCCAGATTCGGATTCGGATTCGGATTACGGACTCAAATGTTCGTAATGTAAACAAACCGAGATTTCGCCACCTCGGAGTTTAAAAACACAATAAAACATAAGAATCCGTCTCTTGTGTACAAATAATTGCAGAATATAAACGATCTATATCAAAGAAATATAAATGCGGAGACAAATTTGTTTTATCGAATGTCAACTGGGAGAATATTACTGAAATTAGCCAAATAATAACGCTATTGATAGTAACGCTGGGGGAGCACTTCGGTTGATGGCGAAGCAAATCATTGTCGATTTTATTGTCACTTTCATATGTCCATTTCATAATTCCATCCATAAAATACCGCCCGAACGCATGTCGATTTCGAATTCGGCGGATACGTCACCATTGACCGAATTCATGTGAACCTGCATGGATATGTCTTCTGCTGTGTTCGTTATTATAATGTTTCTTCTTATTCAAGAAATAGTAGGATTATATGATATCGATGGATTATCAGATACACGTGTGTACTATCTAGTCTTATAGCAATTTCATGATTAAAATGTTTTGTTTCGTTAAATGCAGTCGTTTTGCACAATAGTCTCTGTATAGACAACAAACACAGGCATTTTTTGGCCAACGTGCTGTACACAATTGGAAAATAAAGATTTGTGCTCATGAAACTAATGTTGTGGTCTTGTGGAAATGTCAGTCAATTTATTGATTAAGTACCCACACGTACAAGTACCAGGGACGTGGCTAGAGGTTTCCTCAAATTTCCGGCCAACTGCACCCCCCCCCCCCATTGAACCAAACATCAATCTCACAGGTTCGCAGATTTCCATTTGCACCCCTTGGAAATAGCCAACCTGACTGACACACACTAAGATTGGAAAATTACCAACTTTTACTGGTTGAAAAAATCAAACAATGAGAACAATTCCAGCCTATATAAGGTGTCAAATTAATGTCCAACTAATGTTGTGTCATGCATGAAATTTCCAACTGCTGGAAATGTACCAACGTTTAGATTAAACATATATATTTCAAATATATGTCAAATTTTGATAACACATGATATATAACACATACATTTGTTTATACATACAATGGGATTGGAGGACAAGTGCTGGCTCACTGAAGGGTACCCCCTCTCCCATATGTTATTACACTGAAAAAATAAATAATTAGTAATGGCAAAGCAACATGACTACCAAAACAAGTTGAACATATATACAGATCACCGGTCACCCCCTCTCCCGAGTTAGTCCTAAGTTTGTATATGTATTTATTTAAAATCGGGTTTGTTTGTTGTGTTTGCTGGCTTGTAAGTATCATTATTTGGAACAGTTAGCCAAAAGAATCCTGATTTTTCCTCACGTATGCATGACTACATAGCTAAGCAAATTGTACCAAAGTTCTGGAGGGGGGGGGGGTCGAGACACCCAACCAACCCCTGTCGTCACGTCCCTGTGCAACTGAAAAGTTTCTTGTGTTCTTCACAACATCTTCGGAATTTGATTCAGGAGGCCTAGAGCTGTTAGAATTAAATGCTTGCCCTCATCAATAAACACACTTTAACTTGAAAAAAAGATGCGATTAAGTCGGATTGGCAGCAAATTATGTGCAGTGTATATACGCATAGAAGAAAAGCATGACTTTCACAACAAACGTGAACGTTATAAATATAAGATAAAAATGATACTTGTGTCAAATACATGAGCCATGTTTGACGATGGGAGAACATTAAACATAGTTTCGGAGACCACGTGGATTTCAAAATCTGACCTAGAATCGGGAATTAGCCCCGCCCCCGTAATCGGCTTTGGATTCTGAATCCGGATTTCCACGAGATAACGACTCAGTCAACTTTAGGTGTGAAAATTAATTAGTGGGATGATACACCGGTCACCCTCGTATCACCAACACGGTGATCGTACCACCGATCGGGATAATCCGTTCACGCATATCCCGTGCCACGGAGGAAGGTACCTTTGTTAACATCGCTGAAATGACTGCAAATCGATATCCCAGAAGAACAATTAACCACATATTATGTTGATGTATAATCACTCGTTGATAGAAATTCTCTGGCCCATTTAAATCTTAATTTTTCTAATGATTTGTAATGATTACTTGGAAAATTTTACAGTCTGAGGAAATAATTCTGACTAAATATTGATATAATCACAACTGTGTTCAATTGTCCATGTCATCCTGAAGCTATTTGGAAAGACATATACATTACTTTGACAAGAAAAAGTCCTTGTCGTGTGTTAGAATCTACAAAAACACCAAATTACGGGTTTAAAAAATTGTTGTCGATAATTTTATGAGTATCAACAAATCGGTGTAATTTCTTGTGAAAGTACCTATTGTCGCGGTTGAAGTACCCATGCACTGGTGCGGATATTTTGCAAACGTTCTAAGTGTTTTCCTGATCGAAAATTCTTTTTGTTTCTCTTTCCGGGTAACACTTCAACAAAAACAACAACAATATGTTGATTACTAAATGGTGACAGAAGCTCCACACATTTGTCTGGCGACTCCGAAATACTATTCTGAACCTCAGGGTTTTTTCATTAAGAACAAAATCATTTTACAAGAATACGGCGTTCCAGACACACGTGAATATACAAACTGTCTCATGTCCATATAAATGTAAGTCGCGCGGGAAAACATTTACCGCTAAAGAGTACCCGCAACGTCATGCAAAAGCATGCGGTGGAAACTCTGGCTACTCATGCTCAGAATGTACGCTGTGTTACTCTGATGCAAGCAGTTTAAGGGTTCACATAATTGCCGTATACACACAGTGGGACCACATTCAGCTGTAAATGTGGCAGGGTCTACAAGGACAACACTGGCCTTGCAAACCACAGACAGAAGACAAAGCATTAAGTGTTCACAATAAAGCAATGTGTTCCATATTCGTTTGTTGTAAAAACCTGGGTATTGGTTGCATTCTACTAACACAATTCTGGGCCAGGGGACGTGGCTGCTGGAGTTTCCACTATGACATTTCCAACTGCACCCATCCACAAACAACCAGACAAATCCATAGAGTTGACATATACCATTGAATCAACCTTGCTTGGAACTTCCCAACTGACATTTCAAACTCATCAACAGTTTCTGTTGGACATTTTCCAAACTAAGGTTGGAATGTTCAACTGGTGGCCATTTCGGACCAAATTTATAAAATGAATATGCTTTCGTTCTTCTGAAAACAACATATCCCCCTTAATTACTGTTTGGAAAATCAAAGAATGGAAACAATTTGAACCTATTATATACTTAGTGTAACGTTGTGTCATGAATAAAATTTCCGATTTCTGAAAAAAATTACCAAAGCACCCCATGTCGACACGCTCATGTATGGAGCTTTAATAGGGAGAAGTTGGTTATCCTTATGGGTAAAATATTCATTGATAACTTTTTATTATGGAACATTTGTTAAGGGATTTGAGTGTCTACTCCGCCAAGTTTGGCAAAATGGCCAATAGTTGGAAATGTCATGCATGCCTGCATGCCACTTAACTTGAAAATTGTACATTAGTCGAGTTTTGTCAGATATTGTTTGGACTGATATGTCAATTATTTGAAATTGCCAACCATATATATGGGTGTAACGTTGAAAATTAACTGAAATATTGAAAGTGTGTGGTACATGTACAAGCTCCAACTCGATGTGGTTGATCTGATAACAGATGCTGGATCCGAGCTGAGAATTTCTGGAATCCTGAGGCTCTGGTGTTGTTGTGTAGGTGGTAGTGCCTTGTTGGTTGGTTATCACCATTAGTGTTGATCACTGTGGTGTTGATGGTATTTGCTGAGTCGTCTTCGGTATTGGTGGTGGTATAGCTATGGTTATTGTAGATACGGATATTTTTCTTTTCTTGAATGTAGCTAGGTGGTATTCGCGCAGCGTTATCCTGTCGTCCACGGACACAAATATTTCACTATTACTTTGTGAAATTGCAGATGGTCATAATTCAGGATGTAATATACCCTGGTATCCGTTTTGTCCTGTTGTGTGATCTAATGCCTATTTTACGTACTCTATAGTTCTTCCTGTTCATGGTATTTGATGGCGTGTTCGACTGCCACTCCAAGATGTTAAAAAGGAGTCGGCAAAGGTGACATCAGAACGGTCTCTGTACATGATCTGCCATCTCATTTCTTTGGAAAAAAAATGGAAAAATAACGTTAACTTGCATAAAATATAATAAACTGGAACTAATAAATGTTTTAAAAAGACGGCCAGATGGGCCAAATCGGTTGAAAACCCATCAGTTCCGTCAAATTTCATAGGCCGTTGTATGGCATGATATAATCCAGGGTTCTATTCTGTCCGACGTGTCCTGAATTCAAGAAAACATTCCAATTGTGGGAAATACCGAGTCAGTTGGTACTCAAAACGTATTGCTCACCGCAACAACAGGTACTTGTCACCGAGTTGTTGGTACAGTTTTTTTTACAATCGACGTTTTTTGAAGAGGCTGTTTTCTGATAATTATGCATCAGATGAAGCTGCTAACACCGTGTTTTGTGGGGCACACATCATAGAATGTAGTATGGTCATTTTGATCTGTTCGGCGCCAGTTGTTATTAGTAAAAAAGAGCGATTAATACTGTTATTTCCATTTTCGTTGTAGCTGTCACTGAACATAACGAGATCATTCCAACAAAGAAAACATGTCAGATTATCCACACACACGAATATTGGAATGGATTTATTTTCGTAATATTAGACCGGAAATAATTATAAATAAAATGCATATAAATAAATAAACTCACATTTTCTTGACACCAAAACATTGACCAGACGACCGGATTTCCGTCGTGACAATTGGTACTCCTCCGTGTTGGTGATACGCGGGTGACCGGTGTGGGGATGCCCTTCTCGATCTGGATTGACGCAGGTCATTATCCCAGCCCAATCTTTCGCCCAAGTGGAAGTTTATGATAATTGTCGAATGAACAATTGGACGTTAAGTTGAGGTTTTTATTCATATCCATTATTTACATAGCTTACTCATTTATATTTATGAAATTATATACAACAGTTATACAAAATGACATCATATTTTGGTTTTATAATGTCAAGTCGGACAGGTCGTCATTAAAGGGGTACTGTACCCCAATTTCAATAAATTCCCAGTGACAATAGCGATCTAATATGAATATTATATTATAAAATAACTAATTTGAGTCGACGATGTCTACTGAAAACGTTCCGGTTAACAGGCTATCGTAAAAGTTAAATTGAATTATTTAATATAAATTCATTTATGGCTGGAGTCATAAAATGGAGAATTATGCCATTACGAGTTACCGTTCTTGAAATCGCATATGTTGCGTGTCTTTTATCGACGGCCATTCGCGAACATTATTGAGTTGCAAACAAAACATGTTACCTGCAAAAGAAGGCCCGTTATAACCGATTCGGGGAAAAAGGAGAAAGAAACAAGAGTCATAAAGCGTCAAGTATTTTATAGGGAGTGAGATTGTTCGATGGAAGAGATTGAATGCATCAATCGAAGCTGTGAGCAATGAACTTCCGGTTCTTCCTGCAACATGCGTCTTCTCCGGTGAAGGTCAAAAACATGGCGCGTATAGTTTGAAATCATAATATTTTTGTTTCCAAGATCAATATTTTCTTCGCTAAATTAGGTTTATACGAAACTCATATAACACGAACACAATCTAACTTGAAAGTTATTTCAATGGGAGTAAATAAAAAAATCGCCTATCTTAGTGTACAGTACCCCTTTAACCATTGCAAGCACAATGCTACATGTATTTTCTGGGAATAGATACCTTCTTTTTTTTAAAGCAATTTTCATACTTCTATCAGAAATATTTTTCCTACCGAAGTATTTGAGTGTATATTTGAGTTTAAGTTAACACGATTCCAAAGAGAATTCATTTAAAGATGGACAATCTTTATTAACTTTCCTAATTACTATTACTTTGGCTTCGGGGGTAAGAAATATTTGCTTCGAGTCGAGGAACCCATCCATAAAAGCTCAGAGTTATCAGATGTCGATTTTTGTTATTTTTCACCGCCTGGAATATTTGGCGGCCTGGCAAATATTCGACGAATGCCGACCGACATACTCTCAATACCAAGTTGCTTTGAATTTTTTTTTAATATATTACACTTTTTGGACAATTTTATACTATGGTTGACAGTGGTTAGCATTATTTTTTGTCAATTAATCGATTCTGATAACTGAAGCGGCATTTTAAGAAATGTTTTTTGTTGTTGATGATATGGTAACCTTTGTGTACCTTTAAATATGCCTAACTCTTCTGACTATTTACAAAAAACATAAATTTTTTTTATAAAACTCGAATTCAAGACTACAATTACCCTATTTTTTAATAAAACAAAGACAAAAGTGAAGATATCTGGTATATTATTTGTCTATAGAGGCGCAATAAAGCGGTATATTTCTTAAAATCATCTGAATCGAAATCGCATTTGCCTTGACGGAGAGTGCTAACAGTTGTCCCTCTTGCTACGCTCAGAATGCACATGAAGTTTCTATTCTAAAAATAGCAAGTCAATTTGTCCCGAATGGTATTTATTATACAAGAAAAAATAAAAACGAAATCAATATTAATTGACTGAAGTGTTTCCGGACAGGTATCTTCGGTTCATGCTTATTATTTTATACCCCAGAAACTATATTGAACTTGTTGGGAAGATAAATACCATCTTTACGGATTGATTATATTTTGTTTTTTAGAAACATTTGTTTCCTGTCATCTAATTTCGGATATCTACTGATGAATTACAAACACAACATATAGTTCAGAAAAGATGTCCTGATTTTACTAAAACTGCACAAATAGCGGTTTCAGATCATCTGGGGTGCTATTCACCAAGCGAGACTATTTTATAAACCAGGTAGTTTATATGGTAGCGGCTGAACGCAAAGGTATCTTTAGCGCAAACGACACACGCTGTCGATGGTGTGATTGATCCAATCTATCAGATTTGTCACTTGAGTATTCACCATGTAGTATTTGTGATACAGTTTTTTTTATTTTATTACTTTTATTCGGGTAATACAACTGGGTAATACATGATTTTTTTTTACTAAATTACGGTTTTCCACTGAGAAGTGGGACGGGATCCTGTGAAATCCAGAATGTTGCTAAATCTGAAGCTAAATAGTCACTATAGCTATCTATATAGCCATATGCCAACAAACATGATACTAACATGCTTACAAACAACATTACATGGTCAAAAATTACAAGCACGATTGTTTCGGCCTCTGGATCACCCACCCACCCCGGCCATATATATAATGGCAATCCTCCACACACAAAAAACTTTAAATAAGATCCGATAACCCATGACTGAGATATATACCCGGACGACTAGACGTGCCGATGGACAGACGGACGAAGAAAGTCAATCCAGTATACTCTCAATTTTTCTCGAAGCGTTGGGGATATATACATATAAATCATATCTAATCCGGAAGCCTTATTGCAATTTTCAGAACCATATGTTAAACATTCACTCACCTTGGCCTGCCGCCGATTCAAAGACGACAAATACAACAACCACAGTCACTAATGCCCTGGGATGCCACATTGTGCTGCCCTGTGAGGTTAGAGTCGAAATGGATGAAGCTCCAAGTTTGCATGGAGATTTTATAAGTGTGACATAATGGAGGATTTGCAGGTGCAAAAATGATGATCAAGGGGATTCCTTTCTGTTGTGCACCCAATAAACATTTCGCACAGGGTTGTGTGAAGAGAATAAACGAGTCATCAAATTCAATTGACACGAGAAATTGCTGACATATACGATTGGCATAATGGCTTCGATGTACTCGACCAGACAGTGTGCCCCTAAGATCGCCGAATAATATGATAGATATGTCAATATACTGCATGATATACATATATAGGACAATAGTGATCAGGTTCTAAAGCTTAAATTTTGTGCACGAACACTGGACATATGGAAAAAAACAAAAGGTAGCACCACCGGTGATGGCATACCCACCTTATCATATTGAAACATGGGCAGGACAAATCTCAAAAACAGAGAACAACGTTTCCAGATAAACAAAAAAGGACAACTCGAGAACAGAAGATATGAATGTCACTGCACCCTCTTTTGAAAGCAGTCTTGATGGCAACGTAGCTCCGTACCATATGTGGTCATATATGTCATTGAAATATGGTAAACCATGGTCATCATTCGACGCAAATTTAAGCAGCTAGTGAAATCTGTGGGGATAAATATATAGTGCTTTTACGTCGAAGTCCCATCCATATACCTTTCTATATCGGGATTTACGCTATCAATTACCCACTCATTATTATTAACCGGTTTATTCAATAGAAAACATGATATGTGTTCTGAACGCCACACGAGTTATAAACTGAAAGCGATAATTTAGTGTGCAAATGTATATTCTATCTGATCTATCAAAATGTTTACGTGGTCACCGATTGCAGTCAAACCCACTTGATTTGACAGCGAAAGATACTTAATCGGGGTTCACGATTAGATAGCGATGATATTAAACGTGACACACGAGGTTATATGATTGAGGCCAGGATTATAGACACGTATTGATGAAATAACGGAGGTGTTTGTGGAAGTGCTGTTAAATAGCTACATGTATATGTATATAGAGTTATCACCCGTCCGATTAACTCACGATACACCTTTCGAAATGTAATCCTAACATCGCGTGTCACCTGCTATATTTTGCGTTTGAATTTCGCTATCTAATCGTGTGCGAGTTATGTGTCCATTGCAAGAACGTCTGGAAATTACATGTACACCGCGAGACGTTCAGTTTAAAGCCATATTATGGACTTATTCGGGTGCGTGGAACCTGTAAGTTAGTATGCAGACGCTATGCCAACTGGTGGAATGTAGTATTCTACTAACATCACCGAAAATCTCAAGCAAATTTATCATAACACCCCATAGAAAACATCGTGTGAACTACGCTCAATTGTAAATATTTACCTCCCGATTCGGGACGCAACTACTGGCGATAAACTAACGAAAACTATTTCACCATCGAGAGTCGCTACATTTAATAAGTATATAAGAATGATGGTGTCATGTAAATTTGGATATAATATTTGTATAATATAACTATCTTTAGCAAGATTATTCTCCATTTCTATTTGATCACCCTACCGGAGTGTTTCACATATGCAATCAACGTCGTTTTCGATGCATCTGTCGGCGTATAGAAGTGTCGGATGCCGAATTACATACTGTATGTAGTTCGGCATCCGACACTTCTATACGTCGACAGATGCATCGAAAACGACGTTGATTGCTTATAATTACGACAATCAGCATATTAGTTGGTGATTAAACAAGTTCTTTTTAAAGAAACTATATTAAAAACACTAAAATGGTAAAACTACCCAAGTGATATTTGTGTCTGGACTCAGCTGCTCTTTTAACCGAAATGGGAATTTGGGTCGAGAATAAATTGGGCGACCGACCGGAAGTTCGAGATGAACACGCACAATTCGATCGCTGTTTCCGATATTCCAACTACACAAAAGCAAGAGACCACACCCGTAAACTATTAAACTGTACTTGCTGGTGTAAATTTCACTTATTTAAAACGATTCTAGAACATGTATTGTCATAAAGGCAATCCGATTCGATAGCAATTCCGAAGCGGTGTTCCCAAACTTCGCCACTGAATTTGTGGTCTCCGGCGACTCGAAAAGTAAACAATCGCTACAAAAGTGCATTCTATGCTCTCATGACCACTGTCATGTCATATTAGTATTGGCACGAAGCTGGATAAATGCTAATACTAATGGTGGAATAGTTATGTAATACATTCTTTTATCCCCAAATAAATTAATGTACTATTTTGCTGTTTAATCGGCGATCATTATTCGCTGAGATTTGGCGTCTTGTGTTACCACTAGAAACGGAAGTGATTTCTTGCGATTTGATTGGTGGACAAAATAAAATTCCGGGTAAATTCGCCCCATGGATATTCGACTTGGTTTGCGATCTTTTTAAGGTATCACTACCCCCAGTGATGCGGGAAACGACACTTCCCTCCACTGATAGATATTGTCGCTACCAAGCGTATCTAAGGGCCTTGACCAATCAAATGCACGCATTTTAGTCAAAGCGAAAGTAGTTGTAATTATATCACTTTAAGAACTGTTTAACTAACAAGTATTATTATCCATCCCTTTACTGACACTCTTTCTTATTTTGCAAAAGCCGTCACAATGATAATCCGGGAAAAGGTTATACTGGACTCAAAGTGACAAAAATATACTACTTGACACACCACGAGTCTCGAATGTCACATTGGACTCCAATATGACTTTTATAAAAGTTATCGGGACCCGGGTGACGTCACGAAGTAATTCTAATAAAAGTGAATCAGTGAAATTGTGATGCGCGCGAATTGCTCCGGTGGATTTAGGCAGACGTTTCACTTCCCCATTGAGCTTTTTTTTCATTTCCGTGTTTACTTTCCAATTTACAAATGCTTCCTGAGGATCAAACACAGGATTGTATAGACAATCAAGTGCCGACCAAATAATAAAAACAAACACAAAGTGACATTGGACTATTCAGTAGATGGCTGAGCGATACTGCGAAGAGCTTCGATTTTCCCACTACTGCATCCTTGGACAAAATGAGGGGCTTGAGACACCCAATTCGGTAGCCACGTCCCTGGGAAGAGTACATGTACATCCTGTAATTATACAAAACTTTTATTCCCAAAATTTGGATTAACATACAGATGGATAATAAAAAATGTCATTATACAATGTTATGTACAGTATGTGTTTTCTTGTACGAGACGCGCAGCCATTTACAAGAACTGTTACCATTAACGTCTTCGCTGCTAAATGACGTTATGACGTCGTGTGCTGGGCTGTTGACGTTATTGTCATTTTCCAGTGGAAAAATATAACGGGAATGTGACAAGCACCATAAATCTGACTCAGTTGAAATGATATTATCGTTCACAATCGTGAAACATCAAACACAGTTCGAAACTTCCAGATACAGTTATTCCGTTGCACCAAACTCTGAGTTCCATTTATGAATAATGGCCTACTGCTAATGTGCTGAAGTAGGTCCGTAGTACCTACGGACCATATAGCACACGACGTGCACTTTTACGTCCGCAATAGTTACGGACGTCATAGCAGCGAAGAGGTTAAGAACCAGCCAAAAATGAATACAAATGTTGGTATGCAGGCTTGTCCACTTAAACAGGGAGCAATCTACTGGAAATATACCACACTATTTAACTATTAGATATATCTTGTTAGCTGGGGATTTAGCTATGTACATATATGTACATGTATTGAATACCTAAAATTATTCTCAGCCTAAAGGTTCATATCAATTTATAATATTGTATAATAACTTTATAATACGGGACCACTTGCAATTAAAAAAAACATAACAGTAATGGGAAGTTTGAATAATATCACAGCGCACGTGTTCCCATGTGTTGTTTATGGGTGTACCCGATTGTCGACATAGAAGCCGAACGTTGCCGATTAAACTTCGGAACAGTTCTGTTCTTCTTTAAACGTAAATAAATGTCTGACTGCTTCTAATTACATGGAATATTATGTACATAACAGGCTTGGGCGTAAACGGCATTATATATCCCTAGCGATTTCACTAGCAACTTTACGTCAAATTAAACATGAAATAAAGTCATGGCCGTGATACATGTATATATACACACCGTATATTCACGGGGCGGACAGTAAACCATTATTTCCAGATAAAAGATAACTCTAGAACGGAAATTACAAACGACACGATGCACTCTATTGAAAGCTCTTCTGATGGCAACCTCCATACAACATTTCATTTCAATCCGATAAACCATGGTTGAGTTATATGTGCATGTACATGGACGGTCAGAAAAAAACCATTATTGTAGATGAAAATAATGATTACTCTAGAATATAAAATGCGAATAACATGCATCATTTTGAGGGACTCGTGCATGATGGCAATTCTACATATGCACCAAATGTCATTCACTGGCAGACCCGACAACACCTGACAGAGATATATGCTTGCACGCACGTGTACATGGGCGGACGGGCGGACGGGCGGACGCATGTACTTCATGTAGTATATACCCCTTGCACACCTTCGTAATTCATTTTTACCACGAGGTGTAACAACATCTCAAATAATGTTACTCTTCACACATAAACCAATGAGTGTCACACACGATGATTGTCTCAAACCACCAGAAGTGTCTAAAAACGTCCACTGAATGTTCCACATCATCTAATGAGTGTCCCAAACTAGTGCTCAAAACCATCCATCAAATAAAACCATGTTTTGGTAAACTCATTGGATGGTTTGATTAACTCACTTGATCGACTGAAATACTCGATGGAGGGTTTTGTACACTATTGTTGATGTATTGAGATGACAGTTATAGTTGGCTTTTGTAACATCTGTCCAGTTGGATGATAGGGCACTCATTAGATGGTTTGTGATGCTAGGTTTATGGTTTGGGTCACCCGCTGGGTGATCTATGACTTCAGGTAGATGGTTTTGGGGAACCAGTTGGGTTGTTTGTTCACATTGAGTGGTTTGGGGCACTCGCTATAGATTTTAGACACTGGTTATGTGCATTGGGACACTGCTTGGCCGATTGGGTCACTGATGGTGCCGTTTGGGACACTATAGTTCAATGGATTGAGACGACAGTTGTCTGTTGTATGACATGACACTCCCCGCATGTCTTGGTGATACTAGTTGTGTGACATGGGGTACATATTGGATGCCTGCCACTCGTGTGGTTTCGGACACCCGGTGGATGATTTGGTTACCTTGGTACGCCCATTGCCTGGTTTGGGGCACTGATTGAGTGGTTTGACACACTCGATGGGTGCCCAATGTATGGTTTGTATTACTCATATGATGGTTATGGACCTGGGGTTGAACAACATCTCAAATAATGTTCTTCACACCTAAACCAGGAATATAAAATACGCTGCATTACATTACAGAGCATGGCTTGGAGTTGACTACGCGGGTATTTTGTGTCCATTGGGATGGATATATATAGTTCACGACGCGAAGCACATCAATTGGGCACTATGCCCGCGTAGTCAACGATAAGATATGCTTTAATTATCATTTTTCACCGAACAATTCGAACTTGTTGCATGCATACTACATAAACGTATCCTACCAACACCGAATGTTGCACTTTTCAAATTCCCTTCATACGACATTAATATAAATCAAGTACAACTTCTTTTACTGAGACCAAATATGAGTATCCACTTACCAACCCGTGTACCTGGTATCACCAAACCGGAAGGTATCACCAAAACGGACCATGCAGTTTTTGATAAATGAACAGAGCCCCATCGTTGAATGTATTTATCGCCATGTTGGTGATATCCACTATTCAAAACATACTTTCGTAAAGCGGCATGTTCCCTCAATGGGATAGTGATAATATCTTTCTCTCGAGAACACGGACACCCTTATATAAAAAACACACTGGTAACCATGGTAAAACATTTTGGTATTCTACAAGGGTGATTGGAACCAGGTAATTTGACCATGATGTTACTCTTGTAAAATTTATCTAGTGAATCGCCACCATATTGTATGCACAAATGTAGACCCACCCATGTGATTTTACTCTTTTTTTTTAATATTTTTTATTCGGGTCTAAACAAATAAATACAGACAGACATGTGAGGAATCAAGGACACAATACATCCACTTGGTTAAAACAAAACTAGTAAAATGTTCCCACCCATGTATTTCACCGTGGTATTTTACCGGAATGTAATGTATGCGGTTGTTCTACTAGAGTAATTAGACCAGTGTAATTATACGAGGTTAATTTACCTCGACATTATGGTAAATTTACTACGGTAGTATCGAGGTACACTTTCAGAAGCTTTAGCATTTGAGATAACAGATTGGATGCTATATGAATCACACATGTGATTACATAAGGTGCTAAACTCTGTTTGACTTAGCTGACTTGTTTTTAACACAGCGGCATGTAACGCGCTCCGCCCCCCCCCCCCTTTTGCGCTGCCCATATACCCCGCTTCTATATACACGCCTGCTTCACGTTAATGGTAGTATAATAGAGACAAGGGGAACTGTAGTTATTCCCCGTTTTACCATCGCTCGCCGAGCTCGGGAATATGACAAATGTAGCCCATTTACCCGAGTAATGCTATCGATATAGCCACGGATGTGTCGGCGAAGGATTCATCTTTCAATATCACACCACAAGCAGAACCATTTATATCTATAGCATTTGATATTTTTTTTACCACCGAATATTGTCTCCGGAGAGCGTAAATTTCCAGATTGATCCAACTCAGGAGAAATGGCCGATATGTTCCTCTGAATTCACCCCCATACAGCTTACTATAATTAAAAATCGGTCAAACGATCAACTAAACATCTAGAGCTCCCTGATTTCTTGTCGGCTAATAATTTATTTACTCATACAAATCAACACATCGTCAGTAAACAATTTTTATAGAGGCGAAATCTGCCGATAATTCTAATTTTGTTTTCATTATATTTTTACGATTCACGCAGCTCCTCATTTTGATATTCATTACGACCTGACCTTTCCACGCCTGCCATGGTAGAAACAGCCAATCACCGCTCAGTATTATAATCGAGGTCAGGTCGTAATGAATATTAAAATGAGGAGCTGCGTGAAAATAGTGACGAAAAAAATAGTAACGAAAAAAATGTCCCGCTTGATTATCGCATTATATATAACAAAATATCGATATAAAATCAATATTAATTGATACAAGCGGTTCCGGACCTATATATTATTCTATATCGTCGGAAGCTATATACAAATCATATAGGAAGAAATAGAACATCTTTAAAGGTACCGATTATATTTTATAGTTCCTTGACATAAGCGTTTTAATAACAATCTGTCCCATAATATATGATTAAAATACTATGATTCATCACCATTTGGAACGTATGTGTGTGAGAAGGTGCCCGTAGTATATTACAGTATACAATCCAGATGAAACTTAAGCACAGAAAACACGTCGGTACTACAACAAAACCAACATGTTCACAGTTTATTAGACCGGATAAGTTGATGGTACAATGTTTTGGAGCTTCATCTTTTAAATGGTATATAATATGGCATATATTGTATATATCTGGGGGTTCGAACAGTAATGGGCCTTTAAGCCTCGTCACATTAATTTTTTGACAAGATCATAAAACAGCATGGAAAAGCCCTTCTCCACCCGCCCCTCGAGCTTTCAGTAGAGACCTTTCGCAAAATCACGATTACGATTACGGATATGGAAAATATGGCAAAATAAATCGATCTTTACGCACGGGGGTGGGGGGAGAGACGAAATATACCCCACGCAGTTTAATTATGTGCAGATGTGTCAAGGGTGTGCCACCGGTCCTGCATGGGGACGTTCTAACATTTATTTATGTTATACACAACACAGATAAGAACACAGGATCTGAACGAGACACACATTACTTTTTCCATCAAACATATGTGTAACTGAAAAAAGTGGGGCATATGCCGTCTCACCAATTAAGCATCGTAGGTAAATTGTGATGGTGTCCACCATATGACAATATATCCTATCCGTAATCGTAATAGTGATTTTGTGAAAGGTTTCTATTACGCATTCGAACGCCTTCATAAACTGGCGAGTAGGGACACGTGTGCAGAATGGCTCCATAATTTGCAATAAATTGTGCCACAACCCGTTGGTGTACCTCATGCAAATAAAATTTGTTTCAAGCCAAGACTGGAGGCATTTAACTCCATATATCACAGGTCATAAAGAAACACGCGATGGTGGTTTGATGTATTTATATATATCATAAAGGCGGGGATTGACTATTTGGAGTAACATGAATTGAACGAGGAACAGGGACAACTTCCGAGTAACAAAATGACTATTTGGAGTAACAGGAACAAGGCCAATTATATGCTTAGTTCTGAAAAGTAGTGTATACAGATTGTTGCAACATTCTTTTAGGGGAGTGGCTATTCTTTCGAATGATATATAATATGTATTGTTTGATTACGAGAACATTAAGTTTATACCTCTGTTCCTCATTCCTGTTACTCGGAAAAATTTACGTTTTGCTAATTTCCCATTCACCGCTCAACGTTCCTGACCAATTATACACTTAGTTCTCAAAAGTAGTGTTTAAATGTTGCAATATTCATGAAGGGGAGAGGCTATGCTTTCGAATGATGTATAATATGTATTGCTTCATATCGTAAAACGCGAGAAATTTTAGCTTATTTATCTGTTCTTGATCATTCCTGTTACTCCAAATAGTCAATTTGTTACTGAGAAGTTGTTCCTGCAATGTTCCTCGTTCCGTTCGTGTTACTTCAAATAGTCAATCCCCAAAGGCGCAACATGCGGATATGAACAATTTTGTGATCAAAGATTAGCTACAACTCAGTCAAACCACATCTCCTGTCGGTCTTCCATCCAGTCAGCATAGTTATCGAAAAGGTCCTCCCGTGCATCTTGAACATTATCATGAAAATCACTCGCATCGTCGCCCCAGAATACACCCGCGTTGCCAAACAGCCCTGCCCGACTGTTGCCGCAATCAGACCCGTAGTAAGCGTTCAGGATGCACCTCCGATAGTTCCGACTGTAGTATGAACCTGGGAGACAGGCCTGCACTGTCCATTGGCCAGTGACGCTGCAGGTGTAGTAGTAGTAAGACCCGCAACATCTTCTACATGCTGGGAAGCTGATTCCCGGAGTACAAACTGTAAAGGAGTTACAAATTTAAACAAGAAAACCAATGTCAGAAATGGTAACGCGCTCAATATCATATATTATATACCCATGATTGTAATTATAGAATATAAAATATAATGATTTTGCGAATGACGAACTCAGAATTCCGTTAAAATAACAATAACAACCAGCACCTAATTAACGAACCGGCGGTCGACTCGGCCGTCTCCGACCACAACCCCCAGTGGGCTGCAGAACGAAAAAATGTCTATAAAAGTTGAAATATAAGACTTACAAATTATCTATTTCATTTCTGTTATTTGTAATTGACATAGCTTATCATAAACCAAAAATCAACAGTATTGACATAATGTTAACGACAATAAACGATATTGAAATTCCCAACTACACCTTTTACCGGACTCGGCCTCCGGTCGCAGTTCGACTTTTAATCCTCCCAAAAATTCCCATTCTATAAATAAAACACCCATGCGCCCAGGCGAAACAAGAATTTCTACACCAGTATACACGCGGAGCGCGCGTAATGACTAAGGATGCTCTGATACTCGAGATTCGGGCGATGATTTTGTGATAAGCAGGATTCACACCCCTTGTTAACTGGTATTCGGGATTCACATATAGACCCAATTTAACCGGCATTCAGGATTCAACAAGAAGGCTTCTATGCATCTTTTATAGCACGAAATTTCTAAAATATTTGATAATATTCCAGTTCAATTGACATATGTTGATGAATTTCAGTCTCATACACCTTGATATGTTGAAGTTATATATGGGCATTACTTCAACCAAGGCGTGAAAACTATGATATTATTGCGTGACCAGTAATGGTCGTGCATACCATATTTTCTTAACCGGTGGCAGGATTCACGCCTCTCTGTTATAGATGCATTATCCGAATTAACACTCCTAAATTACCATCTCTTTGGCTTCGGGGGTAAAACTTATTTGATTCGAATCGAGGAACCCTCCCATGAAAGCTCAGAGTAATCAGATATCGATTTTTGAAGTTTGTTATTTCTCGAGATGTGCAATTATCTGTGGCCCAGAAACACGTCGTCAAACGGATGGTCTCGAACAAAATTGCCAATGAAGATGGATAACTCTAAAATCAAGTGGTAATACGGCTAAATTTCGTGATATTCAACTGATAATACGGCCATATATCGTTGAATTAATGCTGATAAATAACACGTTTTGGGAAATTTGATACCATAGTTGACAGTGGTTAGCATTATTTTGTCGATTCTGATAACTAAAGCGTATTTTGAAGAAATTTTGTTGTTGTATCTTGATGATATGGGGACCGTCTGATCAGATTGAGTACCTTTAACTTGTATTCGGATTCAGGTTGTAGGCCCGGTGACACCCTCACTAATGTATTGATATATACGCGGCACCATTTGTTTAGCTAGCCGGATATCATATAGCATTAAATGTTATTTCATGACGGGAGCTGCGCTGGCGCAACATTAAAGACCCTTTGCCAATGCATTCTCTTATATATGCGAGTCGACCATAGGTCGCCTTGCATATATAAGAGCATGCATTGGCCTAACAATTTTTTATCAATTTTTCTTGCATTCTTTAACAGTTTTTATAATTTCTTTTATAATTTTTTCTTACATTCTATAACCATTTTTTCTTATATTCTTCAACAATTTTATCATTTTTATCATTTCTTCTTACATTCTTTAACACTTTAACAATTTTATCATTACGTATCCCTTTTACTTACATTCTTCAACAATTTTTATAACTTTTTTTATCATTATTTCTTACATTCTTTACCAATTTTCTTTATCATTTTTTTCTTACATTTTTTAGCAATTATAAAAAATAATATAAAATTTGTTAGGACGATGCATTCTCTTATATATGCGAGGCGACCTATGCATTGCACAGGTTTTTCGCAAAAACTCTGTATGAATGTTATATTTAAACCACACAAAGCGAAACGATGTACACGACATGCGTCAACGCTTTCACGATCACAATCCTATTTTGTTTTGACACACTTTCTCGCTCGTTTCCACTTGGTAGACATTTACTAGATTGACCTATTGTTATAACGGCGTCCTTCATTCAATCATCATTGTTGAAACAAAATCAACTGATCGGATAGTAAGATTTAATATATGATTCCCCATTAAATAGTTGGAAATTGCAGCAACGTAAATATTATACCGACGGTAAGGATATATTGTTATTCAAAGATGATATCTTCACTGTGGTGTGTTTTATTGGGGGATATGACTTATATCTCACTGCTAAAACCTTATAATTCATGGGCAAGTAACTAAAGTATATACACATGTAATAAACAGAATATCCACACTTTTTCAGTGGATATGGGTTAAAGTGTTTTAAATATGGGACTATTTTTTGGGCGTAATGTGTCAGCTTGAAATTTCTGATGTATTGACATTCATTGGGGGCCATAGGCAAGTAACTAAAGTATATAATAAACAGAATATCCACAATTTTTCACTAAAGCCACTCGTGGAAATTCAATGTTTTGTCATCACGAATGAGATTTAACCCATATCAACTGAAAAAGTGTGGATATTCTGTTTATTATATACTTTAGTTACTTGTCTAAGGCCCCCAATGAATGTCAATACATCAAAAAATTCAAGTTGATATCACTCACTAGTGGGATATCACTTATATCTCACTGCTAAAACCTTATAATTCATGGGCAAGTATATAATAAATAGAGGATATCCACACGTTTTCAGTGGATATGGGTTATATCTCATGAGTGATGACAAAACATTGAATTTCCTCGAGTGGCTTTAGCCACGAGTGGAAATTCAAATGTTTTATCATCACGAATGAGATTGAACCCATATCCACTGAAAAAGTGTGGATATTCTGTTTATTATATACTTTAGTTACTTGCCTATGGCCCCCAATGAATGTCAATACATCATAAATTTCAAGCTGACACATTATGCCCAAAAAAATAGTCCCATATTTAAAACACTCAAAAAGTATAGATTTTGTATTTATTATATACTTTCGTTACTTGCCGATGGCCCCCAATGAATGTCAGTACATGATGTGTGCAGGAAATCATTCACTATGAAGTATAACCTGACTACACACACGAGGATCCATACGGCGCAATAATACCAGTGAGATATCGATATCTCACTAGTGGGATATCACTTATATCTCACTGCTAAAACCTTATAATTCATGGGCAAGTATATAATAAATATTGTTATTCAAATATGATATCTTCACTGTGGTGTGTGTTATTGGGGGATACGTCGCTGTGGTCGTTGGGGCACGTCCCGGTTTACAGAAGTATGTCCCAAACGACCACAGCGCCGTATCCCCCAATAAACACACCCTCTATATTCGTTTATTATATTTATATAGCTTTTTGATGATTTATTCCCATAAAAAAGCTGAGTGTATTATTTATTTTCACGAAAACTGCCGATAATTTGAGACTACCACAGGCAGCACATTAAGTCAGCCCAATATAAGAATTCCAAACCCTTAGCTACGATAACGTGATCGATATAAATAACTGGCTTCAGATGCAATTCGGCTGAACTTTTAAAACCACGCCCAATTATCCTGCTGACCGCGTTTAGTGATTAGTTCAGATTATAGGTCAACAGTTTGTACTTTCCTGTTCGTGACACACTATTCGCATTATTGGGATGTAACCGGGTGACCCAATTGACACTTGACCAATCACCAAACATGATTTAGTGTAACACAGACAGGCTATTGTCAGATTTAAGTACTTAAATCTCATTCCAATATTCTAATTCTTACGATAACAAAAAGAGCCAAATTACGATTTTTCGTTGCCTGGCTGACCCAACGCAGTGTCATCTGGACTGTCAAGTGAATGGTAATAATTAGCATAACCATGCATATTCGATTAAGTTTTTTCGCTTTGTTACCCCATCCCGATTTGTTTTCATAAATGGGGCCGAATTAGCGACGGGCTCTTGTCCGAAATGTTCACTGAGATACACTCACTCCCGTGACATACCAAACTCCATGCAGGGTTTACCTCCCTTGGTGACCCGATAAGACCGCTGCAACCGGCGACATTTACCCACATTTGGTGGACTTCCGCGATATTAAGATATATATATATATAATCGAACATAGCGACATGCTGCCCTTGTTAAAGGCACGGGTGGCGTTCGTTGCAGAAATATCCATATCTGTTCAAATCGCCATCAACAGAAGGAATATTAAAATATATATAGTTTTGCTCATATTCCAAACATAATCAGCGCGTAAATAGTATATTGTCGTCAAGACGTACGGTGGTATAAGTAAACAAGAACCTGCTCGTGTTACAGAAGTTTTGATTCTGTTTACATAACACAGCGCAATTAAATTGGTTAATCACACACAAATTATATAAATGCTCTTTATTATTTCCATATCAGGGAAACAGTAACAAATAACGTTCTTTATGTTTACCATATCCGGATCTAAACAAAAGCCAGGTGCTGTAACGTTTTTTGCTTTTCTTTACATAACAAAATAAAAACATTTAACAATAACATACTGTTATGCCATATTTCTGATTGGTATAAGAACAAAGTGTGTCTATATTTTATTGTAATACGACCCTGCCTAACTATGCTTAAAAGCCATGTCCTGATTGGCCAGTGGCCCGAGTTACCATGGCTATCTCGTTCCAGTTTTGTGGTACAATTGTACTTTTTCCAATTGTACCACGAAAAAAATCGGTTTATTCAGATCGCCGCACGCGACTTTTCCCGTCTTTTCTAACTCCGCGCAAACGGGGCATCAACGGAGTACACCCGCACCCGTAACCCTTTGAATTTTTGCTACATCTTGACAATCTTGCGAATTTTCTAGCGATTTTTCGCTTGAAACCAGTTCGGTCGCCAATGAATATGGTCCAAATGATGTTATGGTATATTGATGTATGTTACGACCAAAGAAAGTTACTTAATAAGTATATTAAATGACAAAATAAATCCATGGGGCCGGGCTGTGCATTCGTCGATTCGAATCTCGATCATATTCGATATTTCGGAATCAAGTTGAAAATGAAAGCGTTTGTTCACCAGTACAGAAGGGGAATAAGATTAGTTTAGTAAACTAGATCATTTAGATCGCTTTGTGTGAGGAAAATGGTCCATAGTCGATGATCATATTCATGTTGTCCCAACAACGTTCAAAACAGAAATGACCGCAATCGTATTTCCTGTACAATTGAAATGAAACGCACGGGCGCCGCTGAAAACACATCGTTTTTTAGCCAATCACAACGATTATTTCTAGAAGAGGTGCCTCGAAAAGTCAACGGGGGAATTTAATAACAAGACAAGACATTACCAGAGTACTCCATGCAAAGAAATCGAGTACGCCCAATACGAATTACACCACGAAATGTTTTCTCACCTGAGACCGAAAAAGCGCAGTATTTCGTTGACTATTCAGTCGAATTGTGACCATAAACTTTCAGTCGTATTACAAAAGAAATAAATACACGGTGTATCGGTGTGTATGGTCAAGTTGTACCACAAAAAACTGATTGTAGGACTCCGCTACGCGTCGTCCTACAATCAGTGTTTTGTGGTACAACTTGACCATACACACCTCTACACCGTGTATTTATTTCTTAACTATTCTTTCTGTTTATGGCATTTTTTGACGGAGCTGAATATTTTAACAGCATACCCACCGCCAACGCCGCTCGTATCTTCAAGCACACACAATATCGAACAAAATGTTTGCAAATTTTGAACCTTAAGTTTGAAACGTCCCACTAAAACCGAAGAACTATATTTCGAAACGGTATGATTCGGTTCTCCGATTATTTTATCAACACAAAAGTCTAAACGCACGCGCACGACACTGTCACAACTCGCACGGCAAGTCAAACACAAGAGTTTTCTAATTTGCTGTAATTTTGAAGAGTAGCTTGCGAAAATCGTCATTATGTTTAGTGCGGGAATTGTTCTCAAAGCACATAGAAAATTTTACTTTGGAGCGATCGGGTTTCGCCATTTTAGCTGGAAAACCCCATGCTAAATATGGAAACACAGACTAGTATCCGGCCGGTGACAGAGTCAGAAAGGAAGTATGACAGGTGCGCTCTGGTAGAGATTGGTAACATACCTGGTCGAGGTGTTGGTGCTGCTGTTGGTGCTGGTGTTGGTGCTGGTGTTGGTGCTGGTGTTGGTGCTGGTGTCGTCGCTGTCATAACTGTTGATTGGATACAATATGATAATATAATTATACTTTGTCATAATGTGTGGGTATAGATACAATTTAGATAAAATTTCAACAGACTGCATGGATTAACTGCCCACCTGGTCTCGAACTGCACATAGGACAGGTTTCGGCCAACCACCGGAAATGGCAATCTCCGTGCAGTCTTGGGGTTATATAGCGACTCGTTTTGAATCAATGTGAAGAATGATGAACAACAAAGATTTACTCACATTTCTTCAGTGTTCTTCAGATTTTTGGCTTGGAAGCAGTTGTTTACTGAATTTGATGGGTCATGTTAATGTTCACTCAAGCCAGCTGGGATTATGATCAGCAGGTGCTGACCCATGATAATATTATCTCCTGATTGGTGACCTAGTGTCTGGGCTACGGGGTACCTCCATATTGAGGATTACACAATTCTTTTGTCAAGAGATTCACAACACACTACTGTCCACAGATATTAACATAAGATATTAACTGTCACATCACAACAAGCAATGTCAGACAAGTTACTCAATCATTTGTAAACAATTGGTTCTTAGTAAATTTTATCAAAGAGTGCTTGATAAATATGAATATTATTTTATTGTTCATCATTCTTCACAGTGTTCAGTACACATTGCCATATTGTTTTCTTTTCTAAGATATGGACTTTATGTTTGTTGAATTTTGGTTCGAAAAAATAGATTATAAAAACCTCTACAAATTTCACATATAGTATTTCCAACATAATCTACCACGAATTATACCCCGAATGCATCAATGGGTTTGGTTACTGTGATCAATAATAAAAGTGAACATAATCCTTTATTTTTACGCTATCGAATTTGGGTTAAGGAAAGTCCTTAACAGAAATGTTTTTTTTTAACAATGAAGTACCGATACATTGTATATATGTTAATACAAATTTGATCAACATACCATCACCAAATTCCTAAGCCCAGTTATAGATAAAACGCTAGTATATCAACCATATTTCACTGATTTTAAAATAATATAGACAGCTACACGGGAAAAGGTAAACATACATTTAAATGTATTTTTTCCATATAACACGTTTGCCCTCCTTTCTATTCAGATGTCATACATATCAAACCATCTATCATTGTCACCCCCTTCTCAGTTTCTATCTTATATACAATATGCACTCTTATGACTAATGTGTAGGTTTTCTACACACAGTGTGTAGCCCTGCTACACAATCATTATTCATTTTTGATCTTAAACATATTTGTGTAGTATATGTGTAGTTTTATGTACGTACACAAATTGTGTAACAATTTCTACACAATAAATGGGTCAATTTATACACATTTATACACACTGGTGTGCATAAAATCAACACATATGCCTTACACATTTTGTGTAGATTCTTACACATATATATCGTAGACAAGAATGTAGGTTCAGTTTTCCGAACTGTGGGTATATAGTATTGATGACAGATGGAGATTTATATGTTAAAACTTTCATGGCGTACGATGGTACGTAATATTTTGCTATGTCATGTGTGAGTTCTCGTTTTAAATGAACAAACCAGGGTCGTGGCGTGGTTGCACAATATTAGTATTACGTATTACAACAATCATATAAACATGTGTAAGAGCAGTATTCTTCATGAAAGTTTTAACAAATAAATCCTTATATATCATTAATACTATACCCACAAGTCGGAATTCTGAACTTACATTCCTTTTCTATGATCGCTGTAGATTGTATTCCAAAAAATATACTGAAACAATATGGCCGTCATGTAGCAGACTATGAAACTGAAGGCACGCAATGCGCATGCTCTACGTTCTTACACAATTGTGTGTAATAAAATATACACATTATGTGTAGAACGGCACTTGGTCAATGTATTGGTATGTAATACTACACATTGCTATGTGTATTAACCGGGTTTACACATTTGATGTGTAATCGTTTCTACACATTAGTTATAAGAGTGTGATGTTTGTTATATCACCTACATGGCTATATATTTCAATTGATCCAATAATAATGATATAAACATAATTTGACACTGAACACCTATTCTATATATTGAACAATTAAAGCAATCCAAAGTGTTCAAATCTCAAATTAAAGGTGGTCCGATATCTGAAAAGTTGGTCCGATATTTGACACCAAATAGTCCCAAATTCTTAAGCGAAATTGCAACTTAAAAGTAAACTGACATTATACTTGCTGTTATCCCTATGCCACAGGGAAGTATATACCTAGTATACCTACATGAATATATATTTCAGTTTGAAAATGTGGTCCGATATTTGACACCAAAAATGACATTATACTTGCTATCATCCCTATCCCTATGCCACCGGCATAGCAAAATCAACGAAAAAAATACATCAGTTTTATGTTGAAAACGAGAACAAGATTGTATAAGATTTTAACTGAGAACGCTCTTTATTATCTTCGTCTTTTGGGAAAGCAAAGAATAGACGCTCTTTATCAGTGTCGATCATTTCGGATTTTTTTCTTGGCACAAATTCAAAATATGTTAAAACTTTCGCTTTGAAAGTCGATATCTGATAATCAAAACCTCTTATTAATGATCTCATGTGTACGATATAAGACTTTTCTGGAATAGAAATATGCATATCAGTACATGATATATTCTTCGACTTATTTTGATCTATGGAAGCCGATAGAAGCCAGAGATTATATTAATGTTTAAGATTACATGTCCCTTTAACAAGAAGCTTAGTCCTTTATGTACTAAATGGATCCCCCGTCAGTTATAACAGTATATATTGGAATGGTATATTATTTATTTGGATGTATAATCAGAAATAATGAGACGCCAGACAAAGGAAAATATAATAGAATACAAGTGAAAATAGACACCTTTTGCATTTTGAACGACAACAGATAATTATTACGAATAGCTTCTTTTTTCTCTCGCAGAATTGACGACTACGTGCTTGCTACTAACAGTAAGGGGATTACGTGTCGTGATTATTTTGTACTTTATTATACTGTCATCTGGCCATAGCTTAGCGCATTGTGTTTCGCAACCGTCTCGTGTTTCACGACCGCAAATTAAATGATTGCCACTAATAGGTAAAATTAAGGTCACATGGCGATCACAATTTGAGGACATAATAATCTCAGAGTGATCTCCCATGTCGGGGGGCCGAGAAACGATCGCGAACTTATTATTACTTGCGCCAGTCCATGCTGGACGCAAGTAATATTTTCGATCCGGATCTTTGTCTGTTTATCTGTTTGTCCTTCCGCGAATATGTTACGTCATACCGGAAGTACATACTGTAAATAATACACACGCTAATATGAAATGGTTGCATCAATTGTAATTTAAATCCACATATATTATTAATTTGCATCGTTATCTGGTTTTATTTTGATAATAAATCGTTCATAAATGAACAATTTTGAATGATTTCTTCCTGGAAACCGACCAACACGTCATGACGTCACGACGCACATCAGGACGTCTCGAGCTACATGGTCGGGCAAAACACCAGACATGACTGCGTCGATGTCCAGACAGCTGAAACTCGTATTACACGGACTGGCTAAACCATTCCATCTCCCAACAACTTCGTGTTATATTATTATAAATATATATATATACTGCATGGAAACAAAAGTGGGCAATAGTACACGGTAAAGTTTTTCAGTATACTGCCCATTAGAATTCTATTTTATGTAACTTGAAACTCGAGGAAATGAGTTAAGATCAAGTATAAAAAATGCGTGCGGAATCGTTCTTTTTTTTCGCAGAGACAGTGAGGTGCCAACATATTTCTAGAAAGTTCAAAACATTTACGAAAGATCCTGGTGCATATAAATCATGTCCGGCCAAACAGTCAAACGCGTGGTTCAATTGAAAAACAATTGCACTGAAAAATGTGAATGTGGAAACATGGATTATTAAAATGCCTTATTAATTAACTGGGGAAACAAGCTTTCTCATTCTCAACGCAATAGGCATTTTGATGGTATGTTCCAGAAGATTGTAGATCAGTTGCTAATGAGGGAACGTTCCCATTGACACAATGTTAATCAAAGACTAGCCAAATGTTCAGATTATAAGTTCAATAAACGGCGTATTATCTGAATATTTATTCAGCAAAGAAAGGGCAGATAATCTTTTCCATTCTGGTTTCTGCATGCCACCTATTTTTGGTTTACATAACTATGTTAATGCATCTTAATTTCTTAACGTATTATAATGTATTGTTTTGTTAATACTATTCTCACACTTTTTGTGTATATATACTGTTAACCATTGTATTATATCAAACTGTCCTCATGTGGATGATGTTTTTGCCCATACACCATGATCATCATGATGTAGTATAATAATAAAACATGCTTAGACTTACCTCTTTCTATCTGCAGAACTGACAGGCAAACAAGGAAAACGGTTATCAGCAGATTCATGTCTATTGGTGAATTTTGGCTGCGATATATTATCTATGCTATTCACCCGTGGTCTTTCACGCAAAATACTCCGGTCAAATCTATTCGATGATGCCTTTAATACCAATCACTTTTATTTTTATTGTAAAACCTAATATCATAAGTCAAAAGTCACTAACGAGCAAGGCCAATTAAAAAGTAATTAAACGTCACACCTAAGATTTTTTGTCAATAAAAAACAGTATTTTTGGGGGGAATAAAATAGTTTGAATGATCAACATGTTGACCAACTATTCACATTGGCCTTCAATCATAGCATCCGTTGTTTACGCCATCCGGACATGAGAGGGCATATAAATGTTCGTTCGTGCCTAATTTGGGCCTCGACCATACTCATTCGATGTCAATAGTTTAGCTGTTAAAACGGCACTGCCTTTACCCCGATTAAGTTTGTGTTCACTAATCTGGTCGTTGAAGCATTATTGGACAAAGAACAAATTGTTGACAAGCTGTTTTTGGTGTAATTTTGTCAGGCAGCATCGGGGGAACAACATATCCAAAATCCGCTAAAATCCGCTTTGGGGAAATTTTCCAGAGCATTTTGAAAAAACTTGTCCAATGTGCGGTTTTTATTTATGATTTGCCATTCCTTATGGGATACAGACTTGAATGGCATTTGAATTAAAGTTATACAGATGGCAGGAACATGCATCATAAACAAATTATTATTGTTATCATGACAGACGTTTGTCATTTCGTGTACAATTCGATTGTCAAAATTCAAAATGGCGACCGAAAGTGGTAAAATTGGACAATTTCACTAAATTTCACCAGATCGTTTCCATTTATAAGAAATTTGGTTTGAATGGTCATTTGTGCCAACATATACCATTTTAAATCAATGTCTGATAATTGTGAGCCATATCACGACAATTGGGAATTTGGGCCCTTCAATGTCCCTCAAATTCGAAACAGATGTACTAAATTTCGAAGAAATATCAATTATTATATTAATGCCCATCGAACACACCAGTGTACTGAATGCTCATTAGATGTCAGATAGAACCACTAGTGTCCATTTTAGCAAAAATGAGACCACCACTTCCCAAAATAGGGACAAAATGGCTACCGAAAGTAGTAGAGTTGGGAACTTTTCTCTAAAGTTCACCAGATTGTTTCCATCTAGACGAAAACAAATTATGCTGTAACGGCTGGCACCACAGTAAATGATGCCGGATCCTAATCCGATAATAATGAGCTATATACCGAGAATTTGTCTCTACGGTGTCCCAAAATGGCGGCGAAAAAAAAATGCGATCGAAAGTAAAAAATTTAAATGTCATTGATTTGTAACAATATCTTCTTATATTGAATATAATTTGATGAGTGTCCAAAGCAACCAAACTAGTATCGAAATACATCAAATGAGTGTCCAAAATAACTTACGGGCGTCCTAAACCATCTAAGGAGCGTGAAACCACACAACGGGTGTCTCAACCACCTTCTTAATAATTAATCGGTGAGTGTCCCAGTCCATAGAATGGGCGTCCCAAATCAGTCAACTGGCGTCCCAAAACCACATATTATGTAACACAATCCACCCAAATAGTGTCACAAACAATCCAGATAGTACCCCAACCAGTCCAATGTGTGTTCCATACCATCCAAAGATTGTCATATGTCACCCATGGAGTGTCCCAATTCATGCATGTGGTGTCCCAGACCACACAAATGGGTGTCTCAAACAATAAAATGTGTACCACAAACCATCCAATGTGTGCCCCAAACCAACATATGAGTGTCCATAATCATCCAATGAGTGTCCCAAGCCACACGATGATTGCCTCAAACCACCAGGGGAGTCTAAAACGCCCAACTGGTGGCTCAAAATACCCACTGAATGTCCCACATCATCTAATGAGTGTCCCAAACTACTAGTAGTGTACAAAACCATGCACCCCTCAAATATATCAAACCACGTTTTGGTAAACTCATTTGATGGTTTGATAAACTTACTCGATTGTGTTTTGTACACTATTGCAGATGTATTGAGATGACAGGTGGTAGTTGGTGTGTAACACCTGTCCAGTTGGGTTGATATGGAACTCATTGTGTGATTCGTGATGCTAGTGTTATGGTTTGGGTCACCCGTTGGGTGATTTGTGACTTCAATTGAATGGTTTTGGGGCATCAATTGGGTGGTTTGTTCACATTGGTTGGTTTGGGACACTCGCTATAGATTTTAGACACTGATTATGCCGATTGGGACACTATAGTTGAATGGACAGTTGTATGGTGTATGCCATATGACACTCCCCGGATGTCTTGGGACACTATAGTTGTGTGGCATGGGGGACATATTGGATGCCTGTCACTCGTGTGGTTTCGGACACCCGGTGGGTGGTTTGGTTGCACCCATTGTTTGGTTTGGGGCACCGATTGAGTGGTTTGACACACTCGATGGGTGCTCATTGTATAGTTTGTTATATTCATTTGATGGTTATGGACACTCATTGCATAGTTTTGGATGGTTTGGGACACACCTACGTGGTTTCGAACATCGGTTGCAAAGTCTGGAGCACTACCGGTGTGGTTTGGAAACATTCGTTAAATGGATTGGGTCCCTAATCAGGTCGATTGAGATACTCATTTGGTGGTTTGGAATACGAGATCCATGGACTATATGTGTAGGTTATGACAACAGTTGAGTATCGTTTGGGGCAATAACTACCTCAGTCTACACCAGGCTGTGTGGTTCGTGAATCTCGTTTGGTGGATTGGGACACCCCTTCGATGGTTTGGGACAATATTTAGATTTGGGGCGCCCGTCGAATGGGTTGGGATACTCACATTTGTTTTTTTTATACTAGATGGGTTTTGTAATTCTGTATATGGTTTGGCGCACTCGTTAGGTGATTTGGGACATTCATTTGATGTATCATGAAACTAGTTGGTGGCTTTGGAAACTCGTTTGGTGGCATATATGACTACATATTAGCTGTACATTTGTTCGATATCGTAAAATTTAGTAAAAGAAATAAAAACACGTTCACTTTCGACTGCCATTTTCGCTTCATTTTAAAACTTTTTAGACACCGAATTGTCAAATCCTCGGGATAGTACTTATTATAAGGGATTAGTATTCGCCATTTTATAGTTTTAGAGTCAAATGATGCACGCAATGGTATGCATATGCTTTTGCAACAAGAATAATGCTTGCAGGTTTCCGTCACATCAATATATTTAGAGGACATTGAAGTGATTGGTTGTACACTCCGAGAAATGGCCGCCATATTGCCTGGTACATACACAGCGTCAAAATAGTTTGAGCAGACATTCTTACGGGGAAAAAAATGGATCAAGTTTAATACTGGGGCCCCTGTCTGCGTGGTGCACGTTGGCCGACCTGCTTCCCGGACAAAAATTTAATTTTCACAATTTTCGTACATATTTTCTTCATTTTTATCCAAAATTAACGACTTTCCCTTCATGAAACGCATGATAATTTTAGATATGTTGTTATTTGGTCACATTTGGCAGTCAGGGTACTCGACTGAGCGTTATGGTTGGCAGATTTGTTTATTAACAAAATACCAATGTTCACCATTTTTGTTTACATATGCCAGGGTTTTGACCCAAAAATTACGACTTTCCCGTTCTGAAATTTATGGGGATTTTTGGAATGTTATTATATGAGTATGTTCACAGTCAAAAGCACTAAAAGTCATTGCATAGCAAATTTGTGCACGGTTGGGCGTTTCTTTCCATCGGTTTGACTGGACTGGTAATGAATTGCAAAATTGACAGACAAAAAAGCCATAAATAGGACCCTATTTCAAAGATATGTAGAAAATTCCCCACAAAGGTAATTTTGGATATATTGTTCCCCATATTATGCCCAACAAAATAACACAAAAAACTGCTTGTTACCAATTTAATATAGGTTCACCTTAAAATCCGAGTCTCAACCAGAAAATTAAAATTTTCACTATTTTTTGTTTACACATTCCTGACTTTTGACCCAAAAAATGACGACTTTCCCACCCTGGGATTCATGGTGAGTTTGGTTATGTTATTATATCGGTATAGTCACATTCAAACACACCAAAAATACATTGCATATCAATTTGTTTACGGTTGGGTGTTTCTTTCCATCAAATTGGCTGGACTAATAAGGAACAGCAAAATTGACCCCAAAAAAAGAGTCATAAATACGACCCTATTTCAAAAAGCAGTAGAAATTTTCACACAAAGCCGATTTCAGCGAATTTTGGGTATATTATTCCCCAGCTTCTGCCCGACAAAATGGCACCAACAGCTTGTCAACAATTTGTTCTAGGTTCACCTCAAACTCGAGTCTCAACGACCAGACTACACTATTCACACGGCTAAGCGACACCACGCACGTCGACTTGTCATAATGCTATTTTTCTAACGCACGCATGTTCTCACTGGTTGTATTCACCTTTGCTGAAACCAAATAATCCGATCGGGAATCTAACTATTGTATATATTTGTACTATTTATGCCGGATCGCTTCAATTTGTAATCCCTAAACGATATATACATGTAGCGTATTTGATCTTATACCCGTTTAATGTGAAGCGTACTATAGATTAGCACGGCATACCAGAAATATATTTTTTATTTCCTCCAATAATGAAGAGCTCACAAAGATACACATGTAAAATATATATATACATCAGTTGAAAAAAGGAACACATACAAGACGAAGCATAATGGTAGAGTCATATACACATGTATGAATTAGGGAAGATTGGGACGAGGCAACACATACTATGTATAATATGTATATAATTCCAAAATCGCACATAAAACCAGACGTACGTCATATTAGCAGCATTCATGCAGATCGATATATATGGACGTGTATACGCATCAACTTGTATATACAATTCAATTCAGTTAATTTATTTCTCACTCCCTTAATAATGGTATGGAGATAATTATATGTGTACAATATTTACATATATACATGTGGTCAACATGGTTTATCTAGAACATAACAGTGTTATATACAAGACATATGATCAGATATACATGTAACATCTCTGTAATATACACATTTATGATATCATTGAACCAATGGGTACACATAACAGCATGCACGCCCTCTCACACGCTGTCCCCCGCAAATACGTGCATGTAGAGGAACATACACAACCAAATACCCGGCACACCAACCCCAGTGCCACACGCTGGCACTGCACATCCTCACCCTCACTTACACCCTCCCCTCCATTCGCATGCACATTAATGCCGGATCGCTTCAAGTTTTATCTTGGGCAGTAAGAAGTCTAAACTGCAAATAATCCCTAAACGATACAGCGTATTTGATCTTACCCGGGTTAGTGTGGAGTGTACCTTAGATTAGCACCGCATACCAGAAACACCGTGGATTAACTCGTCATCTCCAGTTAAAATCGCAAGGTTAATGTCGAAACTGAACTGACTATTTTACCGTTACGCAATAACAGCCGTTGATATTCGGGTTATGGGCACGTGCGGCGTTCGTTGCAGAAATATATATTCATATTTGTTCAAATCGCCATCAACAGAAGGAATATTAAAATATATATAGTTTTGTTCATATGCCAAACATATGGAGCCCCGCAGATGACATGCGGAGAAATTTGTTTTTACAATTCGTGCGCACGAATTGCAATTCGTGGGAACGGACTCAGTTCATGGGAACGGACTCAGTTCGTGCGCACGAATTGCAATTCGTCGCCACGGACTCAGTTCGTGGGAACGGACTCAGTTCGTGCGCACGAATTGCATTTCGTGGCCACGGACTCAGTTCGTGGGAACGGACCCAGTTCGTGGGAACGGACTCAATTCGTCCGCACGAATTGTTATTCGTGGGAACGAATAGTTGGTATAATTGTTGTTAATTCCATTTTCCCGTGTCATTGTGGGACAACAAAGTGATTAACTAGATCGAAATGATCGCACCAACTGAGATGAATAACTGACTCGAATATGGCCACGAATTTGCAATTCCTGCGCACGAACTGGGTCCGTTTCCACGAACTGAGTCCGTTCCCACGAACTGAGTCCGTTCCCATGCATGCACGAACTGAGTCCGTGGCCACGAATTGCAATTCCTGCGCACGAACTGAGTCCGTTTCCACGAACTGAGTCCGTTCCCACGAACTGAGTCCGTTCCCATGCACGAACTGAGTCCGTGGCCACGAATTGCAATTCCTGCGCACGAACTGAGTCCGTTCCAACGAACTGAGTCCGTGGCCACGAATTGCAATTCGTGCGCACGAACTGAGTCCGTTCCCACGAACTGAGTCCGTGCGCACGAATTGCAATATTTTGTTTCTCCGCATGTCACCTGCGGGGCTCCATACAAACATAATCAGCGCGTAAATAGTATATTGTCGCCAAGACGTACGAAAATGTACGCAAACAAGAGCCTGCTCGTGTTACAGAAGTTGTGCTTCTGTTTAAATATCACAGCGCAATTATATTGGCTAATTACGCACACATGATATAAACGCTCTTTATTATTTCCATATCAGGAAAACAGTAACAAATAACGCTCTTTATGTTTACCATATCCGGATCTAAACAAAAGCCAGGTAACGTAACGTTTTTTGCTTTTGTTTACATAACAAAGGAAACAAAATTGACAACAACCTACTGCTTATGCCATATTTCTGATTGGTATAAGAATAAAGTCTATCTATATCTTACTATTATTTCTGTTTATGGCGGTTTTTGACGGAGGTGAATATTTTAACAGCACACCCACCGCCAACGCCGCCCGTATCTTTAACACCACAATATTTGTGTTTAAAATTGAACTGGACATTTTGCAGTTACGTAATAACAGCCGTTGATGTTAGGTATTCAGCGCTTCGATTAGAGGCTAATGTCTTCTGATTCGTAGCCGAAGTAATTCACCCCAGTGATCTGAGGAATATGACTCCGGTTTAGGCTCAGTCAACAGACTTACTGGTTTATTTTACAGGTCACACATGCAATCGGAATACCATCGTCATTCATATGCCGGCGCTTGCAGCATATAGCAATTCTCAGTCAGATTTGCGTGATAAGAAAACATGCAATCAGAATGCCCAAGAATTATTTTACAAGATTTAATCACGTATATTTGGAAAATATATTGTATATATATGCAAGTCATGTTATTGCAGGCACAATATTGAAATGCTGGCAAGTTAGAGGTTCATATCGGCACTTCTGTGTGGGCGCGGCCCTCGCCCGCGCGTGTGTGGGTTTTCATGCGAACACATCCTATTGTTCTGGTCACTAAAAATCACCCGGACGCCCCCGGGACGGTCCGGGCTGGTTCACTTCAATCGTGACAAACATATCGGCGATGTCGGCATTTCGAGTGTTAATAGCCTACAATGTCTTTGTTCGGAGATTCGCACTTGTTTCTTTATGCATGCATATAGTCGACGGTAGTTCCGTTAAATACATGTATATGTGTGGGGTTCTTATCGGTACGATGCGACATATGGGGGTCCAGTCTGCAAGTCATAAACACATCGACTTCGCCCTAAGCAAAGGTTATCGATAGCTCTTTTCGGCCATCTTTAGCCTCGGTGCCGTGGGACCCTCGGTCGAGAACGAAACACAAGCGCCTCGTCATTGCAGACACCATCTTAAAATTATGGCAAGTTGGCAAGTACCAACCGTACGTGAGTGGGTTTTCATGAGATTTCGGACTGTTTTGGTCTCTAAAATCCCGCATACATGTATATATACACCATGCAGGGGGCCAGCCTGGGCTGATCCGGATCCGAGCTGCTCCGGGCTGGTCCCAGCGGTTTTAGTCACACCGGTAACTAAACGAACAGTTTCAATATTAATATCACCCTTTGGGCGAAATATTATGTCCATGGTCCGGTTTAATGACTTACCACGCAAAAGAAACAGGAAAATTACTTGCAATAACCACTATTTGGATGAATGGCACATGGAACGCAAAACGCCTCAAAAATATTTACCAGGTTTTTGTCGAAATACTCGAAACAAGTACATGTCTGTACAAACTATCGTAATTAACAGCGCTTTCTATCATATGCTGAATGCTTTGAATGAGAAACGGAGACATGGACGCGCTTGAACTATTTTAATTCTGAATATGATTTTATTTTAATGATTTGACCTTTTCTATGGAATCCTATTAGGGCCACTTGCTAATGGCGCTTTCGGCGCGCGCCGAAAGCGCCGAAAGCGACAAAATATGCGCCGTTAGTAACGCGCCGAAAGCGCCGAAAACGACAAATAGTGCGCCGAAACGACAAAAAGTGCGCACTTTTTGTCGCTTCCGGCGCGCGCCATTAGGGAGTGGACCTAATAGTATGCCTAATGGCGCTTTCGGCGCGCGCCGAAAGCGACAAATAGTGCGCCATTAGTAACGCGCCGAAAGCGACAAAATGTGCGTTACGGCGCACATTTTGTCGCTTTCGGCGCGCCGAAACATGCGCTAATATCGCACATTTTGTCGCTTTCGGCGACAAAAGGTGCGCCGAAAGCGACAAATAGTGCGCCGTAACGGCGCATATTTTGTCGCTTTCGGCGCGTTACTAATGGCGCACTTTTTGTCGCTTTCGGCGCGCGCCGAAAGCGCCATTAGCAAGTGGCCCTAATAGGATTCCATAATTAAGTATGTGATCACCCCAGCAGGGGTGCCAGAAGAGGGGGGCAGAGGGGGCAGCTGACCCCCTGCCCTTGACCAAGGGGGGCGAGCGGGGGCAGGACTTGCCATTTTTCTGGAGACAGAAAATGCTTTTTGTGTGTTTAATCTCGTGTTTTTATAGCAAAATGTGACTTTTTTGGTCCAAATACCACCAATTTCACAAGGAATATTAATTTTTGTCAATGTTATCACAAAACGGCCATAAAAGCCGACAAATACCTTTAAAATAGGGATTTTTGCCACAATGAATTTATGGTTATTTTTCCGAGTTTGCGGAGAAAATGCCCTTTTTTTTGCAGAAAAGTGCCCTTTTTGTAGGCTCTGCCCCCTGCCCTTGGATGCTTCCGGCGCCCCTGCACCCCAGTGCAGATCGGACATGGCCATATGTACAATGTATAGGCCTATGTATCAATTTTAAAAGGGAGGGGCTGAAATTTGCTGTAGATAGACCTCTAAATGCTATAATTTGTCATTATTCAGATTTAAAATTATTGTGGCCGTGTGGTCCTGGTCCCTCCTTTGTGGGCAGTTAAAGGTACTCAATCCGATGAGACGGTCCTAAGTTTGCATAACTCCATTTGCACCCGCCCCTTGCGCCATAAACCATAGTTCTATATTCCCGGTAATGAGACCATTCAGAAATTGTTTTTACCTGAAAAATTGCATAAATCCTAACATCTAGTGGTCTAACTCCAGACAAATGCGCACGACTACGGACAAGAGACCAGGACACACCGGGCTGACCATGGTTGTTCGCCCCGGTGTGAGAAAATTTTGAAAACTATACAAGAAAATCGCACTTCCTAGCATCCAGACTGACCATGGCCTCAACTGACTGATGACAATTTCAGTCCACAAGTTTGACCAAATGTAGTAAAATATTGTTTTGTTAAACTAATTAGCAGTTTTGTATTGGCCACGGGTGAGGGACAATGACACACCGGGTGGACCATGCATGGTTCTGCCCTGTGTGCGAAAATTTTGAAATCTGAACAAGAAAATCGCAAAATCCTCACATCTAGACTAGAGCCTCAAGCCAGGAGAACCGTCGCCATGAAAGCTCGTGAAACAGAGTCGGAGACCACATTGTCGGGCAGAATCGGAGACCACCTTGTCGGACAGTTCTAATCGGAGATCACCTTGGAATGTCCAAATGGACCCCACTTAAACCAGGACAAATTCACGTAAAACCAATTGCCAAACTTTCTGCAGGTCGATATTTTCAGAACTGTCACCTCGGGGTACAGCCCTAATAAAATGTTTGTCAATTTCACTCCATGCAAATCCAGGCCTAGATTTAAAAATAAATGATCAGCTTTCAAATGTACTTAATCCGATCAGACGGTCCCCATACCACCAAGATACAACAATATTTCTTCAAAATACACGTAAATTATCACAATCGATGTATTTCTACAAAATAATGATAACCACTACCAACTACATGTATGGTATCAATTTTCTCAAAACTTTTTATTTGTTCAACAAAATATGTCCGTATTATTACTAAAGTACCACTAGATTTTAGAGTTATCCATCTTCATCCGCAAATTGTCCAGTAACTTAGGACCGTCTGATCGGATTGAGTACCTTTAACTGCCCACAAAGGAGGGACCAGGACCACACGGCCACAATAATTTTAAATCTGAATAATGACAAATTATAGCATTTAGAGGTCTATCTACAGCAAATTTCAGCCCCTCCCTTTTAAAATTGATACATAGGCCTATACATTGTACATGTGGCCATGTCCGATCTGCACTGGGGTGCAGGGGCACCAGAAGCATCCAAGGGCAGGGGGCAGAGCCTACAAAAAGGGCACTTTTCTGCAAAAAAGGGCATTTTCTCCGCAAACTCGGAAAAATAACCATAAATTCATTGTTGCAAAAATCCCTATTTTAAAGGTATTTGTCGGCTTTTATGGCCGTTTTGTGATAAAATTGACAAAAAATTAATATTCCTTGTGAAATTGGTGGTATTTGGACCAAAAAATGCACATTTTGCTATAAAAACACGAGATTAAACACACAAAAAGCATTTTCTGTCTCCAGAAAAAGGGCAAGTCCTGCCCCCGCTCGCCCCCCTTGGTCAAGGGCAGGGGGTCAGCTGCCCCCTCTGCCCCCCTCTTCTGGCACCCCTGCTGGGGTGATCACATACTTAATTGTACATGCGCTAATGGCGCATATTTTGTCGCTTTCGGCGCACCGCGCTAATGGCGCACCGCGCCGAATGCACTAATGGCGCACCGCGCCGAATGCCCTAATGGCGCATATTTTGTCGCTTTCGGCGCATCACGCTAATGGCGCACCGCGCCGAATGCGCTAATGGCGCACCGCGCCGAATGCGCCGAAAGCGCCGAAAGCGACAAAAAGTGCGCTGTAACGGCGCATATTTTGTCGCTTTCGGCGCTTTCGGCGCGCGCCGAAATAACGCTAATGGCGCACATTTTGTCGCTTTCGGCGCTTTCGGCGCGTTACTAATGGCGCACTTTTTGTGCCGAAAGCTATGGAATCCTATTAGGGCCACTTCCTAATGGCGCTTTCGGCGCGCGCCGAAAGCGACAAAAAGGGCGCCATTAGTAACGCGCCGAAAGCGCCGAAAGCGACAAAATATGTATGGAATCCTATTAGGGCCACTTGCTAATGGCGCACTTTTTGTCGCTTTCGGCGCTTTCGGCGCGCGCCGAAACATACCCTAATGGCGCACTTTTTGTCGCTTCCGGCGCGCGCCATTAGGGAGTGGACCTAATAGTATGCTATAGTATGCCTAATGGCGCTTTCGGCGCGCGCCGAAAGTGACAAAAAGTGCGCCATTAGTAACGCGCCGAAACATGCACTAAAATCGCACATCGCCGAAAGCACCGAAATCAACAAAAAGTGCGCCGAAAGCGACAAATATTTTGTCGCTTTCGGCGCGTTACTAATGGCGCACTTTTTGTCGCTTTCGGCGCTTTCGGCGTGGCCCTAATAGGATTCCATAAATATGCGCCGTTACGGCGCACTATTTGTCGCTTTCGGTGCACTTTTTGTCACTTTCGGCGCTTTCGGCGCTTTCGGCGCACTATTTGTCGCTTTTGGCGCGCGCGCCGAAAGCGACAAAATGTGCGATATTAGCGCATGTTTCGGCGGGCCGAAAGCGACAAAATGTGCGCCGTAACGGCGCACATTTTGTCGCTGTCGGCGCGTTACTAATGGCGCACTTTTTGTCGCTTTCGGCGCGCGCCGAAAGCGCCATTAGGCATACTATTAGGTCCACTCCCTAATGGCGCGCGCCGGAAGCGACAAAAAGTACGCCATTAGGGTATGTTTCGGCGCTTTCGGCGCTTTCGGCGCGTTACTAATGGCGCACTTTTTGTCGCTTTCGGCGCGCGCTGAAAGCGCCATTAGCAAGTGGCCCTAATAGGATTCCATACTTTTCTAATGTTTTCCGTCAAGACGGTCAAGTATGATAAACTTTGACATATCTTATTGGAATTTTATCGGCAATTGCACTCAAAAGTAATGTTTACATAACAATGGTTTCGATATGCGAAATTTCATTATTGGAGAGCCATTAATAATGAAAATAAGAACAAAATATTTTCCATGTACATTTACTTGTATGATCACAGTTATTTTACATATTGTTTTTTTTACATAAAATGCTTGCTATTTCACATGAAGGCATTGAGTCCCTTTAAATTAACCGGAGATGACGTATATTGCATATTGTAGAGCGCATATATATACCACAATGGTTTATTTGGTGTGCTTATGAAATATCATAAAGCTGCGTTTGACACATTACGACTTTCCCCAGCAGACTTTATTTTGCTACTAATCTGTGGTAAACTATGATGTATGATCAGCACACGTGATGCCGTTCAGCAGCATGCACACCTGCAAGTCGTTATATACGACTTTTTATGACGCGAAAACAGTATTTTATATAGACAAATGTGGCGCTAGTCCAACAAACTTGTCATTTTCTGATCTATATGTGATGACATACAAATATTTATATACACCTCTTGCATGGCATCCTCGGTATAAAGACGTAACTATATATGTATATTGATATCCAGGTCAGTTTGCCAGCACCCAAAATTGATGCGAGATAACCGGACAACATGTCTATAAACTATCGCTTTACTCATGTGATCTTGAAAGACAACAGGCATTTGTCAAATTGCAAATACAATACAAGCATACAGAATGGTATATACACACTACGTCAAATAAACCACAGCCATTCTTGCAGGCCACATACAATTTCTTAGTGATAGGTAGTTCACATATCAATTACAGACTCGAGGAAGTCCCCTGGATTTCTACAATGGAGTCGACCAGTTTTTCGACCTGTCGCTGAAGGATACGCCATACCCCATTAAGGGTATCAAATATCACCACTATATAATAGGAACTGTAAATTATAACATGGTTGCTATTTCGATTTTTCGATTTTGTGGCTGCGGCACAAACCCAGTTCGCAACAGATCGGATTTGACCCCTGACGACAGACATCGTGAGGGGATCATGCATGGAATCGTATTCAAAACAATCGTCTAAATACATCAGTACATTCTTGGCTTCATCACGTCATTTCACGATAAGCAGACGTGTGATGTTCGTAAACACGTATCAAGCCACTGATAACCCAAAAGGCAAAACATAAATTTATAACACTGCACCTACCCATCGATGTCCGGTCATTAAAGAACCAAAATACTCGGTATGGGGCGGAAATATATGAATACAATGATATACTGAATTCATATCAAAGTTAATAATCCAATCGCCTATGTTGATATAAGCCATTGCTAAGCTGCATGAGTCCGTCAAATTTGACCGACTGCTTCCATAAATACTATACATACCCATCGATGTCCGGCCATTAAAAACCAAAATACTCGGTATGGGCGGAAATATATGAATACAGTGATATACTGAATTGATATAAAAGTTAATAATCCAATCGCCTCTGTTGATATAAGCCATTGCTAAGCTTAGTCCGTCAAATTTGACCGACTGCTTCCATAAATGCCGATATATAATATTAACCGTTTCTTCCCATCGCTCTGAATGGTCGCCGTCGAAGTGGTCACTACCTCGAGGATATCATTACATTGCCGAGTCATAAATTTGTGAATGGCGTCATGCAGTGACAAATTAACTTATGAATTATTGCTGTTTTCTGATTTTTTTAAAAACTTTTGTGCGCGTTGAGAAAAATGGGATCTTATACCCGTACCAACTCGTGTCTAAAACAGAACTGTTTTCGCCGATAGCTTTCCAAAAAACATAAAAGGGCATTTAAACGCGCACGTACATATATATCACATTGATCCTGGTCGTATTCATAATAATCATTCATGAGACCATCTGCATTCATGCTATCGATAGTATTGCAATTAAAGAGCATACTCGTCTTTAAAAGAATCGCCTCTCTGTTCACTCTCTGGTCGCATCCCTGTTAAATCCCGACAATCTTCAAGCTGTGTTAAAATTCATCAACTGGACAACGCAGGCTGTTTTTTCACTGGTTTTATAACATACTTTGTCGGCAATAAAGACAAGGTACTCGAAACATTGCGGGACAACGTATTCATAAACGTGAAATCAGACGTTTTATTCCCATATGAGTCATCTGCCTCAATGAAATAAGATGTGATTAGGAACCATACAGGAGACCATATAACCGATAACCAAGAGCCAGCCTCGATCTAACCCGATAATCTCTGCATGGAAGGCACTACATATTACGTACCTCAAAATTTATCTCACCATGTAAATACGTTTGTATCGTCATATTGATTTCATGTGTGGTGTAATATTTTTTTGGGAGAGGGGCTTTATAAGTTGCAAATACTTGTGCCCCTATCCCTTTTATATATTAAGCAAATAAAATATGTTTCAAGTCAACCGATAAAAATACAGGGAATATGATAATGGCTGTCGATATCTACATTTTAATGAAATTCATGGTTGACAAGGATGCAGATTCACTTGGAGAGCTTATTATAGTAAAGGCGGAAAGCATACCAAAAGTGTCAGTCGCCTGTACGGGTTAATAATCTGGGGACACATTTCGGCAGCAGGTTCTCTCTTTCAGCTACAGAAAAAAACAGTCTGGATTTTATGCAATAAAAGATACCGCAGTCATACAGAGCCGTTGTTTATAATTTTAAAACTACTTAAATTCTACGATTGGAAAAAAAATCTCCCGCCGTCTTTCGAAATTTATTTAAGTATACCCCTATATCAACCATATGCAGGACAGTGCGGCAACTTGGCTATTACACTTCAAAGGACGAATTTCTCCCAAATTCTACCGATACTCATTCCCGCTTTGACCCAACACACAAAATTGCAGCTAGCAGAACCATATTTAAATCCTCCATAATTATAAATGTGCAATCAGATTATAGTAACCCAGTAAATTGTGACAACGCGGAATGCCGAGATTGTAGAAAGTAATTGGAACAATAAGTATACATGTATTGTGTGTGGGTGGTTAGATGGCTCAATCGGGTAGGGGTACGTACCACTCAAAGCTGTTTCGCCCTCCAGCGCTGGCAATAGGGGTTCAAATCCACATGTTTCCATTGTGGACTTTGTAACTCGAAATCGTTATCTGGTGGAGATGCCAGTTACTCGCCGATGACCGATGGTTGCGCACATGTTTGACGAGATTATCAGCCATTGAAATCACTGTTAGATTAGCCGTACGTGTGGGGATTTCATCCACCACTAAAACTGGCAATGTCATGATATGGCCTTAATTTCTGAAAGCGACATTAAACCGCAATCAATCAATCATGTATTCTGTGTAATTGCGCTCAAGAGACGTGTCCCCGCCACGAACCGTATAACCCTGGAACAATCACAATTTAGGGGCACAAATCCATTGACACATATTTACAGACAAATATTTAATCATAGCTGTTCGAACAAAATGGATGAATATAACACAACCCCAAAAGTATAAAAAATCTTCTCAACCATAGCTGACCTTCATGCCACAATCTAATTGTTCTCTATTGTGTATAAGGGGCGACAGGAAGACGGCATGTATTGGCCATGCCGCTCCTGTGCAAATTTTCAGGACATATTATTATGTTATTGTATTATAATTTGTGCTAATAAACAATCCATATCCAATCCAAAACAATCCAGTCGCCCACCAATCTCGTGGGTATGATCAACAACAATGATGACGTCATTGGCCCTGTAAATCCACCACTAAAATTTTACGAGACATTTATATAAGCAAAACTGAAAATGAAACATTACATTGAAACAGTTGGAATTACGATTATACAGAATTGAAGAAAAACTTCGAATAACTGAAGATGTTGGTCAGTTGATATCAGATGTTGCTCGGATAGACGCCAAAATTAAACAACTATATAGACAATAAACCTGAACAGGAACGCGTACAAGATGATAAATACACTGGGGTGAAGAAAGTCAAATATCCGATGAAATATCCGATATCAAACGTGATATGTGCAATAAAGTACAAGGACTCGACGAATTTGACAAGAAACAAAAGAGTTTTGAGGGACAGATTGCAACACTAAGGAACATAGCAAACAAGAAAGAAAAAAACACATGTTCAACCAACCCACTCGTGCGACAAAATGATGAACGAAACAATAACACATAACGTTAACATGATGAAAGAGGAATTTCGAAACTTTAGGACTATACGGTGACAATTAATCATCAAGGAATCGTGGAGTGCTTGGGAAACTCGATGGGAGAAGTTACAGCGACACATTTCAGAAACATTGAATGCGACGATGAATTATGCGGAAGCTTTATACAACAAAGATAATAAATCTGAGACGAATTCGCATTACAGTGAACCAAATGACATATAAATTATATAAGCTATGAATCAACTGTTCCGGTGAACGAAAATAGGTATACGCGTCCACAACCTATAGGTATATAGACATGCCGCAAATAACTACGCGGATTCAATGATGCCGTCACCATTGACGATATCAAGAAACGTCCTATATTTAAGAATGTGGTTTCACTGTTAACCCTTTACCCAACAAACCGGCCAAAAAGCGGCCAAATAAAGCTGCAACAGCCTAAATTATCTTGGGTCCGTCTCAATAAAACCATACAAATATGGATATCATTGGAACCGGCTCATTGACCACATTGTGATGGTTACAGTTATGCCTTGTGCCAATGCATTCTCTTATATATGCGAATCGACCATAGGTCGCCTCGCATATATAAGAGAATGCATTGGCCTAAAACAAATCTTTTTTTAACACTTTTTACCATTTTTTCTTACATTCTTTAACAATTTTATAATTTGTAATGTGTTAAGCCAATGCATTCTCTTATATATGCGAGGCGACCTATGGTCGACTCGCATATATAAGAGAATGCATTGGCACAGGGCCCTTCTGTTGGGTAAAGGGTTAAGATGTTGAGAGGTAATTCTGCTCGCGCTAGTGTTAACTTGTGACGCGGACCTTGGTTATGTCCTTTCACCACAGTTTTGGCGACGATGAGCAAAATGTACATTTATCAACTCTAAAATTAACGCAAGAATTATGGTAACATTACACAAGCTTTGCGAATTTGTGAGAAATGTACCAACCGATCTGTTTCACCGCTCACCTTATCTCTTTTAAATGTCTGATTTTATCCAATATTCACTATGCTTCATACTATGACATCGTCTATTCTGTATACATATTTATCACATCATTAACCAACAAAACCAGTTTCATAATTATTGGTAAGACACACGTGTAATATTAGCGCGTGTGATGACGTCACGCCATTATTTAAATGTTTGTGATCGCTGAAGTTTATGATTCTTGTTTTCGATGAATACTTCGCGTCGCTTCGCGTTTATTTGATAATGTGATAAAAGGTATCTCAAACTCGTTCTATTTTATACGTAATTTATCAACCTCGTCCACTAAATTCTATTTAAGCCTCGGTAAACCTCGGTTGATAAAGTCCGTATAAAATAGAAACTCATGTGAGATCCTCTATTTATATGATTGCCAACCTGTATTAATTGTCACCAACGGCTGGAGACTATACGTTCTCAATGTATTGTTGTACCTCTCATACGATAAACATCTGAATCTGAATATGTTGGTTGTGGGTACACAAATACAACAATTGAATCAATCGTACTATGTGTATGTAGTGGACAAATATGATATGTATAAAATTTTCCAAAAAAAAATATAAAAAAAATTCCCAGCATATATCCCCTGCATATCCAGTGATATTTAATTCCCCCCTCCTGCAAGCTATTACATTAACCAAACATGTGTTTTTGCTATTTTGGCTGTAATACATTCTAAGCTGATAACATTTCAGGACAGTGAACTCAATCTTCACTTTCGAGTCACTGTTGACATTTTGTAGATATATCCATGACATATCAGTTGTTAAGACGTCTTAGTTACATCAGGACACATTTATTCATGTAAAATTTTAAATTATCTCGAAGGATATTTCCAAATAGTGTCGGAATGGAAGTTTTTCACCTCACCGTCCCACATGCAACATGCCATAGCTTAATATCATCTCCACTATGAGGTCCCAGTAACATAAATATGGTGTTTTTGCAGTTATAATATGTTTTAAACTGTTACAAATGTAAAATATGGGCACAAAGGGTCATTAGTAAAATATTTGCATGAGTTTGTAACAAAATGCGTTTTTTGCCTCTTGGACCACCTACCCCGGCATACCTTCCTTAAAATGTTTTACTACCACCCCCATGAGTATTTCAGAGCTTGTGTACCACTAGATGTCATGACGTTTTATTACGTTAGGTCACCTAGCTTGATATATGTAAATCTCATAAATTTTCCGCGTGAATGGTGACGTGGCGTTTGTGTAAGCTATGCCGACTGCACCAGAGGCGTTTTGTTTATTTATTGTGTAGTTCTGAATTCAAATATGACAAAAAATGATATATTGGAAATAATTTTGCTTTGACTAGAAAACTGATGTGAAATACTGCTGCGCATCAAAGGAAACGCACAAGTGCCGCTTAGGTTAATGGGACAGAAATGGGAACTCCATAAAGATAGTGCATGTGTTTAAAGGTACACAATCCGATTCGATGGTCCACGTATCATCAGATTCCAACAGCAACAACGACAACGACAACGACGACGACGACGACGACGACGACAACGACGACAACAACAACAACAACAACAACAACAACATTTCTTCAAAAGACGCTTAAGTTATCAGAATCGATTAATTACCAAAAAATATTGCTAACTACTGTCAACTCCAGAATAATATATATAAAAATTTTGTTCAACGCAAGTTGGTATCGAGAGTATGTTGGCCGGCTCGTCGAATATTTGCTCGGCCGCCAAATATTACAGGTGGTGAAAAATAATAGATTTCTAAAATCGATATTTGATAACTCTGAGCTTTGGTGGGTGGGTTCCTCGTCTCGACAAATATGTTTACCACCACTGCCCCCCCCCCCGAAGCCAAATAAATATTTAGGAGCGTTAGTTCAGATTATGTATCTTTAATAAATGATGAATTGTATGACTAAACTGCGAACCTTCCTCGCGAATCCAGCGATGGATGGACTCATGCATGTAGGCAAACATTTCTTAATGCGGAGTGTCGATCTCACGGTGGGGAATCACGTGATTTCGAGGTTGGTGAGTACCACGCATTCAAAATATACAAACGCACAAAAACATAATATATGAGGAACTGACACAAAACATAGCATTTTGACTGTTATGGGCATGTGCTTGTTTATTTTAAAAACAAGTTGATACCTTATTTGTTCGGAAATACTCGGTGGTTTTCTGTAACATTCTGACCAAAGGTGCCAGGCGGAGGTTCGTGGAATACACAAGTCCATACATCTAGGAGAATCCTTCGACTGACAACTTTGGTCAGAATGTTAGAACAAACAACTGTGAGTTTGTACACAAATGAGGTATCAGCTTGTTTGAAAAATAGTATATCATATGCTCGTAGCTGCCAAAATACTATGTAATATATCATTATCCTAGTTTATTACCCTTTTCATCGTTTCTGGTCGTGTTGCGAACGCCTCCGCCATTTTGAATGCGTGGTACTCATCAACTCGAAACTACGTGATTCCCCACCGTGGATCTAGAAACGATTGACTGATACCGACATGGAATCGAATTTCGAATACTCGAAGGACCGAAAGTTTTACATTTCGCCGCAAATAATTTGTCCTGATGTAACTAAGACATTCGTCAATAATTTGGTTCTTTGTAGTATTCCCGGGGCATAATGCAGTTGAGCGCACACCATAATTAACAGTTATCATTGTTTTTTAATAAATAATTGGAATTACGTCGAATCGGTTTCACAAAACAAATCAGGAAAAATAATCAGCAAGAAAAGTAAAAACCAAAAGGATCACATTGCTGTGTAAGTTTGCTAGGCATCGAAGTATTTCATGCTAAGCTCGGACATGCAATATCTGCTGCGCACACTGTTATCGTATCAGGGACGTGACTAAAGGGTCTCCATTGGGTTGTGTCCACTTTGGAATTTCTAACTGCATCGCCTGAAGTATATCGTATATCCAAGTCAGAGAAATTTCATATCTGCCTTGTACCTCAAGCCTTTCAACTGTTGAAATTTTCAACATTTCAGGATTTTCCACCAAAAAAAACATTAAAATAGGGAAATATTCGGCTTTTGTTCTAATACAACATAGTATACACACTAAATGCTGGTTGTTATAATCAAACTATCAGATCAAATGCAACCTACATTTGGTCTGATATTATTGATACATTATTTCCAACTAATGTCAGTCAAGATATTTCCAACTGTTGAAACATTTTCCAAAGTTGGGACAGACACCCAACCCCTGTCGCCACGTCCTATATGTCATCTCAAGATTGGCAGTTATTCGAGTGGGCGCTCAGATCATGTGTGCCACATATCCATTCCATGAGAGTCATTTCATGGCGTGTGGTATCATGTCCCTGCCTCAATGACTGATCGAAACAAGTCCACGTATACTGCCTGGTATGGACGGTATATGTAAGTTCGCGGCTGTGTGTAGGCTGGTTTGAGCGGTCGGCACACCATGTTGTGATCCAATACATGCCCTGCTTGGCACCTCTGGACACTCCACAATCCTTGTCGACATTGAAGAAACTCAGCTGGGTCAGTACAGTACATACATCGCCACACCCACCCCTCGTTACAAGCTGAAATATATATTAAGAGCGTGAATAACAACCATTGTGATATATATTATAGCAAGTGACATTATAAGACGAATGTTGACAAAACACTTTAATGTACATTGTATATCAAGTGAGAGGACCATGCATGGTCGTCAGATTGTTGAACCTGGAATAAAATGAAAAAGAAGTTATTTCAGTGTTTAGCTGATTTGTCTGTAGAAAATACTACACATGTAAAATGCTTAATATTTATTGCGCGACGCGTGAGTAGTAGACATTATGCGTAACTTGTTTTCGCAACACCACGTGACAGTGACATGATAATGGTCACTTTCGTTTCCAGTGACGAATACCGACACACGACATAATGCAGACGGTGTATTATAACATCTAATGAAATATCGTAGTCATATGTTCATACATAGATAATACATGCACATGTTATATCCATGACAAAGTCTAGCTCTTTTAGTATGGCCCGGTTATGAGAAAAGAGAGGTTTTTCGAAAAAAAAAATGACGAAGAAGCGATGTTGGTATAGACACTGCAGGAGCATCTGCAGTATAACAATAATCCGCTTTGGGGAAACTTTATTATCCAAAATGGCGTCCACCATGGTAGCCACACTATACACTTGTTATCAAAATCAGGCGTGAAGTATTTTGTGGCATGGAAATCGCGCATTTATACCCGCATGTATGAACTATGAGTAGGGGGCGAATGCAGGGACAATGACAACACACAATTATAATCTTGGTCCAGAAATGGCCGCAACACCAAAAAATGTCACACTGAAAGAAACAGCGGGGGTAACCACATGAGAGTGAATATATCTATGAGCAATATTACACTCAATAGTATCCCATACTATGTCATCTCACGTTACATACATGTACAATGTACCAATATACGTTGTGTGGTTTGTCTGAAATCGTCTTTCGTAATGGTTCAATGTGCCGGGTACACAAACATGCATATATATATATACTAGAAGGTGACCCGACTTCGTCCGGGCTTTGACCTTGAATTGTCCATTTTGAAGGTCAAGGTCAGGTGGGGTCACGATTTGACCCGTCCAAAAACACTGCCCGGACAAAAGTACCCGACAAAAGTACCCGTCGAAATCCATCCGGTTTTACCCGATTTGACCACGAATTGATCATTTTGAAGGTCAAGGTCAGGTCGGGCTCACGACTCGACCCGTCCAAAACACCCAGTGGACAAAAGTAACCCAACGTATCAAATATCGTCGAAATCCCATCAAAATTCGCGATGTGACCTTGAATTGACCCGATTTAAAGGTCAAGGTCACGTCGCACGGGCAAATTAATAGGCGTATGGCACTGCCCGGCCGAAAATACCCCCACATACCAAGTTTAATCGAAATCCCGTGATATTCGTGCATTTGACCTTGAAATGACCCGATTTCAAGGTAAAGGTCACGTCGCACGGGAAAATTAATAGGCCTATGTCACTCCCCGGCCGAAAACACCCCCACATAGCAAGTTTTATCGAAATCGGCTCGGCCGTTTTCGAGTCCATTGGAAACAGACAGACACACACACACACACACACACACAGACAGATCTTCCAAAATATATAATAGACTAGCCGATGAGCCCGACGGTGTCCGGGCTATTCAAAGACACGGGCTATTCAAAAACCAAATTTCAAGTCGATAGCTCCACCCGTTTCCGAGATCTGGTCTGCGCATGCGCGAAGCTGGCGTCGCACGGGCTCGGCGACCCGATAAAATTCGTATCCGGGGCAAGATACATTCACATAGCAAATTTCAAGTCGATAGCTAGCTCCACCCGTTTCCGAGATCTCGTCTGCGCATGCGCGAAGCTGGCGTCGCACGGACTCGGCGACCCGATACAATTCGTATCCGGGGCAAGATACATTCACATAGCAAATTTCAAGTCGATAGCTCCACCCGTTTCCGAGATCTCGTCTGCGCATGCGCGAAGCGGGCGCCGCACGGGCTCGCCAATACGACAACGACCACCGCCTGGTCAAACTACCCACACGTACCAAGTTTCGTCCCGATCGGTCGAGAATCGTAGATTTGTATTAATGACAAACAGACAGACAAACAGACAGACAGACAGAGGTCTTCAAAATATATATGAGACTAGCCAATGAGCCCGACGTTGTCCGGGCGACGTTGTCCGGGCTATTCAAAAACCAAATCCCGACGTTGTCCGGGCTATTCAAAAACCAAATTTCAAGTCGAAAGCTGGCGTCGCACGGGCTCGGCGACCCGATAAAATTCGTATCCGGGGCAAGATACATTCACGTACCAAATTTCAAGTCGATAGCTCCACCCGTTTCCGAGATCTCTATTGCGCATGTGCGAAGCTGGCGTCGCACGGGCTCGGCGACCCGATAAAATTCGTATCCGGGGCAAGATACATTCACGTACCAAATTTCAAGTCGATAGCTCCACCCGTTTCCGAGATCTCGTCTGCGCATGCGCGAAGCTGGCGTCGCACGGGCTCGGGGACCCGATAAAATTCGTATCCGGGGCAAGATACATTCACATAGCAAATTTCAAGTCGATAGCTCCACCCGTTTCCGAGATCTCGTCTGCGCATGCGCTGCACGGGCGCCGCACGGGCTCGACAATACGACAACGTCCACCGCCTGGTCAAACTACACACACATACCAAGTTTCGTCCCGATCGGTCGAGAATCGTAGATTTGTATTAATGACAAACATACAGACAAACATACAGACAGACAGACAGAGGTCTTCAAAATATATATGAGATGTGTATATGTTACGAGTTTCTCAGTATAACGGGTACATGTATGGCGAATCGCAATTATATATTCTTAGCTAATTTTACTCATGCACCCGATTAAATCATGTATGTTTCACACTCATAAGAGTTGTGTTCACGCGAATTACATGTATTTAATTGCTACCCATGAATTAATATTGAACATACAAACAGTATACAACTCTATACCATGGCATATCGATGCGCACTAGTGATCACCAGCACAGAAATCTAGTATAAATTTACAATACGCTGTTAACATAATCGATACAATAAGGATATTTGTGATTTTCATGGGTGACTTCAACGCTCATCTACCTCGAAAAACTGTCACAGGCGAGAATCAAGAACTCAATTATCGTTCTACATTATTCGACGAATTTCTCCTCCGGTGTGAACTAGTATCTTTAATTTCATCTGTTACCTGCATGCACTGGAAGTGAATATTCTTACATTCCGTACTGTGATGCCAACAAGCCTTCACTTATAAACCATATACTTGTGTCACCTAACATTTATGACCTGGTTATTAATTCCTCAGTGACTCGAGACGAAGCACTTAACACTTCTAACCATTTACCTGTTACGTGCTTGCTCAGCTTGCTAGAAATTTACAATCCAACTCTCGAGCGAGTTCGCAAGGAAATTCTACAACTGGAAGCGTCTATATCATTATATGTATAAAAGCCATTTGGATGCGAACTTGTCCGACCTGTCCAACAAACTCATCTCCAGTTGCTGTGATATCACATCATTCTACAATGAATTAGTGTTCATCATTATATCAGCGTCTGATGCCGCATCTGCCCCGAAACGTTCATTTGGGGGCCGGAAACCGTACTGGTCTACCGAACGTAACCAACTAAAGAAAGAACTTAATCATTGTCATGAGGTGAGAGATGGAAAACCGTATTTATATATAGCTACTAGCTACACTAAATACAAACAGGCCAAACGTGTGTTTCGTCGTAGCAACGCAATGCGATTCGTTTGCAAGAGAATTCTGCTCGTGATAGGCTTGAACATGACGCACGTAGAAATCAAACAAACTTCTGGCGGTCAATGAAGCGAAATACTTCCAAATCATGTAAAGTAAATTCAGCTATGGAGTTTGAAGGAACATCGTGCAGAGATCCGTCTGAAAGGATGGGGATCCTATATCCGCAAACTTCATTCGCCAGAACCACACCTTGTTCCGGAATTCGAAAGACATGTTCGCGATGTTCTGTCAGAAGAACTGTTAAGCATTGATACTGATCAACATACAAGTTCTATATGTGATCCGATAGTTGTGCAGGAAATAACTAGTGTCATTAAAAATCTGGAACTAAAAAAATCAGCTGGAAGCGATAATATTTCTAACGAGCATCTGAAGTACGGAACTGACTCACTGGTTCAATGTATGTGTGTACTGTTTAATGGTATTCTTCAGCTGGAATGGATCCCACCCTCTTTGAAAGCTGGAATCATCATCCCACTGTATAAAGGTGAACCTAAACCACAAGTGTCTCCAAACAGCTACAGGGCAATTTCTTTACTATCTACTGTGTACAAAATTTTCGAAAGTATTCTTCTTACATGCTTTCTGAACTCTGATGAACTGAACTCTTTTCCCAATTCCCTTCAATGTGGTTTTCAAAAGGGAATCGGTTGCAACGTGACATCGTATATCCTCACAGAATCGATTTCTTACGCCAGAGACTCACATTCAAAGCTATATGTAGCATTCCTTGACTCACAGAAAGCATTCGACAAAGTGTGGCATGAAGGCTTGCTGTACAAATTTATCAAATTGGGATTCTCTGGAAAGACCATTCGCTTGCTACATAATATGTATCAAGATATCAGTAGTTGTGTATTGTACAGTGGTTGCCTATCGGAAACCTTCCCAGTATGAAGAGGAACAAGGCAAGGAGGAATCCTCTCTCCTTTCTGCTATCTCGTGTATATAAACGATTTGCTGGAACTACTACAGAATTCGTCATCTGGATTGACTGTTAACAGCATACCTTGTGTGGCACCGACTACGGCTGATGATATCACTCTGATATCACTTTCCAAAGGATGTCTAGATACTCTGTTGGACATAATTATGTTTTCACTTCAGCGCTCTCTGGCGATTCAATTTCTCCAATACTAAGAGCTCTGTTGTAGTCTTCAATGAGTCGAAGCATTGTTTTGCAAAATCTAATCGAATTTGGATGATCGGCAATGAATCTATTCCAGAACAGACTGAAGCCACTCACCTCGGAATTGTTCAAAACAAATACGCTGATAGACGATCATTCGCTTCTAACGTCTCATCTAAAATGCGACAAACATTTTTCGGCACAATTACCCGAACCCACTTGTTATCACTATCACCAGTTTCTATGTCCATTATTCTTAAATGTGTTGTTATGCCAAAAGCTCTATCTGGGACCGAAATCATGCCCACTGCCCAAGTGACCAGCATTGCAGTCATGGAAAGGTCTCTTCGAACTTGTGCTAAGTATATCCAATCACTTCCAAAACGTGCTAGTACCAAACTCTCACTAGGTCTTCTTGGAGTTCTACCGGCGGAAAGGGAAATTGACATACGGAAACTCTGCTTCTTATCATGTCTCATTCATCTACCCATTGGACATCAAATACCCTTGCAATTATTCTTGAGGAACGTTTTTGTATATAGACTGTATAAAAGAAAATCCAATGGTTTCGCTGTGGAAATATTCCATATCCTACAAAAATATCAACTTTTAAAATTTCTATATAGCTACCTGGATGAAGGCATTTTTCCTGATAAAACTACATGGAAGAGAATTGTGAAAGATACTGTTTCAACATCATATCGGAATGCTTGGATGCTGTCTGTTAAGGAAGATCCCTTCTTCAAGATATTTTTTAAAGTTCATAACAACCCGTTAGTTCCCTGGACTGTGTGGACTCGCCTGCAGGCACACCATCGGAACAAACCAAAATTCAAAAATCTATGCCGATTACTGAACAGAACCTCATTTGATAATAATGCCTTGTGTATTCCGTGCAACACCAGATATCACAAAAAAATGAACTAGAACACATCCTGTTTTCTTGTTGTTCTCATACTTTGATTGCCATACGCAACACATACTGGGAGTGGATACTCAATTATTACGGGATTCGTGTTTATATGTATCTGGACAACTTGCAGCCCGAGGACCTGATGGCGCTAGTATTAGGAAGCGTAAAGATCGATATAGTGGGACAATTACCATATTACTGTGCAGACTCTATTGTTCACTCGACGGCTATGTTTCTAATGTGTGCCAGTGAAATGATTCAGCAAAAACAATACATGTGATGCCATACATCACATTCATCCGGTCCACGATTGCTATAGCGTCCAGTTCAGGACTTTCTTGCTACTTAAACTCTCTCGATGCCCTAGCTCAATCTCTCTATCTGTCTCCCTATCTCTTTCTCTCTATATCTATATCTCATTCTCTCCCCCACTCTCTCCACCACTGTCCTCAGTCACCCTCATGCTGTTTGCTCTCATCTCGTTTATCTTGATGTATTATATTGTATATACCGAGGCTCTCCCATTGTGGAGGTTGAACAATAAACTCTTATGGGTTAAAAACAAATAAAAATGTCTGAATCACAAGGGCCTGTAACGCGCTCCGCTGTCGCCCCCCCCTTTTGCGCTGCCCATATACGCCGCTTCTATATACGCGCCTGCTTCACGTTAATGGTAGTATTATAGAGACGTGAATTAGGCGCGTATATAGAGGCGGCGTATATGGGCAGCGCAAAAGGGGGGGGGGGGCGGACAGCGGAGCGCGTTACAGGCCCCTGTGGTCTGAATGAATTGTGTGTATGTGTGTCATAGACACGAAAACTGCTCGACCGATCCGACTCAAATTTGGTATGTATGTCTACTTTGATCCGGGGAACAATATGGGCGGGTCCAATTTCACGTGCGACCTTGAACTCGCCCATATATACGCTCATATAGGCATGTTTCTGGACCGATCAAACAATAGTTTGTCCAGACGCTGTATATTCTGCCCAGACGGAGAAATCCATAAATAGTCCGGACGAAGTCGGGCACATCAGCTTGTTGTATTTATATTTGCATCCTAGATTGGAGAAAACAAGCCCAATGCCCGTCAAACATGTGACTGTGCATAATATACCAACATAGAGCCACAGTAGACATCCGTTCGTGATCTGCATGGTTGGTATACAGAAGCCATATCTGGACCAGGTGTCACTAGTTAGAATTTTGACATGCAAACACACAAAATATGCCGATGTGGGGGGGGGGGGGCATCAAGTATGTGCTCGTAGTTGGGTTAGAACCGTTAGGTTAGGTTTATGGTTGTTTTAGCCGACGTCAGTTTTATGCATTCGTTGGGAAAATACCACACAGAGGATTAATTTCACAGGAAAAGCACCCCCTTCACGTAGAAGCTGCCTATCCCTGATAGTGGAAAAACTGAAAACGAATCAGGTTACCTTCCCTGTTCGTTGATCACAAATTTGCGCTATCAGGGTTAGAACCAGCTTCGCGATCGTTGGAGGGGGGGGGGGGGGGGCTTATTTCGGACAAATACGAAATGCGTCTTACGAACTCGCGGGACAACTGCTCACATTCGTAATAATGTTACCATAACGGAGATGGACAAACCACATCATAATACACTGCATACATGTACGTGTTACACTGGTACCGTGGTACAGTACAAGTCATGGTCTATATTTTAGATTCTGGCTCTATCCAGGTAGTCCAGGAGATATTGGTCGACTTCTGCACCCCCAGGACTTAACTTCACCCCACTAATTTTCTTCCTTAAGGTCTCCTCTAATTTTGTCACTTGTTAACAAGAAAAAAAGTGGCCGCAGAGACTCCAGACAAGATGGCGTCCATCATGGCGGCCATTTCTTTTAAATGCACCAGGTCTCATTGATCGCCGTTATAGTAAAGATGATATAAGATAAGATAAGTTTATTGACAATTACACCCACACGGGGCCGATGTCACAACATAAATAACAATATATATATATATATATATATATATATATATATATATATATATATATATATGATACAATAAGTATACACAATTGTAATCAGAATTAAAATGGAAAAAAATTCATGTTTGTTGTTGAAAATCTGGTGTTTCAGACCTTTTGTGGAAAAAGAGACAGACCATGTTACAGATGATATTGCACGTTTCTGTTTTGTCATTTCGCAGTATGAAAATGAATTTTTGGGCATCAGTCATATTAATAAACTTGTGATTTACTTTATTTATTTCGTCAAAGAAACGGAGACGAATGCTTTGTAAATAAGACATTTTAAAATAAAATGTTCCTCAGCTTCCGTTTCCAATCCACACTTTCTGCATATTCTCTTGTCTACAGGAATCTGCGGTTGTTTATGGCGCCCTTTTTCAATTTCTAAAGTATGATTGCTAATCCGCAATTTGCTGAAGATCTTTCTTACTTCAATATTTTTTACTATGTCCAAATATGGCTCCAATCGGTAATCACTTATTATTTCTGTATACACCCTCAATTTGTTCTTACCTGATGGGTTTTCATCGTTATATATATCTCTTCTGAAACACGACACATGGTCAACCTTGAAACTATCACAAATAGTGTGTTGAATTTTTTTCAAATACTGATCAGTTTTATCAATAATTTCCGTGAGTTTTGGAATGTCAAAGTTAAAGGACCACTTATTTGGGATTATGCGGTCATCGGACATTGTGGCTGATTTATGAACGAGGGAATGTTTGTCTGCAGTCGATATTTTTAACGCATATTTAGCAGCACGAGATAATGCTTCATAAACAACGGGGTATCTACCAAGATCAGCACGTATCGCGTGATTTGATGCTTTCCTGTTTACTCCAAGTGCTCGTTTGCAAAAATTGAGATGAGACGATTCACATGGCGCAGTATCTATATTGTTGAGGTTGATATCAGAGGCCCATATTTCGCAACCATATAGTGTAATGGGTTTAATGAGTTTATCATACAGTTTGTTCCACAAATTAATTGAGAATATATCGTGTTGTTGTAGTGACCTAACAAGCGAATAGAGTGCCTTCATGCCCTTGTTGCTTACTTCATTTTGTGCTTTTCTCAATGACCCATTAGCACAGAATCTAATGCCTAAATATGTGTACTCATCAACAAGTGCAATGGGAAGATTGCCAATCTTGAACGAGGGCAATTTTAGAGTTTTTCTTTTTCGAAATACCATGCATTTACTTTTTTCAGTATTAATTGCAAGGTTGTTGTTATTTACATATACTTGTAAATTATTCAGGCAGTTTTGTAAGCCGTCCTGTGAGTCAGATAATAAGATAAGGTCATCGGCAAAAAGAAGATGATTGATGGCGGTGTTCCCAATATTCACAGGCGAGCATGACTGATCAAAAATGTCCGATATGTCATCTATAAAAATATTAAATAGTGTGGGAGACACAGTATATCCCTGCCTTACTCCAATATTTGATAATTGTTTGTAAGAGGTTACCAGTAATCCCAATGCGGTTAACTTTTTGGAAAAGTATTTCCCTATCTATGGAGTCAAATGCTTTACGGAAATCTATGAACGCTGCGTAGAGTGGTTTTGTTTGTTTTTGGTACGTAGCGATTAATGTTTTCAAAATGAAAGCACTATCTATTGTGCTCTTGTCTTTTCGAAAACCAAATTGGTTTTCACTTATCAGATTATTTTCTTCTAAGAATTTCATTATTCTCTTATTTATAATTTTGTTATATAATTTTCCTACTGAACTACTCAGAGCAATCGCTCGGTAATTATTGGGGTCACTCCTATCGCCTTTTTTGTAAATTGGTTTCAGTATTGATTCGCTCCATTGTGATGTGATGTCACATGCCGTCTTGTTTTCCGCTCGATTCGTTATGCTAATATACAACCCTTACAAATTGGCCAAACATCCGACACCAGAATCCAATATGGCGGCCAAGATGGCCGCCGAAATGTGAAAATATGCTATTGTTCTGACATGTTACCACCTTTCGTTTGTCTCTGTGGGAAAATGTTAGAATTTTTTCGTCATGTTATACATTTATCATATAGAGGAGTCATTGGCGCCCACATGGGGACCATAATATACATTCATTGCGGGATATTTTTGTCCGATATCACGTTTTCCCAAATGCCGGTATAATAGGTCAAAGCCGAATCTACGTTAATAAAGCGATGTAATGTTTCGAATCAATGAATGTGATTGCTATTATAACATCACCCATGCATATATATGTGCAGGAGATACTCAAGCTAGGATTCTTCTTATACCTAAGTTGAGGAATATTTACCCAAATCCAAGATGGCGGCCAAAATGGCCACCAGAAATAAAAAATCGCCGAAAATCGCCGATTTTAACATCAGTGAACATTATTGTCATCAAAACTCCACACCTGCTTACTATTGTGAGTTGGGAACACTTAGGCGAAGAACTTTCCTTGTACCATATCCAAATAAAAGTCTCCCAAATCCAAAATGGCGCCCACAATGGCGGACAGATTTTGAAAAATCACCGAAATTCCCTCATATTCACATCATTGGGCATTATTGTCGAGACAACTCCGCCATACTTACAATTGAGTTGGAAATACTGAGGTGAAGTAATTACCTTACATATCATGCAATAAATTGTTTTCCAAATCGAAGATGGCGGCCAAAATGGCGACCGAAATTTGAAAACAAGTCTACATTCCTTTACTTTCTTACGATGGGCGTTATTGTTTCGCGATTTCTATCCACCATTGTATGTTCATATGGAATAGTGACATGAAGTATTCATTATGGTTTGGCAATTGATACTCACAGCCAAGATTGGTGCTAAATTGGCGGCTAGATATTGAAAAGAAATCGATATTTTCACATATTAATTTCAACTTTTTGTCATAATATCGGTATGAATGGACGAAATTGTACATAAACCATCTACTAGTTCAACTTAAAGGTGTCAAAATGCATAACATAGCTCGTATCCTTCTGGAAAGATGAAAAACCACAATTAATATCGCGATGTGGCATTTCGAAATCCAGTCTCCACTTAGCGCCGATAATGGCCGTAAGCGTAGGTGCGCCGAATAGTTATATCAGAACAATTACCCGATAACAGATTCTGATTTGCCACGTCACGTCCATAATTATCTGGACCAGCTTCCATTTCTTTGTCTGATAAATCTAGGTCGCTCACACCGACAAAGTATTCACCACTTCCTGGGAGTAGGGTCCCTCTAATCATAACGTTTCAAACAATTCATTTTCCGGTGTCTAGCTTACGATTTTAAATATTTGCTAAATATGATATTTATGCGTCATCTTGAACTAGGAAGGCATATGGTCGATGAGTATACAAACTTACAGAAGGTCATCTCTATGTATGTGTCTCATACCCCATGGGATAACGACATGTACACCTGGCGAACCAGATAGCTAGTCACTTCTCAATAGATGGTTCGTCAACTCACAATCTCAGCGAACGCATTGGCATATGTGGACAACTTCGGCAGTGTTTCGAAGGTTGCTAGCTGTCTCATTCCCTTGGTCAGATGTCTATCTGCTAAAGAGAAGACCCTAGTGTACAGACTACCCACACTTCTTGACCATTATCCGAAGCAAACTGTGACGCCCCGCAGTTGTTTCGTCGAATATCTCCCAGCAGAGAAGAACAATGCTCGCGGTGCTAGTTTGTGGACATGCGTCATGATAGTGGGAATGAAATGGGACCACTGTATACACCACCCCTATACCTGGTGCATGTTTAAGATATCGAATGTCATGCGTGTCTGTTTTATTTGTTGTGGTAAGATTGTATTTCCACGTCCGTTTCGAAGCCTTTCTGATTCAACTACGTACACGTTTATCTGGATAATACTATGCTAGCCTCCCTCAAAACAGTCGGATGGACTAAAGGATAATGTCTTTATAGCATGAATGTATGCGTGTTTTGTTATCCTCTCTCGGGGTTAGTGTCAGTATGTGGGCGGTATTATTCAAGAAAATGTCAGGAATTGTGGTGCATTTATTTCACTACGTATTTAAAGAACAATTTACAGTCTCGATGGCAATGGCTGTGGACGTTGGGGAACGCGACCTTTATGATCATATAGCTATATATATATATAACATTAGAATATAGTAGTTAATGCCTCATGCAGGAAAATGGTTGCAATGGTGATGTTACCAATACATCACTTGGTGTACCAACGTTTGTTGAACTGAATGCAAGAGCTCATCAACGTAACATTCCTCTGGATGTTCTTCGCGTTGAACATTTCACCATTTTGTTGATGGCATTTGTACTTTCTTGAACCATGCCACCCAGCGTGGGTATGACATATCAACCAAATATCAAAGGTATCGCCTTTAAGACTACACCCCAGTCTGGGTGGGGCTTATACAGCAGTAGCCAATGTCATACTCCTGGTCCAGTTGTTTAAGAACGGCTTCCAACGGATGGGAACATACAATATTAGCATACAAGGAAAGCAAAGCCACACATGATATCCTGTCTGAATCTAAAATATAACAAAATAAGGGGCGGTGCAGTCATGGTCCAATTTCATTTCCACTATCATGACACATACCCACAAACTAGCACCGTGTGTATTGTTATCATCTGCTTCATCTGTTCGGTGAGACGATTGCTGGACGCCAACAAACTTGTTCTTATGATCACGTTCAAGGAGTTTGGGTATATTATGCATTATGGTCTTCTACGCCTTAGCAGAAATGCATCTGTCAAATGTCGGGCTTTCAACATTCGAAGCCATATACAGAAGTTGTCCGGGTACGTCAGTGCATTAGATGAGTATGTGAATTGATGAACCATATATTGAGAAGTGGCTGTTTGGGAAGATCACCAGGTGTACACGTTATCCCCATTAGGTCACCAAAGCTGGCAATACGCAGATAGATAGGTCCTTCTGAAAGATAGTATACGCATCGACCGAATACCTTTACAGTGTATCGCACAAGATGACGCATATACCCCATATGTAGCATCTGAATTATACCATAAGCTATACCACGAATGAAGCTCGCTAAGAATTCCAAGCTTTCGAAACAAACACGTGAGCTGGACACCGGCATTTGTATTGTGAGTGAGATAGATTAATCTGACGAAGAGACGGAAACGAGTCTAGATAATGCTGAATGTGGCAATTCAGAATGAGCTCAGGTACTGTTGTTATAATTCTTGGAAGTCATAATATGACTATTCGGCGCACCTATATACGGTTACGACCAGTATGAGCCCTTAGTGGAGAATGGATTTTGAAATGCCACATCGCGACTGTGGGTTTTCATCCTTCCAAAAGGCTACGACTTACATTGGAACTAATATATGGCTTATATTATGTACCGTTTCGTTTAGACAAATCAATATTATGACAAAAAGTTGAAATTAGTATGTGATAATATCGGCTACTTTTCAATTTCTGCCCGCCGGTTTGGCCGCCATATTGACTGTGAGTATCACTTGCCAAACCCTAATGAATAATTGATACATATCAACATGTAATGGTGGGTAGAAATCGCGAAACAATAACGCTCATCCTAAGAAAGTAAAGGAATGTAGGCGTGTTTTCAAATTTCGGTCGCCATTTTGGCCGCCATCTTCGATTTGGAAAACCATTTATTGCATGAGATGTAAGGTAATTACTTCACCTCAGTATTTCCAACTCAACTGTACGCATGGATGGAGTTGTCTCGACAATAATGCCCAATGATGTGAATATGAGGGAATTTCGGTGATTTTTTCAAAATCTGTCCGCCATTGTGGGCGCCATTTTGGATTTGGGGGACTTTTATTTGGATATGGTACAAGGAAAGTTCTTCGCCTAAGTGCTCCCAACTTACAATAGTAAGCAGGTGTGGAGTTGTCATGACAATAATGCTCACTAATGTTAAAATCAGCGATTTTCGGCGATTTTTTATTTCTGGTGGCCATTTTGGCCGCCATCTTGGATTTGATTAAATGTTCCTCAACTCAGGTATAAGACTGGGGTTAACACTGTCGTGTCTGCTCAGCTATCGACTTGGGGATTGGTACTTTGGTACATTCGGGTCTATTCTACACGATAGTGCAAACCCCATCTCGCTCGGACCCCTATGGGCCGTCCGGTCGGCGGGTGTTAATTTCGGCGAATTCGGCAGTAGCGTATGGGTTAATTTATTCACTTTCGTTGCAGCTAGCGACTTGTCCGATCGCCCATGGATGCATATGGTTATTCACTTCATGATATAATTTCCGTGGTCAGTCAGTCAGGGGAGGTGCGGTCGGAGCCTTTTTGGATTTCCCTTACCTGGCGGAAACGGCCGCAAGTTAGGGGTTAACAGTGCCGTGTCCGCTCGAGCTGTCGACTTGGGGATTGGAACTTTGGTACATTCGGGTCCATTCTACACGATAGTGTAAACCCCATCTCGCTCGAACCCCTGGGGGCGGTCCGGTCGGGTGCGGTCGGGTGCGGTCGGGTGCGGTCGGGTTTTAGTAGGACCCCTCCCATTATATATAATTCACAACGTGTCATGTCTTTGGTACATAAGGGAGGCTCAATTGGTAAGGCGCATAGCGAATTAACCTAAGCCATCAAGGATGGCGAATTTTGTTTTAACCCCGCTTAGCATCGATTTGTTATCCACGCTGAGGGAAGGTAACCAAATTCGTACATCTATCTGGGTAAGTTCGTCACTTGGGTGGATGGTTTCAATGCGATGGGTGTGAAATTAATCCTCTTCGCGTGGCCTTTCTTCCACCTGTAAAGCTGACAAGGTCGTCGTGAGATGGACCAACGACGTAAACGAAAATAAACCACAAATACACCAACCACACAATCCATCGACAATGCGCTTGTGGCTGATTTCATTTTGAGAGTAATGATCATTCTTGAAGAGGTTGTTCACCAGAAGGACCACATGCAACATGGCGGTGGTGTACAGTAATGCCCCAAATAATCGGCTCCTTAACGACAGTAGAATTATGGGTAACTTTTCAGGATTTAGTCGGATTTAGCTTTCCGTGAGAGCTTTCCGATGAATGGTAACAAGCCGTATTTCCGACTAAATCCTGAAAAGTTGCCCATAATTCTGCTGTGGTTAAGGAGTCGATTATCTTGGGCGTTACTGTAGTTAACGACAAATAAAATATAATTGAAATATATACAACGCACATGTATATGCAGGGGTTGTCATATCCATGTTTGTGACTCTCAAATTTAATTACTAGTATGGCAGATAGGTATGATACATTCTAGAAATTGTACTTGGATATCACGCAGTGCGTGTAGTGCACCACTGCAGTCGTGCTATCTCCTGTATGGATTTGCACTGATGGAAGTCATCAAAACAACAACAGGCGCATTTATTATATATAACATGCAAATTTTACGCGTCCTTGCATCTGATGTTGGATGTAAACATGAATAATGCGCCACGGGTTCTGGAGATCTGGAGTTATTCACAAGGAATGTGAACAAGCTCAAAGAGCGCTCTTTGTTTGCCGTTATCGTTATCGAGTGCAGCTAATCATAAAATGCGACACTTGACCAAAGTGAAATGGAAATATTTAGTCCTTTATTCTGATCGAAATAAAAGCTGTTCCGGTCTGAAAGTCTTAGATTGGTCAGTAGGAGATAGAGTAATGCCCTAAATAATCGACTCCTTAACCACAGCAGAATTATGGGTAATTTTTCAGGATTTAGTCGGAAATATGGCTTGTTGCCATTCACCGGAAAGCTCTCATTCGTGTACATGAAGTCCATTTCGGATATATAATGTACAATGCCAATCGTTATCCCAAATCAAAATAATCACTTAAAGTGATGTGAACCATTCCGTTTTTCTTCACAGAGAATAAACTTGCTCAAAGTAGGTAATCTAATTAATTTTTGTATCAAAATTGCCAGCACACAACGTCATTCTGTTATATAAATCAGATATAGTGACTCTCGTTAGCGAAATCATTCTCATTTTGTTTATCGGAGATTTGCTCGGGACCGTTGTCGGACTGTTTATTTACATTTTCGCGAAGTTCAGATGTCGTGTTTTACGAAACGGTACATCCATTGTTACTGACTTTTTCGACAATAATACTGTAATGATGTTTTCTTCATATGGGTGAAGTGGTTTGAATGTAACATGTAGTGTGATGTAGTCAATAAGCAGATAATATGTCCTTATTTTTCCCTTTTATGTGTTTTATCATTATATGAATCGTATTTACCAACCTATTCTGATCATCCGGACGTGATTAAAGGTACATTAAGGACTTGTTCGGGTGCGTGAAACTGATAAGTTAGTATTCAGGTGCTATGTCAACTGGAGGAATATAGTATTCTACTAACATCGCCGAAAATATCAAGCAAATCGACCATACCACTCCATAGAAAACTGAACACATCATCTAAACTACGCTCAATTGTAAATATTTACATCTCGATTCGGGACGCAACTATTAGCGATAAACTAACGAAAACGATTTCGCCATCAGGATTCACTGCATGAAATTAATATATAAGAATGACGGTGTGTGTTGTCAATTTGGATATAATATTTGTAAACGTAACTACTTTGAGCAAGATTATTCTCCGTTTTTATTTTATCATGCACCCTACCGGAGTGTTTCACCTCACTTTAAATTGATAATTTACTATGGCAAATTTGATGCGTGAAGATTACGCATCGCGTTATGGAAATATATGTAACACCGAGTGTTTCTCTTGTCACATCTTGTGCTTTATCATGAAGAATAATGCAACATGACTTCAAAAAGAGTTTAATTAAAATAAATGATTGTTGTTCAAACTGTTGTCGGGAAGAGATATATCATCTTTAAGAGCTGAACATTTGAATTTAGTCTACTACATGAATGTGTTGTAGTTCCGTTTGGACTTGCCACCCCAATATTCTTGAAATGACATATTTCAACCCGATTCTCGCTCCGCTGGGTATAAAGTCATAAATGTCATCAAAGGCACGTCAAACACTATGTATTATACAGATACGTGTCACTAATTGACTCTAAGCACAACGACGTAGCTTGTTTTCAAGAAAAAATGCGAGCAAATTGTTTGCGGGTTGTCGTGACAAAAACATTCCTCATCTAGACGTTTTTCTTCGACACACCCACCATAACACTTACTAGATGTAAACAATACAAAGATAAGATTTATCACCCCCCCCCCCCTGTAACATGTATCGAAAACAAACCTGTTTAGTTCACACATGGTAGTCACCGATATTCAGCTATAGGATTGAAAGCGCAAACTTACTAACCCAACCACCTGTAGTGTGTGAGCGTATCAATCAAAATGGTATATCGTCCATTTTGGATGTGTTTTTATTATTAATATGATTGCTTTATTAACTCATGAATTAACACTAAACAATTATCGTCATCTTCAATTTATTGTCATCATCATCACTATCATCATCATCGCCACCACCATCAACATCGCCATCATCACCATAATCGCCACCACCATCATCGCAACCACCACTACCATCATCATCATCATCATCGTCATCGTCATCATCATCTTGATCGTCATCATTATCCTCATCGTCGTCATGATCACCATGATCATCATCTCCTTGACCTTTATGACACCTTGCATCAGCATCCTAACTCCGGAGATGGAAGTGGACCACTGAGGTCCGACAAGGCGCCTTTGTCTCGTTGAAAAGTATGGACATGTAGAAATGTGTACTATGTGACCAATGTAGGTCCGGACAGCTGACAGAAGCAAAAACAGGCTTTTTAAAAGGAAAACTTATTCTAAATAAAAGCTTCCGAACAGGAGGTAACTCTATCATAAAAACGATACTTATTTTTGATAAAAATTTCACGGAACTTTTATAGTCAAATAATTTTAAAAGCCGAAATCTTGAAAAAATTACACCCCCACAAATTAGTTTTGGCTTTGACCAACCTGATGTTAGGTCAATAAAATGTTTGTCTGATCGTTAAGATCAAATTTTTATAGCACCAAATTCCTTTCCCCAATAACACCACACTAAATACAATAACACCACACTAAATAGTGGACACTTTCAAACTAGGTCCTTCGCGCTGAAGATATTATCTTCGGCTGGGTAGCCAGCCGTCTTCCTGATGATCTACCAATGCTCCAACGAACAACATTTTGTATTTTCTGTTTACTCTTATTGTATAATTATTTTTGTTGCACTATCATTCACCGGCCGTTTCGAACCCATCGATGTCATGTTCTACCATTTCACGAAAGTCCGTTCACGACCAGTCACGATCGCAAGCCTGTACTACATGTCTAAATTACTATATTGTCAATGAATGTACCACTAATGCAGTATAGGCAAGCGATCGGTCTATTCAAAGTACGCTGGCGATCTGGTAACATCAAACTCAACCTTTCAAAACCAACAAATCTGGCATTCGCCCCTCGTCGTTGTAGACACATTGCTGTATTACTCCTTCTCTCCCTCCTCATCATATTATCAAATGACACAGAAAAGAACCCTGGACCTTTTGAACAAGAAACTCTTTCAGTTTTTCACTACAATATACGAAGTATCAGAAACAAAATCTCACACATTGCAGAGGAGATAGATGATTTTGATATAATCTGCTTTAGTGAAACACATCTAAATGCAAACTTTCCCAGTGAAAACATTACCTTATCTAACTGTCAACCTCCAATTCGACTTGATAGGAATGAACGTGGTGGTGGACTTGCCGTATATTTTTCGACTCATATCACCTTTAAATTGCTAGACTTTTTATGCTTTGACGATGAGATTTTATGGTTTGAGGTGGGAACCAAGCACAAATTTATTCTTTGCGTAACTTACCGTTCAGAAAACGAATGTATTGAGACATATTGGAAGAAACTAGATGAAGCGATCGAACGTGCCTTGTCCATAAATTCTTCGCTGGTGATAGTAGGCGATTTAAACTGCGATTTGCTGAAAAGATCAGGTCCTCTTCAGTCAATCATGACAAAATTTACTCTCAAAAATGTCATAAGCGGACCAACTAGAATAGCAGGAAACTCGGAAACTTTATTAGACCCGATCATAATAAGTGACACCATTAAATCAATGAACCCCTCTACTTATAATCTCGGAGTATCAGACCACCTTGCAACATCGGTTGAAGTGTGTGTCCCAATATATAAACCAAAATCCTACAAACGTTCTGTTTGGAATTACTCAAAGGGCAACTATGAGAGATTAAACTTGGAACTATCCAATATCGACTGGAAACAAATGTTACATACCGAAGCCGACTCGATGCATATTGATGAAATGGTTGACAAACTCACTGAAACCTTCTTAGAGGTCTCAAAAAAACACATCCCATACCATGAGATAACAATCCGAAACCGTGATAAACCCTGGTTTGACGGTATCATCAGAAAACATATCCGAAAACGCGACCGACTGAAAAAACTGGCAGTTCGTAGAAATATGGAGTCTGATTGGAACAATTATAAGTGTGTTCGAAACAAAGTTAACAATTTAAAAAAAGCAGCTAAGGAAAGATACATGAGCGATCTAGACGAAAACTTAAGTGTGAATACTAAACCAAAACAATTCTGGCACACTGTAAAACAACTTCTCAACAATTTTTCGACCGACAATACCATTCCTATACTGAAATCAGGTAATACGGATATTGAAGATGAGATTCAAAAGGCAGAACTCCTCAATGAGATATTCACTAAACATGGCACACTAGAAACTAATAAAATGGAGCCCCCGATCTTTGCAGATAGAACCAATGAGTTTTTATAAGAAATTAAAACAAATGAGAAAGAAATATTTGACATTCTAAAATGCCTCCCTGTTAAGAAGGCAAACGGTCCTGATGGGATAAACAATAAATTGCTCAGGGAAACATGCAGCTCCATCAGTAAACCCTTATATTATATATTTAATAAACCTGTGGCATGGAAAAAAGCAAACATAATACCAATATTTAAAAATGGAAACCGCAGTGACCCAAATAACTATCGCCCCATCTCTCTAATAAGCTGTATTGGTAAAATATTAGAAAAAGTGGTATTCAACAAAGACTTTAATCATTTAAATATAAACAACTTATTATATAAATACCAATCCGGTTTTATACCAGGCCACAGTACCGAACTTCAGCTTGTTCATAGAATACACCACGCTGTAGACAATGAACAAAGCACGTGTGCTGTTTTCTGCGACATCTCGAAAGCGTTTGACAAAGTATGGCACGAAGGTCTCTTACTCAAATTAAAACACTATGGAATAACAGACAACTTGCATAAATGGTTCACAAATTATCTTGACGGGCGGCAGCAAAGGGTGCAAATAAATTCTAGCTTTTCTAAATATTCGCCAGTAACAGCAGGGGTCCCCCAAGGGTCCGTAGGCGGCCCTCTGCTATTTTTAATCTATATAAACGATATTGCTGACAACATGGAATCACAAATCAGACTATACGCCGATGACACATGCCTCATAAAATCTGATATGGACATACAATGCCTTGAACATAGTGTAAATAACGACATGGAGAAAATAAGAAAGTGGGCGGACACATGGATAGTTAAATTTAATAATTCTAAGACAAAATTACTATTTTTCACAAGTTCTCAAAACCTTGAGAGACCGCTCATAACCTTTGATGGATTGAGACTTGATTACTCTAAACAGCACAAGCATCTAGGCATGGAAATAGATAACGACTTAACATGGGACAGTTATATAGAAAATGTATGTACCAGAGCTTATGCTAAATTATCCCAACTACGAAGACTCAAGTATCTTTTAAACCGCAAAACTCTTGAAATCCTCTATTTGTCACACGTACGCCCAATCATGGAATATGCAAGTAGTGTCTGGGCTGGAGCACCAGACACGCTACTCAAACAACTAGATGATGTAGAATATGAAGCCGCACGCATTATAAGTGGCTGTACGAGATCTGTATCCCGCAAACGAATACTAACCGAAATGGGTTGGGAAACACTTTCAGAAAGAAGACAAACAAAAAGACTTTCACTTTTTCATAACATTGTCAATCACAAAGTGCCCAAATATTTAGTTGACTTACTTCCCCCAAAATTCTCAGATATAAGCGACCACGATACTAGATTTGCATCAAACTTTATACATTTTAAACCTAACACAAAAATAATGGAGTCAAGATTCATGCCCACGTGTGTAAAAAATTGGAATGCAACCAAAATTAAGACTCGAGATCTTAACCTTCAATGTTATCTAAACACATTTAAACCTGAAATACCCAAACCCCCCCAAATATTACAATGTAGGAAAGCGGACTGAAAATATATATCACTGCAGATTACGATGTGAATGTAGCAACCTCCTATCAGATAAGGTTCAAAACTACATTGCAAGTTGCAAAGACTGCTCATGTGGAAACGGAGAAGAAAATGCCTTCCATTATTTCTTTGATTGTTACCTACATTCGATCCCAAGAATTCGCCTATTGAATAAATTACTTCCTTATAATATTTACTCACTAAACATTCTGCTATTTGGAGACCCTGCTCTACCCGATTGCGACAATGAATTTTTTTTCTTAGCTGTACAATCATTCATCCGTGAGACAAAACTAGATTCTATTGACTAAGTCTAGCAAATACAAATACATATACAAGCCAGCAAATGACTCAAACAAAGACGACTTTCAGGTAATTCATATATAAACACAAGACTGACTCGGGGGAGGGAAACGACCGCTGATATGTACATGTATATAAGTTCAACTTGCCTTTGGCAGTCATGTTGCAATGCCATTATTCTTGATTTATTTTTCAGTGTAATAGCAAATGGGAGAGGGGGTACTCATAAGTGAGTCAGCACTTGTCCTCCAATCCCATTGTCTATAAAAATGTATGTGTCATTTCCTGTATGTGTTATTGAAATTAGACAAATAAATATGTTTAAACTAAACATCATCTTCTTCGTCGTCATTATCATCGTCATCATCATCATCATCATCGTGATCATCTTCATCATGTTAAACTTAACATATGAACATTCCCGAAGTGAGCAATTCGTCAGTGAGTATTTAGTCACCAAAGGCTTGTCGTATATCACAGTGGTAAAACATCTAAGGACATAAAATGAATGATACAAGAAAGAAACATCATTGTATAACACACCACGTGCTAATTAAATAGACACGGACCATTCGAACCTCAAATATTATGTATATACACGATTTGTTATTTAGAATAATGTTAGTTGATAACCACACGAAATACCGACCTAAAAGCTAAAAGCGTCGCATACTTTTGACAAACTCGCTAAAGTCAAAGAAATGTACAGCTTTTTTTCAAGCGTTCGTTCAGAATTAAAGTGATGTGAAACACTCCGGTAGGGTATCAAATATAAATGGAGAATAATCTTGCTCAAAGTAATGATGTTTACGAATATTAATCAAGTTTTACAACACGCACGCACCATCATTCTGATATATTAATTAAATGCAATGACTGTCGGTGGCGAAATCATTTGTGATTGACTCCGATAGTTGCGTCCCGAATTCAGATGGAAATATTTAATTGAGCGTAGTTCAGAATATAATTTCTATGGAGTGGTTGGGTCTATTTCTTCGCAATGTTCGGCGATGTCAGTAGAATGCTACATTCCCCAGATTGGCATAACCCCGAGTAATAAATGATCAGTTTCACGCACCCGAAAAAGGCTAAAGCCTCTTTATTTTTAACATAATAAGGAATTGACCAACAATGAACGCTGTTTATTGTCCATTATTGAAGAAAAGGGAGCCTCGCATATATAAGATAATTCACTGGCTTACAAGGTAAAGGTAAATTTTGTTAGGCCAATTTGTTCTCTTATATATGCGAGACTCCATAGGGGAGACTCTCATATAGAAGGGAATGTATTGGTACAGGGTTTTCGCCAAATCTCAGGAAGCTCTTGTCGAGGAAGGGTTAACTTATTTTATCCCCATGGTATAACAAAAGCGAGCATACATCGAGGCTTCAAAATGCCAAGTGGAATTTATTTTAACAGCCAATTGTTTGATGGTTGTGACATGTGTCTTGCGACCACTGGACAATGTGGATTTGTGGGCATGTGATCGTTCAGAACTTATATTGACATCGTCTTTGCCATTTTTTTCAACTTGTTGAACAATGTGCATAATTTCGCTTTTATTATTTCAATTGTTGGTTTGGCACAGATATTCAAAACAAAGTGTACTGGCAATTGACTGATAAATCGGTTATATCTTGACAGAGTTATCGCAATATTTTCGACTCATAATTATATTGTGCGATAATAAAAACAAACATAACTAACTTTGTTCAGTCTTCTTTCCCCCCAATGTATGTCAATTGTATTGAAACTTGGCAAATGTATTAAACACAACAGTAACATGTGCATCTTCCATTGGCATTTTAGAAGCTACTGTCCATTTTCGAGTTCGAATATTTTCTTATGGCTACCCTATATGGAGCCAAGTTTATTGTGGGGTATCCTTAGTCCCACATGTTGGGAGATCAAATCATCTCAGTTCCTGAAGACGAAGTAAAACCACAATCACCTCCAATTCTCAATTTGTTTTGTACTCGTTGGAATTACCTGATTAGGGCCAGGGACATAATATGTCCACCGCCCCACTGCGAGAGGTAACACGTCCCCCAATGTGGCACCATGTTCGCTGGTGTTGCATCCCGTGAGTGACGTATGTATAGGAATCGTGATGGAATCAAATAGACGAACCATGGGAACGGTTTAGCTCATTGTCCACTTCGGTCCTACACCAAGACGGGCGGATGTTGACCCGGCTCAACCAAACGGCTAATAATGCAACTTCAGTGTTTCAGATTAAATTTGCTATCTGTTGTATAATTCTGTTTTCTGTGTATTGACTTGTGCTCCGATATTAATGTCGTGTGATGTTTACGGGTATCTGTATGTAGTCGCGGCTGCTTTGTCGTCAGTTGACTGACAACATGTAGTGGCTAAACGGGTAACCGTTTCAGCTATGTATCAGTCTTTGGACGTACCATAATTGTAAGGGTATAGTCCGAGTCGGCTGCTGGGCTATAGTTGTCGAAACTGTCATTTCTTGTATTGAAACAATGAAGAAACAACACATTCGTGTTGATCCACAACTGAGTTGAAATGGTGCTGAATTTCTTGATTCAGTCTCTCTCAGCCCTGATATGGCATAGCAGCTAAAACGACGTTAAACCCAAAAAAGAAAGAAACAATATCGTCGTAATTCCGAGATATGGGTTACTTTAGTATGTGCATCTATATTGTAAAACTTTTCACAACATGCCGATCTTGATTTCTAACTGCCAGTTGCGAAGCAATCTCACCGACCCGAACGTGGTGTTGCAAATTCCAATTACCAAGGCACATAAAAATGTCAGATCCATACTCTATGAAACTCAACATCAATTTCTTATATTTACATTCAACTTTCAGATTAACCCTTTACCCAACAGAAGGGCCCTGTGCCAATGCATTCTCTTATATATGCGAGTCGACCATAGGTCGCCTCGCATATATAAGAGAATGCATTGGCTTAACACATTAAAAATTATAAAATTGTTAAAGAATGTAAGAAAAAATGGTAAAAAGTGTTAAGGCCAATGCATTCTATTATATATGCGAGGCGACCTATGGTTGACTCGCTTATATAAGAGAATGCATTGACACAGGGCATAACTGTAACTATCACAATGTGATCCCCGCCCCATAGAAGGATACAGGAGTCGTGTATCTGGGCAAGTTTATTTCCGGGAGCCGTGGGGGTTTCTACGTGCCGTGGCGTGATTTTCTAGTGAAATTAATCATGCATCTGCGGCTTCTGCCACCCGTAAAACTCGCGATATTGTCCATCGGCTGAAATGACGACTGTGATAAACCTCAATAAACCAAGCCAAATCAAACGTACAGAGAGTGCTTTTCCGGTGAAATTAACCCTTCGCGTGGTCTTTCCTACATACGTACATGCAAAACTTACAACAGCGTGATGACCCAGTGGCTGAAACGACGAAAAGCCACACTACACCAAAAGTGCAGTGGATTGATTTCTCTATATGCATATGATATTAATCCTCTGCGTGGTATTTCCTACAACTCCCGAACTGCCATGATATGCATGGCCGCTATGCATGGCCTTGCGGCTAAAACAACGGTAAACGACAACAAATCCAACCAAACCAATATACATTGTTCTCTTAGCCCGATCCAAATAGGGGACACAGGAACCTGGTATAGTAATACTTTGATGGAGTTTTATAAAGACTATACTCATTACACAGTGACAGTAGTTGGGTTTAAAGTCTCACTATTCGGTACACCTGCTTCGTTCGCACTGGAAAGCTATTTTCATGACTGTCGTTAACTTACCCAAAGTGCAATGAAAGGTTAATAAAACTAATAATCCGATAGCCGACGGCCACATGCTGCCGGGTATATGGTGGCGTTAAGGACTGAGCGAAACATCGACAAGATCGTAATATCTTATAAAACTGATAAATCTCCTGTCACTTTTTATACGTTACGTCAACATGTGTCATGATTCGACCAGTGTGCATCACCACCAACACGATTCTGGTTCGACACACCTGTTTAATTCATGAAATTTGTCATACAGTACCTGCAGTACCCGGAAAAAATGTGTTTTATTATTAGAGAAATCTAAATACGACAGTATCGCTGCAAAAACGTGGCCCGTGCAGGAATGTTGATTACGTTCCTAGGCGTTAAGTTTGTCACATCAAACACAATATTACATTTGCATGTCATGTATTTGTTGAACGCTGACACAGACGCCCTTGTAGATGGAAGTTCTTTGTCTGGTTGCGTGTGAATATACCCGACTTCCTCGTGATGCTAACAAGACTTAGTAAGATTTACTACCCTCTTAAAATGTACAGCGGAACACCCTGGCGACACGATAACATACACCAGGCATTTTGCTGACGTAACGCGAACGCAGGTGATGGGCAACATATATACCAAGAGGAAATTATATATTATCGGCTTAGGTACGTTCACACAAGTGACAAAATTCCCGGGCAATTTTTCATGAAATTCTTCACAGATGGCTATCTATTGGACAATTGTAAGTGAAAACGTTTTGAATTACAGATTCTTCCACACACATTGACGTGAGGCACATGTATTCAACGGAATTCCAGCCATTGAATACATTATTCCTACATTGTAACCTCCATCAGTAACAATGCAGACACACCATGTATACTTCCTACACCTGATCTATGACCATATCGTCTCTCTCTGTATACATATTTACCACATTCATGATCATACATTCAATCATTGTATACCTATTGACCTCACCATTGGCCATACATTCACTCCCTGTATACATATTTCGGCCAAATAGCGACTCAAGATATATATATATATCACCACTCAGGACCAAAGATATCACCCCATGTATACATATGCACCTCACCAATGGCCATAGCCACTCGCTTTATACACACACCCCTCACCCATAACCATACAGCCACACTTGTGTACACCCGTACACCCCACATAGCCACGAGTCACTATATAGGCACATCAGGTAAATTCCTACACCTACACATGCAGTCACTCCATGTATACCTATTCACCACACTCGTGATCACATATTCACTACTTGTATACATATTCACCTCACCATTTGGCCATACGGTCACTCCCTGTATATCTATTCGACACACCCATTGTGGAATAGCCACTCAAGATATACATGTACACCCCACACATGACCATATGGTCACTCCAGGTATACATATGCACCTCACCCAATGGCCATATAGCCACCCATGTTATATAAATGCCCCTCACCCACGACCACACAGCCACACTTGTGTATACCCGTACACATCGCACATGACCATACAGCCATAAGTCACCATACATTCACATCAGGTATACTCCTACACCTAGCCACTCGAGTTATACACACACCCCTCACCCATAACCATACAGCCACACTTGTGTATATCCGTGCACCCCACACAGCAATGACTCACCATACATGCACATCATGTAAATTCCTACACATAACCCATGAACATATAGTGACTCCCTGTATATATATTTACCACGTTCACGATCATACAGTCACTCCTTGTGCACCTATTCACCTCACCATTGGCCATACAGTCGGCAATATGGCCACTCGATATATACATATACACGTTACCAATGACCATAGTGTCACTTCCATATGCACAAATACCCCACTCAAACGGCCACTCATACCTTCCACTGTCCACACTTGCATATACACACCACACATGACAATTCGCGACATCCATGATCATACAGCAACTCCCTGTATATCTATACATCCACCAATGATAATATCGATCCACGACATATATAAATATACACCCAATCCATTACCACAATGGCATTCCCTATATACCCACACGCTGCAAACGACCAACCATGCAGCTATACCCCCGGACATGCACATACACTTAAAAAATTCCATGTACACACACATAGCCATTCAACCACTCCATATGTATCCATATACCCCACCCATGATCGTACAGACAACACATTTATACATGTACACCCTCCTGTGACAATACAGCCACTCAAGGTACACATGTACAGCCCACCCATACCAATACAGTCACTCCGTGTATACATAAACAACAGAGATGGCCATGTAGCTACTCTCGTTACATCAATACAGCACAGCAATCTCCGTACAGCCTCATCGTGTATACCCGTACATCCACACATAACCATACCGCATAGAGTCACTCCATGTATACATATTCACCTCACACATGACCATATAGTCACTACTTGTTTGCCTATACATCTCACAATGGACACCCCAATCACGGCCACTCCTTGTATACTTATTCACAGCATCCATGACCACAACATAACTCTATGTATACCTATTCCCCTTTGAAACTTTAAAATGAAATAGCTATGCCCCATAAGGAACTGGGACAACCAGATATTATATTTAGTTGTCTGTTGATAATCTAACATGCATAATAACCAAGTGAGTCAAATTTACTAACTGTTTAGAACAGCAGAGAATACTGTTCCGGATATGTGAACTATGAACTTTTTACTCAAGTTGTTTGCCATTTTGTAAGTCATCTTGAGTGATTTGGTCTATAAACACCTTTGTGTAACACTTTAAAATAGATCAAAATAACAAGCACATTTCATGCCGAAATGGTCCAAACCTGAAATTTGTGCCGATATTTGTGTCAAGTTTGTGAAAGTAAAATCGAATATTTCTGGTGATGTCAGTGGTTACAATACAATTAATTAACCAAGATGAATCAGAAATGTTAGTGTTCAATGGATAATCCAGGGGGGGGTGGGCGGAAAAAAACTGCGGGACACAACGTACCGGGGGTGGGGGGGGGGGGGGTACATAGGCGTAAAAAATTTACACGTAAATTTTTTCCTTATTCATTTAGGGGGGGGGGTGGTGTCGGAAAAAATTTGCATGTAATTTTTTTCCCAATATGTATTTTCAGACTCACAACTTCTCTCATTTTATAGAACATGGATTAACCTTAATATCCAAATCATATATACATGAGTAGTACAATCCACATAAAACAATTTTGGATAACCACTGTCTTGGTTTACATGTGATATTGACCCCATTAACCCTCTTAATAATGCCGACTATGTCAGTGTCTACCAGTCGAATGCAGAATTCTAACCTGCGATCGCTTATCTGGCAAATTTTTACTGCAGAACTAAAACAGTTATATGCTGGTATCTCACTCATCTCATTTGCATCTTTTTCAAAGTCGAGGTAATAACTAGTTGTCATTTTTTAAAGTGCATACAAAGCGTTGCAATCACCAATATACATGTTTGTACATGTCATGACATCACGAGGTACAAATCTGCGTTCTACTGGTAGACAATGACCATTTTAGTCATAATAATCTAAACTAAGTTACCAAGCACCTTCTCGTGAATTGTAACAATTTATGATATACACTCCGGTGTTTTTTTCGGTTTCCGGTCAAACCGAGTTGTTGTCCGGCTGGGGTAGATTTGATTTTTCTGTGGTGGGGGGGGGGGGGGGGGGGCAAATGGTCAGTGGAAAAAAACTGCAGTTTTTGCTGTTTGGGGGGGGGGGGGGGTACACAAACTGAAGAAAACAGTTTTTTCCACCCTGTGTCTGCAGTTTTTTTCCGGCCCCCCCTGATTTATACGGGTTAAATGACACACGAGGCCCATGAGTTACATGGTTCCTCCGATATGTGAACGCCATATAGCCAGTCATCAATTGGGTATATATTGTCCCCCGCGTGGTTCCATCATCTCCTGTCAAGTCTAGTCGTGGAATGGTGGATTTAAAGTAACGACAACCAGACTGACAATGCTGTGGACATTCGCATCATTGCCTTGTGTTTTGAAATATAATCCTATAACCTCGCGTGGCTCGTGTTACCTCGATTGGATAACAATCGCTATCTAATCGTGAACCCCGATTAAGTGTAATGTTCGCTATCTAATAATGTGCGTATTTGGTGACATTGCACACTTCTGAAAGCTAAATGTTGTAATTACAGTATTATGTGTATTTGATTGTTTATCGCTTATCAGAGCAAAACTATAGTATGCCACGATTTATTCTTGCCAGACTAATTTACTTGGCGGCTAATTTCGAGAGAATGTCACTTGTTTAACAAATTGTGAATTACATATACATGTAAGATAAAGATAAAGGTAAAATTATTGACAGATACGCCCACTCGAGGCCTATGTCAAAACAGTTACATAAATAAAATGTGATTATAAGTATAGCAACATAAATATATTAATGTTCAATTTTTGGTGATTCACACCGTTTATGTAGAAAGAGTTGGACCATGTTGCAGATGATATTATATGTTTTAGGTTCATCATTTCTCAAAATGAATAAGAATTTATGTTGGTCATCCCAGGGGGGGGTCGGAAAAAAAATTGCGGGACACAACGTACCGGGGGGGTGGGGGGGGGGGGGGGTACATAGGCGTCAAAAATTTACACGTAAATTTTTTCCTTATTCATTTAGGGGGGGGGGGGGGGGGTTGTCGGAAACAATTTGCATGTAATTTTTTTCCCAATATGTATTTTCAGACTCACAACTTCAATTTTCTCTCATTTTATAGAATACTAGCAGGGTTACCCGGCGTTGCCCAGGTTAATGCGATGTGAAACCATCTGCATGCTGTGGATATTTGTTTGGGAATAGAGAATACTCTTGCTCAAAGTGTTATACGTATTTTCATAAATTGTATATTCAAATAGCATCACAAAACATGATTATTGCATTCATGGAATATAAGCAGTGATTAAAGGAATTTAATTAGATTAGGAAGGTGTATTACCCATTGGTTCAATGATATCATAAATGTGTATATTGCAGCGATGTTACATGTATAACTGATCATATGTCTTTTAAACAACACTGTTATGTTCTAGATAAACCATGTTGACCACATGTATATATGTAAATATTGTACACATATAATTATCTCCATACCTTTATTAAGGGAGTGAGAAATAAATGAATTGAATTGTCAATTGTCATTTTGATAAGCGCGATTAATCCGTTCCATCAATAATACAACTGCGTATACTTCAGACGTTATAATATGATACATGAATATCATAAACACATTAGATTGCAAAAAAGAAAAGACGGCAATTTAGTTTTACATATTTAGGTGTATCAATCCATCTAGTGGGCTGGACCAAGATATTGAGGACACCTGGCTATCATATCTCCTTGAAGATACAGATGTTTCAAAGAAATTTCCAGGTGCTCCTCTGTTCATGGTGCTATATATTGGCTATATATTCTCAGTTTAAACGAATTGTTGCTGCGCACGTATATCAGCTACACGTGCCTGGCACAGAGCGAGATTTTGAGTTGTTTATGTCAGTCGATGAGTCTGTTCTAATTCTAAAACCCTTTTCAGATGTCAGTATTGGAGGATCCTGAAAAGTCATCTGCTATTGACTGCGTTTTCTTTTATATTAGAAGAAACTATATTTGACTGCACACTGTGACCAACATTTTTGAACAGGCCTTCCATATCTCTTGACATATTGTAACTTTGTTGTGGAAACTGTATTGAATAAAACAGACTCAATTGTGTTATAATATATATTCAATCCTCTGACGGTTCGAGGTCTCTCAATTTGAACGAATATGTGTATCTCTTAAATAGAATGATAAATATACGTTTAATGCTTCTTCTATGTATCTCTTTTTGATAGCTCATTGTGTGAATACCATGATTGCCGTCCCCATATAAATATGACAGTTGAGAAGATATAATTGTTCAAGTGACTTAAGTGGGTCATCATTTGTCGAGATTGTGAAATGTGAACGCCCAAAACTCCTTAAAATGATATCGAGATGGCCTGGGTGACTATATATAACTTATAGGTGGATATTTGAGAATAGCAATCTTATCAATGATAATGCATGTCCTCTCACTATTCGTGACCCAAACGACAACAAATGTGATTTAATTCGTATATCATTAGAGAAGACGTGTAGGAATTTGGTGGAAATTAGTGTCAAATATATTTGTATCAGCTTTTGCCACTTTTGACATATTTAAACCACGCCTATTAGACTCATGGATGCGTGATTCACTGGAGATGATTATATATATATATATATACAAATTCGTATAAAATTTAAGGTCCCAATATCTCTCACACATAGGGCACCAATGTGATGTATCCAAACCACACGACAAGATTCCTCGTATCACTGAGAAGAATATGTATCAATCTGGTGGAAAAATCGGCGCTAAACATATTGTTATAATTTTTTGTGTCCCTCTCACCTCTATACACCACTAACTCGAATGGCCCCACTTGTGACATCCTTAAGCCACACAATTACACTACGGATTTCATGAAGATGATTGTTTATAAGTTTGGTGATAATCGGCGACTAAACAATTTTTGTTATCAAATTTGGTGCCCACCCCCTCTCCATCTCTCACCCAAACAGCACCAATATGGCGTCTTTAAATCACACGATTAGATTCCTCGTAGCATGGATAAGAACGTGTATCAATTTGTTGGAAATTGGCGCTAAAAAATTGTGCATTGATTTTGGTGCCCCTCTCCCTTTCAATGCACCACTGACTCGAATGAGGCCACATTTGACAGATTTAAGCCGCACCATTAGACTCCTCATACCATGGGGATGATTTTGTATAAGTGTGGTGGCAATCGGCGAGTAAACCAATTATTATCAAATTTAGTGCACAATTAGATTCCTAATTGTATCATGAAGAAGAATGTATATAAATATGGTGGAAATCGGCGCTAAAATTAGTTTTATCAATTTTGGTGCCCCTCTTCCCTTCCATTCATCCCTGACTCAAATGACACCACTTTTGACATTATTTAAATCACACCGTTAGATTCTTCATAACATGGGGATGATTATATGTAGGTTTCGTGGCAATCGGAGACAAACAAATTCTGCCCCTCCCCTTTTCTGCCCCTGGCAACAACGGCGTCACTTTAGAAAATTCTAACCCCGACCATTATCTTTCTCGTAAAACGTTACCCCTAGTAGACCCCTTTGGTATCATCTAGATGCTAAAATTAGTTTTATCAAATTTTGTGCCCCTCTCCCCTTCTGTGCATCGCGGACTCGAACGACGCCATTTTTGACATATTTAAACCACACCGTTAGATTCTTCATATCATGGGGATGATTATATGCAAGTTTCGTGGCAATCGGCGACAAAAACAAATTCTGCCCCTCCCCCTTTTCTGCCCCTGACAACAACGGCATCATTTTAGAAAATTCTAACCCCAACCATTATCTTTCTCGTAAAAAGTTACCCCTAGTAGACCCCTTTGGTATCATATAGATGGTCCCCTGTGAATTTCTATAGAACACAGACAGACAGACAGACAGACAGACAGACATTCGCAAATATAGATATAAGATTCTTACTGTTTATGGCGGTTTTTGACGGAGGTGAATATTTTAACAGCATATCCACCGCCAACGCCGCCCGCATCTTTAAATCAAGTAACCAATTGTTGACCGCCATGTTTCCTTGACTATCTAAGAGATGCACATACATTTCGAAGATTCCAATTTACTTCATTTTATTTTCATGTATTTTGTCACATTTTTGTGGGGTACTCTTTGCATGTGTATTTCTTATTCAATTGTATTTTGTGAGATTGACTTGCTGGAACCACTAGCATTATATTCTCAGTTAATTTATTCTTCACTATCAGTTGCTATTCATAATAATGAAATCCGATCATTTATCATTTCTTCCTGCTATCCCTCTCCATCTTTACTAAATGTCTCTCCCATCTTTTCGAGTTGCGGCCGCCTGTCGGTTCCGATCGATTTGCTCGAGGGCAGCAGAACGTAGCCCGCCCGGCGATACAATTACTGGCCTTATGAACGTGGATTCGTTCCTGACATGATCTCTCATTCAGGCAGCCACTTTATGAGACCTACTTTTTCGGTAAGTTTCAACGCTTAACTTTCTGAGTATGTATGTTGGATTTGTCAGATATGCGGAATAACTTGAGGCAATGGATGGAAAAGTAAATGTTTAAATAAATCGGACATACTTGACAGAGTATATTAGTACATTTCGAGAAGTGATATAAGTTCAATTTTGATACATGATAATTGAGCGATGCCCAGAGTAAAGTGCCACATGACAGTATTGAATCAAAGCATGACCGTCATTACGTCAACATTTTAAGGGTGAGAAAATATGACGAACGAATCGCGCAAAAAGACGTTTATGCTAAATTATTTTATACCGTGGGAAACTATAATCTCAAGCGTATACGGACATGGAAAGAAAAAGTTTATAACTCAGAATTCTGAGTTTGTTTTGTTCTTTCCATGTCCCGTATACGCTTCCATACAATTCGCTATGTCATCTGACCTTGATGACAGCATTAATTATGCTCAAAACCAATAAAATCAACACTCCCCCAAAAAGCGAAGAGGCGCCAGGCTGTTGTTTAATAATTCAGAACGTACGGTTACTTGCCAAAATGTCATAACTAACACAACGCCATTAGTATATTGCCAAAATGTGTTTAATATATAGGACTCGGTCTATAGACTCGAACATTAATGTAAATATAATGTATCTGACCAGACTATATTTTTATTTAATTTTTTTTTCATTTCTGAATATCTCCCTTATTTAGTCAATATAGATTTCTTCGAAGAAAAAAATACGATCGTTAAAAATAGCTTTATTTCAAAACTCAGAATGCGTATTCTATAACTCAGAATTCTGACTTCATAAACTCTGAATTCTGACTTTATAAAATCCGAATTCTGACTTTATAAACTCAGTATTCTGACTTTATTAACTCAGAATTCTGACTTTATCAACATAATTATTCTGACATACGTAATAATTCTACCTTTAAAGTCAGAATTCTGACTTTATAAACTCAGAATTCTGACTTTATTAACTCTGAATTCTGACTTTATAACACTAACTTATGACTTTACAACTCTGAATTCTGACTTTAACTGAGAATTCTGACTGTATTAACTTAGAATTCTTTAAAACTCAGAATTCTGGCTTTATATACTCAGCTTTCTGACTGTAATTGACTCTGAATTCTGACTTTCTAACTATGAATTCTGACTTTATTAACTCTGAATTATGACTTTATAAACTATGAATTCTGTCTTTGTAACTCTGCATTCTGACTTTATAACACTAAATTATGACTTTATAAACTCTGAATTCTGACTTTATAAACTGAGACTTCTTACTTTGTAACTCAGAATTATGACTTTATAAACTCAGAATTATGACTTTGTAAGTCATAATTATGGCTGTATGTACTCAGCATACTGAATTTATTAACTCTGAATTCTGACTTTATTAACTCAGAATTCTGACTTTATTAACTCCGAATTATGACTTTATTTACTCAGAATTCTTACTCTATAAACTCTGAGTTATGTTTTTATAACTCTGAATAACTTTGTATCTCTGAATTATGACTTTAAAAACTCATAATTCTGACTTTTTAACTCATAATTCTGACTTTATAAATCATAGTTCTGACTTCATAATTCAGAATTCTGACATTATAAGTAAGAATTCTGACTTTATTAGCTCAGAATACTGACTTTATATACACAGCATTCTGACTTTATTAACTAAGAATTCTGACTTTACAACTCAGAATTCTGACATTAATAACTAAGAATTCTGACTTTATTAACTCATAATTATGACTTTATAAGTCAGAATTTTGACTTCATTAACTCAGATTTCTGACGTTATAATTCAGAATTCTGGCTTTATAAACTAATAATTATGTCTTTATAACTCTGAATTCTGACTTTGTAACTCACAATTCTGATGTTATACGGGACTAGACTATGCATGCATTAATTGTGTATTTCTCTCGATTATGACATGACAATAAATAGTATACAGGACTATGACAGATGTGCTTGTGGTGAAAGAGAGACATCAGATCAACCTCTCGCTGAATGTCGAAGTAACACGGAAATGTTTTGACAATTAGTTATCTCAATCTTACACCGCGACATTGTATCCTCATTCAACGACCAGAACGAATGGATGCGGACATAACTCGGAAATATTCATAGCCGTTCATATTAAATCAAGTAACCAATTGTTGACCGCCACGTTTCCTCGACTATATCTTCCCAAAGTGATGCACATACCATTCGAAGATTCCAATTTAGTTCATTTTATATTCATGTATTTTGTGGGTTACTCCTTGTGTATTTCTTATTTATGTCGTATTTTGTGACATTGGCTTGCTAGCAACTATTGAAAATTTTGACCAAAGTTGGGGGACAACCCCAAACTCCCCATGTCGTCACGTCCCTGATTGTGTATGTCTCCAAACCGCCATTTGGGTTTAAACTATTGTGTTACGTTCCACTTAGTATTGTATAGATGCCTTATCATTATTATATACTTGGGGAAATCGCGTCCAAAATGACGGGTATATAAGCGCTCTTTATTACTTTTTGTGCGCTGGCATTTCATGTCGTTGCAAAGTATGCTACCAGTCCTATTTCTTTAAGAAAAAGTCGCTGCACCGCCAGCGATGTAACTATGTTACCCAGTCAGACGCCAGTCTGAATGTGTCTTTTCAAATTGGAGTTTGAACTACTGAACGTGCATGTCGAGCGGTTAAACTGGGTCGCGGTGCAGTCCCCTCGCCGATTTACTATAATCCATAGATACCACATCCCATGCACAACGTTAAATCCAATCGAATCCAATCGAGTCCAATCGAATCTGCATTTTAGTATGAAAATTGCTGCTCAGCAGCGATCCACAGTTTAGAGCAAGCGGCATAACTCTATCATTGCGGATTAAATGTAATTTCAAATGTCGTAACAGAAAACATATTTTCAATCGTTGCTTATCTTCGACCTATCGGCGTTGTGGGTCGTATTCTAAAACACACTGTATGATGTGGTCCAAATTTGGATTGTGGGTAAAAAAGTTATAAGCGCACGAAAAGAATGATCGAGTAAAAGACACTGAGTTTTATATAAAATTATTTTAATACATGTATTCTACCCATCCCCGCACTGGGATGGACATTCTGCTTATTGCCTATTTTGAATTAACACCCTGGATACTTTTATCCATGTGAGCTGAACTAAATATATGAAAAACAATGGCGACTTTCCAATTTTCCATTTTGAATTATCAGTCTGAGTATGTACGAGTACCGACACGCCAAAATTGTGTGTAACCTCTTTCTGAATCAGTGCAATCGGATTAAGTTTGTTGTTATAATAACAATGCATGCAGTCTATCTATTCGATTGCACCCGGTACATGTAAGGTGGGCCGCACACGAAGCGATATATGTTGCACGATATTTGTCGCAGACCCTTGCAACGTAAGATCGGTGTGCGCGCACGGTACGATATTAGTCGCACGACTTCTGTTTTTATTTATCATTTAGGATAGACCACCACACACGATGCGATCGGATCGTACGATTTGGTTGTTTATTTTCTCACCAATTTGCTGATGTCCACTTTGTTTTGTTTTTGTATTGAATTGTAGTTGTATTGTATATATATAGTCATGAATATATGACCCACATGCCTCAATAAATGCATGCATTCTTCCGCCATCCAAAATATCCCGCCACTCTGACTGCTAATTAACTTGAACTTAAATGACGCTGGACGCAATGTTTTGAAATAAAACATGTGATCGCCATATATGATCATATTTAATAATAGTTGAATCTGATTGGCTACTTCGCATCGACTCGATCGTAGAAAATATCAAAATTATTTGATACCTTGCGGGGCCGATCGTGCGATGTTCCACCGCATACGCTACAATTTTACCCGTAACCGGTGCCCGATATTTGTCGTACGATATATATCGCATCGTGTGCGGCGCGCTTAATGGACAAGCTAGTGCGGAGAACCACGCTCCGTCCCACTTAACCCTTTCTGTACTATAAATACTCATTGACGAATATAGTTAACATAATACGTTTAACAAACGACCATGTTGAACATCTGAACATTTCCCACTAATGATGAATCAGCCTGTTCTCGTAAAAATACGGACTTATTTTGAATGTCGCGTTTTAAGCCAACATAGAGCGTATTTGAGAGAAAATACGCTCTATAATCTATATTGTTGTAAAACGCAGCGTTCAAACTAAGCCCACACAGTGCTTATATTTGCATTATTTAATCGACATTTATTTATCGACTAGACTGACCAGATTCACGTTCTTTGTGATGGGTTTTCACTGCGACCCGCGCCATTCAATGAAATACCGGGTATACGCTAAATGTGGGCTTATTTCATAAACAAAATAAGTCAAATATGAACCTATGTGAATATTCACACCCCATATGAACCTATATCCATGAGGATATGTTGAATGAATATGATTTATTCTACGCTTTCTACTATCTGTCGTCTGCTTATACTTCATGACCCCTCCCGATAAACAATAGACCGTTATAAAATATTTATAATTGATAATCCATTTATTATACACATAGAAATGGTTAAATATGAGAATCGTCAGATAAAATAGAGTTAAGAACATTCTCAATTCAACTCTTTTGAATAGCCGACTTTCAGAAGCAAATATTTCGGGAAGGATGGAAATATGTTCATCTCGGCTTCATCTCTGCTAATTGCATATTACATATATAGACAGTAATCACTTGACTAGTGACGTGAAATCATTCGCGAGAGGCAGGGACGTTGTACAAACACGAGAGCGCATTACAAAATAGTTCCTGTCTCGAGTGAATTATTTCACATCACCAGTTCAATCAAGTGATTATTCTGTTTATTATAAATGGCTGATTTATCAGAAATCCCAATAAACCGCCATTATACTCATGACGTATAAATGTTGATATATATATAGCGCGTATATATACACAACCCGCTCGTTAAAGTGACATGTAATGCACTAGTGAAATCAAGATAAATCACACATGGGAATGTAATAAAATATAATAAGATAATAATATAATAAGTTCAACAATTGTCTTTTTCATTAACACCCCTCCAAATGAATAATAGACCATTCCCATATATAATGTTATAACTGATGGGAGAGTCCATTGAGTACAGAACGGGTTAAATGACCCATGATGAGTTACCTGGTTCCTCCGATATTTGAACGCCAGATAGTCAGTAATCAATTGGGTATATATTGTCCCCCGCGTGGTTCCATCATCTCCTGTCAAGTCTGGTCGTGGCCATGGTGGATTTAAATCGACAGTAACCGTTGCTATAGTAACAACAAGCAGCAACGACAACCATACTGACACTGGTATGGACATTCGCATCATTGCCTTGTGTTTCGAAATATAATCCTAACCTTGTCCCTTGTTTAACCCTTTACCCAACAGAAGGGCCCTGTGCCAATGCATTCTCTTATTTATGCGAGTCGACCATAGGTCGCCTCGCATATATAAGAGAATGCATTGGCTTAACACATTAAAAATTATAAAATTGTTAAAGAATGTAAGAAAAAATGGTAAAAAGTGTTAAAAAAAGATTTTTTTTAGGCCAATGCATTCTCTTATATATGCGAGGCGACCTATGGTCGACTCGCATATATAAGAGAATGCATTGGCACAGGGTATAACTATAACCATCACAATGTGGTCAATGAGCCGGTTCCAATGATATCCATATTTGTATGGTTTTATTGAGACAGACCGAAGATATTTTAGGCTGTTGAAGCTTTATTTGGCCGGTTTTGGCCGGTTTGTTGGGTAAAGGGTTAAAAACTTACGGATTACATATATACATGTATGACTACACATGTAGTAAACTATTTGGATTGTACTTAAGAAATGAATGTAGTGGGTGTGCACATGTGTGTTATTAGGGGGAAAAGTGCTGTGGTCGTTGGGACACATTGCGAGAACATTGCCCCACAACGACACAACGCCGTATCCCACAATAACACGCAAACCCATTACATTAATTCATTTCTTATAGTTATATAGATTTTTTGATTATTTATTCCTATAAAAAAGATGTTTGCATTCTGATTTATTTTCACAAAATCTGCCGAGAATTTCAGTCTAGCCAACGCAATACATTAAGTCAGCTCACTATAAGATTTTCAAGCATTTAGCAACGATAACGTGATCGATACAAATAATTGGCTTCAGATGCAATTCGGCTGAACTTTCAAAAGCACGCCCAATTATTCTGCTGACCGAATTGTTATTGTGGTATGGAACGGTGAACCAATTGGCAGTGTTGACCAATCACTGAACATGAAACACGGAGGAGGGCTATGTAAATATTTGACGGTTAATTTCCAGCAAATGTCCCTTGTCGAACAACTTGCAGTTTTTCATAAATCTCACTGCATATGTAGCAAACTATTGGGATTTTTATTTTATAAGTAGTTTGTCAGTCATATTCAAACACAATACGTCCTTCGTCAGTGAATTGCCTGCAAAGGTGCAAAGCAAATTTACCAGTGTTTTAACGAACACTATACACATTTCCGATCAATTCGCACCTATGTTCACCTGGAGCTCCCTGAACATTTAGTGTTCGTTACGATTGTTCGAAGATTAACTCAAATGCTAACGACTTTTGGAATAATTCTCTGTCTCGGACTTCCATCGTCTGTTAACCTATAGTCTGCCAATTTCACGAAGCTGGCATGTATACACGTATGTCCAAACAGTTGATTTCGTGGTCTAGCCCCTGGGTCATTCGTCACCCAAGCAATGATATAACAGTATAATTCTGTTTCATATTACTCTCATCATTGTCATCGCTTGTGTTTGTACTTTGTGTGCTTTTTGCAGTATATCGTCTCAGGCTCGAATAAAATATCATGACATGAAGTTCACCGAAATATTGTAAAATATATATCACAAATAATTGAAATAAGCTCATATTTTATAAGATTGTTTTGATCCTGTCCCATTTAGGTTCATATAAAGCTTAATACAGATTCAATTAATCATTATATGGGCCTATTTCGTGTGTTTGAAATAAGTTCTATATGAGCTTATTTACGGGAGAAGAGGCTGCAAACAACCCACATAATGTTAATGTACAATTCATACCAATGATGCCGAATTTGATATGGGGGCCTCGGCCATCACTGCAAGCCAGTATAAGGTGCACGCCGCACTATAGGATACAACAAGGCATCAGTCCAGTGATGGAGAAGTTGATTCAGTTCCCGGAATGCACGGATTAACGCGAGGGATTGTATTCGTGTATCTGGACAAGTATGCCGGTTGCTTGTCATGGGTAGGTGATTTATATGTGGAGCGTCTCCAAGTGAAATACGATGTTGCACCTCGGGTGATGGCATACCATCAACGGTCTCATTGGCAGGAAGCTACCCAGATTTAAAATAAACAAAGGATACGTAACTCTAAAGCGGAAAATGCGCCTTCATTTGTAGGCATTGTTATGGTAAACATCAATACCATATTTCGCAGAGATCATTTAACCCAACAAATAAGGATAACTCTAGAAAATGAATGCAAACAATGTCATCGGGCACTCTGTTGAAAGCACTCCAGATAATGAACCTTCATATGTAATTTAATTGAGATCTGATGAACCAAGCCTGAAATGGACGGACAAAACCCCCAAAATGTCTAGATAAACAAAGGATAACCCCAGAAAGAAAAACGCGAACAACGTCATTTGTCCCTCTTTAGAAATAAGTCAGGATGTTGAACCTCCATACTAAATTTCATGCAGATCCGATAACTCAAGGCTGAGATATAATACAGAGAGACGGACAAAATCAACCAATAACATCCAGTATATATTTCTTCGAAATATGCACATGTGGGCCCGGGTAGAATAGGCCTACCGCCCCACTGTGAGGGGTAAGAATCTCGTGGGGTTCATCCTGCGAGGTGTGGTGAAGGAGTCACGGGGTACTATGTCGGCCGTATCGCGCGAGGCATCGACCTGCGGATACGGCTTAGTTCATGATCCTGGTTGGTCCTACACATCTTAAAGACGGGTTGTTGAGTTGACCCGGCTCAATCAATCGGCTGGTAACGCCTCTCCACGGTGTTTCAGTTTCAATTTGTGTTATATCTGTTGTATTGTTCGTCTGATGCTTGCAGTACTGTTTCTGTTGTTTTATATATAAAAAATGCATTGGCAGAGGATCTTTAATGCTGCACCGGCGCAGCTCCCACCATGAAAGGGTTAATAAGTGTTGCTTTAACCGAAATTATTTATCCGTCGAGACACAATATTTGAAACTAGAGAGAGAGCCGACCGTGTTCACAGCCTATCGTGTTCGTTTTTTTAAGTCAGACGAGGGGAACGGTCAAATCATAAGCCATCTAAACAATACCATTCTCGGTTAGTCTGCAATCTCAGAGTCTCTAATATTTGAAAGTGCACACCTGGTAGCGAAAGTCCCCAGTTGCTCATTCGCTATGGTATATGCGCATTTGACCGTCATATGCCATCAGCGTAGTAATGTTGGTTCTTTTCCCAAAACGCACGGCTTTGTGACTGACGCGAAGTCAGATAAATATGATTTTCTGGATTTGGGTATGTTTGTGATTTGCTTAGCGAGTGTTTTTACTTACAGCTGAGTGATTCCCAGTCAGGGACGTGCCACAATGGGGTGTGGTGTCTCACCCCAATTTATTTCACACCTGTCTGAACATTAGTTGGAAAATTCACATCACAAATAAGTTGAAATTGTTCTCGTAGTTGGATTTTCTAACAATTTATCAGTGGGTAATTTCTTGTTGTAGACCAACCACTTTAGGTCAAACTTTTGGACTGAAATGGCCATCAGTTAGAAATTTTCCAAACAGGTTGGAAATTTCCAACAGTTGGAAAGCTTGAGCCCAGTCTAGATGCTAGGATTTTGCAATTAGCAGGTTCAGATTAAAAACAATCTCACATATGCATGGTCGGCCCAGTGTGTCCGTTGTCAGTCAAAAATCGTTAATTAATTTAAGAAAAACAAATCGTGGTCTGAATTTGATTTGCTAGGAGTTAGACCCCTAGATGCTAGGAGTTTGCAATTTTCAGGTTCAGATTTAAATCATTTCTCACCCGGGCCGAATCATGGTCCGCCCGTTGTGTCCTGGTCCTTCCAACCGTGGCCAATCAAAAACTACCAAACAATTTAAGAAAACAAATCAGGGTCTGCATCTGCCTGGAGTTAGACCACTAGATTTTAGGATTTTGCAATTTTCAGGTTCAGATCTGAAAGTTTTCTCCGACTGGGCCGAAGCTGTTCCTCTCCCGGACCGTTGGTGAGGCAAAGACTACTGAGCAAAACAGAATAGCTTATCAATATCGTCAAAACAAAAACAACACAGTCAAACTAATTTATCTAGATTCCCGAAAAATCCTTCGGTTCTGTTCATCATCAAAATCTACTGAACAAACTATATGCATGTCGAACATGGAGCAACATTCTCAAATGGATAGTGTTTCCTAACTGACAACATGTGCGCGTAAATGTGTACGAATCATCGTTTACACATGCCACATGGAGTACCTCAACTTGTCCTCAAGGGAATATTCTGAGTCCTATATTATTAATTCGTTACATCAACGATCTACCAGCAAAGGCAGATTTGCCGATTACATCAAGCTGATAGCAAACCCAATATCGAAAGATTTACAAAATTATGTAGATCGAGTTTGTGATTTGTCGTTAAAGTGGCAGCTAGTATTAAAGCCATCTAAGATCGACGTGCTACACTTCCGAACAAACAACCCAGTTGACAGTTACTTTATATGTAATACACTTGCAAGATGGATATGTGTGTTATTATAGACGATAAACACAAATACGGTTTAAATTTAAACAAAGGCTTATCAAATTCTGGGAATGATAAATCGAAATTTCAGCCATATTGGCTATTCGATGTTTTTTAGACTGTATAATTCAATGGTACATTCAGTGTTGGAATATTGTTGTAGTGTTTTGAACACAAGGTACACTGGACTCTCCCAAATTTTAACGAACGCTAAAAGAAGAGCAGCAACAAATTTACTACCTATGTCCTACGTAAATACAACAACACCCATGGCTAATCATATTAAATAGGGCCTACTCTGAAATAGAGACTTCTACGTGCAGACATGAATGAGACGAACAAATATCTACGTCGGTATATGAGTCAAGATAGAATGTTCAGACTAAATCAATTCACTGTGACACGCGGTCACCCATGCACGGAAGCAGGTGATTTCTTATCAGCCAAAATAATTGAGAAAATATTCATTCTCACACCGCATGTGCTCTGAGAGGAACAGCCTTCCAATGTTTTTTTTACCACTACCACATAAACTATGCAATTCTGAATTAAGCGAACTAGATATCAAGTCGGAAGATATATTAGCGGCAATTAATTCTCTTAACACAAAGAAAGCCACCGGCCATGACTGAATCACACCAACAATGCTTAAAGGAAACATTATGTTTAAAAAATCTTTAGTAACTTGTATTTTCCCCGACCTAGCTGTGGAAACGAGCTAACATTGTGCAATCTTCAAGAAATCAGATCAGTCTAAAATCGAAAATTACAGGCCAATATCCTTACTGCCAGTCATAAGTAAGGTATTTGAGAAAAGTAGTTACCAAATACATAATTATATTGACACTTCTATATAAGAGTAATCTGATATATCAGCACCAATCCGGATTTACTCCTGTACACAGCACTTCTCTCCAATTTCTTGAAATTTATCTAAGTTTATCAGTTGACCAAGAACTAAACAACTGTACTATATTTTGCGATATAAGTCGTGCACTTGAGAGGATGTGGCACAAAGGATTAATTTTCAACTTAGAACAAAACGGCATTATTGGAAATTTACTCTCATGGATTGAGAGTTATCGTTCAACCGCAAGCAACGGGTAATCGTCGGTAATGCTATGTCAGATTATGATGTAATGCCCACAGGAGTCCCCCATTCAGGTGTACATTGTCGGCCCTTTTCTTTTTGAATTCACGATATCCAGTGCTTCTTCGATAAAAACCCCCCACTGGGATGTATGGTGATGATACATGCTTTTTCGCCAAACAGTTCTCAATAGACTTATATATGTATTAGAGTTGTCAAAAATGACATTGACAGAGTATCCATTTGGTCTGAGCAGTGGATGGTCGCTTTAGGTGTAACAACACAGTCAAATATAAAGTGGGATGCTCATATCAATGAAATCTGAAATCGGGTCTCGGGTCGTCTTTCTCAGCTTCGGAGACTGAAATTCAGTGTTAACCGTAAAAGTATTGAAATTATGTTTAAAACATACATGCTCCCCACAATGGAGTATGGAGATGCAGTATGGGATAATGTGACAGGAACACTTTTAAGATGGAGATGCACGTGTTGCATAAATACAGCCAAATACGGGAAGAGATTTTCAAAAAAAAAATTCTCTGGATCTATCTGGCGAAAAATCGTGAATTTCACATATCATCCTCCTCATTGTTTGCAGAATCTGAGCAATTATTAATGGATTTTAATACATTTGAGAGGTTGAAAATATTATCTTTTTTGTTGTCCCTTTCGGTACCAAGAACTGCTAGAATAATTAATAATTTCACACAACACTCCAATCACCAAACAGCTTATTGTATTGGCTCCACGAGAGGAGGCTTCATTTGTATCATTATGTGGAGTTAGATTTTTAATTGCATAATATAGTGTCATATCCCCATATATTATAATGAAGAATAAAGCAGTAACAAATATTCCAGATAAATGAAAACAAATGTTGATATGTAGTGTTACTAGTGTGGTCCATTCAAGCAGTGCACAATCAACTGGAAATTAGGCCATAGTGTTAATAGATATGGTGGTCAGCTTTAAGTTGGTTATGAAGCCATGACCCAGAGCTCATTTCAGCCCAATTATTCATTGAACAACATGCATGACATGAAAATTCTCAAATATAGAAAATTATTTGTGGGTAGTTGTCTTTCTAAGTGAGAATAATCATAACATTTCATGAATATGTCTCCTCTCATGATCTTCAGATATGATATCATGGATGTATGGACTGCACTTTTGAAACAAATCTAATTTACAGAAGTTCTCGGTACCTGAACACGGTGAAAGTTTTTAATATTTTCCATGTTTATAATAACCAATGTTTATAATAATCAATTGTTCGATGGCTCTTAAATGTTGTATCAAAATAATTGCTTGTACCAAATTTCACAATATAAATTCCTGACAGATTTTGAGAAAATCCAGTTAGAAATACTAGAAGATTTTGGCCAAAGTTAACGTGCATCTGACTCTTAACCAAACTATATATGATACATGCTGATACAAGCAGAATCGTCTCCGGTCTAAATCGATCTGTACAGAATGACAGAGTTGTGTTTGAATTAGGATTGTCTCCCTTGGCAGACAAGTGAAAATACCAAACGAGCAGTAATTGCAGTAAAACCCCTAAATATTTATCAGATCTCCTGCCATCAAGTGTTTAGGAACATGCAAATTATTCAGTCCGACATCCACTTAGATTAATAACTGATCTATACCGTACCAAACACATAGTTAATACATGTATATCCACTATGATTGAACAATGGAATGCCAGATGCCTATCACATACATCTGAGGCCCCCAAAGCGGAAATAATCTCAACTATATATGTCAAAGACTATGACGAAACTTCAGACAGTGATTAAACATCCCGCGTTCTTTAACGCTGGCCGGAGGAAACTTATCATTTTACACAGCCGTCTAAGAAATAATTGTAGTGATTTAACCCTTTACCCAACAAACCGGCCAAAACCGGCCAAATAAAGCTTCAACAGCCTAAAATATCTTCGGTCTGTCTCAATAGAACCATACAAATATGGATATCATTCGAACCGGCTCCTTGACCACATTGTGATAGTTACAGTTATGCCCTGTGCCAATGCATTCTCTTATATATGCGAGTCGACCATAGGTCGCCTCGCATATATAAGAGAATGCATTGGCCTAAAAAAAATCTGTTTTTAACACTTTTTACCATTTTTTCTTACATTCTTTAACAATTTTATAATTTTTAATGTTTTAAGCCAATGCATTCTCTTATATATGCGAGGCGACCTATGGTCGACTCGCATATATAAGAGAATGCATTGGCACAGGGCCATTATGTTGGGTAAAGGGTTAAATTTTGACTGCAACAAAATTAATCTGATCGAGTTTTATTACCGCACTGCAGTTGTGTATATCAATGTGAAGACGCTGAGTATTTCTTCTTTTTTTATCGATTTTATAACGCCGCAAGATCCGTTATGATAGAACACATACACAGGTTAGGTATAACTGTTGAATCGGTTACTGACCTCTTAATCGATAAAATTGGCATTAGCATTGAATTCAACTCTAAGTTATTTATTATTACGCAGTTAGTTATCTCAAATTCCGAACGATTTAGTTCTTCTTGATCTATTATAAAAGTTAAATAAACTCACTAATCACCACCCCCTCTCCACCAAGCCCGCTCAATACATCCGCCATCCTCAAGACGAGATAAGTTATTTGGTGCCATCGAACACTTTTATGTGTGATATGATTTCTAACGGGAAGATGGGTTTATTCTAAGTTAAGTAACGTGTGCACCCGAGCCCCATGTGCCTACTGTTTGTAGTATTGTACCATTATTGTATCTGCTGTGTATTTATGATTGGTTACAATCACCTTTTTTAACAGAATATGTCGTTGAAACACCGACACTGTTTCACTTGGCTGAAGCTTTAGACTACACTGGAGACTGGTGGAGTGGAGATTGTTGTCAGATCTCCGAAGCTTTAGACTACTGTGGAGTCTTGTGGAGAGGAGATTGTTGTCAGATCTCCGACGCTTTAGAATAAAGTGGAGTCTTGTGGAGGGGAGATTGTTGTCAGATCTCCGAAGCTTTAAACTACTGTGGAGTCTGTGGAGAGGAGACTGTTATGAGATCTCCGAAACTTTAGACTACTGTGGAGTCTGGTGGAGAGGAGATTGTTGTCAGATCTCCGAAGCTTTTGAATACAGTGGAGTCAGGTGGAGAGGAGACTTTTGTCAGATCTCCGAACCTTTAGACTACTGTGGAGTCTGGTGGAGAGGAGACTGTTGTCAGATCTCTGAAGCTGTAGACTACTGTGGAGTCTGGTGGAGAGGAGATTGTTGTCAGATCTCCGAGATTGAACTGAACAACAAAGAACGACCCCGAGACCAAATTAACGAATCATTCAAATTTGATGTTTAAATTTTTAATCATATAACGTAATGTGATTTATATGTACACGAACAAAATATCTTAATAAATATGATTAACATATATTAGTCACAACCTTAATTAGTCAATGTGAATAAACAAACGAGCAATTAGTCAACCGGTAGTTAATCAGAATGACTAACTTATATAGTTGTTCTTAATATAATAATATTTTTTTAATAATCGATATAATTAATATAGGCAATAGTGAGGTTCAGTGGGTACCTCACCAATACCATTCATGAATCGAGATTGCATTCACCAATAGTCTGGTCGATAAAAGGTTTGACCTAGAAAATTTTTGGACTAAGTTGGTTTTTATTCCATTTTGAAGAGGAATATTTCCTCTACGACATATCCAAAATCCGCTAAAATCCGCTTTGAGCAAACTTTTTTACAGAGATTTTAAAAAATGCTCATTTTTCGACCTTGCGAAGTACGTTTTTCTACAATATCCCGCATCGGCGACATCAGAACGCATTAATCCTCCATCCGATATATACCAGTTTGTGTAAAAGAGTATAGGGGGCGAATAGAGTGACAAGGACAGAAAACAATGCATTCGCGGCGATGAAATGGCTGTCAAAATGGCCGCAACTACAATCCATGCTACGATGAAAGCAATATATTGGATAAACCCCTATAAGCGAAAATACACATTTGTAATTTACAAGAATGTTGTTATATATCTTTAAAGGTACACATATAATTAAAACAGATCTATCTGAATGATTTATCGATCACTGCTACGCACGTTAACCCAATGATTTACGTTCGGGTTTTCTTATTAGAATACATCCAACAGTCGGACCAAAATCAGTTATGTTGGGCATGCAACACACGAAGTAATATTTCGTCACACAGTGCGTGGTAGTTTCCTTTTGGAATGGTGATTAATTATTGAATGTAAAGCAGAAACTGAAGTGTCCACCCTATCTGTGTAAATACTAGTTATATTTCCAGAATTTTCAACACTCTCCGTGACAATAAACCATACACGTATGTCGTAATGCTGATTATACTGTCAAGAAACACTTATCTCTTCAACAGAATAGTACCCTATCTCACTAGATCGAAGAGACTGTACATCGTACATTTTATTTAGTACTAATTTTCATGGTGCTCCCAAACCGGTTTCTTAGTAGTCAATTATGTTCAAATTACTTCAATCGACACTTTACAACATAAATATGTACAACGCAATACACACTATTAGTTGTCAGTATCTTGTTGTTTGAAATTATGTTACCATTGCCACCCACATACTTGCGGTAAATATCAGGTCATCAGCTTTACAGTTATTAGTTCTGCGTTTACCATTCACTCAATGTTGCTATTTATGGTTTTGTATGCAGCAGATATGTGTAACATTAAGGAGAATGGGTAAACGCGGCGATGCGGTTGCAGAAAAGGTCGTACGTTTCGCGTATATGTGGCCTTAGTGCAATTAAGTGCACACAATTTCCAGGTATAAAGACAGTCTCTGCCATAGAGTATGTAGGCAATTTGGGTTATGTTGAGAATTTATTGAAGATAGTCTATTGTAATCCTTTGTATTTTGATAAATTGCGTTCATGGTATACCACCATGTATTTGTGTGATACAAATGAAATATTCGTGTTAAATCACTTGACCGGAGGCAACTATGACTACTATTTTAAGACACGGACAATAGGATCTGCACATTTTACCTAGTACCATATGAATAGCTCTCATACTGTTCTATAGTAGTAAATTTTGACAGACTGTCTGTTGTAGATTCAAAAATAAATGATTATCGGTCACATTCGTGAGACTGTTTTAATTACATATATTTCTGCTTCTAGAAAAGGCCACACAATGAGTACATCCCTATTAGATCACATTTAACTGTTTTAATACACATATATTACACGATTCAAGATAAACAGTACAGATAAAACTGCGTTATTCTTCTATTTCTTGGCGCCCAAAAAGTCGACATTCAATCGTTGTATGAGACCTGGCTTTCGGTTGCTCTCTCGCGAGATACATTTGAGAGAATTCTTACATACTATTATTAATAGCTCCCCTTATACTCTGAAATCATTCTTCCTCGTATAATTCGACGGCCTGTTCGTTCTTGTATAACCAGCTATTCAATTTTCTGCAAATTATAAATTTCATTCGATTTTGTCCATTTTGGCGGCCATTTTGGACAGACATTCTACCGATATGGTTTACGACTAAGGATTGTTTGTGTGGATTTTATTTTATTACTAATTTGGTATTCGTTGGCGCACATACCACCGAAATTCAGGATTTTTCTATAACAACTGCCACCATGGACGCCATCTTGTATTACAGAAAATGCTCAAAGCGGATTTTAGCGGATTTTGGATATGTTATAGAGGATATATTCCTCTTCAAAATGGAATAGAAACCAACTTAGTCCAAATTTTTTCTAGGTTGACCCTAAAATTTTAGTTTATCGACCAGACTACAAGGGCTCATATGTGGGTCTTCGTTGATGAATACATATCACATCCCCATAGCGGTATTGTTGTTATAGATAAAGCGCATCAGGCCAATACATAATATATAGTAGAAGTTCCAATATAATTGTGAACCTTATACACTTGAGGTATATCGTTGTGAAATTACTTTCTATTAACTAAGTTAGGCTGCAGTGACTAATTAGTCTTAGTTAGAGCGAGTACGTTATAAGAACGATAACTCTATTTAAAATTACGACACACTGACTCTAGTGATGTTTAAAATACATTGCCAGATGTTTGATTTTCACTATTCCTACCATTCTGTTGGATCTAAAATTGCACAATCGAGGCGGAAATAGACTGTGGAATATATACAAAGGTTCTTCTTATTGAAGACATAGAATATTTGAAGAAATTGTCTTCCTTTCATAGACACCACAGAGAGCCATGGGATAAACCAATTGACATATTATCAAAACATTCAATATATTTTTTCCCGATCATTATTGGAATCAACATCGTGAATTTGATTGAATATGTTCCTGTTTCCAGCTCGGTCGCTGAATATAACATCTGATTCAGTTTTCGAATTAATTTACTTCCATCTAAATTCTGGTAAGTTTCCTTATTCACTTCCTATTTACTCCGACTTTTTATTGACTAAGCCAAACGGTAATCAATTTGACTAAGATAAGTTAAGTAATCTTAGAACAAGTGTTCGAGTAATCAAAGTTAGTCGCTCTGACTAAGTCAGTTTTTCAGTGGGACCAAAAGTCCGATGGGGACCTGTTCCAATATCTATTATATCTATCTAAACAGATATGGTACCATGTTTACCGCGGGTGCATTCCGTGAACGGTGGTGTATATGAGTTCCGGGCCCTATACTATGGACCATAATAATTGTAATCAAAAGGTTATGGGAGGCACACAGGAGGCGTCAAGTCTCAAGTGCAATAGACCACCCGTATTGTAATAGTGTAGATTATACCCGTCTGCTCGTGGGCGCATTACCGATGGGTGATTGGGTTTGATTAGAATGGAATTCACACTGCGGCAATCAAGCGGTTGTCTCGTGGCAAACAACCTAAAGTCTGTATTGGAGTATTGACCAGTTATGACATTCGTGCAGGGACGTTGTTAGAGGGTCTCCTTTGGGGTTACACAGCTTGGAGTTTAAACCTGCACCTGAGACCTCTAGCTACGTCTTTTGTACATATTATCAATAGAATACTCCAGCGATTCTGAATGACAACCCAACTAGAAATTGAAATACATCGTTGTTGGAACAGACGATAACCATCGACGAAATATAAAACAATGCACGAACGGTTGCGGTGTACTCACTGAGCGATTATTTAAAGGATACCGATTACCACTAATCAAATTGAACACGGATCACCCATGCACTAGCGATAACATATTAATGAGTGTCTCCGAGGAATCATTTTTTGTCATTGGTCAATCAAGTCACATGTGGAAAACCTATTATTTTATTGGTCACCATGCATGTGAACGCGGCATTACAAGAAGTCGCCTATACACTGTTAGAATAAGAGTGGAGGTATATGGTAATCGACACCTTTTGTGTGCCCCACAGAAGCTTGTGGTTACAATAATTGTGTTCTATAGTATAGGGCCCTGGGGTCAATACTATGAAACTTTTTCTTTGTAAGAATCTACAATTGTTTGTAAGAAATAACAATTTATCATTCCGCCAATACTATGAACCTACGATTACAAACATAAATCACAAATAGTACGTGTTCTTTGTATTTACAAATATCTCCAATCACAAAGAATGTTCGAGTACTATGAAACATAATTTTTCAGTTTTCGCACCCTTAACCCGGATAATATAAATATATGATACGCAGGGACGTAGCGACAAGGGGTCGATTCACCCCCTCGTGAAAATATTTTGTCAACTGGAAATTTCAAGTACAACCCACAGGGACGTCGCGACAAGGGGGTTGGGTTATGTTTCTCGCTCCAAACATTTTATCAACACGTTCAACAGCTGGAAATTTGATACCTGAAACAACATGAATTGGAAATTTTACAACAACAATAGGTTGAACTTGTTCTGTTATTTTGTTTTTTTCCAACAATTTATTAGGAGGTATGTTTTGTTTTAGACCAACATTTGCATATTTACCTCCTTTGGTCAAAAGTTTGGATTGATATGGCCTATATTTAGAAATTGTCAAACCTTATGGGGTGTCAGCTTGGATGTGATGTAGCAGTATGTGTTCCTTGTAACTACTGAAATTACCCAATTTATTGAAAGTTACAACGTTAAGAACTTGTCTAGAATGTCTATATAGGGTGTCAAACATAAATTGTCGATTTTCACATCCTTAAACCAGAGCATATAACCATCTGATTCGCAGGGATGTAGCCCCCCTTATGAAAATGTGTTATCAATGGAAATCTCATAAACAGGGACATGGCGATAGTGGTCTTGTGAACACGATGCCTGGCACATTACAGCTGTTCAGAATAGGAAGGGGCGGGTAGCCGACAAATCGTATGAGTCACAACATCTCTGACAAAAGTTAGTGATTAATACAAATAGTGAGTGATACTTGCGGATTATAGCCAACATTAGCATGTAACATGTAACATGTACTTACCATAATCAATGATATATCCAAGAATGGATAAAAAATGACGCGTGTTCCCAATGTGAGTATTATTTTTCGCTCAAGAATGCATTGCGAGGTAAATGATACACATTTTCATGGTCGGATTATCCTTTGAGTTTCAATTGTCGCCGCGAATGCATTTGGTCACGGTAAAGGACACGAATACGAAGATGCAAGCACAGTTTTCATAAATGACTAGAGCAAGTGACGTGACAAGATGCTCTCTTCGATGCGCCAACGTCGATATCCAACTGTATCCCCACCCCTCAATTATAAACTTCTATTTCTGTGAAATGTAATTGTTTAACCCGGTTGGCTTCTGATTTTCAAGCTGTAACAGTAAGTTGTGCACCCCCGCCCCTTGGATTTGACATATTGACTAAATATGACTAACTTAGTGTTAGTCACAAACATTTTGAGTAACTTTGGTCAATTATTGGAATTATTTGCACATAATTCAGCAACTTTAATTTATGCCTTCCAATTGACTAAGAAAAGTCCCCATTTCTTAGTCGTTATGACTAACATCACCCTAGTAATTTTGATTAGTGTTATGCCTCAGTCATGTTGGCTGAACTAAGTCAGTCATCCTGAGGAAAAACTTTGACTAACATATGTTAGTCATATTGACTAAGTTGTGTTATCAGCGTAGAAAAATTAAAATACTTTCCTCTTGATATACGATTCCATCGTTATGTGGAATTTATAGGCATTTTTTTTTCTCAAAGGGTGCATATGGAAATTATAGGATGGACACCCCGTCGCCAAACTGAGCCCATATAGCCACGTCCCTATCTAGATATATTATAAGATATCGGAGCAGTTTGAAATTATAAAATGACACTCCTATATATTGGTTTGGTTTATTAGGGTTTATCGTCGTTCTAGCCGCTAGGCCACACACGACGTTGTCAATTTTACGGATGGAGGAAAGACCACGCAGAGGCTTGATTTCACCGAGTATTCGCCCCACTGCGTGTAGAAACCACCGACCCCCGGAAAGCAACTGACAAACTTGCCCAGATACACGATTCCGGTCACCCTCCATATGACGGGGTTAGAACCAGCTTCGTCAGCGCTGGACGGCCTGTAACGATGTAATGCACCTGGCATTCTACCGACTGGCACTCTACCGCACCACTCCTATAACCGAGACCATTAGCACGTCCCTGCTTCGATACACCCCCTCCCGATAAAATGGAGCCACGTTACTGCCTCGATGTGTTATGATAAGAGTAGCGGATCAGTTTGAAATAATAGGATGGTCACAATATATATAATGCTATACCATCAAAATAATATTTTATTTTCACAAACTGAATGGTTGTAAATTTGTAATTTGTAAAAACAATGATACCAAATTGTTTGTAGTACTCGTTATTACACTGACTTGTACTTACATACACACACTACAAACGAACCGTTTAATTGTTAACTTGCGCAGACAAGTGGTCATCAACTTAGCAATCCATGAACCGATTGGATAGCTCTGATAAGCGTTCACCTCTCAACTTATGATTGGTTATTTCTTTTGTAACTTTGGCCCGCCGTGATTCAATATATTGTTAATCGCTCACAGGCAAAGGTTTGTCCGTAAGCAATCTACAATAATCAACAGTAGATCTTTGTGAAATTTGCGAGATTTTTTTAGCTCATCGTTTCATAGTACCGGCGTTCTCACTAATCACAATATGATAGCACGCATTGTAACTTCCCCATATAAATTGTTGTCAGTTATTTTAGCTCTATATACATGTCCGTCTAATTTGAACTGGTATTCATATAACACCGATAACAGGTGCTTGGGAGCAGAGTGGGGAGTCAGTTTTTTTCTAAGTTTTACAGCTGCCTTTTAGGGGTTTCACCTCTCGCCCAGTCTAAGGTATTACAATAATACGGCTAAATTTTGCCTGTACTATGAAACCACTGTGATAGTTAACACAAATTTGTAATTACTAATTAATAAATACAATTTGTATTTACAGGTATAAAATTGTTCATAGTATTGACCCCTGGTGGTATTCTAGGACCACCGTATTGCACGATGCATTAAATGAAAATTCTGCTGGTATAGGGTTTAGCTCGTTGTCTATTTATGTCCTACATCGGGTTAAGACAGGTGGTCTAATTGACGGATACTTTAATTAGCTTGCCTAAATTTTCTAAAATCGTCTCTATAAGTTGCAGCGGCATCAGTAAATATTGCGGCTGTTTGGTGTGCCATGATATGTTGAGAATGCCGTTGTTCAACTAAATAATACCAGAACCAGAAGATTTACAACATACTTGCAATAAACACCGTGACACAACACAGCGATGTGTTCATTTTGGTCAAACATGGTACGCGAGTTAGTTAAATTTTAACGCTGACTCTATGTTATGTCTTTTTTAATATGTAACACACTATGTCGAAGTAAAACATGGATTTCTTTATCAATTCATTTCTAAGTAATCAGGTGTAATCAAACAGTATTCGATTACTTTTAGAAAAATATTGTATTAGTAATCGAATAGTGTTTCAGTAACCAAAGTTAGTCACTCTGACTAAGTCATTTTTTTCAGTGGGACCAAAAACCCGATGGGGACTTGTTCCAATATATATTATATCTATCTAAGAAAAAATATTTTATAAATAATCGCATACATCAACTGAAATATGTATTTGTATATTATTCCACACGCAGTCATGGATTAAATTTAACAAAAAATGCTGAACACAACTTGAATCATAATCCGGCCATTTATGGGACCACCTCCTTTTATACTCAACAGATTATATGCAACAAATGAATGAATTTGAGCCATGGCTTAGTGCAAAAAACACTCTTGTGTTCTATTGATAACGCAAACAACGTGGTAATTATAATGAAATTGAATTTATGACTGGAGTAATTAAAGATTCGAGCGGCGTTGGCGGCGGGTATGCTGTTAAAATATTTACCTACGTCAAAAACCGCCATAAACAGAAATAATAGTAAAATATAGGCATACCTTGTTCTTATACCAATCAGAAATATGGCAAAACGTCTGTAACACGAGCAGTCTCTTGTTTACGTACACCATCGTACGTCTTGACGATAATATACTATTTACGCGCTGATTATGTTTGGCATATGAACAAAACTATATATATTTTAATGTTCCTTCAGTTGATGGCGATTTGAACAAATGTGAATATTTATGCAACGAACGCTGTCCGTGCCTTTAAATTAAATTTCATTACAATGACCAAGTTGTTTGCATTGTTCATAGAGCATACGAGTGTTTTGTGCAATTAATCCATGGCTCAAATTCATTCATTTGTTGCATAAATTATGTTGGGTATAAAAAGAGATGGTCCCATAAAAGGGCGGATTTAGCGTACAGTACCCCTTTAAAGAGATTCAAGTCCTTCGAAGTGGGATCCTGTGAAATGACAGAAAAGTATGTAAAGTAACTATCATCAACACGTATATGAAAAAATACATTGAATTTCTTGTTATTTTCATTGTTAATAACTCCAATCATGAGATTTCGTAAGTCAAGACCATTGTTAACCCTTTTATGACGGAGGCTGCGCTGGTGCAGCATTAAAGATCTTGTGGCTAAACAATATTTACATTGACCTTGTAAGCCAGTTCATTCTCGTATATACGAGACTCCATACTTCAGACTCTCATATATAAGAGAACTCACTGGCTTACAAGGTCAAGGCAAATGTTGTTTAGCCAATGCATTCTCTTATATATGCGAGGCTCCCTATGGGAGACTCGCATATTTAAGAGAATGCATTGGTGCAGGGTTTTCGCTAAATTTCAGGAAGTTCCAGCCCAGTAAATATTCTGTTACAACTTACAGTGGAATCACCGATAAGAGTCAAATTAGACCAATACTATACCAAAGTTTAATCAAAAGTTGATGGTAAACATTGGACAAAGGTAAAAGTATTAAAACATATTATGAAAATCATATTCAGACTACAATATTAGAACTTACCACATGTTTGTTGGAAAATCAATTGAAACACAACACAATGCTTTCAACGCGAGAAATTTCGTTGTTGAAGAACTGTCAATAATGAACATAAGATCAAAGTCGATCTATTTCTCTATATATAAAGGATCTCACATGAGTTTCTATTTTATACGGAATTTATCAACCGACTTCACTAAACTCGATTTGAGCCGAGGTTTACCGAGGCTCAAATAGAATTTAGAGGACGAGGTTGATAAATTACGTATAAAATAGGACGAGTGTGAGATACCGTTTATCACATGATCAAATAAACCCGAAGCAACGCGAAATATTCATCGAAAACAACAATCATAAACTACAGCGATCGCAAGTTATTTGAAGAACGCCGTGACGTCATCGCACGCGCTGATATTAAACGTGTCTATTACCGATAATTATGAAACTGCTTTTATGGCCAAATTATGTGATAAATATATATTCTTCACAGTGGTGACGTTTTACATACTTACATATTGTTTTGCACATTTACCCACTGTGAGTGCATATTTGGCCCCTTTAATGTATTTCATGATTGGCCCATCGAGCCCAGTACATGGGCATGGCTTATTATATGTGACCATTCGAATTATGTATGCGTAATATGACAGGAGGGATATCATATATGTAAATTAATACACGAACTATTAATCTACAGCATTTATATACTCCGAGACAAGAGCTCTTTATTTTACCATACCAGGAGTAGACTAACACATAACGCTCTTCGTTATTCCATGCTGAATAAAATTAGGGTCCCGATTCTTTATTAATTTTAAAATTTAATTTCTGGGGCGAACAGTGAACGCATAAAATTAATCAATGCATTTAATTCCCCAGAATACGACTCGATATAACATGCAAAAGCGAGCATAATTTCAGGCTTCAAACTTAATATAATTATGTTCAATGAGACACTGTTACGTCAGGTTTCGATGTAACTGACGACTTTTGATGCAACTAACGAGTTTAGATGCAAACTCACCAGCTTTTAATGCAAAATAAGTAACCACTTTTGAAGTAAAATCGACAGCTTTTGATGTAACAGAAACAGACAACGAGTTTTGAAGTAAAAAAAAGTCAGCATTAATTTGATGCAAAATCACCAGTCGATTTTGAACACATTTGACGTGTGTCAGAAGAAAGTCAGTCATATCTGGAGTCTGACCATGCATAAGAGGGCCAAAACCGGTCTTCGACCATACGAGTGTGACGTGTGCCATAAGGCATTAAGTGATTCGGAAAACCTGACAACACGCACACCGATGATCGCCCATACTAGTGTGTTGCATCTTATATATGGTGTGTGCCGCATATACACATGATAACACACACACCTGGGGTCGTGCACACGAGTGTGACGTGGCTATGGATCATTCATACCTCAGGTCTATCGACGCATATAGATTCCACACTGGCAATCAAACATACGAGTATAACGTGTGTCGGAAGGCGTTTAATAAGTCCGGACAACCTGGCAGATGATATGAGAATCCACTTCATGACCAAATATGCCTGACAATCATTACTAACACTTCGTGTTATGTGCGTTAAATTCGCATAACAGCCCAACATCTCTTGTTTGTCGGTCGTTAATGGTTTGACGCACTCAATTATAGTAGCCCGACCCTTACATCATTAGGTAAACGTCACCTAATTGGTGATAATAACAGTAATTTCATGAACTTGTCGGGCAATTGTTGTGTATTAGCGGCCCACTAGAAATGGTTAAGGACCCTCGAGCATATTATCGGTAATCTACTTCGTCTTGGACCGCCTGTAAGCTCTCGGGCTGTTAACCATTTATGTTGGCCCCTTAATACACCTACAAGATCATTTTATTGTTAAATTATTAAATCCTTATATGGATGTTGTTCCCGTTTGGTGTTCATCACCTATTTAAAACGACAGGTTGCCACGTTTTCTGAATCACCAAATGTCTTATTTATTACACGCTTGTTCCTAGAAGTACAGTGTTATTGCTGTTCCATATTTAAAAATCCGTATGGAACGTACATTCCATACGCATGTCGTTGCGTAAAATGACGTACACATGACGTTGGCCTCAACCATGAAACTGGAACTATTTAAATAAAAGAATCATCACACATGACAAACACGCCGTGTATGAGCCTAATAAACCTTCTAATCGTGTATGTTTAGGACGCGAAGCGTGTAATAAACAAGGAACGACACGATGTGTAAATGGGTTTGTCGATACGACACTCGTGCTGTCGTGGAAGGTTAGAACTCGAGGAGCAAGCGGCTCTCGTTCTATCCTTCCGCGACAGCACTATTGCCGTATCGACAGACCCATTTACACATCGTGTCGTTCTGTGTATATATTGCACACGCCACACTTGTATGGGCAATCGCCGCGGTGTTGGTACCCTTATACATTGTAAGATTCCGGATATTACTGAATTCCTTCTGGCACACGTCACACTCGTATGGTCGATCAGCGGTGTAGGTCCTCTTATGCATTGTCAAACCCCAGATATGACTGAATTCCGTCTGACACCCGTCACACTCGTATGGGCGATCCCCGGTGTGGACCTCTTGTGCATGGTCGGAATCCACATAATTATGACTGAATTCCTTCTGACATACGGTATAAAATCGACTGGTAATTTTACATCGAAAGCTGGCGTGTTTTTTTTACTTCAAAACTCTTTGCGTGTTATTTTTTTTACAATAAAAGCTGCCGATTTTACTTAAAAAGTAGTGACCTGATTTTACATCAACAGCTTGCGATTTTACATCAAAATTCGTTAGTTGCATCAAAAATCCCCAGTTACATCAAAATCTGCTGTAACAGACCATCCGTCGATAGACCAACGATTTGTCGATATCTGCTTTTTTAAAGACATTCATTGAAACGAGTCCCTCATGTCGCTAGATAAATAAGAATACGCGTACGGGTAGTCCGAAATCGAAGCTGCCGACCTCTGTGTTGGCTGGCATCGGTTGTATCGTTCGTTGAACAATTGCCCCGATATGCACCGAGCAATGGTCCACCTCCCTCCATAGCATGCGAAGTATTCGTCCCAATATATACAAGACGGGCATGCAGCAACCCTCGCTTCTGTACACACTGTAAGAAAAGTAGAACGTGATGCGATACATAACGTTTATGATATTTTAATATTCTTTCTGCTTATGGCAGTTTTAACGGGTGTGAATATTTTATATATTCTTTTATATCCTTGCTGGTACATGTATAATTACAACTACTTTCGCTTTGACTAAAATGCGTGCATTTGATTGGTCAAGGCCCTTAGATACACTTGGTAGCGACAATATCTATCAGTGGATGGAAGTGTCGTTTCCCGCATCACTGGGTGTAGTGATACCTTAAAAAGTTCGCAAACCAAGTCGAATATCCATGGGGCGAATTTACCCGGAATTTTATTTTGTCCACCAATCAAATCGCAAGAAATCACTTCCGTTTCTAGTGGTAACGCAAGACGCCAAATCTCAGCGAAAAATTATCGCCGATTTAAACAGCAAAATAGTACATTAATTAAACAAAACAAATTAAAATAGAGAATAAAACCCCACTTTCTGATAAAGAAAAACATTTTCTGTTATCATCAAACATCAGGGCTAAATTTAGATATGGGTTTCTTCGTAAATTAGTGCGGTACATTTGAAAAGAACGTGCTAACATGACAATGTAGCAACGTTTGACGGTTACCTGAACAGGTGTTCAAAACATGGAAGACCTACCGTTAGCTATCTATGGCGAATTTAATATAGATATTAATCATATTATGGATTATCAAATTAATTTAAGTCAAGAAGAAGACTTTTTCATAAATAATTTTGATGACAATGAACTCTACAATGCTGCTTCTCAAATGGAAATAGAAGAATTGGAGCTTGAAGTTAAGTCAGAGGTTGAATTTGAAGAGCCAGAAGAAATACTAGGGATTTATGGCCTAATTGGACTGGACAAACTGGTAGAAGATGTTGATAATAATGGTGGCATCATTGAAATACTACCAATGGAAATATCACCGATGCAGGTAAGAATTGAACCCTTGAAAATAATTTATATAAAATAGTGTTGCGCTACTAAATTTAAAATAAATTATTAGTAATACTAGTATTAGTAGGCCTACTAAATAACTAGTAATAGTACTAGTACCAGTACAGTGAGAACTGACTATAGTATACTAGTAGTACTGGAAGTGATGAAGCTGGTTATTATTTATTTATTGATTGATCATTTAAATGGCTGTAGCCTGTATTATTTACATAGTAGAAGTGTGATATTGTAAGACTAATAGTAACTGTAAATTAGCCAACATTTTATAACATTTTATAAGTATGGTATAGATATATCCTACAATAATTATGTTTTCATAGATAACTGTTATGCACTCTTTCTAAATTTTAATTTTAATATTTTTGCAGGCAAATGACCAAATACTGAATGCCTGTGACCTGGAATCTGACGAGAAGGAATCTCATGAAACAGGAAAAGACCTTAATGAAGAAACACTCAACGCCAAGGTGAGAATCTTAATGAAAATATTGAAATTACGAGGAAAAATAGTATAAGGAATCGCGAAATTATACAGTATATAGTTCGGCATCAAGCACTACAATACGCCAACAGATGCATTGAAAACGACATTGATTTCATATGTAAATTGAAATCTCCATTTTCAAACAAAATTGTAATAATGTTTATAATTTCTTTTTCATACTTTTTTTCAGGTACAGAAGTCTGCGACTGCAAGCCGATTTCACAAATTGACGAACATGAGCTAGAAGAGCTTGGAAAGAACAGACTGTCTGCATCGACCAAATCAAACACAAGATGGGGGATGAAACTATTTGATGGTGCGTTATTTCAATAAGAATATTCAGTTGAATGAATGAATATATTTATTGTCAAACTCGCTGCAAGTTAATGCAGAACATTAGAGCAAAGACATATATACATATTTACAGTTCTGTGTGATAAAATTAAAGATCTCTTTTGACGTAAAATAAAAAAAAAAGTCTTTGAAATATACAATAAACATCATTTTCCATGCATCTCTGCAATCTCTGGGCATATAAAAGTGTCAGAATGATGCCAAACAACATACTGTCTAATTTCTATGCATTCCATCAATGTTGTTTTTGATGCATCTTTGGTTACACAGAAATGATGGATGCTAAAAATCCTAAATCAATAGTAAACGGTAAACGTTTCTGAAATACAGTTTGAAATATGTTAAATTACTTTGTATTTACCACGTGATAACTTTTTTTTCTTCAGAATGGTGTAATGAGCGATTTGGGCAGAAATTTGATTTGTATAAAATGACAAAAGAAGATTTGAATGAGAAGCTCAGACTATTCTATGCTGAAGCCCGTCCAAAGAATGGAGAAGAATACCATAAGAACACACTGAAGTCAATACGTTCAGCTGTAAATCGGCATATGTCAGACAGCAAGACTAAAATCGATATCGTAAAGGATAGTGAATTTCGTGCGGCGAATAGAGTTTTGGATGCCAAACTGAAAAAAACTGTTAGCTGATGGCAAATCAAAGCCGACGAAACATAAAGAAGTGATATCAACCAAAGATCGACAGCTGATAAATTCATATCTTGCCCAAGACACCCCAATAACATTAAAACTGAGAGTGTGGTACTTAATTACCTTTCATTTTGTAAGTCGGGGATTGGAATTCCATCACCAGTTAACACTGAATTCTTTTGATTTTTGTATTGACGAAAATGGCAGAGAGTATGCAAAACTGAACCATGAAACAAAGCAAAAAAATTGGCAAGGTGGTTTAGATATGAAAGGTGAAGTTGGGTTCGACAAGCGAATGTATGTCGTGGAAGGTTCAGAGATGTGTCCAGTTAAAGCACTAAAAATGTTCATCGAACTTACAGATCCGACAGCAAGTGCTTTATTTAATTGTTGCAAAAATGATAGTTTATACTAACTCAATCCGAAGGAGTTTCAGTTTTGGTACACCGCCAAACCTCAAGCGAAACGCAGTTTCGTCAACCACATGAGGGGTATCTGCAAATCTGCTGGTACCGATAAAGCTCAGTTATACAGCACATTGTCTCAGAGCAACTGCTATTCAGGCCCTGAATGATGCAGGATTCGAACTGAGGCATATAATGTTTATGTCCGGCCATAAAAGTGAATCTGCTGTCAGAAGTTATAATAGAGATTGTTCGCGACAGCAGAAAGAAAACATCAGCGATGCCCTTTTCAGAACAGCAACAGCTGTTGATCAACTTGATGTGCAAGCTCAGGATAATAACTATTCAAAATCAACTAAATCTCACAGCAGTACGACTTCCAATTATGAATCTGATCCACATCAACCAGAGGTCGCCATTGAAATGTCCACATCAAATTCAAAATCTCCAATTGACAGTTCAGCATCTTCACGGACTTCAGCTATTCATAATATTGAGAACAGTATGCATTCTTCAAGCTTCAAGTCCGCCTTTTTAACAAATGCAACAATTGACACATGCAATTTCAATTTCCACTTCAACAAATAAATCTATGATTATGAATTGATATTCCATGATTTCGTTGTTTATCCTTGACATTGATCTTTTATTAAACTTGCCGAATTATAAAGTCGCCCAATTTATGTTCGACCCAATTTCCCAAAATCCGTTATGAAGTACAGACACAACTCTAACTTTAGTAGTTTTACAATTTGGTGTTTTTGGTTTATTTTCTTCAGAAAAATAGTCATAATCCGCAACTAATTTATGCGGATTGTCGTAATTATAAGCAATCAACGTCGTTTTCGATGCATCTGTCGGCGTATAGTAGTGATAGGAGTGTCGGATGCCGAACTACATACTTTGTATAATTTCGCGAATGTAATTCGGCATCCGACACTTCTATACGCCGACAGATGCATCGAAAACGACGTTGATTGCATATATATATACGGAATAGAGTAGACGGAACCGGACATGTGTGTGAATGTGGTGAACATTATCACACGAGTTTGCTGTGGCTGGTTTTCATATATGACGTCATTTACGTCACGCAAGCTGTCGGAATAACTCTAGTGAATTTGAGTGAAGTAATCAACCGTAATCTAGCAAAAGTTGTGTAATATATATACACAATTATACACAAAACGACACAAATTGTGTGTTAATGTGTTTGTCAATACGAAACGAGCGACAAGTGCCGTATCGACAAACGCATTAACAAACGTGTCATTATGTTTGTATTACACGCCACCTGTCCTAGAAGTTCTGAATTAAAACACAAACATAGAAGGTTTATTAAGGCACCACATGGCTTGTTTTGTAATGTGTGATGTTTTTATTTTATGGTTGCGGTTTCTTTTGTGAGGCGAACGACATTTACGTCGTGTGATGTCAACGGAATGCGTGGGTCATACGTGGGTCATACCGATTTGTAAATACCAAATGTATAATGCTAGGAACAAGCGTGTAATAAATATATCACATGAATCCCTATTATGTTCTTTAAAAAGCCATTACATATTTCCTTATATCACATATTGTATTAATCACTAGTGATTAATAAGCGCGTGCTTCCCGCAAATTTGACAGCGCGCCAATAAAATTACTTTACACTGATTATTTTATTTTGAAAAGCCGCGCATGATAAAACAAAACCAGACAATACAAAATTATTGATTTGTTCATCAAAGTAAAATTCTTGTCCAACTTCGTTGCACTAACGAAAATAGACACAAAAACAAAGAGGCACATTGGGGAACTATATTTTTCGTTGCAATCCAAAGCGCGAAATACTGTCGTATACGACAGTGAAGCATCTCAGCCAACGATGTAAATGCATGCATTTAAAGCTTCTTTTAAAGAATATTTGTTTGTTAAAAAGGAATAAAGCTCTAGTTTTTTGTTTCATGTGATATACAATCATCTGTCAATAACTCGTTATGTTGGAATATTAAGATTTTATGAAACTCGTCAGATAAAGTTGATTCACAACTCGTCTACGACTCTCGGTGAATCAAATTTATCAAACTCGTTTCATAAAATCTTATATCCCAACATAACTCGTTTGAGATCCTCTATATCTAATACTTGCTTAGGAAATTCTTAAAGACATAGTGTGGACTTGTTCGAGTGCGGTAAATTTATAACTTTTTAGTACTCATGCGCTATGCCAACCTGGGAAACATATCATTCTACTAAGATCACCGAAAATTTCAAATGAATCGACCATACCACTCCATAGAAAACATCGTCTGAACTACGCTCAATTGTAAATATTTAGACGTCAATTCGGGACGCAGCAATCGGCGATAAACTAACATAAACGATTTCACATCTAGAGTCATTGCATTTATTTAATACATAAGAATGACGGTGTGTGTTGTCCATTTGGATTAATATTCGTAAAAAATAACTACTTTGAGTAAGATTATTCTCCATATCCATTTGATCACCCTACCGGAGTGTTTCACATCACTTTAATTATTTGGTGTCAAATCGGATCGTGGATCTTTAATTAAGAACGGATAACGAAGACATTCTCCATTGGTGACAACCTTAGACCTGCCAGCCTATAATAAATGTAAGTGTTGGAGAAAATGGAGATGTAAGACAAAATTTAAGCTGTCTGGATGAAAATTAATATGATCCATTATCGAGAGACGTCGGCTTATGTGAGCTAAATATTTTAGGCAGTATGGTGGAGCATTGAGAAACGTGGCACAGACAGTACCAGTCAGAAGAAGTGGTATCAGGACTACAGTACCAGTCAGAATAAGTGGTATACCGAGGCGCGCCTTTATTGCGATATTGAGCGCGCTTAATTAAAAAAAAGGCGCGATTATAGCGCAATAACAAAAATCTGTCACGCTTATTATTGCGATATTGAACGCAAACTATTGGGATATTAAGCGCGCTAAATTTCATAGACCCGATAGTTTTATATTTATATTAGATAAACACTGTCCATATATAGTGTACATATAGTGTACATCTAGCTTTTACAACTATAATTATATACAAATCTAAAACATTGTCTCTATTTATGCAATAAACAACACAAAGAAGCAATAATTTGCTTTAAATGTCAAAATTTTGAGCACAATATGTCGCAATATTAAGCGCGAAATATTGCGATATTAAGCGCAAAATATTGCAATAATATTGCAAGCGGCGCGCTTATAAGTTTCCACTTGCAATATTATTGTGATATTGGTTGCGAAAATAGCGCGCTTAATATACCATTTCTTTTGATTGATACTGTAAACTGATCCCTATTATCTATCAAGACACGTCGGCTTATGTGAGCTAAATATTTTAGGCAGCATGGTGGAGCATTGAGATACGTATAGCACATATACAATTATGACGAACACATTAATTAGAATCCATTGTACTGCCTGTCAATTAGTGCGCATCTTCTATACAGAAAGCAAAGGCAGAATGCATATTAGTTTGGTATACAATGCGCGTGAAATTATGGCATGTGGCATTTCACCTTATTATCGGGTCCCATGTAGCGCATTCGTTAATGTGTATATCCGAGAAGAGATAGACTATCGTCAAGAACAATACCTTTTTGGGAAGATCCTGGCGTACGATGTCGAGTTCTAATCTTGTATCTTCCGTTTGGTATTTTACCTGGAGTGTACGTTAAACCATTCATATATCTCCAACTTTACACATATACAATAGCAGAATAAAAGTATCCAGAACATAGGCTGTATGGGCAACCACTCGCAAGAGATAGGCGATCTGAGTTACCGTTCATGCAAGTGCGGAGATGTGAGACAAGATTTAAATTGTCTGGATGAAAATAAATATTATCCCTATTTTCGAGATTCCTCGGGCTTATGTGAGCTAAATATTTCAGGCAGTATGCTGGAGCATTGAGATACGTATAGCACATGATACAGTTATGACGATTAATTATCATTAATTATATATTAATTAAGTTTAATTATAATCCATTGCACTGCCTGTCAAAATATCAGCAGTATAAGTGTCTATTCCGATAAATACACGAAAATATATATACGTGTAGAATATATTCAACCTCAAGTGAGACATTGTAGTAATATATAGGAGAAGTACAGATGAAGCAATTTAATAGTCACCGGTACTATACGCCTAGATAATTGTTCCACAATAACAGAACAAGAGCACCACCAAAGTGGCATAATGCGCCCGTTGCATCCATAAATATTGAATATCTTAGAGTTAATTATCAGCCGAAAACAAATACAATTAAAACATCTAAGTTAAAGATGGGGCCATAAATCTGTTGAGAATTGGACAAATCCCCGATTCAAGCAAAGCTTGTATTTTGCGCCAATTCAGTTTGGTTGTGATTAACCAATCATATTGCAATGATCAACAAGAAATCAAGAACGCCCACATTTTAAAGTCGAAAAAGGTTCGTAACTCTTTTAAAAATGGGCGACAATCGAAGTTGTTTCAAACCTGCATATACCAAAGTCCATTTCATTCAGTCAACATTAACTTATCCGCAAACCAAGAAATTCCGAATTTCAAAAGTCGAAAAAGGTTCATATCTCTGTTAGAACCGAAGATCGAACTTGAATTTTATGGTAAGGTCACAAACCTGCATACCAATTTCCATTCCATTCACTTCACACTAACTGAAGTTTACCTCTCCGTATAACTCTGGCAAAAAATGGCATGTATTTTGTGCTACATAACAATTTTCAGTAGAACTAAAGTTATCATCCGGATACGAAATATGAACAGACGGACTTACAATCCAAAAACATAATACAGTATATGTCCCGTTTAAAAAAAATATGCTTATATACAAATAATGACATTCGGGGTGAATGGGAGTAGACTTAACCAAGTCCGGGATGTCTGAACTTAAGAGTATACTGCTGAAAGGGTTATACTGTATATACATAATTTAATTAACAGCGAAACTTCGATAATGATTTGCTGCTGGTATTCCAAACCTTGGAGAAGGAAAAGGCCGAAAATCGCTGTTCAAAATGGACGATACTGGTGCATGACGCATATTGGAATTGTATGGTGGACCGGTATTTGTCATAGTTTATAGCAAACCAAGCACAAGCACTGCAACGAACAACGACAGGCTTTAGCAAGCGGCAATTGACATGTCAAGCAACGTTAACCCTTTCATGACTGGAGCTTCCTGATTTTTTTGGGAAAACCCTGTGCCGATGCATTCTCTTATATATATATATATATATATATATATATAGCTATATATATATATATATATATATATATATATATATATATATATATATGCGAGTCTCCCAAAGGGCGCCTCGCATATATAAGAGAATACATTGGCCTACAACAAGATTTATCTTTTCCTTGTAAGCGTTCCCTATGGGAGACTTGCATATATAAGAGAATGCAATGGCACATGATTTGAATGCTGCGCCAGCACAGCTTCTGTCGCGAAGGGTTAGCAGACGGTTGGTACATATATGCATCAACTGATGGCACTGAAGTCATAATATATCAAATCTTATTTAAAATTTTAAATATCAAGTTACAATTTCCACTAGCAGCACAACCCGCACACAAAATATTTAATGAGAAATGATCAACGCATGTGATCGTGTTTGCTGGAAATTAACGTGATTTGTACATTACTCATAGACATAACATTGACGCGTGAACGTGGTATCATCGGACGAGTTTGTTGTCGGGCAACGTTACGACGAGAGCCTGAATCCCAGCGCCACGCGTATATATGTGCACATGGTTCTATATAAATTTTATTACACAAATACTTTTAATATTCGATGGTATCAAGATTGTAAATGGGAAAAACAAAATAAAAATGACATGTATGTATTTTTATTACATGATCCTACCATTATTCCATTCAATAGACCCATTCTATAAATTGTGATATTAAACGTTTGTTTAATAACAGGAAATAGTGCCAGGTGACCTTTGACTTTCGGCTTGTCGTCTGGTTACATTCCATACGCTACTGATTTCAAAATGCTGTGGCTTCCAATATAAAGTATGAAGAGTTTGAAATGTTATGTCATTAAATATCCGCCATTAATATTAAATATACGCCATTAAATACTCCAAAGAGTCCGTATTTATCTGGGACTATTTCTTTACGCTGGCAAACTAAGCATAGTTATGTGAACGCCATCGCATGCCTTATAGTTAGTTTCGCGTCCCATTTGTCGATTTAAGTATGTTTTGCCGAGGTTTTGGATCATGTAATAAATAGAATCTACAACTCGTCCCCGAATTATAGCGGAATTTACAAAACTCGTCCAGTAAATTATGTCTGAACCTCGCCAAAGGTTCAGTCCAGACCTAATTTACTGGACTCGTTTTGTAAATTCCGCTATAAACTCGAGACTCGTTGCAGATCCTCTATTTATTGTATATCATGATTTCAATAACAATATAAAAGATTGGCCGATCGCCTGTTTAAACCCTTTTGGTGCCTGTTGGTGTAAGTAAGAGTGCAAGCGTGAGCGCGTGTATGCTTGAATGTGTAATCATATTTGTGTCAGATGAATTTTCTCTATTGTATCCAACATGCATAACCATTTTTTTCTGTTCGTAAAATCATCTGACTGTTTCAATAAAAAACAATATAAAAAATTCACACTTTCTCTCGTTTTATATAGGTCCTCTTTATTCTCCCTTTCATAATAAAAAACATATATAGGCCTACATTTGACGTTATAACCTTTAACATTAATTTACCTCTGACTCGCTGTTTTGATCTGTATCCAGGTTTCCGGTATGACGTCCGTCTGTTATAATAAGAAGCATCACGTGACGGTGTGCGAACATTTGGTACAGAGCGTTGTGCATGTAATGCCATTTTGATAGTCCGTCGGCGCGTTAGCACCTCTGTTGTGGTCACATGTTTGGTTGTGGATGGCGTCGTTGTTGGTGGACTTTTTGTTACGATCCGTGTTGGATAAACTAGCGTAGTTGCTTGACGTTGATCACTACTTCCATCTGCATGGTGATCTATTGAAGGCAGGATCGCCAGATGCTCTCTTTTGAACAATTCAAACATGTAACTAGAACCACCAGCTCTCGGATGCGATGCCGTTGAAGGGTGCCACACCATCGCTGTTTTTATTGCCTTCGTCAACATCGCCGACGTAGTCATCGTTGCAGTAGTAGTCGACGACGTTGTCGTCGTCATCGTTGTGGTCGTCATCGTCGTAGTAGTAGAAGAAGAAGTAGTAGTAGTAGTAGTAGTAGTAGTAGTAGTAGTAGTAGTAGTAGTAGTGGTTGTGGTTGTAGTAGTGGGCGTTGTCGTTGTAGTAGTTGTCGTTATTGCTGATGTGATTGTGGTTGCTGTTGTAGTGGTAGTTGTTGTTGTTATTGTTGTTGTTGTGGTTGTTGTTGTAATAGTTGTCTTAGTTGAAGTAGTTGTTGTTGCTGCTGTTGTGATTGTGGTTGTTGTTGTAGTAGTATTTGTTGTTGTTGTTGTTGGTGGCGGTGGAGGTGGTGGTGATGGTGATGATGTTGTTCTCACTTGATTTGTATTGTCCGCTCCAACATTGAGCGTATCGGGGATGTTGACAGGATCACCCCTCTGTGTTTTCAACTCTGTCCATATCGTTGTCTTCAAAGGGGCCGGGGTACTCACGAACAGATAGTCGAGTACGGAAGGTGTTTTCACACTGGAACTACCCGCTGAGTCCTTACGTCCGGTCATATTTGACGTATCTGTTATGAGAATTCCAGAATATGGAAACAACCCTGCTGCATCAAAGGATGAGCTACTGGGACCTGTGTTGTGGATATCGGCGACATGAGCATGGGCGGAAGAAGTCGCTGAGTCATCTGCACCTCCAATTATGTTGGCGGCGTTCCCAGTCAGAACGTCCCATAATGCATTGCGGTTGATCGTTGTGGGGCTGTGGGTGTGTGGCGCATCCGTCGTCGTGGTCAGTGACCCAATTAAGGGATCGGATAGAAACGGTGACGGCGGGTGTGGTGCTTGAAATTATCAGAAGGTTTACATTAATGATCATTTAAAGATGCATAATCGCATTAAACGCCCTTAAATTAATATTTCTTCGGCTTCTGGGGTAAAAAAAATATTAGATTTGAGTCGAGGAACCCACACATCAAAGCCCATGGTAATCAGATTCGAGTTGTTGAAATGTGTTATTTTCACCACCTCGTGAGACACATGTATTCAACAGATATATACCTGAAAATATATATCTATATATATTTGTTGAATACATGCATGATTTGGTCTCACGTCAACGGGTGTGGAATAAAAAATCCGTATAAAAGTATCTGTTGCATAATTATATAGTTATCTTGAACCGACTGATCGTGATATTATCTACCTTAAAGATCCACAGTCCGATTTGACACTACCAAATATATAATTGGTATATTTTCTATACAAGAAAATAATTAGATCTCAAATGGGTAAGTTTTAAGATATTTTGTTTCACAAAAGCAGTAGACAATAAAGAGCGTTATGGTTGGTTGGTTGATTGATTTGGGGTTTAATGTCGCTTTCAGCAATTAATGCCATGTCACAACATTGCCAGTTTTAGTGGTGGAGGAAATCCACACATTTACGGCTAATCTAATAGTGACTTCAATGGCTGATAAACTCGTCGACCATGTGCGGCACCGGCCATCGGCGAGTAACTGGCAACTTCACCAGATAACGATTTCGAGTTACAAAATCCACGATGGAAACATGTGGATTTAAGCCCTTATCGCCAGCGCCGGGGGCGAAACGGCTTTGAGTTGTACCCCTAAACGATTGAGCCACCGATGCCCTCAAAAGAGCGTTATCAATTGTTATCGTCTGTAGTCGTTTTAAACGTAAATCTAATGGATGGTTTTGTGAATGTTCGCGATGGTGATTGTAAAGCCTGAACCGGACCAGGATGTGTGGCGCAAACGAGGTTTTATCAATGTCAATTATACCGGTTTACTTCTCATGCGACGACAAAACAAGTCCCCGTAAACTAAAGTATTTGGACTATGCATAGGTTATAGTGGCATTAGTTACTAAATTAGAATAAACAAGCAGGATTTAAAACCCAGCTACATGACAGCTAAGCAAACAATATATGCTAATTTGAACACAAAGCCACACAAAACTTTTAAACGGCCAGCAACAATACACAATATCGTCATACGAGAGCGAAATGCCCCTATCGGATACACACAGTTTAGGGCAAAATTGAAATAGACCATCAAAACCCATTAATTGGCTCATAGGTACGATCTTATTATTTTCTTCTAGTGAAAACGTGCCAATGGTAGTTTTATGATGTCACAAATGATGGGCCATCTTTATCGAAAAAGGAGGATTGTCGGTCTTGATTTATTTATGCCATCATGGTCTGAGAATGTAATGATATATAATGCATTGGTGTCTCTTCATATGTGTCGTAGCATACAAATGGAAGGTATCCCTATTAGAGAAACGTGTATATCAACAACAAAAACACTTTTAGTTACCTAATATGTATGTACATGTGGAATACAAGCATTGCAATACATATATGCTGTACATAGCAAATGCACAAATACGCCATCAACAAATGCTAAAATAAAAATTTATTTCTAGCATATATATATTTAGACTGTCGGCCATGCTTCACTTAACATACACAATGCGAACCGTTAGCGTGTCAAGTTATACTAGTGCCAGCCCACACGGCAAATTTGAAATTGTTCACAATTTTTTTTCGTTTCGAGCCATCGCATCCGTATATGCTTTCTATGGGTCGTATATTGTATATAATCTGAAGTTAGCCACTTTCCTGGGCCAGATAAGACAAAGTGACATCACATCAAGTGAATTAATAAAGATTGTATATTTCGGAAAAAAATGAGAATGGTGTCCATCTTTGATTGATCACGAACCAAATCATCTGACCAGAAAAATTACTAGCCATTCCACTATCAATATTATTATGGCGCCATAGTGGGGTACATATTCTGTGCAAACAAGTCCGGACTAGAGCATAACATAATTATATTGATTGAATATATGGCGCAGAAGATGCAGGTTAAATTTTGATGCAGACAAAAACACCTGTTTACCCCCCCCCCCCCCCCCCCCCCACAACGGGGGTTTCTGACTGGAAACATTTTATACCCGTTTTGACAACAGTGAGATTTTATTATTTATACATAAGTATAATATTTTGTAATAAGAATTTTCCGCGAATTATGGAGCTATGCAAAATATAGCACCGGATAAATACCTATGTTTTTGAGTGAATACCATAACTATTGCATGAGTGACTAGCAACTGATATTTCCACTGCTAGTCACAAATGAAATAATATGGGCATCACTCAAAACACCATGCATAGTTGTTCTATTTATTATATGCTTTATATACCATGTCGATAACTATTTTTAATGTATTAATATTCCTTAGTTAATGCCAAATAATTTCTCACAATGCGGACATAAAATTTCAGTTGAAAATTGATTGTTGTTTTTCGCCAGCTGATAGCCAACGAAACCCTTTCACATGCCGAGAAATTAGTCGTCCGCTAAAGAAAATAGTTCCCACAAATTATCACTAAAAGCGACAAATATTTATGGATGGATATCAATTTAATATCCCAAATAACAATAAGCTGACATTCTAATCACGAAATAATTACAATATTTCAGTTTAAACAAATCTTTTTTTTTATCAATTTCGTTTCGGTCAAGATTGCCATTCTATTTCTATACGTAACAGAAGAAATCAATAATTTACACTTCCTGTCGAATTTTGAAACACGTTTTGTCAACAAATTACTGTCAACAAATTACTGTCAACAAATTACTTTCAAGGATTGTTTTGGTGTTTAATTCAACTAGTCTGAGTCACTGTCCGAAGACAGAAATGTGTCGCAATAAACCTCGCTGTCAATCTGGAAATTATAGCCCAGCGCGAAGTGTGTGTACTTTCGGAATGTTATAAATTCCCCCAATGCAGTTGACTTATTTACGGATTCCAGTTAATTACGATTATTACCCTTTATGGGGCGTTCTCTATGCCATTGATACCGTTTTCGGGGCGTTCCAAATAGCGTATTGTTACCAAAACACCGGGCCGCGGGCCGATAATGGTTACACTGGTGTAAATACTATAGGCAGCTCCCCCCTGCGGTTGCGAGAGGAGTAAAAAGTTTCACAGTTAAAACACTCTGGGCTGTGATTGGTTGCATGAATTAAAAGTAAACTGTTGACAAAAATTCAAGGAATCATTCTCCCACAAACTTCATTTGCCAAGAGGCCCATTCATTAAAGGTGAAGTCTGTTGTGGCTCTTTAGAAATTTTAAGTGTGATTGAAAAAATGACGATATTTTTTTAGTGCGGAACTGACCCTAGTTATGAAAAAACGAAAATTTGAAGTGGATTCCCTGCCTGACGGTGTTGATTTTTTTTATTGGGAAAGTTTCCACAGATGTCAAGCTCACATAATCCGAAGGCAGTTTGAACAGTTTCCATTTGACCTCTGATGCAGATCAACAAACGTTAACATTGAAGCCCATGGGAAATATTTACACCAGTGTAACCTAAAGGTATTTATCCAGTTCCTGATAGCATGTTCCAAATCCAATTTTTAAACACACATTTAAGTCATACAAGTGAATCAAAATGGAGGAGAGTCGTTTTTATGATTTTTACAATGCGAAATTATCCGAAAAATCTAGATCTGAAGGGTTGTTCGGCTGTCGCGTGTGGACAGGTCGGACAAGAAAGGACGGCTATGGATATTTATATGTCAAGTTCCCGTCGAGTAATAATTCTGAGCCCGGTGAGCCGAGGAAGGATTGGGGTGTCCACCGAATAGCATTCGTCATACGACACAGAATAGCGATGTCTCCACCCGCCTATTACACTGGCAGCCCAGAACTTAGTCACAAATGCCATAGAAAGACATGTGTAAATCCTGACCACATTGTTAAGGAGAGCCATGAAAACAATGTCGAACGACGCCATTGCGAGGGACAGAAATGCTGCACTAGGGCACATAGACCCTTTTGTCTTATTTGAGTTAAAGAGAAAGGTACATTTCACCTCCTTGGTTTAACCCTTTTCCAATTGGATGTGTGTTCCTTTAACTGTTTGGGACATGCTTCAGGTGGAATCATGATATCTTTCTGATAGGAAATTTCCTCACTATGTTTGTCGCAGAGGGCATATAACTTTGCCCTCCTGTCCACTCTTGCCCGTTTGGACTTTTTTGTCATTTTATATGATCTCAAGTCATTTCCAGCCTTCTGCACTGCTGCAAGTCTTTTGGACACTTTTGATCTTGGGTGAATCTCACAATCAAGTTCTTTACACAACACAGAGATGGAATTCCCACAGCCTACATTTGTGGAATGGCAAGCTGAATGTGCACGCCCACTAACATTTCGGGTAAATGTCACATTTTGGGCAGCGATACCCGAATTGCTCTGTTGAATGCTTCGGCTTTTTGCGTGTTCATGCCAAGAAAAGTCTTGTCAATCATTTGTGGACACAGTCTGTAGTCAACACACTGCGTGAGAATATCCGAACAGTCCGACGCTTTATTGACCGTAAATTTGGGTCCTAGCACAGTTTCATTTTTAACGATCCAGTTGGATTTTTTCGTTCCCTTGCACAGGTATGAGTATTTTTTACACATAACATGGGAGTTTTGGAAACACTTTACTATTGCTTCTTTCACTTTCAGTAAATGTTTCTTCATTCCTTCAGCGTTGGCTTTGAAATGCTTTCTTGCAGATGTCAATTCACCCTGACATCGATCAGAAATGTTCATTGCGAGTTTATTTATCAGTTTTGATTTGCTTTTTAGGTCAGGTCCAGCGATGAGAGTCGGCAGCTTCTTATAGTTTTTGATGAATTTCCGATGGTTTCTAGAGACATGAGCTGAGTCCAGTTGATGAGTTGGTCTGGTCGCTTCAAGTGGAATCGTTGCGAAACAGTCTTTCCCACATGCGTGATTATCACATTTATTCAGGTGTTTGCGTTTCGAACAAAGCTTGTTGTGCACCACAAGTCCAATAATGTCATGTGACGGCGTTAGATTTTCAACAACACTGGATATAACTTGAGTGCTTGGTTGAAATGGGTTTCTGCCACTTCCAGAATAAATCGGATTGTTATAAAGTCCATCTGCCTGTGCATCGATGATATGTGAACTCTTCTTTCCGTCAGTTTGTTGTTTACGTATGAGTTTCGAACGTCTTTCTCGGAGATCCTTTTTATTTATTTCATCAATTTTTGGTAAACTTTTCTTCGCTGTGCTCTGAATTGACTTTTCGGCTGGCGGGGAAATATTAGCACTTGTACATATGCGTCTGAATCCTTCTGCTGCAATGGGTGTTTTAGATAATCCGACTGAAAGTCCAACATTTGGTTTTTCTGGTCTCCTGCCACGGTTTCCTGTTATAATTTCATCATACAGGTTGAAAATTTCAGATTTAAAATCACAACACGTGCAAATCATTTTCTCTCTACATCCAATTCAACGAATTTCCTCAGCGTTCATGTCCCAGTATAGGAATCCTGTAGACGTGGGTTTATGTGCCTTATGTTTTTCAAAGGAAGAGTTCCACATCATCGCATTTCGGCGTATATTGACCACCCTGTTCGATCCGCATTCGCGTTGCCAACCACTGACACATCTCCTGTCTGGGCTATGATCTCTGAAAATTAAAAATTAAAATCCTAAATTTTACTCTTTGAACCATATATATTAAAGGTACATACATATCGGTCTAACTGTGAGATATTTTTTTTCTTTAAAAACACTGCCTGCTCCAAACAGTCCTTTCAATGAATAGTTAACTAAAGCACTCACAGTGCTGCAATTTAATTTATATATATCTGCATGCAAAGCAATGTTATACCTGTGCTGTTTGCAATTAGTGACCCAATTCAATATGAACAGAATAAGGGGAGTAACACTATTTGCAAATTAAAAGGCAGAAAACCTGTGTTTTGACTCAGGGTACAGTTCTCAAAGCATTTCCTGCACAAAGAGGTATGGGGCTTGTCAAATTAAATGTTTTATTTTATGCAGGAGGACACAGCCGAGATTATGAAAAAAGATTTTAAAGTCATGCACTTGATTTCAGAAGATCAAATCTATGTTTAATTTATTGATATTATAATGCTGAATTTCATACCCCCCCCATTTCTTATCTATATGATGAAAAGAACATGCACATAACATTGTTTGCCGCGTGGAATATTGTAAGAGATGTTTACCTTTAATTTTTTCTTTCATGCTCTTTGTTGTCAGATTGACCCTTCCCTCTTGGATTAAGACTGTTTGCAGCAGACCGAGTTTGATGTGCTCTCACAGAGTTTGGCTTTTCGAGAATGTCCAGTGATGTAATGATCGTTCTTTCGCGTAAATGTTTCACTACTCTGTTATCCACATTATTATGGTTGTCGCTTGGCTTTATACAACTGTTTGTGTCCTGGTTTGAATCTAAGGGGATTATCACATTTAAACTTCATTGTCCCACAGTCCTCACAAATTCCAAAATCCACTCAACAACTCTGTCACATTAATAGCATTAATTTGGAAAATTCTTCTGGCGAATATACAACTTCCAGAATTTTTACAATGAGAAATGATATTTGTCTCGTGAAATGATGACAACTAACTGTTCTGAGATCAACACCTTGCTTTTAAGGAGTTTTGAAATTAATGATGCTTGAAAATGTCTGCCATCTTATATGTTGATATATTACTACTTTATCAGCTGAAGGAACATGTAGTCGTTATAACCTCATCATTGGCACCCCCTCTCCAATGTTAGTTAACGACATTTGATACTGTGAGACAATAGATTAAGGATTCCTTCTAATTGGGATTGTAGCATACATTACAAATTTTAGCACCATTTTCAATCAGGAAAATTCACCTGACCCAGGATTAAAACACCCTTGTCTGAGCTCATTGTTTAAATAATTTTCCACTTAATTTTTCTGATTTTGGGACAAGTAGTAATACTTCTCCAAAATTATGCCAAGTTTACTGACTAATGAACCCTCCACACTATTTATTTTTCAAAGTAAAGGCATTTTTTGTGTGAATCTGCAGCTGATTTGCATAGGGTTAGATGAAACCTGTGCATATATGTTCCTGTGGAGAAATTAAATTCATGAGGCACAACAGATGAAAGCCAAGTGAAAACCTGATCAAATGAATGTGGTATAACTTCTCATGCTTTATTAGATGCCTCATATTATTAAATTAAACTCAAATCCAACCTGGATTTTGGCTTTTTATTCTGAATTAGTGTATTATTGGGTGGGTTCCAATTAAAGTGACACATGGCATTAAAAACACATTAAAAAAAAAAAAATCAGTTTAATAATTATAGGTATATATCAAGGTTCACAATGGGTTATGCACAAACAATATGAAGAAAGGCCACATGGCCCTTTATGTTACACTGATGTAAATACTATAGGTAGCTCCCCCTGCGGTTGCGGTATAAAGTATAAAGTTTCACAGTTAAAACACTCTGGGCTGTGATTGGTTGCATGAATTAAAAGTAAACTGTTGACAAAAATTCAAGAAATCATTCTCCCACAAACTTCATTTGCCAAGAGGCCCATTCATTAAAGGTGAAGTCTGTTGTGGCTCTTTAGAAATTTTAAGTGTGATTGAAAAAATGACAATATTTTTTTAGTGCGGAACTGACCCTAGTTATGAAAAAACGAAAATTTGAAGTGGATTCCCTGCCTGGCGGTGTTGATTTTTTTATTGGGAAAGTTTCCACAGATGTCAAGCTCACATAATCCGAAGGCAGTTTGAACAGTTTCCATTTGAACTCTGGTGCAGATCAACAAACGTTAACATTGAAGCCTATGGGAAATATTTACACCAGTGTAACCTAATGAAAAGCTCTGTTCATTATCGGCCCGCGGCCCGGCAACTGACCGGAAGTTGGATCTCGTTTAATATCACGCGAGTTACTTCCCCTCAAACTCAGACTTACCGTGTTTACTTAAAGAAAATAATGGGAAAATGTACCATATTTTCCTCACACTGTAGTGGTTTAATATTTACGACTGGTAATCACGCTATATGGTTGAATTATTGTCTCAAGCGTAAACAGGCATAAATAACTTTAGCTGTCAAACTCTCATCGTTTGTCACTCGTCTTCAATGTAGGTTTTTATTTATTTATATGTTCTTGGAAATATCTCTCTCTTAATCTACTTCATTATTCCACTGGGTCAAATGTCCAAATATGTGGTAATAATAGTAATAACATGATCGTATCGGGCATTGTGGTTTATTAACGGCCCTCTGGAATGATTAACAGCCCTTGGGCCTATTAGCGGCCTTCGACTTCGTCTCGGGCCGCTAATAGGCCATTGGGCTGTTAATCATTCCTGTCGGTCCGTTAATAAACAATAACGCCCTCAAAAATCATGTTATTGTTATAATAGCACTTAATAACGCTGTCAGTATTTCAGTATTTCATATATGTTGTCCGATATTATATTGACATAATTTTAATTTACATGTTCCAACAATAAGTATCGTTATAAACTAACCTTAAACATTAGTGTTAGTGTATATACTTGATGTTCTTCGTCATAGGCGGTGTGTGTTACATGTAGCATGCAATATGATAAATATCTAGGATAATCTTCATTCAGGCATTCACTTTGACAGTCACTGTGGGGGATCTCTTCCTCGAAAAGTGATTCCGCCCGAGAAAATGCCGATTTCGTTGTGAGTAATTTCGTTTGTCGACCGAGCAATTTTCAAATTTACCGACAGAAAAACTTGAAGAAAACAGATATGAGGTAAGTTTTATAATATATCATGTTAATGGTTAGCTCTAGCGTCAGCTGGGACATGTTCCCCGATCATTTTGTGGCCAAAAATAATCCAGCAAAATGGTGATATAAATAAGTTCAGTTGTCGAACTCGAATGATGCTCGTTAGATTTTGACTAGAAAAGTCCAGTTTTCTAGCGATAAACGCCTCCATGGGCGGCCCTTAGCTTTTATCTTCAAAACCATGACAAGAATATTAAAGGGGCATGCAATCACACTATTTATGCGGTACAATTTCGGATAATGTTATCAAATGTTATCGATGTCCTCAGTTTCCTGATATAAACAATATCCATCGTTGACAACTTTCCACCGCAGGGTAATTACCAGTTTCGCACCAGCCTGTAGACGCACATTTTACTTTGAAATTGAGCGACAGCTAGGTCAGTGCGGTATATTGAATAGCAGGGCAAATAACCAACGATGATACAAGATACATGTATTTATTATGCTCGAATATTCTCCGAGACAGTTACTAAATTACTGTAAATCAAGGTAGTAGTATCCCCACTGACTAACATTGTTTCATGTCTATAATGTACATGTATGTTTTGGTCTTGGCAAGCGTCGTTGTGTCTTGAATCTCGTGATCCCTATTAAAATTATAGAGTTCGTAAATAAACTGCACAAGGGCGCTTATCTCTGTGTGTGCCAAACTCAATGATCATGTGCTAAATCGTGTGGTCATATAATCTCATATGGTACATATATAATTATGTTTAGAGTCTCATGTTAATCTCAAACCTATATTGTACCCCAGACCCAGTACGATCTATATTGGTTTGCAATCATAGGGAACACCGAACTATCAGATGTCTAGAGACCAGTATACTATATAGGATATTTAGGGGTATGGGTGACTAAAAACAATATCGCATATATGGTGGAATCATATCATGCAGGGGGGGAATTAACTTTATATTCTGAGCCTGTGTCTGGTACCTATAATGGTGGCCCTTGTAGGTAGTTTTTAGATTCAATACTGGAGGGGGTATAGAGATTTGTGGGGGTGGGGTGGGGCTTGGGCGCCAGCATTTATCAATTATTAACATATATATTCAAGAAAGAGTATCTGATGTACTTTAGTATATTATAAATTACCAAGTTTCTGGACAGAGTATATATGGCTTCACGTTGTCATCCTTGTATTCGTATTCAACCGAACCGCCGGCGAGTATGTTTTCGTCTACGAAGCAGGCAACGTAAGCCCATATACTCTGTCCACAAACTTGCTAATGTATTATATAGTCTGACTTTCTTATCTTGAGAATACATTCTTTTATTTTGTCAATATAAGAAATAGTAAACATCGCATCAAAATCAACACCAGTGACGTTGTAGATATGTTGTAGTATAACATACTAATTCGTAGTACATAGTCAATCACGATAGGACAAATTACCGTCATACATAGAACGGCCGCGGAGCCAGTAAAATGAAGCAATTAACTGGACTACGATAAACATTTATCCATTCCATGTCAGGAATCGGAACGCTGAAAATGTGCGTGTCGTCAATAGGAACACTCCGAAAACAGAATCGTAACTTGTGTTAGAGCACAATCCCATTGTTGCAATCGTTCCCTGGTAAAGTACACCAATTCCCAAGGCTGGCGAAGGAATAGTTCAATGATTATCCCATTGTTAAATCCCACCGGCGTGTTATCCCTTTGTCCGGACAGGGCTCTTATCTGGCAGAACGCTCAAGCGTTTTGATCGCATGAGCATTATTTTAACGCCAACAGTCATTCTTTTTAAAGAATGCCCGTGGGCATTATTTTTTAAGAATGCCCGTGGGCATTATTTTTTACGAATACACGAGGGATTAAATCGACTGAGGGACGTCATAGAGTGGCTCCTCCCCCAATCATGTAAGTTGAGTCAATATAGCGTGCCGGCAAGCTGCATTAAATATCGGAACACTTAAAGGTACTCAATCAGATCAGGCCCTTATACATTACTATTTCTTTGGCTTCTGGGATAAACAATAATTGATTCGAGACGAGTAACCTATCTATCAACGCTCATAGTGATCAGATTGTTTTTTGAAGTTTTGTTATTTCTATTGTTTCTGGCCCAGAAACACGCCGTCAAAAGGATGGTCTCAGTCAAAATTGCGTTATTAATACACTTGATTTTAGAGTTATCCAGCTTCGCCTGTTTGAATAAGTGTTTCTGTGAAAATTATACATCTCGAGAAAATTACAAACTTAGGGGCAATTATTAGTACGCATAATTGCAAACTTTAAAAATTAATATCTAATAACTCTGAGCTTTGATGGATGGGTTCCTCGACTCGAATCAAATATTTTGTTTACCCCTGAAGTCACAGAAATAGTAATTTAGGGGTGCTTAATCGGATTGAGTACCTTTAATTTGCTGAGCTAATTAAAACTCACAAATATTTAGCGATTTTGATTTTATATTGCCACGCCAAAAAATAAAATAAAATTTCTTCAAACTTTGATACAAAAACACCAACAGCTATTTGGACTATTTAGAAAAGTCCGCAGACAGGCTAAAACACATATAGATAACATCTAAATACGTCCCTAAGTCGGTCTATAAACACAAAACCGTTTAACACAGATTTTAACTATACGTTACTTATTGAACGAGAAAGTGCTCACATGGTTATTTGTAATACAATGGGGAAGCACAGAAAACATATAACATTTCCAGTATCAAATTGAAACAGAATAGCGTATACCCATGTGTATAGACATGTCATGCATATCTACTCTGACTTCGCCAAGATATCATACTCCACTAGTTCAAAACATGGTAACTTTCTGTTGCTCTGACAGTGAAGTTTTATAACATTGAAAAAAAATGCAGTTAACATAATGCTCGGTTATAACTGTTCCGTAATAACATTGTATTTTATAGCAGGTAAAGGTCTTAACTCGAGTTTGCATGGTTTGGGGGACTTTAATTAATCGATTGTACTATGCGTCGCTTGGAAAGTTGGAATTTCATTGATGTTGGCTCACAAAGCTACACAAATCTTGCAACCTCGAGCTGGGAATTTATATTCAAGGAACAAGTATTAACACAGAAATATATTCCCTGCATGGTTTGTTCAATCTTCAACCCCATCAGAAGATAATAGAAAAGGCTCCCAGGGTTTGAACATATGGGAAATGATATATACGGGGGTACGGGAGCCTGATAAATTATTATGGAATGTTAACGTATTTGATGTCGAATTAGATGGGGCATCTTTAAATCAAGAAAGAAATATAGTAAGATATTGCTCACATACACTGTCCGAATCCAAAGCGCAACGACAAACTTCGGAAGAAACGTCCCTCAACTGGCGAGTCCTAATTCGAATTAAATAATAATTGAAATGTGTTGCTTTTCATCGTGGACAACACGGACATCACAAACTGTCCGTGCTGAACTGTGGGCGTGTACTCAGGTAATCAAGGCAGAGCTGTGGGCCAGACACAATTGATAGTTGGCTCCAACGACAATTCAATGAGTGGGTTTTAAGTCAGATAATATTCTCAGCGTCGGGAATTCGGTAAAGAATAGACTCGGGCAAGCCCTCGTCTATTCTTTTACCGAATTCCCTCTGCTTCGAACATTATCCTTTACTTAGGCACCCGCAACTCATAACAAAGAAATCGCACGGGCGCTTCAAAGTGGGAACAGTCCGTGTTGTTTCGGACATATCTATTCACATTCAGTTAATCACGTTTTTGGGCGTGACTAACCGACTACTGTGTCCAACCGCGGCAAGCACACGGCACATTTCCAGTTTGTTGCATTATGTGGGATCAATTGTGCTCTAAGTCGGTCAGAGCACGCGAATTGTTCTTTACCAGAATAAATCTCGTCTCAGACTCGATTGATTATGGTAAAGAACAATTCTCGTGCTCTAACCACTACGTAGTGTTACCTTGAAGGCATTATGTCAGGCTAAAATCGCGTATTTAGGTCAACTGTATTGTTTAATGTAACAATTGGATGCTTGGCGATAAACATTAGCAATTTGTTCTCCAAAACATTATCTCTTTCGTTTCGAAATTCACATGTGTATACAAAACTTTTCTCATTTGTGTGTGGATTTGAGTGAGCAAACCCTTGTAATTTGGTTCATCGTGCTATATGTGGTACTAAAGAATAAGTATGCGAGGAGTAAAATACGTTTGAAACAAATCCTATCTTTTCAATATTCCATCACAGAAGTTGCTCCCTCGAAATATACCAATTAAGTAGTAAACATGGTCGGGAATATCGAGCAAATCTTTCGCGGAATAGGATCTTCTACCATTCGGAATGGAATTTTGCTCGGTCACAATGAGTTTTCGAGGAACAGATCCCCCACAGTGATGACATGTTGGGTGGATCACAGACAAACCTTCTTTACGTCATAACTGCTTAACACATGGCAATGTGAAGGACAAAAAAATAGAAAGAAGCAACATAAGGTAATGAGTCAGATATGTAAATAATTACCTGCTACTTTAACGACACAAAGACAGAGAAAATTTAACGACAGGATAAAATCCAGCATTTCAAACTCGGTTTACGATTCTTAGAGCTAGTTCCACGAATACGGACGGTTGTTATACCAAATACACAACACCGCGAAGCCGTTCCTTTCACGCACCCGAGCCATTACATATTTAGGAAGGATACAGTTCTGCGCGTCTGGATGACAGATAATTTGTTAATTTGGGAGCATGCCGGTTATATATAACACCACGTTTATCTTATGAGTAAAAGTTTTGCGATGATGTGTGACATTATCTGTCAACGTACCGCTTTTACGTTTGCATCTGCATGTTGTAATCTACCCTTTGATCCCACGCACATACATGACATACATGCCATCATTTCGTTCAATGCCAGGGAAGACTTGGGTAAATCGCGGGCGATGTCCATGGTCATGGGATTTAACCTCGCATATATAAGATAATACATTGGCCTAACAATATTTACCTTGACCTTGCAAGCAATTTCATTGTCTTATGTATGCGAGGCTCCTTATGGGACTCATATATAAGAGAATGCACTGGAATATGATGTTTAATGCTGCACCAGCACAACTCCCATCATTAAAGGGTTAAATGTATCCTGGACGATTAGAGATGTTCCATCCGGTCCGAGAGTCCCTGTATCATCTAAATGAAGTGGCAGTAATTGCATCTCACCAACTCAATTCAATTCAATTATTTATTTGTCATCAATATTTGACAAAAAGACAATATACATTTAATAATAAATAGTGTTATGTACAAATGAACCAGTCTTCGACAGTCTAACTGTATAACTATGTAGTAATATTAAAATCATATTATATGTCCATATACTAGTTACGGGGATCCATATCAATACAAGTCGCTTTAATCGGGGGGGGGGGGGGGGGGGGGTAATGCAAAATTTCCAGGAAGGTATGCCGCGGTGGGTGGGTGATCCGAAAGGCAAAAACAAATTTGTTTATAACCTTACCACCTCATGCACATTTTTTTACTAAAGACCTTTTGTGCCCATATGTTACATTTGTAACAGTTTAAAACACAATATAATTGCAAAAACACCATATTGATGTTATTGAGACCTAATATGGGCCTTAGTGGAGGTGACATTAAGCTATGGCATGTTGCATATGGGACGATGAGGTGAAAACCTTCCTTCTCGACACACTTCGGAAAGAACCCTGCAAAAACTGAAATAAATAAACTTGTCCTGAGTGTGCACATATCTCAAACATTAATGTGACTATAATGGCTAGAAAATAACTGTCATCAGTGTATCAAACTAATCAGTGAATTATTTGCATGTGTATCATCTCAGATGATATGTTACTCTCACAACACCTATTTTAAACATATTTTATTTGTAATAATACAAAGTGGATTGTGACACAAGTTACATAACATATCAACCCTTCTCCTGTAGACATTGTTACAAACATATTACACATTTTAAAGGCAGGGGCGGCGTTCGTTGCAGAACTATTCATATTTGATCAAATCGCCATCAACGGAAGGAATATTAAATATATATATTTTTGTTCATTTGCCAAACATAATCAGCGCGTAAATAGTATATTGTCGTCAAGACGTAATGGTAATAAAGGTAATAAACTTTATTCTCCCAGCCAATGTACATGGTACGGAGACAACGGAATACATAAAACAATAACTACCCCGTGTCAAGTGCGGATGGACGATGGATAACGTAATTAGTTAATTAATCATATTCAAGTTAATGTTGCCATCAGGACGTGACACGGGGTTTGACAAATAAGAATAGAAAATGTGTTATGGCAGTTTACAGGCTGCCGCCCTGTGAGGTGGAAGCTACCTGATATAACCTGGAGAACAGGTAGCTACGGAAATTTGAATCTCTTTGATCATTTTGCACGTTTTCTTTAGAACAGATGGTCGTGTGCTCCTTAAAAGCATTTTCAATTTACCAAGACTGTATGTACTTTTCGAAAAGACAGGAAATAATGATTCCCTCAAATCGGAGAAGATTGGGCAATCAACCAGGTAGTGTATTTCGTCGCCGATTGCATTCAGATTACACAAGGTACATACACGCTGCTCTCTCGGAACGTTGTTCCAACTTCCCGATTCTACTGGCAGTTTATGATTTCTGGTTCTGAATCGAGCCAAAGTAAATACGTTATTTTGATTACTAGAATTTAGGTAGTTTTCGAAAGTGAATTCTGTCTTAATCAAGGAATAAAACATGCCCTTTCTGGAAAGTGATATATCGATTTGCCACCCTTGTATAAACTGATCTTTTAAAATGTTTGTGACATCCTTGAGAATGCACATCGTGTTGATGAGTGAATATTGGTTCGCCCAAATATGAGACACCCCGCAACAATCAATTATTCCTTTAACTGCGTAAATCCACTGTGAAAAGAATATCCCATTTGTGTAATGATTATACAGCAATGTGTAGAGCGATTTTGACATTTTGCCATGTGTATTTGTGACAAGCGAAAACCAGAATTTTAGCAATCTATTTTTGAATGTAACTTCTATGGGGTATCTACCTGTTTCGCCATACACCATATATGTTGGGGTTGACTTTTTGAGGTTTAGAATAATCTTACAAAACTTTAAATGTACTCGTTCAATAGAACTTATGTCACCAAGCCCCCATATCTCACAGCCGTATGTAAGTATTGGTACCACCATTTGATCAAACAACGTGAACATGCATTTAATAGAGAGGTTATTCCGTTTTCCGATCTTAATCAAATCATACATCGCTTTGGTGGCTTTGTTACAAGTGTATTGCTTCATAGCTTTGAAAGAACCTGTTCTACCGAAATGAACACCAAGGTAGTTAAAAGCATCGACATATTGTAGTTGGTTTCCAAGGAGATTTATTGCTGGGTACTGTTTTGGCTTTCGTTTTGCGAAACAGACTAACTTTGTTTTTGAGATGTTTACCCGAAGGTGCCAAATATCACAATAGTCAGCAAATAAATCAAGTGAATATTGCAGTGCATGTGGGGATTCTGCCATTAGAACCGTATCATCCGCATAAAGCATGATAAACAGCTTCATATATATTTCCAATGTTTCAAGTTCGTCAGACGTGGTTTTCAAGCCGCTTACGTCAGATTCCACGAGAAATTTCGTTAAATCATTTAAGTACATCGAAAATAATAATGGAGATAAGTTTTCACCTTGTCTCACTCCTACATTTGACATGAAAACATCAGATCTTTTACCGTTCAAAACAACTCTAGATTTAATAGAATCATACATATTCACAATAACCCTCATCATTTTACCCCCGATACCATCAAGTGACATCTTATACCAAAGTCCCTGCCTCCAAACAGAATCAAAAGCTTTTTCCAGATCAATAAATGCCGCATAAAGTTTTTTCTTGTAATGCAGTTGAAATAGTTCGATTAATGATTTCAGCGTGAACAAATTATCAAGAGTAGAGTATCCTTTTCTAAATCCTGTCTGGTTATCGTTTAATACATTTCGCGATTCGATGAAGAGATTTAGTCTGTTATTTAATACGGAGGTAAATAGTTTGCCAAAGCAACTCAATATTGTGATTCCCCTGTAATTATTGGGGTCATCTCGTGATCCTTTTTTCTTGTATATAGGGTGGATGTTCCCAATCAACCAATCATCTGGTATGCAACCAGAATCAAATATTAAATTGAACAAGCAAACATAAATTGGCATCATTTTATCGGCTGAAACTCTTAAATATTCATTCCGAATGCCATCATCAGATGTAGCTTTATTATTTTTCAACTTACTAATGCATAGGCGGATTTCTTCCTCTGTAATTTTGGTATTAAGATCTTCACTATTACTAACCTCAAAATCAGGTAACTGACTAGAGGTATTACATCCTTCGTTAAGTTGTTCGAAGTGCTTATGGAGACTATCAAGCGATGCGCTTTTCGCATGTATACTTTTTTCAAACTTCAGGGAAGACCAAAATTTCCTTGGGTTGTGTACGACGGTGTACGTAAACAAGAGTCTGTTCGTGTTACATAAGTTTTGCTTCTGTTTACTTAACACAGCGCAATTCTATTGGTTAATCACACACAAATGATATAAACGCTCTTTATTATTTCCATATCAGGAAAACTGTAACAAATAACGCTCTTTATGTTTACCATATCCGGATTTAAACAAAAGCCAGATTCCGTAACGTTTTTTGCTTTTGTTTACATAACAAATGAAAAACATTTGAGAATAACATACTGTTATGCCATATTTCTGATTGGTACAAGAACGAAGTCTGTCTATATTTTACTATTCTTTCAGATTGTGGCGGTGTTTGACGGAGCTGAACATTTTAACAGCATACCCACCGCCAACGCCACCCGTATATTTAACAACAAGTGGCACGATAAAGTAACTTAGTTGCAACTGTGTCGAGTGTGAAAGAACGACTGGTGAAAGATGATATTGTTGCGGGTCGTTAGGAAAGGATGATGTGAGGTGGTGGGAGGGGCCAACGTCGATTGTGCTCATTGAATTTCTTTAAGGCGGGAAAAATACCAGCACGAAAAAACATGGGTGTCTTACTTTTAAATTAAGTTAATTTCAATAGTCAACACGTTTAGTTTCCGCAAAAAAAGTTGGACTATTTTGAATAATTTCACATATTGTTTTATATTTATGTTATGGATGCTAGAAAGGATCAGAAAGCAAATCATTCAAATGTGTTAATTCAAGTTTTCTCTGTGTAGGGAATGATACATTTCTATTCGTCCTCATTGGTAACGGTAACACACGAACAAGTAATGATATACTAGATAATGATCTTCGCACTAATTGTCGCATGTGCAACATGGACTGTCCGATATATAGTTTTGGAATTAACAGACTTTAGATCACTGCAAGAATTCCGTAATCTGGCGTAATCTGGTATACATGATATTACCTACGTATTGCCAACCCTGTTCAGACCTCGTGTTCTACGAAATGGCACGCAGCCGAAATTTTTTGAAAGTTTTGACAGTGATAGTTTAATTGTGAATTCTTCAAATTCTTGCAGTGGCTGAGTAATAAACATTAATATCAGATTTACGATGTAGCGACATAATCACGCAATATGGCTTTAAAGTTACGGATGGCCTTCGCGATCACCAAAAACAGAAATAATATTAAGATATAGACAGATTTTGTTCGTATCGGATAAATAGCATGTTATTGTCATGATCGTATGCAGTGTAAGTAACTTAAACAAAAGCAAAATTATGCTATCGTACAGTCCATAAGGAGTGTGCGATAAGAAAAAACACTCAACACGGGGGAGATCCCACAAAGTGAACTTTGATTAAGACTGTACCATGTTGTCTACAACATACAGTTATATAGCGCTCGCTAATCCTCGCCACTCAATATTTCGGTGTTGAATGGTACACCGTGAATCCCCATGCACGGTGTTGAGTGTTTTGCTTCTCGCACGCTGTTTATGTGCTGTATATAAAAAAAACTGTCGGCTAGCAAAAGTGCGTTTTGTGGATAATATCGTATTCATACTATCATAGTTATACTTTTAGTCTATTCTTGATAAAATTCATAATTTAGTAACTTTTATTTCTAAAGTATAATCCAAAACCAAGGCCATCCGTGTCTTTTAAGCATGTCCGTCTTATCGTTATCTAATGTTAGTGGAATCGAAAGCAAAAAAAAGGCTTTCAAATTACTACCTTAAGGCGGCACTAGCTTGACCGATTTTAACCTTTGCAGACATCTCAGTGCCTCCCATACAACTGTTTTTATTAATTTTCTCACTAGATTATACACACAAAATTATTACTTTACTATCTTATGAAGAAAAATATATTCTCGAACGAAAATTATGTTCCGTTGTAAGGACAGTGACATTTTAACGGAAATGTCCAAAATTCTTTAGTAGTATTTTTTTCAGGCAAAACAAATCAATAGGCCTACTTGATAAGTGACAAGTTACCTAAATCACCAACCATATGGATTCATCAGAAGTTCTGATGAATCCATAAGTTTGATGAATTAGCTTCAATTATGGAAGATTAAATTGATGACAAATTTTCCACGAGCTTGTTAACATTAAAGGTACTCAACCCGTAAAGAGGGTCCCCATCTCAACAGATTCCAACAACAACAATCCGATCAGAGGGTCCTATATTACTATTTCTTTGGCTTTGGGGGTAAAAAATATTTGATTCGAGTCGAGGAACCCATCAAACAAAGCTCAGAGTTATTAGATATTGATTTTTGAAAATTCTTATGTTCTCGAGATGAGTACTTATAACTGCCGTCAATTTGGTAACATGCTCGAGATTTTACGCCAAAATTCTATTCAAACAGACAAGGATGGATAACTCTATAATCAAGTGGTAATAATTGACTACGTACTGGGCCAGTAAGAATTCCCGATAATGAAAAATAATAGATTTCTAAAATCGATATCTAACAAATCTGAGCTTTGATGGGTGACTTCCTCGACTCGAATCAAATTTTTTTGACCCCCGAAGCCATTGAAATAGTAATTGAGAGGAGTTTTATCGGGTTGAGTACCTTTAACATCTCGGCGCCACCTTAATCCCGGGTTTTAAACCGTCATGGCATTCCCACTAAAAGTCGACCGCACCCGACGGGTGGGACAGCGCCAGTCAGTACCGCCCCAGGAGTCCGAACGAGATCGTTCATGCATTATCATACAGAATAAACCCATATGTGCCAAAGTTCCATTCCATTATCAAGCCGGTAGATAAAGCGGAACCGGTATTGTAAACCCCTAACTTACGGCCGGTCCCCAAGGCACGCAAAAAAGGCACTGATCGGACCTCCCCTGTGCATGTAGCTGTCTGATCACGGACAGGGATATACCAACATGCAACAAATACCTCACTGAAAGTTGCTGCATGTAACTAAGGCAGAAGTGAATATATTAAAGATACGGGCGGAGTTGGCGGTGGGTATGCTGTTAAAACCCGCCATAAACAGAAACAACAGTACAATATAGACAGACTTTGTTCTTGTACCTATCAGAACTATGGCATAACAGTATGTTATTGTCAAATGTTTTTCCTTTGATATGTAAACAAAAGCAAAAAACGTTTCAGAACCTGGCTTTTGTTTAGATCCGGATATGGTAAACGTAAAGAGCGTTATTTGTTACTGTTTTCCTGATATGAAAAAAATAAAGAGCGTTTATATCATTTGTGTGTGATTAATAAATAGAATTGCGCTGTGTTACGTAAACAGAAGCAAAACTTCGGTAACACGAACAGGCTCTTGTTTACGTACACCATCGTACGTCTTGGCGACAATATACTATTTACGCGCTGCATGATTAGGCCTATTACAAAACGATATATATTTTAATATTCCTTCTGTTGATGGCGATTTGAACACATATGAATATTTCTGCAACGAACGCCGCCCGTGCCTTTAACCCCTACGATACGGGAGGATTCTCTATATTCATGCACTCTTTTAGTGGGACCCGTCATGACTCATTTGAACCTTCATATCTGTCTACGCTATTGTTGAGTATATATATGGCAATAAAATAGGTCGACAGGTACACGAACTATCACTCTACGTGTTGTTATACTCTGCTAAACGTTAATTACAAAAACAAATTCCCAGCTTTTTAAAGTTGTTTAGCACAGAGGCAAACGCTCTTTAATTTTTACCGTAACGAAAATGTAATACTAGTAACAAAGACGCTCTTTATTGTTCAAAGATGGAGAATGGTCGGGACCCGACGTGTCGTGCACAGTATTTAAATTTGAATGGGTTTATTTTTTAATTACTAATTTTGATCACATAACCAGAGGAACAAGCGAGCACAATTTCAGGGTTCTAACCGCAATGGGATTAAAGTCACATGACGGTTTGATGCATGTCATTACGATTGTTTGTGTGACATCTCCGTGAGATTTATCCCGATTCCCGCGATCAAAATAGGACGATATATGCGTTAAAATCTCGATATCGGAAAATATATAGAGCTTTTGCCTCATTTCTGTGCGATGAATATTTGAAGATACATCCAGTGTTCCAGATCTCTTTCTTTGTTAAAAATGAAAATAATAACATAAACAATGCATATACTATACAAAAAAATACCAATTTTGTTAATTGAAAAAAGTTGTTTAAATTGTTGGTGTACGTCCCCCTATTACATGTACATCGACACTATATGAATAAAATGCATAGACACATTTCAAACAAAATAGTGCATTCCTAGTGGCACCTCTTGTTCCATACAAAAGATTCTAAATAAAAAGTAAACTAAATTCCGTAAAATTTAGCCTGGAACCTTGAATACATATTTAAACTACTGGGAAAATACTGTTGTTTTCGCAAGCTTTCTCAGCGGATATATATCAGCCTCCAGATCGATGGTTCGTGTATTTAATGACATTAATTTTACCGTATCGTTACTTCCAAACTATCAAGATGTTATATGGAGTTTCACATGCATGAGCCATGTATGTCGTCTAAATAACAAAATGTAGCAGTTATAACGGGACTATAATCTTCAGGGTTCACTGCATGTATCCGTATTGTCAGAATTGACATAATAGCCCCTTAAATATCACATCACTCTTGCACTATGGCTCCTTCTCTTGCACTCTGTCTCCTTAAAAAGATTTACCACTTTATTAAAATTAATCGCTCATAGAAGAAATAAAAAATAATGTCCCGGTTATTTGTTAACCGCTGCAGATTTAATGCGGTCGTGGCTCGTGCTTACAATACATGTGAGTGATGGCAATATACGCAACGAATGCTACTTAAAATAACGGGCGGCGGGTATGCTGTTAAAATATTCACCTGAGTAAAAAACCGCCATAAAGAGAATTAATAGTAAAATATAGACAGACCTTGTTCTTATACCAAACAGAAATGTGGCATAAACAGTATGTTATTGTCAAATGTGTTTCCTTTGTTATGTAAACAAAAGCAAAAAACGTTACGGAATCTGGCTTTTGTTTAGATCTGGATATGGTGGACATAAAGAGCGTTATTTGTTACAGTTTTCCTGATATGGAAATAATAAAGAGCGTTTATATCATTTGTGCGTGACTAACCAATATAATTGCGCTGTGTTAAGTAAACAGAAGCAAAACTTATGTAACACGAACAGACTCTTGTTTACGTACACCGTCGTACGTCTTGACGACAATATACTATTTACGCGTTGATTATGTTTGGCATATGAACAAAACTATATATATTTTAATATTCCTTCTGTTGATGGCGATTTGAACAAATATGAATATTTCTGCAACGAACGCCGGCCGTGTCTTTAGATGTCTTTATCACGTTATCGGCTTTAGTTTGATTGAAAGCCAAAACGGCTTAAAATTCGTATCTAAATCCGGACATTATATGCCACAGACGTATTTCAAATAAATTTATTTCATACACTGACTGCAGATATTACAGAGTGTAATGAAATTACACATTTAAATAGTACAGTATAGATAATGAGCTGTGTGGTGCTACATTGAATATGTGTGATTATTGATTTTGAGCTTATATATAGTTATGGTGCTACCTTATAGAATGCAGCTACTAGTATAGGACATGAGATTTAGAAAATCGTGTCCCGACTTTTGGTTTAAACAATATTTATTTCTACCCTCAAAGAACATATATAATATTTTTTACAAATGTTTATGACATGATTTAGAATAGATGAGGGCGAAGAGGATCGAACAACAAGCTAGTCATCGCTTATGTTGTGTTATCTCCTCAGAAAAAAAGACATGGAGTATATAAGAAGACCGGGGGGGGGGGGGGGGGGCAAGAGGCTAAGTTGAGGAATACAGGATATGAATGACAGGATATGTATAACATGACAATGATGATTTTAATAATCGTAGAAAATTGATGAATCTGCTGAGGTCAGCGAGATAGAGCAAGATACGGACAATTACATGTTGTGTCGATATTTGTGTATAAGAATTGTCTGTAAAAGCATTATATAAGGCACGCTCCTTTTTTATTATTATATATATATACTAGCCGATGAGCCCGACGTTGTCCGGGCTATTCAAAAACAAAATTTCAAGTCGATAGCTCTACCCGTTTCCGAGATATCTGGTATGTGCATGCGCGAAGCTGGCGTCGCACGGGCTCGGCGACCCGATAAAATTCGTATCCGGGGCAAGATACATTCACATAGCAAATTTCAAGTCGATAGCTCCACCCGTTTCCGAGATCTCGTCTGCGCATGCGCGAAGCTGGTGTCGCACGGGCTCGGCGACCCGATAAAATTCGTATCCGGGGCAAGATACATTCACATAGCAAATTTCAAGTCGATAGCTCAACCCGTTTCCGAGATCTCGTCTGCACATGCGCGAAGCGGGCGCCGCACGGGCTCGCCAATACGACAACGTTCACCGCCTGGTCAAACTACACACACGTACCAAGTTTCGTCCCGATCGGTCGAGAATCGTAGATTTGTATAAATGACAGACAGCCAGACAGACAAACAAACAAACATACAGACAGAGGTCTTCAAAATATATATGAGATATAATATATTGTATTATATAAGTTATTTACACTATATACAGTAATGTCATACCAACATATATATATGTAAGCAAACAAATCAATTTAATAATTATAGTGACACCACAGGTTGCGCGGTGTGGGGGCCATTGCACTCACCATTCACTCTCCTTGCACACCATAACGTATATCGATCAGTATCTATAAATGACATACCATACACAAATACCATAACAAAATACCTTCGGCTGTCAAAAAACCTGTACACACATATCATTGAAAACAATACATATGTTGGATTGATAGCTGGTTCCAGTTCTTGTAGTGGGGATATATATATGCGAATGTCTGTCTGTCTGTCTGTCTGTGTTCTATAGAAATCCACAGGGGACCATCTAGATGATACCAAAGGGGTCTACTAGGGGTAAATTTTTACGAGAAAGATAATGGTGCGGGTTAGAATTTCCTAAAGTGACGCCGTTGTTGTCAGAAAATGGGAAGGGGCAGAATTTTTTATTGTCTCCGATTGCCACGAAACTTACATATAATCATCCCCATGATATGAAGAATCAAATGGTGTGGTTTAAATATGTCAAAAGTGGCGTCGTTCGAGTCAGAGATGCATGGAAGGGGAGAGGGGCACCAAAATTGATAAAACAAATATGAGCGCCAATGTCCACCAAATTGATATATATTCTTCTTCATAATGCAAGGAATCTAAATGTGCGATTTAAAGACGCCAAATTTGTGTCGTTTGGATGAGAGATTGGGGGTGGGTGGGCACTAAATTTGATAAGAATCGGTTTAGTTGCAGATTGCCACCACACTTATACAAAATCATCCCCATGGTATGAGGAGTCTAATGGTGCGGCTTCAATTTGTCAACAGTGGCCTCATTCGAGAAGGGGTGCACTAAAAGGGAGAGGGGCACCAAAATTGATACACAATTTCCACAAAATTAATCGTGTGATTTAAAGACGCCATATTTGTGCTGTTTGGGTGAGAGATTGGGAGGGGATGGGTGGGCACCATATTTGATAAAAAAAATGTTTAGACGCCGATTAGCACCAAACTTATAAATAATCATCTCCATGATATCAGGAATGTAATTGTGTGGTCTAAGGATGTCACAAGTGGGGCCATTCGAGTCAGTAGTGCATAGAGGTGAGAGGGACACAACAAATGTTAACAATATGTTTAGTGCCGATTTCCACCAGATTGATACACATTCTTCTCCATGATACGAGGAATCTAATCGTGTGGTTTAGATACACCAAATTGGTGCCGTTTGGGTTAGAGATTTGATACGAATTTGTATATTCGCCAATTTTCACCAATTTTATATATATGCATCTCTATAATGAGTCTAAGTGTGTGGTTTAATGGTGACAACATTGGTGCCGCTTAAATCCGAAATAGGGACGGTCACCAAAACTAATACAAAATATTTGTTAGTACACGTACCAATTACCATCATATTTATACACGTTCTTCTCAAATGATATGAGGAACCAAATCGTGCTGTCTGTCTTTCTGTCAGTATGTGTTCTATATATAACTTCACGGGGTACAACCGAGATGGCACCAAGGCGGTTTAAGAGGGGTAACTTTTTACGAGGAAGATAATGGTCCGGGTTAAACTTTTCTAAAGTGACGCTGTTGGTGTCAGGGGAAGAAAAGGGGGAAGGGCGGCAAAATTAAAAAAATATGGTGAAATAGTTTTGTCGCCGATTTCCACCAACTCATACATAATCACCTGTTTTGTGTGGGGTAGAACTAACTCGCCAAAGGTTGTATAATGCTTTATTTCAACCTGGAACAAGAGAGAACAATTTGTAAGTATACTAAAGACATGTAAATACCATACGCATGTGACATAAATAACAATAAACACACTGCCGATTAGCCATTTGCTTGTGAAGTTCGAAACATCAAATCCTCCATTGCACCAATTTCACCATTAGCAGGTGCTGAACAATAATATAGTTGGTAGTAAGAACGCCACTTTGTAATGATCCGAATATTAGAAAGAGTGTATCTCAATATCACAACATGTTCATATGTAGTTCTTCATAACAGACCGAGGAGTCATTGAAACAACATACATGTAAATCAGTGGAAATAACGTGCACACTATATATTCACTGGAACACATGCCCGATAGACCGTTTACTGGAGACACACACTTTGAACACCGTACCAAGTTTACGAACGGTTATCTGTTCACTGTCATTGTCGCCTATCGATACATCACCTCCGCGATATGGCGCTGTTCGTGTCAGCGTTGCAGAGGGGGGGGGGGGCATCAACAATTGATTTGAGAAACTATTTTTTGCGCAGATTTCCACCAAATTGATATATTATTCTTCTCCATGATACGAGGAATATAATCGTGCGATTTAAAGACGCCAAATTGCTGCCATTTGGGTGAGAGATCGGGTCATAACTATGATAAGAATTTGTTTAGTTGCTGATTACCAGCAAACCTATATATAATCATCTCCAGTATACCATGCATCCATGAGTCTAATGGGCGTGGTTTAATATGTCAAATGTGGCGCTGTTAAAGTCATGCATGAGGATGGCAAAGCTGATACAAATATATTTAGCACTAATTTCCACCAAATTCATACACGTTCTTCTCTAATGATACGATGAATTAAATCACATTTGGTGTCATTTGGGTCATGGATGGCGAGAGGATATGCACTATCATTGATAAGATTGCTATTCGCCGATATCCACCTATAAGCTATATATAGTCACCCAGGCCATTTCCATATCGTTTTAATGAGTTTTTGGCGTTCAAATTTCACAATCTCGACAAATGGTGACCCAATTGAGTCACTTGAACAATTATATCTTCTCAACTGTCATATTTATATGGGGATGGGAGTCAGGGCATTCACACAATGAGCTAGCAAAACAGATACATAGAATTTAAGAAGAATTACAGGTATAGTTATCATTCTATTTAAGAGATACATATATTCTTGCAAACTGAGAGTCCTCGAACCGATTGCATATTAGAATAGCTCATGTATATATTATAACACAATTGAGTCTGTTGCATTCAATACAGTTTCCACCAAAAAGTTACAATTTGTGAAGAGATAATGAAATGCATCGAAGGCCTGTTAAAAAATAGTTGTCACAATGTGCAGTCATATATATTTTCTTCTGATATAAAAGAAAACGCAGTCAGTAGCACATCACTTTTCAGGATTCTGCAATACTGACATCTGACAAGGGTATATCTGCCCGATACAGCGGATTTATTTTAGAACAGACTCATCGACTAATATAAACAACTCAAAATCTCGCTCTATGTCGGGCACATGTAGCTGATATACTTGCGCAACAACATTTCTTTTCAACTGAGAATATTTAGCCAATATATAGCACCATGAACATAGGAGCATTTCTTTAAAACATCTGTATCTTCATGGAGATATGATAACCAGGTGTCCTCAAAAGCTTAGTCTAACCCACTAGATTGATTGATACATCTATATATGTAAAACCCAATTGTCGTCTTTTACTTTTGCAAACTAATGTGTTTATGATGTTCATGTTTCATGTTGTAACTCTGAAGTACACGCAATTGTAAATAAATAAATACTTCTTTATTTGTGAAACGGATTAATCCCGATAAACAAAATGACAATCGACAAAGTGATCCACTTCTTATTTTCTAGGACTGTGTAAGAATCGTGTATTGTGATGCTATTTGAATATGCAATTTATGAGAATACGTGCAACACTTTGAGCAAGAGTATTCTCTATTCGCAACAAATATCCACAGCATGCAGAGGGTTTCACATCAATTTAACCTGGGCAACGCCGGGTAACCCTGCTAGCAGGGTTATCCAGCGTTGCCCAGGTTAAAGGGACGTGAAACCCTCTGCATACTATGGATATATGGCGTGAATAGAGGATACTCTTGTTCAAAGCGTTACCCATATTTTCATAAATTATATATCCAAATAGCATCACAAAACATGATTCTTACACACGAAAATCTTAGTAGTAGCTCACCTTGTCGGATCGGAGCAATTGTTATTTTGTTTATCGCGATTAATCCGTCCCACCAATAAAGAACTATTTATTTATTTACAACTGCGTATAATTCAGACGTTATAACATGAACATCATAAACACATTAGTTCGCAAAAATAAAAGACGACAATTGGGTTTCATATAGAGATTTATCAATCAATCTAGTGGGTTTGACTAAGATTTTGAGGACACCTGTTTATCATCTTTCCATGAAGATACAGATATTTGAAGAAATATCCAGGTGCTCCTCTGTTCATGGTGCTATATACTGGCTAATTATTCTCAGCTTTAAAGAAATGTTGCTATGCATCTATATCAGCTGCATCTGCCCGACTCAGAGCGAGATTGTGAGTTGTTTATGTTAGGCGATGAGTTTGTACTAAAACATGAATATATCTTCTGTATATTGGGCAGATATAATCTTGTCAGATGTCAGTATTGGAGGATCCTGAAAAGTTATGTTCCACTGACTCCGTTTTCTATTATCTCAGAAGAAATTATATTTGATGGCACACTGTGATCAATATTGTTGAACAGGCCTTCTATATATACATTTCCATATCTCTTGTAACTTTTGTATGGAAACTATATTGAATGGGCAGACTCAATTGTGTTATAATATTAACATGTAACTAATATTTTAACATGTACCATTCTCTTCCTCGTAAAAAGTTACCACTTTTAGAATGCCTTGGTGCCATCTCGATTGTATCCCGTGAAGTTATATATAAAACACATACAGACAGACATATATTTGCATATATATTTAGGCTCCAAATGTGACGTTTTAACACGCACGATTTGATTCCTCGTATCATTTGAGAAGAACGTGTATGAATTTGATGTTAATTTGCACTAAGCATAATTCTATCAGTTTTGATAATCCGCCCGTCCCTATTTAGGACTCAAGTGGCACCACATTTGACATAATTAAACCCCAAACGTACGACTCATTATAGAGATGAATATATATATATAAAAAATTACATTGGCGAGTATACAAATTCGTATCAATTTAGGACCCCCACATCTCTCACAGAAATGGCACAAATTTGGCGTATTTAAACCACACGATTAGATTCCTCGAATCACGGAGAAGAATATGTATCAGTCTGGTGGAAATCGGCACTAAACATAATTTATTGTTTGTCAATTGTTGTGTCTCTCTCACCCTGTCTCGAATGGCACCACTTTTGACATCTTTAAACTACACAATTAGACTCCTGATACCATGGAGATGATTATTTATAAGTTTAGTGCTGATCGGCGACTAAACAATATTTTTTATCAAATTTAGTACCCACCCCACACCATCTCTCACACAAACAGCACCAATATATCGTCTCTAAATCACATGATTTTATTTTTCATATCATGGATAAGAATGTTTATCAAGTTGGTGAAAATTGGCGCTAAAATTATTGTGTATGAATTCTGGTGCCCCTCTCATTTTCATTGCACCCTGACTCGAATGACGCCACTTTTAACAGTTTAAGCCACACAATTAGACTCATCATACCATGTGGAGGATTTAAAAAAAGTTTGGTAGCAATGGGTGACTAAAACAATTCTTAACAATGTTAGTGCCCCCCCCCCCATTCTCACATCCAAACGACACCAATTTGGCGTCTTTAAATCACACAATTAGATTCCTTGTTTCATGGAGAAGAATGTGTATCAATTTGGTGGAAATCGGCGATAAAATCATTTGTGGATGATTTTGTAAATGTTTTTGTTTAAAATTGCGAGCATACAAATCCGTATACAATTTAGGGCCCCCATATCTCTCATCCAAAACGGCACTAATTTAGCGTATCTAAACCAAACGATTAGATTTCTCGTATCACGGAGAATATATATCAATCTGGTGGAAATCGGCGCTAAACATATTGTTCAGGTTTTTTGTCTTCCTCTCACCCTCTATGCATCCTGACTCGAATTGCCCATGTATGACAGTTTGCGACATCCTTAAACCACCCACTTAGTCTCCTCATATTATGGAGATGATTATTGATAAGTTTTGTACTAATCGGCGACTAAACCAGTGTTGATAAAATTTAGTGCTCACTAACCCCCAACTGTCACCCAAACAGCACCAACATGGCGTCTTTAAATCACACGATCAGACTCCTCGTATTATGGATAAGAATGCGTATCACTTTGGTGGAAATTGTCGCTAAACATATTGCGTATCAATCTTTGTGCCCCTCTGCCTTTCCCTGACTCGAATGACGCCACTTTTGACGGATTTAAGCCACGCCATTAGATTCCTCATACCATGGGGATACTAAGTATAAATATGGTGGCGACTAAATCCATTCAAATTGAGTGGCCCTTCCACAAACGTTCATCCAAATGACCGCAATTTGGAATCTTTAAATCGCAAAATTAGATTCCTTTTATCATGAAAAAGAATATACATCAATTTGGTGGAAATCGGCGCTAAAATTAGTTTTATCAATATTGGTGGCCCTCTCCCCTTCCGTGCACCCATGACGCGAATGGCGCCACGTTTGACATATTTAAACAGCACCATTAGATTCCTCATATCATGGCAATGATTATATAAAAGTTTCGTGGCAATCGGCGGCAAAAAAATTGTCTGCCATCCCCTGTTCTGCCCCTGACAACAACCGCGTCACTTTAGAAAATTATAAGCTGCGCCATTATCTTACTCGCAAAACGTTACCCCTAGTAGACCCGTTTGGTGCCATCTAGATGGTCCCTCGGCGCGAAACTTAGTTTATCAATTTTGGTGCCCCTCTCCCCTTCCACGCGTCCTTGACACGAACGGCGCCACATTTGACATATTTAAACCATAGCATCAGATTCATTATATCATGAGGATGATTATATATAAGTTTCGTGGCAATCGGCGACATTTTTTTCCTGCCCCTCCCCATTTTTTGCCCCTGACAACAACCGCGTCACTTTAGAAAATTCTAACCCGCACCATTATCTTTCTCGCGAAAAGTTACCCCTAGTAGACCTCTCGTGAAAAGTTACTCCTATTAGACCCCTTTATATAGATGTTCCCCTGCGAATTTATATAGAACACAGACAGACAGAGAGAAAGACGTTCGCAAATATAGATATAGATATGGGTTTAGTATCATAATTATCTTTGATTGCTTTATCGAGCTATGGGTTTGACGCATTTGTCAAAGTTCCCCATTCCTCCTTTCAAAGCATTGATCTGTTCTATATGACTTCGGCTTTCTAATTCGTTCAAATACGCTTTCAAAGATTATTCAATGCGGAAGAATTTGGTTTTATAAATATAGTACTGTAAAGATTGATTATCTCTTCCGCAACACGATCTATATATTTTCCTAGGTATGAATTAATAAATACGAATCGAAAACCCTTCTTCGGAAACGCGTCTATCAATTAATATTCAGTTTATTTTATTTTGTTTTTCGTATAAAATAACTCTCTGCCGTTCAATAATGGTCCCTGCTATTCACGACCGTCTTTTTTATTTGATATTTCCAGTTATTTATTTATTGAAATAAGAATATGCCACACTCTATAGGTCCTATCTACTTGATTCGCACTTAATATTACAATATAGATACATTCAATCGGAGACATTTTGCAGCTCGCATTCGTTCGGAGCACCACGCGGGAGGCCTCTATCTAAAAGTTCTATTTATAGAACAAAGAAGTGTCATAATAATTGAAAAAAATACTATCGAAATAAAATCAATATTAATTGATAGAATCGTTTCCGGGCAGGGATTTCCAGCATACGTATTATTTCATACCCAGGAAACTATCTAAAATTTATTATTTAAAGAGATAATCCATATTTCATATAATTAGATTATGTTTTTTATGATCTTAATTATACTGAAGACATACTCCATGCTTTACTGACCGAGTGTTTTATATCGCGACCGACACGCTGTTCAACCGGCGCGTAGTATACATGTATACCTAGAACAAACGGTCTGCCCAAGTTTACGGAATTGAAGTAATGGTTTGTGTCGATCACATCAAGAGTCTTCACATGTGAGTAGACGATCGACCATAATTTCGATGATAGCCGCGGTGAATTGACTACAACATACCTGTATAACTATATTACCATAGTCCTATACATAAACGGCGTCATGTGTCCTGTGAACAAAAAGAAGACTCGGTATTGATAATTCATGCTTTGATTTTGGCAACAACGCGCTACCGCCGTGGGCCTGTTCTCGTGAAAATATGCACAAGACGGGCTTATTTTATAATTGCGCGAAATAAGCTCATATCGGCATTATTTGAAAACTCAATTACGCTCTATATATGGGCATAAACGTTGGTTTTCTATAAGGGACTATATTTCAATTTGAAATAAGTCCGTATTGTGCTTATTTTCACAAGAACAGGCTGGAAAATAACACGAATAAACCAACTCACGACCTGCCATGCAGATGTACGCTCTTTATAATATGTTTTCACTGTGACCCGCGCCATCCAACGGAATAACGGGTATAAGTCCACTATGTTGTGACCTGACAGATACTCATGTAAATAATTTCCCCTTCTGTTTATGTGGGGAACTTGAGACAACTTACCACTATCTATTTTAATGTACATTTTATCAAGAGCCCAGAAGAGAACTATATGACTCCTTACCCAATGTTGCCCTATCTGAGAACATTCTATTGCGGGGATCAAGGGAGCTTAGCCTTCGCGAAAACAAACAAATATTTAATGCAGTACAGACATATATCATGAGAACAAAAAGATTCGCATGATTCTATCACATGTATACGGATAACAAATGGCTTTGGATTCCGGTCGAGTTATGCAGCAGCATAATATTCCCCACTATATATGTTTAATTACTTTTTAACGGATGTAACCAATTAATAGCTGCGATTGACCCCATCCGATGGCGCCTGGCGCACAACGAATACTATAGACGAGCATCATTATTATTACGCAACAACTCAACTTAATTATTGAAAACTCCTCACCACTGCCCCATCTTCCAGCATCTCATTCCCTTTATCTCTCTATCTATATATATCTTTCTCTTTCACTATCTCTCTATCCCTGCTTATCACAACATCATCATTACTATAATTATAATATTTTCATTCCTTTCCGTCCGACCCCCATCTACACGTAATGAAGAGCGGGCGCGAAACCAAAGGGGAGCAAACTTAATAAAAGCCTTGGGCTTGTTGTTTAATCCCCTTTCCAATCAATCTATATTATTCTATTTTACTGTAAAATGTTTGTCAAATGTTTAAATATGTTATTATTTTGATTGGAATAAACTATGTTTACACCAAGTCCACTATGGGCTAAATTTAGAATAAAATAAATCCAATATGAACCTAAATGCACGATGATGTGTTGCGTCGTGCGTGAGCCGCCGCCGTATGCGTTTATCAACTTAGAAAGACATGATCCGATCGTTTTGGACAGTGTCGATGCCCCAGAAACCACCTGGGACAGATATTATGTATATTAACGAAGGATCTTCTAGTCTATAAACAATAATCTTATACTTATTCGGGTCGCATTTTTGCATCTCGTGTTGGAGAACAAAAATCATAAACGCATGCTGAAAAGTTATATAAACTGTGACGTCATGCAGTTGGTCGGCAAGAGCCACTCTTGTCACCCTCTTGATTAAGCAACATGAGTATTACCGACGACAAGTATAACAGTGTCTATTTCCTCTGCGTTATCGCATAACGGGATAACTTCCTCTTGGGGATGAACTTGCCTTGTTCTACAAACTCGCAGATATATGAGGATCCGATATATTTCCCTAAAGTACAATATTATCGGAGAGAATGTCTCTGATTATATGAGAACATTTCCGATGGTGGGGTCCATAATGTACGTTACGTCATGCACCAAGATGTCCTCGTGCAAATAGGTTCATATTGGACTTAAATATTCACATATGTTCATATTAGACTTAATTGATTCTGAAATAAGCCATAGTGGACGTATACCCGTTATTCCGTTTTATGGCGCAGGCCATAGTGAAAACACATATATAACACTTTGAGTGCCAGGTCGATTTTTGTATCAACCCATATACCCTGTGCCAATGCATTCTCTTATATATGCGAGTCGACCATAGGTCGCCTCACATATATAAGAGAATGCATTAGCCTAACATTTTTTTTGTTTTTACAATTTTTTACAATTTTAATAATTTATTCTTATATTCTTTAACATACTTATTTTGTAAGTTTAGGGCCGATGAGATTGGCCCCTGGCACTCAAAGGGATAAAGAGCGTACAACTGGTAGGTCAATTTAGGTTCATATAGAGCGTTCAGATTCAAAATAATGCCGATATGGGCTTATTTGTGTTTTTCAAATAAGTTCAACGTGGGCTTATTTTCAGGAGATTTGGCTGCATGCATGCACAGGAATGATCAGACATTTTCTTTGTATAAAATGATCGTCTCACCGTCAATATATTTTGTGCTGATGGCTAACCGCTGTCTATATATAAGCATCATAGCACATACTCCATGGTTCACTGATAGAGTCTCTTGTTATCACGGTCCGACACTCTGTTCCATCAGCGCGTAACTCGAATAAAGCGTTTGCAGTAACGGAATTTACGTAAATGTTGGTGCCGATCACAAACAAGTCTGAAGGATTCTCCAAACATGGGTAGGAGATCGTCCGTAATGTCGATAATAGTCGCGGGGAAAGGATTACAACATAATTGTTACCAGAGTCCGATACATAAACTGCTTCGTGTGGTATCGGAAAGAAATGTCGGTTTGAAAATTTATGCTGGGATTTGGCAACAACGCTTCCATCGTGCTTATATTCGAGAGTAGAAGCAAGGGCTAATTGTCGTAATGTGGTCAATCTCATGAACTCATCCAAATTCAACCAGAACCAAACTATGCTCTTGTAGCAACTTGCACAAATGTTCATCATATAAGAAACAAGTGCAACCGCAAAGGTGGCTTACCGTTGAGATTTATATATATATATATATATATTTGAAGGAGCGAAAACAAATATTAATTCGATTAAAAAAAAAGTAATTAAAAAAATACAGTGGAATATAAAATGAAAGTGTCAATGACACTGTAGCTTAACTTGGAAAGGGAATGATGTCAAGTGTTACAGTCAGTGTAGTGATTAGGAATGCGGAACGTTCAAGTTGAAATGTCTTAGTAATACCAGATTATCAACATGAAGAGATATATATATATATATATAATAAAAATACAAGGTGGCTGCTCGCGGCTATGTTTTCCAATTTAATATCAAAAACATTTAATAGCTTCCATCTAGTAGACCAATATCAAGATCAATATGAATGACCATAAAATGACTCGTTCCCGTCTGCGTGTCACTATTAACGACAAATTCCATGATGATCAGTGACAGCCATGACACATTTCATAAACGACCAAAGGATTTAGCCATGCACAAAGTAAAATCCAAGATTGCTGCCAGCGGCCTAGTTGTAAGGCCGAATGACCACAAGATGACTCGTTCCCATCTGCAAGTGAATGTTGACATCCGTGAAAAAATTCATGATGATCAGACGAGCAGTACGACCTGTGGCTGACAAATATCATAATGATCCGACCAAAGGTAAAGTAATGCCCTAAATAATCGACTCCTAAATAATCGACTCACTGAGCTTTCCGATGAATGGCAACATATTTCCGACTAAATCCTGAAAAATTACCCATAATTCTGCTGTGGTTAAGGAGTCGATTATTTAGGGCATTACTGTACGATTTGTAGCCTGTGCCAAATGATTTAGTCATACAAAGAGTTAAATCTAAGATGGCTGCCAGCGGCCATGTTTTATGGCCGAATGACCCCAAAATTACTCGTTCCCATCAACATGTCAATGTCATGCAGCATATATGACAAAGTTCATAATTATCTAACCAAAGGTACGACCTGCAGCCCATGCCAAAGGATTTAGTCATGCAAAGAGTAAAAACCAAGATGACTGCCGGCGGTCATATTTTATGGCCGAATGACCTCAAAATGACTTGTTCCCATTTACATGTCAATATTAACATCCACGACAAATTTCATGATGATCAGACGAACACTCCGACCTGTAGCCCGTGCTAATTGGTTGAATTTTGAAATCCAAGATGCCATTGTTGGCCATGTTTTATTAGCCGAATGACCCCTGACTGGTTCCCATGTACATGTCAATGTCAACAGCTATGACATATTTCATAATGATCAGCCCAAAGGTACGACCTGTAGCTCGTGCTAATGAAATTGTTGACAGAAGCACACACGCTCACACAGGCGACGGATACCAAGCCACGACAATAGCCGAAAAGTAAAGTTGAGCTAAAATTGTACATATGTTCATTATTACATTCTATGAGCATACATGCAAATGGTGGGCTAAGATCTCATTTTGGAAGACTTTAGATTAAAATTAGAAATGGTTGAATGTATAGTGCTTTCTGGTCAAAAATATGGATAATTTGGCTGTTTTAACCCAACATCTGTATCATAACTGCATGCTACATTACAACTGCGACATGCGAAACCCTTCAAAATATCAATCTGTGTGGGTCCAATTCATATTTGTCATACCTAACTGTATATTTAACTACCATGGCCCTTGCTGGTCAAAACACTGACAGAAATCATATGTTTTATGGAATTTGTGACATAAAAATATCATTTAAAACACAAAGATATATTTAAATCCAAGATATATTCAAGACTTAGGTGGATTGTGCCATTCTATAAGCATATCTGTGGGCTAAGAGATCATTTAGGAAGTTTTTGTTGAGAACAATAGGATGCTGTAGCAACCATTTATTATCTCAAATAACACCAAATTATACAATTTGCGGTTGATCGTATTAAGTACCGCAGTAAAATCAGTGGTCAACTTTGTTAAGGTGTGTCAATTAATTAGAGCGTAGCTGTAAATCAACAGTGGTTCTAGATTTCTACATAAATGCAAATTCAACTGCAATACTAGTAGTCTTCTTCCTTCATCTCTCCAAAAGGGAAAGCCTGATTCGTATGTTTCAGTTGGTCGAAATTAGTATACATTAGGCCTGAACAAGAGTGATGTTTACGGTACCTCCCCCCACCGCAAGTCCAGACATTCATGGATACTCGTTCGCAGTGAGATTTCCACTATGAGCTATCTGCAATGTTGTTATTTCCATAATTAATAACTCTCCACTGATCGAAACCATTATTATGTAAACATTACTTTTACTGTTAAGAGTGTCATTGTCGATCAATGTCTAATTAGTCAAATACGATACCATTTTTCTTTTAGAAAATGTAAAAGTATTGAAAAATATTCTTATAATAATATTTAGAGTAAATTATTTGAACTTACTTCGCAATTAAAAATGTTTGTTGACAAATCACTGTAACAGTTTTGTTTACGTAACAATGGTTTCAATATAGGTCATTTTGTTATTTGAAACTTTCAATAATTGATATATATAGTTATAGCAAATAGAGTTATACAATTGTATCAATCGACATACCACACATAGTGGTGATCTACCATCCACAACAGGGGCGTAGCTTACCTTCATATTTGGAGAAGTGGTTATATCAGCATACAATAAATTCATACTAGTAATGACCCCTCCCAGCAAAATGGTACAAATTCTCGCCCCTCTTTGGATGTTGGAATATAAGCGAAATCACTGAGTCGTCACCATGCATATTGGATTCACCCAGCCACCAGTCCGCAGTTTAAGTGATACATGTCAAAGTTCTGGAGGGGCTTTTCATGCATGGAGCTGTTCAATATTCCATATATGGAATTCATGAATACTCAAAAGCTCCTTGTATTGAATCATGACTATTAAAAAGTTCCATATATGGCATGCACCTCCAGAACTTTAACATGTAGCACACAGCGGAACGTGTGCTGGATGAATTCAACTTGGCCGCTATTCAGTGATCTCGCTTATTGACCCAAAACATGTCTCTTTATATTTCACAAGGACATTTACATGATTGTATACTATTAAAGAAAGAACAAAAACCCTTTAGGTGTATTGTTTTGTATATTTACTAAACACTTATTTCGTTGTTGGACGACCAAATAAGTTAGATTTAGCTATTTGTTGTTTTTCATACTGTTGTATGCGTTAAAAAAGGCTACGGTGTCCCAATATTTAGTAAGTTTTGTCCCAATATTCAGTCACATTTGCCCCAATTTATATAGTCATACATGACTCAGTGTTAGTTACAGGTTACTAAATATTAAGTTAATTGTATGACCCATTTCCATTGGGTTACTTTATGTAACCCAATGATTAGTCACATATTGGGTTAAATTCTGACTAAATATTGGGTTAAAAGTTAACCAATTAACTAAAATTGTGTAGGAGGAAAACGAGGTAACCAAATTTAGTTACTATATATTTAGTCACCAATGTTCAGTCAGAAAATAGTTTAGTTAAAAAATGACTAAACATTAGTTAGTCAAAATTTAGATACCAAATTTTTAGTCGGAGGAGTTTTGACCCAATAGTTAAAATTTGACTAATATTTAGTCATGCATAATTAAACTTTATTTAGAGTGCATAAATAATATTTTGGTTGATACCTTACTCGTACTTAAATTCTCGAACATTTTCGCGTCAGAAAGTGACCCTGAACATGAAAACTGCGATGATATACGGACGGTGGACTATATCCCGTACCTGTAGCAGATACCGAAGATCCAACTGAGAGCTGATTTTTAATATTGTCATTATTATTGACCCAGAAGATCTGAATTAAGCAACCGAATTTGAGGACTGTACTAGTATCACTCATTCACTGTCAGTATCTGAAATCACTGTCAGTATTACTGTGATTATCACTGTTCCCAACTGACCTACATGTACCAGCTCAGAAACCAGATCATACAAAGCGTCACTCAATCACCATATCTTGGAGTCATGCTCTCAAACTATATGAAATGGTTGCCACAGATAGACAAGATCACGAAGAAGGCTAACAGCACGCTCGGATTCATCAGAAGAAACCTTAGGAAGGCACCATTCAAGAGTAAATGCGTAGCGTATGAGACACTCGTAAGATCGTCGCTGGAATACGCAGCCGTCATGTGGGATCCTCACCAGCAGCAGAACATCGACGCCCTGGAGAGAATACAGAGAGGAGCTGTACGGCTCATGACCGGCAATTACCAATCGAAGGACATTGCCAAACTGATGAATGACTGTGAGATAAGACCACTCGAAGAAAGAAGGAAAGACCAGAGGCTGGAGCTCTTTCACAAGATGGATAAGGGACAGGTGTCGGCTGTAAACACTCAGTGCTTAATTAAACCAAAAAAGGTGGGCAGAAAAATCCGAGCCAAGAAATTTGCAGATTTCAGTGCCACAAATATAGTCTCAAAACAGGAATGTAATAATTCACTGTCCTACCGGTAAGAGCCACTGGTGACAAACTCTGCTGAATACTCAAATTCATTCTTCCCACGGACAATTATTCAGTGGAACACTCTAAACGAGATGGACGCATGCGAAATTCAAAATAGAACAGCAGCGGACAACTCAACAGTCCCGCAAAGAACATAATTCTCTCTCTCCCGGCGTTCTACACATCTGCGAGGATCATACGCCGCACACCATCCAGATCCAGATGCAGGGATTGTCTGTCAAAATCCGGTGGAGAACTTAGGATGTGTTCGACAAGTACTAACAACAGCAGTATGAATATGATTATGTCAACAATAACAACAACAACATCTCTAACACCGTAAGATAATCGTTCGATCTACTGTGTAGTGTGTACTAGCACTGTACATTGCGACGACTTCTTCTGAAAACAACCATTGAGTGGAACCGCTTCAAACAGTCAGATGTTGATTCAGGCGATCCGTAATATTGAATGTCTGAAGGATTTATTAAATATGGATTCTATTTTCTAGACGTTTCATACGAGCGTCGTGGAATCGGATTCTGAACATTGCTGGAGTATTGATCAAGTAAACCTGACAGTGCGGAGAGCACTTCAGAACTCAATCATAAGCCAACTAGAACAGAGGTCATGTCAACTTACAGGTTGCATTATACATGCATATATTGTGACCACATAAATGATATATACAACTGCAGTGACTTCTTCATTATTTCAGTATTTGATACCATAACCATGGTCGTTCCATAGTAATCCATACCATAATTTTTGGTTTTACATAACGGTAGGGTACCGGAATGTTTGGTTACTTTTTTTTATTTCGTACTTTGTAGAAAATCATTTATTTGTTTCCATATGGTGTGACATACATGTAGTAACATGGTACGAAATGACCAATTGATTTCCTACATGGTACGAAACGACCGAACAATAAGGTATGAAACTACCAAAAATATGGTACGAAACTACCAAAAATATGGTACGAAATGACTTAAGATGATACAAAACGTCCTGTACCCATTTATATCTCCTCGGCAAGGGGAACAACGAGACAGTGACCCTGTAGACTAGCAGCGCCAACATCGTTGGTTTGATATTAGGCCCTATATCACCCTGAGGTAACCTCATATCACAATCAGCCTGACGACGAAGGCTGATATGAGGCTACTGAGGACTGAAATCAGGCCTATAATATCAAACCAACCAAGTAATACCCTACATGTATCTATTAATTACGGTAGTTCGCCTCTTAGTAACAGTGTAATATTGACAACTTTTTCTAATGAGTGACATCACAAAAAATTGGTATCTATGCCTATTCTAATAGTGAAATAGAATTACACCATGTCAAAGCCATACCGTGTATTACTCAGATCGTGATGTCATAAAATCATACATGTATTACTCTTAATTAGTGATGTCGTAAAATGATATTACTCGATTTAGGGCAAATTGAAGTGATATCCAGCTAAGTACAAATGGAGTTTGATAACAAGCCATATCGTGCAAAAATGTCATATCTAATTAATAATTTTCGAACAAATTTTGGACCGATATACATTTACCCTGTAGCCATCTGTAGGAAACTTCCTTCCAAGGGGGTGCTGTCGGAACATACATGTATCAAGGTGGACACCCTCCCCAATGGGAGACTCGTATCCATGCCCATTGGAAATAAATGATAATGTGCAATGGATGAATAGGTTGCTGGCATTTCATACCATGGAAGTATTTTCGCACCAGGGTTCTGGACATTTCATACCAGTTCCTGTATCATTTCGACAATTCGTACCTTTGAGTATACCGGTATTATTATTTTTTTAAATGACATTAAAGGTACTCAGTCCGATTAGATGGTTCCCATATCATCATATTTCAACAACAACACCATTTTTTTAAATGCCACTTCGTTTACCAGAATCGATTAATGCCCCAAAAATAATGCTAACCAGTCAAATATAGTATACAATTGCCCAAAACCTGTTATTTATCAATATTTTGTTCAATGAAATTTTGCGGGTTTGTCAAATATCTTGACACAACAAAAGCCACTTGCTTTTTGAGTTATCCATCTTCATCCGTCCTCTTTCGACTTTTTATTGGGCCACTAAAAATTATCGATGGTAAAAAATAATAGATTTCAAAAATCAATATCTGATCATTCTCAGCTTTGATGGGTGGGTTCCTCAACTCAAATCACATATGTTTTACCCGAAGCCAAGGAAATAGTAATATTCAAGTGTTAATTCGGATTATGCATCTTTAACTTTGTCGCGACAATTTCAATTGGTTCATTTTGTTTCGAAAAAAAGAGAAAGAAATATGTTAACATGTAAATGTTGGGTTGTCATCATCACGAACATTAAATCATGATCATGTTCACTCTCATTAAGTTAACACGATTAATATAATTTTTCACATGTACGAATGACCATTCATCATTTTTGGGAATCAATGAAACATACCAATATATGGTGTGAAATGACCAAAAACATGGTACGAAACAATTAAATGTGTCATTCAAATCAAGGGTACAAACTGGCCATAGTAGGAAAAGTCGTTTGAGCCATCCAACAGACCTGGGTGAATCGCTTGGGCGATCGGTTTTCCACAGTAAGGATGCATCTTGGAAGAGGGGAGTCAATCTAATTAACTGTTTAATATCTATAACCAATACTTTAAAACAATAACAATTTATTCTGATTTATTTTGAAACATGCAGAATAATAATTTACTGAGAATATTCAATATAAACATATACAAATTCTCAAACAAAGGGAATTTCAATGTTCAAGAAATTTAGAGTCCCCTCTTACTTATGGGAGGCCCTTTTCACATTTATTATTTATTTGCGCTCAAGCACAAATATTAAGCTTAAACATAAATCATTTGGGCTTAAGCGAATGTCATTTGCGCTTGAGCACAAATATGTGTCTATCAATTTGTTTGCGCTTAAGTGAAAATCATTTGCGCTTAAGTGTAAATGCTTTGCGCTTAAGCGCAAATACCTAGCACTCCTTTACTTCCATCTGATTGTGAATGATGGAGTCCATCTCATAGTATATTATTATGGGCCCATAGTAGTAGCCCATACAGACTCGAAAGTTGAAAAGTCAAAAGCATCTCTGTCTCTGGTGTCCCAAAAATTGGTGCCTCATTCCCAAAGCTCTAGTATATTTTATTAAAGGGACATCTCCTGCACAAATATATACCATTTCCATGGTCATAGAAGGGGAATTAGGGGTTACTGGTGGCTTGCTTCCCTCGTGGTGTACATGTACTTATTGAATAGAAATAGGGGGAAAACATATTTTCATATTATCAGCATCCCTGTCCCTAAGAATTTGTGCCTCCATCCCAGAGATCTATTACATTTTATAAAAGAGACATATCCTGTACAGATATATACCATTTTCATGGTCATAAAAGGTACTGGTATCACTGGGGATTGCTTCCCTTGTATGATGGGCCTACAGGTATATAGACTTGAGTGCAAGCCTGCAAATAGCGTGTCTGTCATTTGTAGAAAGAGGTCCACAGAGGGTGAATTTAGTGACGCTACACCGCATAGTGGGCTAGCATCACTAAATTTACCCTCTGGGGGCCTCATTCTGCTTAGGGCCCTCAACTGCTATGGCAGTCCTAGGATAAGATTGAAGTTCCCCAGTTGAAGTTGGTGATGTTCACCCATTTGGAGCCTCGATTATGGATTTTATCTTCTGCAAATTAGGGGATATAGAAACTTCCCAGATGGGAAAACGTAACTAAAAACAATGTTAATTTGATACCATAGTTACTTCCCAGAAAATGAGGTCTAAGCAGAATGAGGTCCCCAGAGGGTGAATTTAGTTATGCTAGCCCGCTATGCAGGGTAGCATCACTAAATTCACCCTCTGTGGACCTCATTCTGCAAATGACAGACACGCTATTTGCAGGCTTAAGCGCAAATGATTTGTGATTAAACGTAAAATATTTGCACTTAAGCGCAAAAATTCATAAGTAATTGTATGTCATAATTTGCAAAGTTCTGTCCAATTCTTGTTAAAATATGACTAGATTCATAACGGTGATATTTGGTTAAATTTCATACCGAGTTATGTATAATCGAATTATTGAGGGATCGCGGGAGGGACTTGGATCATACGAATGACATATATTCATTGCTCCAATTATCTCATAACATGAGCAATACACAATGAAGTCACATTTCCGAACCAGTTCCATACAGCAGAACCTGATCTAGAAGATATTAGCGAAAAAACGTCAAATTCCCTCTTTCAGCTGTCATTTTAACGACCATCTTGGGCGGGGAGTTCCAATTTTACCCTTAAAATGTGGCATTATATCTCTCAGTCATACGAACTGAATATGCCTAATTTTAAATTATATATTTCATGGTGAGATTAATTGCGACATTTATTAAATAATATAATCACAAAACGCTCTATAAATTTGGAAAACCCCTTAAAAAGAGGGGTTAAAGTGAAATTTCAGCGTGGCTCCATATCTAATATTAAAGAAGATGTACATATGTGCAAAGTTTCATGCTTTAGTAACAATTTGAACAACTGCCTTGAAAATTTGACTTAATCTACTCCACTATATGTCCTATATATTATAGTGAATATTTATCGTCGTTTGATTTGCACCGAGTGAACTCATATTCCAAATTGTCACATCGACATGACATTTGGAACTCCCATGTTTATTTCTATATTTCTGACGTCACGGATTTTGCGAACAAAATTGGTGGCCAGCGCCCCTAGCGTTAATTTACGAATTGCTTATAGGTTTGTGTTTTAATCATTAATTTCAAATGAGCTCATTGGTTTGACCTGAAATAATTGATTCCGCTATTAGATATTAGTTTGATAACGATAATCATTGATCGTGGGAAATAGTATATTGGTTTAAAATATGTCTATTGATTATTAGTGTTACAATAAGGTCTATTAATTTTACAATAAGTTATTAGTTTTACAATAAGTTAATGACGGTTTTAGATATAGGTTTTACTATAAGTTATTAGTTTTACAATAAGGTCTATTAATTTTACAATAGGTTATTAGTTTTACAATAAGTTAATTACGGTTTTATATATTAATTTTACAATGAGTTATTAGTTTTACAATAAGGTCTATTAGTTTGATAACGATAATCACTGATCGTGAGAAATCGTCTATTGGTTTGAAATATGGCTATTGAAACGGAATGTACGTTTACTGAATATGAGCAAAGCTGTATTAATTGTTTGTTATTAGATATTAGTTGAACAATGAATAATATTAAATTAAAATAGAACATTAATTTTGCATCGGTCAACGTTGATTGTGAATCTATATCTGTTAACACGTAATTGTCTCTTATTGAATCAAAGAACGACCATTGGTTTGAAAATGGAGACTATTGTTTTGAAATAGATTGTAGTTGTTTTTACAAACCACCATTAACTTTTATTTCGTGTAATTTCCGACTGAATGGCTGCCCATAATACTCACGCTGGGTGGTATGGTTCAAGAAAGTACAAATGCCATCAACAAAAGAGTGAAGTGTTCAACGCGAAGAACATCCAGAGGAATGTTACGTTGATGAGCTCTTACATTCAGTTCAACAAACGTTGGTACACCAAGTGATTTCTTGGTAACATCACTATTGCGACCATTTTCCTACATGAGACATTAACTACTATATTCTAAAGTTATATATATATAAAGCTATATGATCATAAAGGTCGCGTTCCCCAACGTCCACAGCCATTGCCATCGAGACTGTAAATTGTTCTTTAAATACATAGTGAAATAAATGCACCACAGTTCCTGACATTTTCTTGAATAATACCGCCCACATACTGACACTAATCCCGAGAGAGGATAACAAAACACGCATACATTAATGCTATAAGGACATTATCCTTTAGTCCATCCGACTGTTTTGAGGGAGGCTAGCATAGTATTATCCAGACAAAAGTGTACGTAGTTGAATCAGAAAGGCTTCGAAACGGATGTGGAAATACAATCTTACCACACCAAATAAAACCGACACGCATGACATTCGATATCTTAAACATGCACCAGGTGTAGGGGTGATGTATACAGTGGCCCATTTCATTCCCACTATCATGGCGCATGTCCACAAACTAGCACCGCGAGAATTGTTCTTCTCTGCTGGAAGATATTCGACGAGACAACTGCGGGGCGTCACACAGTTTGCTTCGGATAATGGTTAAGAAGTGTGGGTAGTCTGTACACTAGGGTATTCTCCTTAGCAGATAGACATCTGTCCAAGGGAATGAGACAGCTAGCAACCTTCGAAACACTGTCGAAGTTGTCCACATATGCCAATGCGTTCGCTGAGTTTGTGAGTTGACGAACCATCTATTGAGAAGTGACTAGCTAAGGTGTACATGTCGTTATCCCATGGGGTATGAGACACATACATAGAGATGACCTTCTGTAAGCTTGTATACTCATCGGCCATATGCCTTCATAGTTCAAGATGACGCACAAATATCATAGTTAGAAAATATTCAAAATCGTAAGCTAGACACCGGAAAATGAATTGTTTGAAACGTTATGATTAGAGGGACCCTACTCCCAGGAAGTGGTGAATACTTTGTCGGTGTGAGCGACCTAGATTTATCAGACAAAGAAATGGAAGCTGGTCCAGATAATTATGGACGTGACGTGACAAATCAGAATATGTTATCAGGTAATTGTTCTGATATAACTATTCGGCGCACCTACGCTTAAGGCCATTATCGGCGCTAAGTGGAGACTGGATTTCGAAATGCCACATCGCAATATTAATTGTGGTTTTTCATCTTTCCAGAAGGATAAGAGCTATGTTATGCGTTTTGATACCTTAAAGTTCAACTAGTAGATGGTTTATGTGCAGTTTCGTCCACACATACCGATATTATGACAAAAAGTTGAAATTAATATGTGAAAATATCGATTTCTTATCAATTTCTAGCCGCCAATTTAGCAGCAATCTTGGCTGTGAGTATCAATTGCCAACCATAACTAGAATGCACTCAGAGAGATGCCAACGTGCGCAAAAATGTAATAAAAAATAATTTAAAAAATAATTTCACTGTATTTTACTTAATTTATTTAATTTAATTTAATGTTAGCAAAAAAAGACAATTACCATTTCTCATTTCATCACAGATAAAAGGCAAATTACTATATTAATCATTTAAGTAATTAAAACCAATTCCATGTTGCCGAAAGGATGAGACTTTAAAGGCACGTGAGGCCTTAGTTGTCGAAAATATTCATATTTGTTCCAATCACCGTAAACAGAAAAAACAGTAAAACGCATACAGTTTCGTTCATATATACCAAGACCATCGCGTAAACAGCATGTTATCATAAAGACCTACTATATTTTACCTAAGCAAGAGCCTGATTGTGTTACAGAAGAAAGCACAATGCTACTGGCTAATCACACACAAATGGCATAAACACTCTTTAGTAGTTCCGTATCAGGAATTCACCCACAAATAACGCTCTTTATGTTTACCATTATAATATAAACAAACACCAGAAAAGTAACTTTTTATGCTTTTGTTTACATAACAATGGTCAACCATATGACAATAACATACTGTTTATGCGATATTTCTTATTTGTATACGGACAAAGTCTGTCTACATTTTGATGTTCTTTCTGTTTGTGGTGGTTTTTGACGGTTGGAAATATTTTCACAGGATACCCACCGTCAAGGCCAACCGTACCTTTAATATCGATTACATTTTTTTCAGCGGCATATTTTCATTTTCCGATAGTCAAAGTTGACCAAAGGAGCAATTATAAGAAAAAATTAATACCATTTGTGTAAATATTGATAGCAGCCAATATGAAACAATAAATATGAATAATTAATCAATAATTAATCAATAACGATCATTTTATGTAATAATAAACTCTTCAAACGGTGTTTGTGTCAACAAATGCGTTTTGTTTTGTGTTACGTCATTCGTCGTATTTGACCCGGAACTCGGCTGAAGGTTGGGCTATTCAGCCTATTGCGTCGAATTACGAAATCGCGTTTTGAATGTCTCTCTTTTCCCGCACGATAAAAAGAGGTCTTCGCACGAACCAAAAATGATTCCCAATTATAAGTAAAAATACCCAAACGAAGGAGTCTATGTAGGTCCAGAAGGAGTCTATAGACTCTTTGATGTAAAGTTCTAATGGAGAAAATGTAGGTCGATCTATTTTTGTCATAACTCTGACGTATTTTGACCTGGGAGAATAAATCGAAATCGAGGCTCACTACGAGCATACCGGTTTTAAATATAGAAACATGGAATCCCGACAAATGGCGATATCGGCGACAAACAAATAATCGAAAACAACACATAAAATAAACATAGCAAAAACGCGGCACAGTAAAAATGTCAGAACGCCACGAGGTTTTACGTCGTTTTTGGTGACGTCATGGAGTGAAACGGAACAGAGTGACACCAAGCTACGAATCTGTCTGATCGCCATACTGTTGCGCGAGCGCACGTAATGAATACTTCATGTCACTATTCCATATCAACATGTAATGGTGGATAGAAATCGCGAAACAATAACGCCCATCGTAAGAAAGTAAAGGAATGTAGACTTGTTTTCAAATTTCGGTCGCCATTTTGGCCGCCATCTTCGATTTGGAAGACAATTTATTGCATGAGATGTAATGTAATTACTTCACCTCAGAATGTCCAACTCAATTGTAAGCATGGGTGGGGTTGTCTCGACAATAATGCCCAATGATGTGAATATGAGGGAATTTCGGTGATTTTTAAAAATCTGTCCGCCATTGTGGGCGCCATTTTGGATTTGGGGGACTTTTATTTGGATACGGTACAAGGAAAGTTCTTCGCCTAAAGCCGCTTTCACACATGTCCGTTTCTCCGATGCGTTCACAACTCACAATAGTAAGCAGGTGTGGAGTTGTCATGACAATAATGTTCACTGATGTTAAAATCGGCGAATTTCGGCGATTTTTTATTTCTGGTGGCCATTTTGGCCGCCATCTTGGATTTGGGTAAATATTCCTCAACTTAGGTATAAGAGGAATCCTAGCTTGAGTATCTCCTGCACATATATATGCATGGGTATTGTTATAATAGCAATAAAATCCATTGATTCGAAACATTACATCGCTTTATTAACGTAGATTCGGCTTTGACCTATTATACCGGCATTTGGGAAAACGTGATATCGGATATCGGGCGCCGAGCCGAGATAGGTGTCAAAATATAACTTTTCACAATGTTTCATAGGGCACCCTACCTAAACAATTACATATTTTCAGAGGTTAACAGGCACTAGCCAACTGGTTAACAGGGCATCAAAATCGGAAAGATTGTAAACATATTTGCAAATTGTGGAACGAATGTTGATACTTAATCAGTTTCAACATCGTTTTCCTGCTTTCGTTCTGATTTGGTGACTTCATGGTAAAGAATGTAACGAGGCGAGTCAAAAATGCATGGCGATTCAGACAAAGTGTCGTGTGTCAACTCTGTACAAACATAATCTATCTGCCAAATACTTCCATGCTATATACTTTTGGAAATGGTAGGATATTCCCTATATAAAGTAAAGATGTTCCTACTTATATTATATCTCTCCAAGTATTGACATAATCGACAAAAACTTAACCCTCCCCCAATTTCACAAATAACCACATAGATGCGTCCATGCAGTTCGTGTCCACCAAATAAATAGCCAATGCACAGTTTACCTTGTCATATGGTGTAGAATCGTACGGGGACACTGATAATGTAAAACATCGTTCAAATTCTAGATTAGGAAGGTAATCAAGTCCAAGTTGGCCGCCAATTTTTATATTGACACTCGATACGCCAGATGTATGCTAACCGGACTAGATCATCGCGAGTGCTTTATATAATATGGCATTTTCTTGGATGGAGTCTGTATCTTAATACGTATAAGGCAACTGGCTTCGTAAAACCGATGATGGAGACCAAAATGGCCGCCAAAATAAACATAACTGTTCCGATAAAACGACCAACTTCTGAGTTGCAAGAAAATCGCATGGTATGACTGTTGTAGCTTATTAGTCTAGGCGGTGCTGGGGGTGACCGTCGCACATCGGGATAATTTATGGGAAAATTACTCTAGATTTCGAATTCAGAGGGCGCCGAGCCGAAGTAGCTGACAAAATATACATTTTCGCTATGTTTCATACGGTACCCTACCGAAAAATAGACACATTTAAGCGGTTTGACAGGCAATAGACAACCGGTTGACCGGGCATCAAAATGGGAAAGAATGAACACATATTTGCAATTTATGGGGCTAATGTTCACACTTAATCAGATTCGACATTGTTTTTTGCTTTCGTTCTGATTTCGTGACGTCATGGTAAAATATGTAGCCTGACGAGTCAAAAATTCATAGCGATTCAGACAAAGTGTCGTGAGTCAACTCTGTGCAAATATAGCATATCTGTCGAATTCTTCCAAGTTATATATTTTTGGAAGAGTATTCCATACAAAATGATGTTCATATCTGTATTATATATCTCCAAATGTATATAGTATATCTCCAAACTAATCGACAAAAGCTTAACCCTCACCACAAATATCCACTTAAATGCATCCATGCAGGTTGTTTCTAATAAAACATCGACAATGCACAATTTATAGTATCATACAGGGTAGAACCATCAGGGGACACGGAGAATGTAAGATTTCGTTCAAATCCTAGATTAGGAAGGTAATAAAATCCAAGACGGCGTCCAAGATGGCCGCCAAGTTTTATATTGGCACTCTGTACACAACGAGTATGCACACCGGAATAGAAAATCGCAAGTGCTTTATTGTAACTGATCTTTATTTCATAGAGGCTGTATCGTAATATGTATAAGTCAACTGGTTACGTAAAACCGATGATGGAGACCAAAATGGTGGCCATAAAACTCAAAAATGTTCCGATAAAATTACCGGTTTCTGAGTTGCAATAGCATCTGCATGTTATCAGTTGTGTAGCTTATTCGTTCCTGCATATATGTCTGTGGATAATGTGATCCTAATCCGATAAAACTGTTGGCATTGAGAAAGTAAATGCTCATTTTTTTCTCTTCAAATTCGACATGCAATGCCAAATTGCCACAATGGGACTGTGTTTCAACCTGACATTCATTTTGTGGTATACAAGTCAACGTTCTGCTTGATGATGAAACTGCTGAGTTTTGTATTAGTACAATAAGAATTTAAGCTACAATGCCGACTAAATATGCATATTCAATCCTCAATAACCAACGTAGGTGTCCCATGGTAATGGCTCATAAGACCCGTTTACACAAACCGTCAATCGATGACAACTAATTTAGAATCCTGATAAATGCGAGTATGCAATGGATGGACAACTTAGTTTATATATCTCGCCAATGTTGTCAACATACTGGGGTCATTGGTTTTCGCGTTCAGTGGAGTGATGTTCCATTGAAATAACCGAAACAAATCTCAAACAAATCTGACATAATAAGTTTCTGTGTCGTCATATTCTCGCAGCTGCAATGGTCCCGTCACACGTGGATTTATGCTTATTTGTAAATGATAATGCTTTAACTGGTAATGGTAAGTGTGAGGTCTGGGTATTGATAGTGCTAAGTCCCATGAATTTTGGATGCATGAAAGTTTGTCTCACACTGTAGGTATCGCACGACTCTCCGTCATACGTACACAACTATGAGAATTACGTACAGTACCCGAATGGGATAAAACTATATCATCCAATTTATATATCAGTATGGAGCAATGTAGGAAATTATCCAATGATGAAATTTCAAGTACAATGATTAGAAAGCCACAGAGTTAGAATACGTGCTCAAAATGTCGTATACTCAGTTGCTCGGGCATTAGAATGATGCTTGTCATACTAAAGTTGTCCCTTTCGTTGATGCTAATCCATTTCAACCAACGGGATGACAATTCGTTGGTCACATGTTACCAGCCATAGCCGCGGAATTAGTTGGACCACTCAGACTACACAAAGGTTATCTGATAAAAATAGAGTATATCCGCTACAGGTGTATGTAAGACATTCTCGAGAAATGTACTAACCGTTGAGTACGTTTAACACAAACAATAAGTAGCAGCTCCTTAGCACGATCGCCAATTTTCTGCAATGGTACAACCTATTTATCTGATATATGTAAATATTCATGATTCTGTTAATTCTCCCCAGGACACATTGTACGATATACGTGAAACATTTATATGTATCTGACCGAACGCATATATGCCAGCATGCGATTACCACATATATCATATGATGTACCTAGGTATGGTAGTTATTGTGAGCATTCATCTAAGTAGACGACCAAGAAAACAATTGATTTTGAATCCTTATCTTTAGCTTAATATTGGGGGAATTTGAAGCCGTAATTGGTCGTTATTATTTGACTAAGTTTACCATGTGAGCACCTTACAATCAAATCAGGTTCCACCGTTGCATGTGGCGACGATCCTATATTCGACAGTGACACACGTTCTTGTCAAGTTATTGTCGTTGGATAGAATGTGTGGCTTATATAGACAATCGCGGTCGGACATTTGATGGCTGTTGGACCTATTTGCTCATAATATAGATTCTTTGGCGACAGGACTGGTGGCAAGGCATATAGTAAACTTACACATAGTATACCACACATATGAAACTTCGAAAGTAGCAACACCCTTTGCATCAAGTATAATAAATTACAAATCTCTCTACTTTCTTATGTGTACACCTGGTAGGAATTTAGATCGAGATACTTCATGAGTTGAAATATGGTACGTGTTTTCCCTTTGAAAACCAGTTAAGTGTTACATTTAATAAATGGATCTAGTCTCGACTAAGGTTATGCGATTAAAGTTAATTTGTCTTCAAAATTGTCGATTCTAACTCACCACCTTATTAAATCGAAAACAGAGTTATTTCTTATAATTTTAATTTAGTCCCAATATTAATAAAATTCGTCCAGTTTTCAATTATATATACCCATGCCATTTATAAATTACTTGTGATAATCAATTACGTGTTGAGAACAATCACGTATCCAACTGAAGAGTAACTTGATTTCATCATTTGATTGGTCAGGTCAATTGAATCCAACAATACTGTCACAGTGGACTAACAAGCGTGCAATTGCAGCCCGCGCATAAATCGCAACTTCTCGGCATATCGTAATTGGCAGAAATGCCCGTGCACATGTGCCAACCAACTGTTTTACAGTCTTCCCCGAGTTGACAGCTAATGATTAAATTATGTTCATATATCAACCGTATATCAACATAATCGTGTCACCCGGCTGTGTAGATCCGCTAGATGTATGTTACTTAGTGCTGATAATTACTAGCATGGTGAAATCATGTTATCGGTGGTTAAATGTCTAACGAAATTTTCTACGAATTGGGTAGGCCTTATCCAATATAAGATATGGTAGAAACTTATCATTTCTTCGTCTCTTGACGAAATGGATGATCATCATAACAAAATGCTCAATAGTTGTATTAATATATTGCGACAGCGACGTGAATCTTGAACTGCCGGTGTGAAATAAAATAATATGGAAGTGAGGGCACAAACATGTGAATTAACTCGTCAACCACATTAACTTGACAACCTCTTGAGACACCCATGAACATAGTACGTTGGTGGGAAATTGATTTAAGCTATCTGTTGCCACTGCGAATAGTTCATAAAATGAGTATTTGCAACGAACCTGTAACCGTTCATTGTTATCTAAATCCTCAGAGTTGAGAAGTACTGAACAAATACGAATTAGAACTGCTTATGCAAACACCCATTTCCGTGCGTGGTGGCACTCCGACAAAATGTAGAGAAATTTTTTTTAGTTCGGTCTAAATTGCTGGTGATTATTGTCCGTTATTACATTGGAACATCACTTCGTTGAACGTAGAAACCAACTACCATGGTAAGCAATTGACAACATTAGCGGGGTAATGTGAACAAAGTTGCTCAAAACTTTTCGTATAAACAACATATCCGCAATTATCGGGAACAGAGATAGGTCCGTTATCTCCAGTCGGTTTATAATTGCGGGTCTAATGCTCTACTAGCATGGAACAACTCCTTTAGTTATTGATAATTGAATATATAACTATTAGTGCATAGGCATGTTTTATTCGGCAATGTGGCTTCCATTATTGCTATACTAATGTGGTTGTTTGCAGTTGTAGCATCGTGTAGTAGAACATTGACTTATATACCACCAACTGAATGGATGTCAGGCTGAAATTCAGTCCTATTTAGGCAATTTGACATTATATGATGTCGTTATTTGGAGATGTTAATGAACAGTTACTATCCTAATGCCCCTAGTTTCTTCAGATACGGATCACGTTGCTCACAATGACATATATGTACCGACAAATAAGCTACAACTGTCATACCATGCGATATTCTTGCAACTCAGAAGTTGGTCGTTTTATCGGAACAGTTATGTTTATTTTGGCGGCCATTTTGGTCTCTATCATCGGTTTTACGTAGCAGTTGCCTTATGCGTATTAAGATACAGACTCCATCCAAGAAAATGCCATTTTATATAAAGCGCTCGCGATGATCTAGTCCGGTTAGCATACATCTGGTGTATAGAGTGTCAATATAAAAATTGGCGGCCAACTTGGACGCCATCTTGGATTTGATTACCTTCCTAATCTAGGATGATTTGAACGATGTTTTACATTATCAGTGTCCCAGTACGATTCTACACCATATGACAAGGTAAACTGTGCATTGCCAATTCATTTGGTGGACACACACTGTATGGACGCATCTATGTAGTTATTTGTGAAATGGGGAGGGTTAAGTTTTTATATATTATGTCAATACTTGGTGAGATATAATGTAAGTAGGAACATCTGTATATAGGGAATACCCTACCATTTCCTAAAGTATATAAGATGGAAGTATTTGGAAGATATCTTATGTTTGTGCAGAGTTGACACACGACACTTTGTCTGAATCGCCATGCATTTTTGACTCGCCTCGTTACATTGTTTACCATGAAGTCACCAAATCAGAACGAAAGCAGGAACACGATGTTGAATCTGATTAAGTGTCTACATTCGTTCCATAATTTGCAAATATGCTTACAATCTTTCCGATTTTGATGCCCAGTTAACCAGTTGGCTAATGCCTGTTAACCTCTGAAAATATGTAATTTTTTAGGTAGGGTGCCCTATGGAACATTGTGAAAAGTTATATTTTGACACCTATCTCGGCTCGGAGCCCTCTGAATTCGAAAACTAGAGTAATTTTCCCATAAGAAAATGATGGTCACATAAATTCCCCCGATGTGCGACGGTCACCCCCAGCACAGCCCAGATTAATATATGTAGTACAAAACGATGGAGTAGGAAAAATAAGATATCAGAAGTTTTCCCATTATACCATAAATTGTATTGATATATGATTATACCAGCAAATTGTGTTGCCCATATCCAAAAATAAAGTGGATGAATAATCATGCTTGTTATTGAAAATTATCAATATTAACTCTGTCGTGATGGAATGAAAATTGGTCATCTCCAAATCTTTTGTTAATTACTTGTAAGTCGAAGTTATATACTAACACTTAAAGGAGAGAGAATCCACTTTTGTTTTGTAACCTCGTAACAATTGTTACCCCTATGAATAGGTATATACACGTGAAAATGTGTATATTATCTATTTCAATGTATACCCCGCCGGTTATATTATATATGTATTATATCTCAAACACTGTTTTTACAGTTTAGTGGGAAATAAACATATTGTTTCAGAGCTCATATAATTATAGTGAATCGATATCAAATTCAAAATGCAAGTTAGTGATCAAGCTAGTGGTATATATATACATGTATGTGTCGATGGTCTCTTCTGTTCTGTTCGGTTTGAATATTTCCATGTAGATTATAGTAAGTTTCGTAAATACGGCTTCAGCTCGGCGGAGAATACACAACATAGTCATGTACTGCCTGGGCATTGGAATTTTAAGAATCAGTTCAGGCGTTTGTGAATTATGGCAGTTAGAAGTGAGGAGGTACATGTATACGAAAAAGTTAACTCCCTTGTTATATATGTATACTAGCTGGTGGACCCGACTTCGTCCGGGCTGTTTCCCCTTTGCTTTTCGGCGAATTGCGCGATTTGACCTTCAATTGTCCATTTTGAAGGCCAAGGTGAGGTGGGGTCACGATTTGACCCGTCCAAAACACTGCCCGGACAAAAGTACCCGACAAAAGTACCCGTCGAAATCCATCTGGTTTTACCCGATTTGACCTCGAATTTATCATTTTGAAGGTCAAAGTCAGGTCGGGGTCACGATTTGACCCGTCCTAAACACTCAGTGGACAAAAGTAACCCTACGTATCAAATTTCGTCAAAATCCCATCAAAATTAGCGATTTGACCTTGAATTGACCCGATTTCAAGGTCAATGTCACGTCGCACGGGCAAACGAATTGGCTTACGACACTCCCCATACAAAAGTATCCCCAGACACCAATTTTCATCGAAATCCAGTGATACTCGGGCATTTGACCTTGAAATGACCCGATTTCAAGGTCAAGATCACGTCGCACGGGCAAATTAATAGGCCTATGCCACTCCCCGGCCGAAAGAGTCCCCAAATACCAAGTTTCAACGAAATCCCGTGATATTCGGGCATTTGACCTTGAAATGACCCGATTACAAGGCCCATACCACTCCACGGCCGAAAGTACCTCCACATACCATGTTTCATCGAAATCGGTTGGGTCGTTTTCGTGTCCATCGCGAACACACAGACAGACACACACAGATCTTCCAAAATATATAATAGACTAGCCGATGAGCCCGACGTTGTCCGGGCTATTCAAAAACCAAATTTCAAGTCGATAGCTCCACCCGTTTCCGAGATCTGGTCTGCGCATGTGCGAAGCTGGCGTCCCACGGGCTCGGTGACCCGATAAAATTCGTATCCGGGGCAAGATACATTCACATACCAAATTTCAAGTCGATAGCTCCACTAGTTTCCGAGATATCGTCTACGCATGCGCGAAGCTGGCGTCGCACGGGCTCGGCGACCCGACAAAATTCGTATCCAGGGCAAGATACATTCACATACCAAATTTCAAGTCGATAACTCCACCCGTTTTCGAGATCTGGTCTGCGCATGCGCGAAGGAAGACCCGACTTCGTCCGGGCTGTTTCCCCTTTGCTTTTCGGCGAATTGCGCGATTTGACCTTCAATTGTCCATTTTGAAGGCCAAGGTGAGGTGGGGTCACGATTTGACCCGTCCAAAACACTGCCCGGACAAAAGTACCCGACAAAAGTACCCGTCGAAATCCATCTGGTTTTACCCGATTTGACCTCGAATTTATCATTTTGAAGGTCAAAGTCAGGTCGGGGTCACGATTTGACCCGTCCAAAACACTCAGTGGACAAAAGTAACCCTACGTATCAAATTTCGTCAAAATCCAATCAAAATTAGCGATTTGACCTTGAATTGACCCGATTTCAAGGTCAATGTCACGTCGCACGGGCAAACGAATTGGCTTACGACACTCCCCATACAAAAGTATCCCCAGACACCAATTTTCATCGAAATCCAGTGATACTCGGGCATTTGACCTTGAAATGACCCGATTTCAAGGTCAAGATCACGTCGCACGGGCAAATTAATAGGCCTATGCCACTCCCCGGCCGAAAGAGTCCCCAAATACCAAGTTTCAACGAAATCCCGTGATATTCGGGCATTTGACCTTGAAATGACCCGATTTCAAGGTCAAGGTCACGTCGCACGAGCAAATTAACAGGCCCATACCACTCCACGGCCGAAAGTACCTCCACATACCAAGTTTCATCGAAATCGGTTGGGTCGTTTTCGTGTCCATCGAGAACACACAGACAGACACACACAGATCTTCCAAAATATATAATAGACTAGCCGATGAGCCCGACGTTGTCCGGGCTATTCAAAAACCAAATTTCAAGTCGATAGCTCCACCCGTTTCCGAGATCTGGTCTGCGCATGTGCGAAGCTGGCGTCCCACGGGCTCGGTGACCCAATAAAATTCGTATCCGGGGCAAGATGCATTCACATAGCAAATTTCAAGTCGATAGCTCCACCCGTTTCCGAGATCTCGTCCCGTTTCCGAGATCTCGTCTGCGCATGCGCGAAGCTGACGTCGCACGGGCTCGGCGACCCGATAAAATTCGTATCCGGGGCAAGATACATTCACATACCAAATTTTCAAGTCGATAGCTCCACCCGTTTTCGAGATCTGGTCTGCGCATGCGCGAAGCAGGCGTCGCACGGGCTCGGCGACCCGATAGAATTCGTATACGGGGCAAGATACATTCACATAGCAAATTTCAAGTCGATAGCTTCACCCGTTTCCGAGATCTCGTCTGCGCATGCGCGAATCGGGCGCTGCACGGGCTCGCCAATACGACAACGACGACCGCCTGGTCAAACTACATACACGTACCAAGTTTCGTCCCGATCGGTCGAGAATCGTAGATTTGTATAAATGACATACAGACATACATACATAGAGACAGAGGTCTTCAAAATATATATGAGACTAGCCGATGAGCCCGACGTTGTCCAGGCTATTCAAAAAACAAATTTCAAGTCGATAGCTCCACCCGTTTCCGAGATCTGGTCTGCGCATGCGCGAAGCTTGCGTCGCACGGGCTCGGCGACCCGATAATATTCGTATCCGGGGCAAGATACATTCACATACCAAATTTCAAGTCGATAGCTCCACTAGTTTCCGAGATATCGTCTACGCATGCGCGAAGCTGGCGTCTCACGGGCTCGGCGACCCGACAAAATTCGTATCCAGGGCAAGATACATTCACATACCAAATTTCAAGTCGATAACTCCACCCGTTTTCGAGATCTGGTCTGCGCATGCGCGAAGCAAGCGTCGCACGGGCTCGGCGACCCGATAACATTCGTATACGGGGCAATATACATTCACATAGCAAATTTCAAGTCGATAGCTCCACCCGTTTCCGAGATCTCGTATGCGCATGCGCGAATCGGGCGCTGCACGGGCTCGCCAATACGACACGACCACCGCCTGGTCAAACTACACACACGTACCAAGTTTCGTCCCGATCGGTCGTGAATCGTAAATTTGTATAAATGACATACAGACATACATACATAGAGACAGAGGTCTTCAAAATATATATGAGACTAGCCGATGAGCCCGACGTTGTCCAGGCTATTCAAAAACCAAATTTCAAGTCGATAGCTCCACCCGTTTCCGAGATCTGGTCTGCGCATGCGCGAAGCTGGCGTCGCACGGGCTCGGTGACCCGATAAAATTCTTATCCGGGGCAAGATACATTCACATACCAAATTTCAAGTCGATAGCTCCACCCGTTTCCGAGATCTGGTCTGCGCATGCGCAAAGCAGGCGTCGCACGTGCTCGGCGACCAGATAAAATTCGTATACTGGGCAAGATACATTCACATAGCAAATTTCAAGTCGATAGCTCCACCCGTTTCCGAGATCTGGTCTGCGCATGCGCGAAGCAGGCGTCGCACGGGCTCGGCGACCAGATAAAATTCGTATACTGGACAAGATACATTCACATAGCAAATTTCAAGTCGATAGCTCCACCCGTTTCCGAGATCTCGTCTGCGCATGCGCGAATCGGGCACTGCACGGGCTCGCCAATACGACAACGACGACCGCCTGGTCAAACTACACACACGTACCAAGTTTCGTCCCGATCGGTCGAGAATCGTAGATTTGTATAAATGACATACAGACATACATACATAGAGACAGAGGTCTTCAAAATATATATGAGTCTAGCCGATGAGCCCGACGTTGTCCAGGCTATTCAAAAACCAAATTTCAAGTCGATAGCTTCACTCGTTTTCGAGATCTGGTCTGCGCATGCGCGAATCTGGCGTCGCACGGGCTCGGCAACCCGATTAAATTCGTATCCGGGGCAAGATACATTCATATACCTAATTTCAAGTCGATAGCTCAACCCGTTTCCGAGATCTGGTCTGCGCATGCGCGAAGCTTGCGTCGCACGGGCTCGGCGACCCGATAAAATTCGTATCCGGGGCAAGATACATTCACATACCAAATTTCAAGTCGATAACTCCACCCGTTTCCGAGATCTGGTCTGCGCATGCGCGAAGCTGGAGTCGCACGGGCTCGGTGACCCGATAAAATTCGTATCCGGGGCAAGATACATTCACATACCAAATTTCAAGTCGATAACTCAACCCGTTTCCGAGATCTGGTCTGCGCATGCGCGAAGCTTGCGTCGCACGGGCTCGGCGACCCGATAATATTCGTAGATTTGTATAAATGACATACAGACATACATACATAGAGACAGAGGTCTTCAAAATATATATGAGACTAGCCGATGAGCCCGACGTTGTCCAGGCTATTCAAAAACCAAATTTCAAGTCGATAGCTCCACCCGTTTTCGAGATCTGGTCTGCGCATGCGCGAAGCAGGCGTCGCATGGGCTCGGCGACCAGATAAAATTCGTATACTGGGCAAGATACATTCACATAGCAAATTTCAAGTCGATAGCTCCACCCGTTTCCGAGATCTCGTCTGCGCATGCGCGAATCGGACGCTGCACGGGCTCGCCAATACGACAACGACGACCGCCTGGTCAAACTACACACACGTACCAAGTTTCGTCCCGATCGGTCGAGAATCGTAGATTTGTATAAATGACATACAGACATACATACATAGAGACAGAGGTCTTCAAAATATATATGAGACTAGCCGATGAGCCCGACGTTGTCCGGGCTATTCAAAAACCAAATTTCAAGTCGATAGCTCCACCTGTTTCCGAGATCTGGTCTGCGCATGCGCGAAGCTTGCGTCGCACGGGCTCGGCGACCCGATAAAATTCGTATCCGGGGCAAGATACATTCACATAGCAAATTTCAAGTCGATAGCTCCACCCGTTTCCGAGATCGCGTCTGCGCATGCGCGAAGCTGGCGTCGCACGGGCTCGGCGACTCGATAAAATTCGTATCCGTGGCAAGATACATTCACATAGCAAATTTCAAGTCGATAGCTCCACCCGTTTCCGAGATCTCGTCTGCGCATGCGCTGCACTGGCGCCGCACGGGCTCGCCAATACGACAACGTTCACCGCCTGGTCAAACTACACACACGTACCAAGTTTCGTCCCGATCGGTCGAGAATCGTAGATTTGTATAAATGACAAACAAACATACATTCAAACATACAAACATACAAACATACAGAGGTCTTCAAAATATATATGAGACTAGAAGGTGGACCCGACTTCGTCCGGGCTGTTTCCCCTCTGCTTTTCGGCGAATTGCGCGATTTGACCTTGAATTGTCCATTCCCCTCTGCTTTTCAGCGAATTCTAGAACGTATAGCGCATGATGTGTATGCATTTTTCGGCGGCTTTGATTTCGTTGGAAATTCCAAAGTATTCAACGTATTATTCAATGGGGACCCAAAGACAATGATGGTAGAATGATAATGTAGCAGAACGAAATTAAGAATAACAGTGCTAGGAATACCACAATGTAAATATAAAGAGGAATGGGTACACATCTTCGGACAAAAGTTGGAGTGTTCACAGGACTGGATATCACGCCTAAACTGATGTAAGCTCTGTGATCAGTTTGGAAACTAAATTTCAAAACATCATAGAAGCCATTGCCATAAGTGTTGTGTCATCAACAGTAAAACAGTCTGAATGTTTAAAGGTACTCAATCCGATTAAACACCCATAAATCTGCATAAATTAGTATTTTTTGGCTTCGGGGGTAAAAAATATTTGATTCGAGGCGAGGAACCTACCCATCAAAGCTCAGATTGATCAGATATCGATTTTTGAAGTTTGTTATTTCAATTGTTTGTGACCCAGAAACACGCCGTCAAACGGATTAGCCCGCCAATGGCGGGATTGGTCCCATGGCTTTGGTCGATCCATTAATTTTTGTTTTCCAAGGTAACCCCGTACGTCGCTGCCACCGCTGATGTCCGAAATATCGCCGAAGGTCATTTGCGGGTACCCGTGTCAATGTCATGTTGGGTGGACAAAATAACCGGACAAAAATATTTCCCGTCCAGAGTTGACCATACATAACAAATTTCACATCGATGGCACAGCTGACTACCGATATATCGCCCAAGGTCATTTGTGTTACCCGTTTCAAGGCGGACAAACTGACCCGACGAAAATCTCCCCCGTCCCTTAGAACCCCTAAGTACGATATCCCCAGTTTCCGAGACTGTCAAATGCCGTATATATTTTCACTAAAGTAGATAAACGCTCTTTAATAGCGACGCCTCATAGACAACCGCTCATTAATTATCACGCGATTAACCCATCAATCTCCATTACGGTGGCAGTTGAAGGGCGAAGGAGTGGTCGCACGGGCTCGCGGATGGTCCGAGTGCACTGCCTGTAGATTTTACCCTTACACAGCAAGTTTGGGTTCAATCGGCCCAACAGTTCTCGAGTCTAAAGCGCACATATATACGGAAATCGCAATGCCGTATATATTTTCACTAAAGTAGATAAACGCTCTTTAATAGCGACGCCTCATTAATTATCACGCGATTAACCCATCAATCCCCATTACGGTGGCAGTTGAAGGGTGAATGAGTGGTCGCACGTGCTCGCGAATGGTCCGAGTGCACTGCCTGTGGTTTTTACCCTTACACAGCAAGTTTGGGTTAAATCGACCCAACAATTCTCGAGTCTATAGCGCACATATATACGGAAATCTCAAAATATATAGTAGTTTATGTTCGTGATGCTCATCGCATATACGTGACAAACCCGCATTATTTACCGTCCGTGCACAGACAATGAGGTAAAATTATCTCCATCGTTTGTGAAAAACAACGACGAAACATAGGGTATAGATCTGGACACGTATCTGTCCCGGACTAAACACTTTTCCGTATTATGTAGAAAACTTTCTATTAGATATTTAATTGTGCACCATCTACTGTTCCAATAAACCTATTGTTAAGATTATGTTGCAGATGATAACAGGATCTATATGTGCTTACTCATCGCACATGAGGTGTTTGTTTATCATATTAATGGTACAATATGCACCAGTCTGCTTTAGAATGGTCATGTACCACCCCATGCATCCGGACATGCTCGTAGCGGAAGACATGCTCGTAGCGGAATAAGCACACTGCCCGCGATTTGCTCACCGTTCACGGTTTTCGTAAGTTATTTCATAAAAACACAGTTTATTTTACCTTGATTTTTTTTAAACGCTAACAGCGATAATCGGTCTACAGAAATGAGCGGTTGTGGTTACCGCAATTTGCATATTACTGTTCGATAATCGAGTTTTATACGAAAATTATGACCTGAAATACTTACTCGATATAAGTTTTTTCAAATTGTAATGAATCCTTGCATTGACACATTATATAACATACAGTCTCTCTAAGTATGATATCTTAGCTTCAAAATGAACTGGACATGTTTGCGATGTCAATCATATTAGTGCCCGAAAAATTAGTTTCCATGGAGGCACTCACTCGATTTTGGGGCATGTCTATAGCAAACGTGAAACTTGCTATGATGTGCTCGTAGCATCGGGTGATATGCTCGTAGCATTATATAAAATATGTGAATATGCGACAGAATCACATTTTTGTCAACTAAAAAGAGCGTCTAGATAGTGCTAGCATATACATATATCACATGAATGACATGGTATATTGAATCGCGTTCTGAAGGACATACATGTGCCAAACTTTATATAAAATGGTAATTAGATAGTCGACAGAGGGAAAATTAAAAGTACAACTACATATGGGGTGGTGATAAATATTCACATAGTACCAACATCTATGGAAAATCGTTTGATAAAAAGTGGGACCTACATGTACAATGCCACGTTGCCAATCAACATCAGTCAGAGGAATCCAAGTACAAGTGCATTGTACAAGATTGCAACAAAGCGTTCCAGCAATATCAACATTATTCGGACCACATTAACACGCATTCCGGAAGCCGACCATACACATGCAATGCCTGCAAAAAAGACTCCGGGTCGCTATATAGCAGAAATTCGCACAATAAGTCATGTGAGGATAAAGTGAGATATTTGTGTGAATTTTGCGGTTCGTCCTTTGCAAGAAACACACTGAGATTATAGCACATCGCTGTGAAGCATGAGAAAAAACGTCACATTTGCGAGTGTGGTGCAACGTTCGGTTACAAGTCGGGATGGGCTCGCCACAGAAAAACAACCGGACATTAAGCAACATTAAACAAACGTTGATGGTCATTAGCTTTATGTATGAATGTATATTGGTCAAGTGACACAGATGCCACATTTATATAATACTAGCCGATGAGCCCGACGTTGTCCGGGCTATTCAAAAACCAAATTTCAAGTCGATAGCTCCACCCGTTTCCGAGATCTGGTCTGCGCATGCGCGAAACTGGCGTCGCACGGGCTCGGCGACCCGATAAAGTTCGTATCCGGGGCAAGATACATTCACATACCAAATTTCAAGTCGATAGCTCCACCCGTTTCCGAGATCTCGTCTGAGCATGCGCGAATCTGGCGTCGCACGGGCTCGGCGACCCGATAAAATTCGTATCCGGGGCAAGATACATTCACATAGCAAATTTCAAGTCGATAGCTCAACCCGTTTCCGAGATCTCGTCTGCGCATGCGCTGCACGGGCGTCGCACGGGGTCGCCAATACGACAGCGACGACCGCCTGGTCAAACTACACACACGTACCAAGTTTCGTCCCGATCGGTCGAGAATCGTAGATTAGTATTAATGACAGACAGACAGACAAACATACAGACGAACAGAGGTCTTCAAAATATATATAACTAGCAGGTTAGCCCGCCACCGGCGGCTTGTCCGAAACATGACATTTATATATATATTTTTTAAATTTTTAGCTCCACGCGTTTCAATAAGGAAAATTTGTACCCGGTAGCTCCACCAGTTTCCGAGATCTGGTCTGTTCATGAAAATTTGTACCCGGCGCAAGATACATTCATATGCCAAATTTCAAGTCGATAGCTCCACCCGTTTCCGAGATCTCGTCTGCGCATGCACTGCACGGGCGTCGCACGGGCTCGGCGACCCGATAAAATTTGTACCCGGCGCAAGATACACTCACATAGCAAATTTCAAGTCGATAGCTCCACCCGTTTCCGATATCTCGTCTGCGCATGCGCGAAGCTGGCGTCGCACGGGCTCGGCGACCAGATAAAATTCGTACTCGGGGCAAGATACATTCACATACCAAATTTCAAGCCGATAGCTCCACCCGTTTCCGAGATCTCGTCTGCGCATGCGCTGCCCGGACGTCGCACGGGCTCGTCAACACGACAACGACGACCGCCTGGTCAAACTACACACACGTACCAAGTTTCGTCCCGATCGGTCGAGAATCGTAGATTTGTATAAATGTCAGACATACAAACAGACAGAGGTCTTCAAAATATATATGAGACTAGCCGATGAGCCCGACGTTGTCCGGGCTATTCACATACCAAATTTCAAGTCGATAGCTCTACCCGTTTCCGAGATCTGGTCTGCGCATGCGCGACACTGGCGTCGCACGGGCTCGGCGACCAGATAAAATTCGTATCCGGGGCAAGATACATTCACATAGCAAATTTCAAGTCGATAGCTCCACCCGTTTCCGAGATCTCGTCAGCGCATGCGCGAAGCTGGCGTCGCACGGGCTCGGCGACCCGATAAAATTCGTATCCGGGGCAAGATACATTCACATACCAAATTTCAAGTCGATAGCTCCACCCGTTTCCGATATCTCGTCTGCGCATGCGCGAAGCTGGCGTCGCACGGGCTCGGCGACCAGATAAAATTCGTACTCGGGGCAAGATACATTCACATACCAAATTTCAAGGCGATAGCTCCACCCGTTTCCGAGATCTCGTCTGCGCATGCGCTGCCCGGGCGTCGCACGGGCTCGCCAATACGACAACGACCACCGCCTAGTCAAACTACACACACGTACCATGTTTCGTCCCGATCGGTCGAGAATCGTAGATTTGTATTAAGGACAGACAGACAGACAGACAAACAGACAGACAGAAGTCTTCAAAATATATATGAGACTAGCCGATGAGCCCGACGTTGTCCGGGCTATTAAAAAAACAAATTTCAAGTCGATAGCTCCACCCGTTTCCGAGATCTCGTCTGCGCATGCGCGAAGCGGGCGCCGCACGGGCTCGCCAATACGACAACGACGACCGCCTGGTCAAACTACACACACGTACCAAGTTTCGTCCCGATCGGTCGAGAATCGTAGATTTGTATAAATGTCAGACATACAAACAGACAGAGGTCTTCAAAATATATATGAGACTAGCCGATGAGCCCGACGTTGTCCGGGCTATTCACATACCAAATTTCAAGTCGATAGCTCCATCCGTTTCCGAGATTTCGTCTGCGCATGCGCGAAGCTGGCGTCGCACGGGCTCGGCGAATGAGCCCGACGTTGTCCGGGCTATTAAAAAAACAAATTTCAAGTCGATAGCTCTACCCGTTTCCGAGATCTGGTCTGCGCATGCGCGAAGCTGGCGTCGCACGGGCTCGGCGACCAGATAAAATTCGTACTCGGGGCAAGATACATTCACATACCAAATTTCAAGCCGATAGCTCCACCCGTTTCCGAGATCTCGTCTGCGCATGCGCTGCCCGGGCGTCGCACGGGCTCGTCAATACGACAACGACGACCGCCTGGTCAAACTACACACACGTACCAAGTTTCGTCCCGATCGGTCGAGAATCGTAGATTTGTATAAATGTCAGACATACAAACAGACAGAGGTCTTCAAAATATATATGAGACTAGCCGATGAGCCCGACGTTGTCCGGGCTATTCACATACCAAATTTCAAGTCGATAGCTCTACCCGTTTCCGAGATCTGGTCTGCGCATGCGCGACACTGGCGTCGCACGGGCTCGGCGACCAGATAAAATTCGTATCCGGGGCAAGATACATTCACATAGCAAATTTCAAGTCGATAGCTCCACCCGTTTCCGAGATCTCGTCAGCGCATGCGCGAAGCTGGCGTCGCACGGGCTCGGCGACCCGATAAAATTCGTATCCGGGGCAAGATACATTCACATACCAAATTTCAAGTCGATAGCTCCACCCGTTTCCGATATCTCGTCTGCGCATGCGCGAAGCTGGCGTCGCACGGGCTCGGCGACCAGATAAAATTCGTACTCGGGGCAAGATACATTCACATACCAAATTTCAAGGCGATAGCTCCACCCGTTTCCGAGATCTCGTCTGCGCATGCGCTGCCCGGGCGTCGCACGGGCTCGCCAATACGACAACGACCACCGCCTAGTCAAACTACACACACGTACCATGTTTCGTCCCGATCGGTCGAGAATCGTAGATTTGTATTAAGGACAGACAGACAGACAGACAAACAGACAGACAGAAGTCTTCAAAATATATATGAGACTAGCCGATGAGCCCGACGTTGTCCGGGCTATTAAAAAAAACAAATTTCAAGTCGATAGCTCCACCCGTTTCCGAGATCTCGTCTGCGCATGCGCGAAGCGGGCGCCGCACGGGCTCGCCAATACGACATCGACGACCGCCTGGTCAAACTACACACACGTACCAAGTTTCGTCCCGATCGGTCGAGAATCGTAGATTTGTATAAATGTCAGACATACAAACAGACAGAGGTCTTCAAAATATATATGAGACTAGCCGATGAGCCCGACGTTGTCCGGGCTATTCACATACGAAATTTCAAGTCGATAGCTCCATCCGTTTCCGAGATTTCGTCTGCGCATGCGCGAAGCTGGCGTCGCACGGGCTCGGCGAATGAGCCCGACGTTGTCCGGGCTATTAAAAAAACAAATTTCAAGTCGATAGCTCTACCCGTTTCCGAGATCTGGTCTGCGCATGCGCGAAGCTGGCGTCGCACGGGCTCGGCGACCAGATAAAATTCGTATCCGGGGCAAGATACATTCACATAGCAAATTTCAAGTCGATAGCTCCACCCGTTTCCGAGATCTCGTCAGCGCATGCGCGAAGCTGGCGTCGCACGGGCTCGGCGACCCGATAAAATTCGTATCCGGGGCAAGATACATTCACATACCAAATTTCAAGTCGATAGCTCCACCCGTTTCCGATATCTCGTCTGCGCATGCGCGAAGCTGGCGTCGCACGGGCTCGGCGACCCGATAAAATTCGTACTCGGGGCAAGATACATTCACATACCAAATTTCAAGCCGATAGCTCCACCCGTTTCCGAGATCTCGTCTGCGCATGCGCTGCCCGGGCGTCGCACGGGCTCGTCAATACGACAACGACCACCGCCTGGTCAAACTACACACACGTACCATGTTTCGTCCCGATCGGTCGAGAATCGTAGATTTGTATTAAGGACAGACAGACAGACAGACAGACAAACAGACATACAGAGGTCTTCAAAATATATATGAGACTAGCCGATGAGCCCGACGTTGTCCGGGCTATTCAAAAACCAAATTTCAAGTCGATAGCTCCACCCGTTTCAGAGATCTGGTCTGCGCATGTGCGAAGCTGGCGTCGCACGGGCTATGCGACCCGATCAAATTCGTATCCGGTGCAAGATACATTCACATACCAAATTTCAAGTCGATAGCTCCACCCGTTTCCGAGATCTCGTCTGCGCATGCGCGAAGCTGGCGTCGCACGGGCTCGGCGACCCGATAACATTCGTATCCGGGGCAAGATACATTCACATAGCAAATTTCAAGTCGATAGCTCCACCCGTTTCCGATATCTCGTCTGCGCATGCGCGAAGCGGGCGCCGCACGGGCTCACCAATACGACAACGACGACCGCCTGGTCAAACTACACACACGTACCAAGTTTCGTCCCGATCGGTCGAGAATCGTAGATTTGTATAAATGTCAGACATACAAACAGACAGAGGTCTTCAAAATATATATGAGACTAGCCGATGAGCCCGACGTTGTCCGGGCTATTCACATACCAAATTTCAAGTCGATAGCTCCATCCGTTTCCGAGATCTCGTCTGCGCATGCGTGAAGCTGGCGTCGCACGGGCTCGGCGAATGAGCCCGACGTTGTCCGGGCTATTCAAAAACCAAATTTCAAGTCGATAGCTCCACCCGTTTCCGAGATCTGGTCTGCGCATGCGCGAAGCTGGCGTCGCATCTCCACCCGTTTCCGAGATCTCGTCTGCGCATGCGCGAAGCGGGCGCCGCACGGGCTCGGCGACCCGATAAAATTCGTATCCGGGGCAAGATACATTCACATAGCAAATTGAACCAAATTTCAAGTCGATAGCTCTACCCAGCACGACGTTGTCCGGGCTATTAAAAAACCAAATTTCAAGTCGATAGCTCCACCCGTTTCCGAGATCTGGTCTGCGCATGCGCGAAACTGGCGTCGCACGGGCTCGGCGACCCGATAAAATTCGTATCCGGGGCAAGATACATTCACATACCAAATTTCAAGTCGATAGCTCCACCCGTTTCCGAGATCTCGTCTGCGCATGCGCGAAGCTGGCGTCGCACGGGCTCGGCGACCCGATAAAATTCGTATCCGGGGCAAGATACATTCACATACCAAATTTCAAGTCGATAGCTCCACCCGTTTCCGAGATCTCGTCTGCGCATGCACGAAGCGGGCGCCGCACGGGCTCGCCACTACGACAACGTCCACCACCTGGTCAAACTACACACACGTACCAAGTTTCGTCCCGATCGGTCGAGAATCGTAGATTTGTATAAATGACAAACATACAGACAAACATACAGACAAACATACAAACAGACAGAGGTCTTCAAAATATATATGAGACTAGAAGGTGGACCCGACTTCGTCCGGCTGTTTCCCCTCTGCTTTTCGGCGAATTGCGCGATTTGACCTTGAATTGTCCATTCCCCTATGCTTTTCTGTGAATTCTAGAACGTATAGCGCATGATGTGTATGCATTTTTCGGCGGCTTTGATTTCGTTGGAAATTCCAAAGTATTCAACGTATTATTCAATGGGGACCCAAAGACAATGATGGTAGAATGATAATGTAGCAGAACGAAATTAAGAATAACAGTGCTAGGAATACCACAATGTAAATCTAAAGAGGAATGGGTACACATCTTCGGACAAAAAATACAACAGTAGCCAATGGCATACTCCTGGTCCAGTTGTTTAAGAACGGCTTCCAAACGGAAGGGAACATACCATCTTAGCATACAAGGAAAGCAAACAACACATGAGATCCTGTCTGAATCTAAAACATAACAAAATATGGGGCGGTGCAGTCATGGTCCAATTTCTTTTCCACTATCATGACACATACCCACAAACTAGCACCGTGTGTATTGTTATCATCTGCTTGGATCTGTTCAGTGAGACGATTGCTGGACGCCAACAAGCTTGTTCTTATGATCATGTTCAAGGAGTTTGGGTATATTATGCATTATGGTCTTCTACGCCTTAGCAGAAATGCTTCCGCCAAATGTCGGGCTTTCATCATTCGAAGCCATATACAGAAGTTGTCCGTGTACGTCAGTGCATTAGATGGGTATGTGAATTGATAAACCATATATTGAGAAGTGGCTGTTTGGGAAAATCACCAGGTGTACACGTTGTTATCCCCATTAGGTCACCAAAGCTGACAATATGCAGATAGTAGCTCCTTCTGAAAGCTAGTATACGCATCGACCGAATACCTTTTTAGTGTATCGCACAAGATGACGCATATACCCCATATGTAGCATCTGAATTATACCATAAGCTATACCACGAATGAAGCTCGCTAAGAATTCCAAGCTTTCGAAACTAACACGTGAGCTGGACACCGGCATATGTATTGTTTGAAACATTCCGATTAGTGGCACCCTTCTACAAAGAAGAGTAGTGAACTGTTGTTGTGAGTGAGATAGATTAATCTGACGAAGAGACGGAAACGAGTCTAGATAATGCTGAATGTGGCAATTCAGAATAAGCTCAGGTACTGTTGTTTTGATTCTTGGAAGTCATAATATGACTATTCGGCGCACCTATATACGGTTACGGCCAGTATGAACCCTTAGTGGAGAATGTATTTTGAAATGCCACATCGCGATTGTGGGTTTTCATCCTTCCAAAAGGCTACGACTTACATTGGAACTAATATATGGCATTATGTACCGTTTCGTCTACACAAATCGATAGTAGCGAGTTTGCGATTTCAAACCGGTACGGGTACCGGTACGCGTACGGGTAGCTACCCGTACCGGTACACGTTTTGAAATCGCAAACTGTTTTACCGGTAGAATTCATCACATCGACTGGTAATGTATGGTGAACCAACTGCAACAAAAAAGATATTATGATATATATTGTTATTCGCGTTATTGGCCGACGTTATACGTAGCGTTATGGGTTGTTGGAAATATGTATTTAGATTAGATGAGCCCCATGATAATCAGTTGCTATCATCAAGGACGAGCTAGGTGGCAGTTGGAAGAGGGCGTTGCTTTTCTTTCACTCATATTGGTAACATTTTCAACAATTGGATTCTACAAGTCATAGACCTATCGAGTGTTGACAATAAATCTGTTGGAATTTTTAAACTTAGAAAATAGATTATGATAGCTCAAATATACAATTACGTTATATATAGTTAAAATATCCAACCAATATTCGGTGTAAAATGAATTGTTTTAGACCAAGGGTCTAATATTGTCCTACATGTACTTTCAGTTCGATATAATACCGCATTTGTCCCTTATTTTAGTTGGGGAATATTTAGTCATATTATAGATGCATAATCCGAATTAACGCTCCCAAGTTACTATTTTTTTGGCTTCGGGGGTGGAACAAAATATTTGATTCGAATCGAGGAACCCACCATCAAAGCGCAGAGTGATCAGATATCGATTTTTTATGTTTGTTATTTCTTGAATTGTGTAATTATTTGTGGCCCAGAAAAGAGTCATCAAACCGACGGTCTCGGACAAAATTGCAGATGAAGGTGCTTACTCTAAAATCAAGTAGCCATCCTTTTCAAAAACTCGCTTCAGTTCAAGGTGCATAACTCTATCTCGGATGATTGTGGAAACTTCCTGCTACTAGATATTACGATAGAAGATGTGCATTTAACGCTGGGAAATATTTATGGCCCAAATGAAGACAATCCAAAATTTTATAGCACATTTCACGAAAAAATAAGGTCGATTGGAAATACGCAAATTATTCTCTGTGGAGATTGGAACCTCGTGCAAAACCAAACCCTGGACACAAAATATTATATCAACACAAATAACCCAAAGGCAAAACTTGAAGTGAAACGACTTGTCGGCAGCCTCGAACTTTCTGATCCATGGCGCTTGAACAACCCCGAAATCAAAAGATTCACCTGCCGCAGAACTCACCCTCCTAAGATGGCTAGGCTTGATTACTTTCTTGTGTCTCCGGGAATTCTGAATTTGGCATCTGACAAAATTGATATCCATCCGGGGTACAGAACTGACCACTCTATCATATCACTAGAACTTCAAATCAATAACATTTCTCACGGGAGAGGTTTTTGGAAATTTAACAATTCTCTTTTATTCAACAAAGACTATCAGAGTATCGTTCATAGGTTAATTAAAGAAAACTTTGACCGTTACTTGCGTTATCCACTAGACTACTCCCCAATCATCCCCCAAAACAGTTTCACAATATCTGACTCGCTTTTCTTAGACGCCATTTTACTTGATATCAGAGGGAAAACAATCCAATTTTCATCTAAATTAAAAAAACATAAAGAAAACGAGGAACAAATATTGTTAGACAGAAAACGTGAGATTGAGAGCACTATTGCAGACTCCGACTCCAATGTTAATGATTTGATGAGCGAATGTTCTGACATTGACAATAAATTAGAAACTAAAAGGAAAGAAAAAATTCAGGGTATGATAGTTCGTACAAGATCAAAGTTTATTGAGGACGGTGAAAAACCTACCAAATATTTTTTGAATATGGAAAAAAGACATTTCTTATCCAAAACACTTACTGAGGTGATAGATAACTCTGGACAACGAGTAACAAAATCTGACGACCTTGTCGAAACCACAAAAACTTTTTACCAAGAACTATATTCAGCAAAAGCTTCTGCCAATAGCACTAACTGTAATAATATCCCAAACAATCTTACTTTCCCAACACTATCCGAGGAACAAAGCTCCTCAATAGAAGGTCCCCTCAGTTACGATGAGTTGACACAATCGCTCAGTAAATCCAAAAATGGGAAGTCGCCTGGACCGGACGGTTATAGCACAGAGTTTTTCAAATTCTTCTGGAAAGACTTAGGCCATTTTGTTTTAAACGCACTGAACAACTCATTTGATCGACAGGAACTATCCATCACACAAAAACAAGGCATTATTACGCTGATTCCGAAGAAAAACAAAGCGAGGCAATATCTTAAAAATTGGCGCCCAATCACATTGTTGAATATTTCGTACAAATTGGCGTCTGCGTGTATAGCAAATAGACTCAAGAAAGTTCTTCCAGGCATCATCAGCCGGGACCAATCGGGTTTCATGCCAGAAAGATTTATTGGCGATAACACCAGACTAATATACGATTTAATTCACGAAACCAACTTTCAAAATAAACCAGGCATGCTACTTCTTATAGATTTCGAAAAAGCTTTCGACTCAGTGTCCTGGTCCTTCATCGAAAATTGCTTTTCAAAATTCGGTTTTGGAGAGTCGATTAGAAGATGGATTAGAATCTTCTATACAAATTTACAGTAAGCTGTTTTAGTGAACGGACATATCTCACGTTTTTTCCAACCTTCTAGAGGATGTAGGCAGGGCGACCCAGTCTCCCCTTATATTGTTTTGCTCTGCGCGGAAGTGTTTGCCACAATGATCAGGGAAAACAAAAACATAAGGGGAATAACTCTCGGCATGACAGAATATAAAATAAACCAATACGCGGACGATACCACACTGATCCTTGATGGTAGCGAAACTAGTCTTCGGGAGGCTCTAAATATACTGGACTCAGTCGAAATAATTTCTGGTCTCAAGATAAACATAGACAAATGTCAAATAGTCTGGTTAGGGCCGAAGAAAGCCTGTTCGTCATTACCAATACCTGATTGTCGCATCCCCATATCCAGTGAATTTAGCCTCTTAGGCATAAACTTTAGCACAAATTTGTCAAACATTTTAGATATTAACTACGCTAAAAAAATGGATGAAATTAAGGAAACACTGGGCAAATGGAATCACAGATTATTAACTCCTCTGGGGAAAATAGTAGTAATCAAATCATCGATTATCCCAAAACTTGTTCATCTCTTTACTTCTCTTCCTAATCCAGGGGAAAAATTTATTACTGACTTAAACAGCCTCATGTTCAAATTCATTTGGAATGGAAAACGTGACAGAATAAAGCGTAGTCAAATTTACCAACCATATGAGAATGGCGGGTTGCGAATGGTCAATGTAACTCTTTTTATTGACTCAATGAAAATAAGTTGGATCCGAAGAATGTTAACGTCAGACAGCAGCTGGACTGGATTAGCACCTACCAATATATTATCTGATCCTTTATTTTCAACATATGGACAAAAATATCTTAAATCGGTCGAACATACAATTCGAAATTTATTTTGGAGGGACGTGGTAAAAGCGTGGCGCAACTTTATTTCCGCTAAAGCATATCGGCAACAAAATATAAAAACACAAACACTATGGAACAATGACAATATCATAATCAACGAGAGGTGCTTGAACATCAATGAGTGGAGAAAGAAAGGAATTGTTTTTATCAATGACCTGTATGACGAGAGAGGTAATTTGATGACAGTCGAATATTTGGAAAACAAATTAGGTATAGCCACAAATTTTCTCACATTGCATGGATTACATAGACAAATAATTAAACTTGACTATAACAGTGACCAGGAAGTAAAAATAGTAGAACGTCCAATAATTCCAGAGAATATATCAATCTTGTTTTTATCAAAATTTTTTTATGACACTTTATTATCAATGGTTAAAACTCAAACATCATCTGCAAAGAATAAATGGGAAAACGAATTAAATATAGATATTCCATGGAGACAGACCTTCTCCGCGTCATTCTTCCATTTAATGGATACAAAATACCGTTGGTTTCAGTACAGAATTTTGACTAGAATACTAGGAACAAACAAACTTTTTAAAAATATGAAACTAAGATCTGACGGACTATGTCAAAGATGCCATAGCTATGAAGAAACTATATCACATATTTGCTACAATTGCCCCACTGTACGCTCCTTCCTGATAGACACACAACAATGGCTGTCTAAACATAATTTAAACCTCGAGCTGACAAAGAAAAACATAATTCTTGGAACACATTCGCAGACACAGGCGAATAACGAAACTGAATACCTTTTACTTACAATTATTAAGTACTACCTGTACAAAACCAAATTTAACCCCGATAAATTGATCATTAAATCGCTTTCCCTGGTTATCGAGAGAAGATACCACGCAGGCAGATATATAGCACTTCAGCGCGATCAAATGCAAACATTCCAAAATGAATGGGAACACATTAAACCTTTAATAACTGCTTGCTAAGAACAGAAACATTCATACAATCAAAACGAAGAGAGTCTCCCGGGACAGTTTTAATATCTTATGAATATTTAATCTTTTCAACTTTATCTTTATTAAACTAATAGATTTAGAAATTAATATAAAATCACTAGCACCGAACAATTAGAATATAAATATTTTCATTTAAGCGAGAGAGAGAGAGAGAGAGGATGAGAGAGAGAGAGAGAGAGAGAGATAGAGAGAGAGAAAGTTGGAGTGCCAGTGACCCCACCCTCCCCATCTCGTAGTATTATATCAGTAAATGTTTTGTGTTATGTATACAATACTACATGTAAATAATATATAGAAAAATTGAATAAATAATTAAAAAAAAAAAAAAAAAAAAAAAAGTGGTAATGCGCCAAAATTTTATACTATAGTTGACAGCAGTTAGCATTATTTTGTTGTAATTAATCGATTCTGATAACAAAAGCGTATTTTGAAGAAATGTTCTTGTTGTAACTTTATGATATGGGGACCGTCTGATCGGTTTGAGTAGCTTTAAGTAAACCGTTGTTTGGAATCTTTCAACAGGTCGAAGAGTCGGCCCGTCGGGGCAAGGGAATATTTATCCCAAGAATTGGGATTGTTGTCGGGATATAAACCCGGAGGTATGTTGAAATGTTTAACTTGGTAACAAAAAAGGTGTCAAAATGTAGTCTGTTTATTATACGGATTGAATAAAGAGCGTTTGCTTCACTTCTGTGCGAAACACAGAAAACAGCTGAAACTCGCTCTGCTTATGCTTAGATTTTGTAGAGTATGTATAGGTATTTCATGTATTTGGCGACCTATATTATCCCCACTACAGTATACACAAGTATTGTGGTTCAAATGCGCCATGTCCGTTCAGATAGTAAATATATATTAAAATGAGAAATCAGTCCCCAGCTACATACGATAAGGTAACTAAACGGTAATTGTATTCAAATGTGCAATGCATAGATACATCCACGAGATATGTATGTCCTTGTACAATGGGTTGAGACAGGGACGTGACGACAGGGGTGTCTTACCCCCCTCCCCAACTTTGGTCAAATTTTCAACATTTGGAAATTTGATATACCTGACACAACATTTGTTGGAAATTTCACACAAACAATAGGTTGAAATTGTTTTCGTAATTTGATTTTCGAACAATTTATTAGTGGATAATTTGTATTTTTTAGACCAACATTTGCATATTTCCCTATTTTTGGTAAAAACAATTTGGACTGAAATGGCTGTCAGAAACAGTTGGAAATTGTTCAAGCTTGGGGGGGGGTGTCAGGTCTAAAAATTTCCAACAATTGGAAAGCTTGATGCCAGCCAAGGGGAGGGGGTGGATTTACGCGCAAACTTGTGAATTTGATATGGTTCGAGATGTGTAGTTAGAAATTCGAATGTGGACACCCTTCCTAACGCGCCATGTCCCTGCAACGGGCGTCTATATATAGCACCATCTACTCACTCTATTAATCACAACCTGTCATTAATGCAGTGAACAAAGTTGTTAGTGAAAAAAAATCGGTCTTCCATATTTATCAAAGTGCTAGAAACCACCTCGAGAATTTGAACACACATCCTGTGTTAAAATGACAACTTTATCAATAATATTTGCCCATGAAATCTTTCAATAAATAGGTTAACGCATAGCTGACTGGAATTTCATGGAATTCATGGACCTTTGAGTGAGAAAATCGTAGTGAAAGGCTACCGGTCAATGGGACAAATCTACCCGTTTCAATTCGCTATCGCTTTATGTGCTGCATTGAAAGTACCCAAGTGACCGTGACGATGTTCACAGATTTACCCGTACCCGTTCCCGTCGAACGGGTATCGCAAACTCGCTAGTATGACAAAAAGTTGAAATTAGTATGTGATAATATCGGCTTCTTTTCAATTTCTGCCCGCCAGTTTGGCCGCCATATTGACTGCGAGTATCACTTGCCAAACCCTAATGAATAATTCATACATATCAACATGTAATGGTGGGTAGAAATCGCGAAACAATAACGCCCATCCTAAGAAAGTAAAGGAAGTTAGGCGTGTTTTCAAATTTCGGCCGCCATTTTGGCCGTCATCTTCGATTTGGAAAACCATTTCTTGCATGAGATGTAAGGTAATTACTTGACCTCAGTATGTCCAACTCAACTGTACGCATGGATGGAGTTGTCTCGACAATAATGCCCAATGATGTGAATATGAGGGAATTTCGGTGATTTTTCAAAATCTGTCCGCCATTGTGGGCGTCATTTTGGATTTGGGGGACTTTTATTTGGATATGGTACAAGGAAAATTCTTCGCCTAAGTGTTCCCAACTCACAATAGTAAGCAGGTGTGGAGTTGTCATGACAATATTGCTCACTGATGTTAAAATCAGCGATTTTCGGCGATTTTTTTTTCTGGTGGCCATTTTGGCCGCCTTCTTGGATTTGGGTAAATATTCCTCAACTCAGGTATAAGAGGAATCCTAGCTCGAGTATCTCCTGCAAATATATGCATGGGTGTTGTTATAATAGCAATAACATTCATTGATTCGAAACATATCATCGCGTTATTAACGGAGATTCGGCTTTGACCTATGATACCGGCATTTGGGAAAATGTGATATCGAACAAACATATCCCGCAATGAATACATATTATGGTCCCCATGTATTCGCCAATAACTCATCTATATGATAAATGTATAACATGACGCAAAACTTCTAACATTTTCCCACAGAGACAAACGAAAGGTGGTAACATGACAGAAACATAGCATATTTTCACATTTCGGCGGCCATTTTGGCCGCCATATTGGATTGTGATGTCGGATTTTTGGCTAATTTGTAAGGGTTGTATATTAGCATAACGAATCGAGCGGAAAACAAGACGGCATGTGACATCATCTTTACTATAACGGCGATCAAAGAGACCTGGCCACTTGTTTTTCTTGTTAACAAGTGAAAAAAATTAGAGGATACCTTAAGGAAGAAAATTAGTGGGGTGAAGTTAAGTCCTGGGGGGTGCCGAGGTCGACCAATATTTCCTGGACTATAATACATGTAGAACAACAACGGGTCTTTAATAAGCATTGAAATCAGGGGGGGGGGTCTGGAAAAAAATTGCACATATAGGGCCCAAAAAGTTTTTTCCGACCTCGAGGGACCAACCACCCCATTTTTGCAAAAAAAATATTTGTTTCCTCCAAAATTTTGGGGACCCACTCCCCGTTTCTCATGTTTTTATCAAAATTTCAGAGGTTTTTTTTTAGCCGTTCTTCAATAACTGTTAACTGCCTTACTAATTGGTAAACACAGATCAGAAAAACGAAAAATTTACTGTATTTCCATGTGTTTCCTGGTGTTTTCAGTATCTAACAACAATATTAATTAAGCATTGTGTAGGTACACTATATGTCACAAATTGCCCTAGACCCCATTATACCCTTAATATATCGAGTGTGTTGTGTCTGACAGAGAACACTGGCCAGTGTAAATAGTGGTAAACAGGTCAGGGGTTCCACAATTATATGTGCATGATCAAAGAACTCTTTAGTCTTATCCAACGGGATGGGGTGGGGAGGGGAATTGTTTTTTGGTTATGTATACACATAGAGATATGGTTATTATACTGCCCGATATTAGTCGGCGGGTATATATTTGACGTCTCAAGCCGTCTGTCCGTACAAACATTTTGAATTTTAACTCAAGTGTCAGTTCATGTACCTTTATAGTATTTTAGTTTCGTCTTATTGAACAGTAAAGCTCCCAGATGAAGTTCGGAAATTCAATGAGAATAGCGCCACCTTCATTTGGGATTGTCTGAGCAGTAAACAGTAATGTCATTCATCATAACCAATTCAGTTTTATTTGGATAATTGTTGCAAATTAACATTACTTGCAATCATTCAAGATGAGAAATAACCAGAAGGAATGAATTTGATAACATGCCAGAACAAGACAGTATTTCAGACATTAGAAATTTATGAGATACCCTTTTCAATTTCATGTTATGCAACAATCAGGTTAATGATATATACTAGTAGTCATCATTGAGTATTCACCATGTAGTATCCAATTTGTGATAGAGTTTTTTTGTTTTATTACTTTTATTCAGATAATACAACTGGGTAATATATTAATTTTGTTACTAAATATTTCTTCCATAAGTTTCCTGAACGTTAATACGGTGGTCCACTGTGAAGTGGTCCGGGATACTGTGAAATCCAGAATGTTGCAAAATCTGAGTCTAAAGAGTCACTTTAGCTGCCTATATAGCCCTATACCAACAAGCATGGTACTAACATGCTTACAAACAACATTACATGGTCAGTACTTGTAAATTATTTGAAAAAAAACCATTTTGGAAAAAAATTACAAGCACCATTTTTTTCCGCCTCTGGACCACCCACCCACCCCGGCCCTATATACATAATTTTTTTGCAGACCCCCCCCCCCCCTGTTGAAATTGGTTAAAACCAGGGATTCGAGTGACATCTGAACACTGGATGGATGACGTTTCTTAATTAACCTGGGTGTTTCGGCACCTGGTTTTCAGAAGGTTTCGGCATTTGGGTTTCGGCACTTGGTTGTTTCGGCATAAGCACTTGGATGTTTCGGCACTTCATTGTTATTTTTATTATTGACATTATTTGTATGCAGTGGAACAGTTTTAGATGTAGTCGTGTCTTCTGTCCTTCCATTGTACAACGGATAACGATACCCCAATCGAATTGAGAGATGATCCTGATGTACTTGCTATACGGAAATGTAATCTTTTATATAAATTATACCTTACATACAATGCAGTTTCAAATAGGTTCGGAATGCGCACAGATGTAAGACAATAGATCGATATTTTGTCTATATGTCTACCTATATATTACCCCCCCCCCCCCATCCGTTGAACGTTCAAATGATTCACGTCCGTTTAAGAATTTATAATTGCTTTAATAATAAAAGTATCCCCCCACAATAACTCATGTCCAGAAATATGTCTTTAGACTATCACAATTCTATCTAAGTTGACATCGCCCGTTGTATGTCCACCCTGTGACATTGGTGAGGTTTTGCCCTGACGGCAGAGATTCGACCAGCAATTCACAGGCACCGTTGACGTCAGCATTGAATGAGAAACAAATCGGATTTTGCCGGCAGATTACGGCACACTCTCTCACGCTGGATGTCATGTAACTGGCGAGAATCTCGACTTCATTTCTCATCTCAGCAGATGAACATGTCAGGCCTGAAATGAAGCGACAATCACCAGATTAGACCATTTATAAACCAGGTACATACTGGTTGGGGTTCAATGTGGTGAAGGAGAAGATCACTCGATCTTTTCGACCATCCCGGGCGCTTCGCGCCCATCTACTCACTTTATTGGGGTTCAATAGCCCACCCCGGTAAAGTGGTCCTGCTAGTGTGCTATGATGCGGTTGGGTCCTGCTGAATTGCTATGATGCTGTTAGTGCAAACTGATGCTGTTAACAAAAAGTATCGTTATATTTTTTTAATTTGTCAATGTCGTGGTGGTAATCTGATAATTTGAACATATTCAAGAGAAGCCATTTTGTGTATCAAACATTCAAAAAACATATTTATTGCGAAATATTGTTAATACTTGTATTAGTTGTTGAAAATCGACTATAATCAAGATTGTTATTCGCGTCGTTTTAGAAACATCAGCGCATATGTCGTGCCATCTGTGGCATGGCTTCCTATGCGAGATTCCACGAAAACATGCACTATAACTCACCGAGTGGGTATATCTCGAACACCTCTACCTCGCAAAGAGTGAGGACTTCCTCATTCCAGACACTGCCAAAGATCTGAACCTTGACGAACCTCCCAACTAGATGTTTCTCGCACTCTCTATTAATGACCTCACCAGGCCCGGCTGTTGTGGTGTATCGAAAGCAATCTCTGAATCGGCTGAAATCGGTGAGTGATGTCATTACATCGGCGACAGCCGTTGTGAAATTAGGTAGACGGTGATCTGAAATTAGTAAATTTAGACACGAATATGCAGGGACATGGCTAGAATTTTTCAGTTGATGGTGTCCAAATAAGATTTGCCAACAGCATCCCACACTTGTACTTCCCAGTCCGAGATATTGTTTTTGTGCCCACCTTGCGTTGGAAATTCCAAACTGGTTCCTCAAGCTTTCCAACTGTTGGAATTTCCAAGCTGACCCCACATAACAATGTATGTTTTTTTCCAGAATTGTCCAGCTTGTGGCCATTTTATTCCAACAACTTGACCGAAAGTAGGAAAATTACAATGCTGTGTCCCCTTAATACACCGCTATTCTATAGCACTATTATTGTAACTATAAATTATATACTATTCGCCCGTGTAACTTACACATTCCGTCCAGTCTGTTATACACTGCTATTCGTCCGACCAAGTAGTTCCGTCCTAAGTCCATTATCCACCACGGGTTCAGTGTCCCACGGGCTGTTGCTGTGCATGTGAGACCATCGAGGAAGTTCCCAGTCGTGTCGCCATCATTGGCCCTGTCACTGTCAAACACCCCGTATTTCCAGTCTGTCCACGTGCTTACTTGCCACGTTGATTTCCCTACAGCGAGGTTTACGTTGAGCTCACCACAAACGACTGAAATAAACACCTCTAAAATAAATAAGTCCCCCTGACATAATTATTGCGCTCTATCTCAAGAATCGTGCGGCCGATTATTAAATTATACAGGTCATGTATGGGAATAGCCCTCTTGTGGGAAACACGGGCTCCATGGCTTTGAAAAATGAACCACCAAAAATCAAACCCTTTCAAGTACATTGTCTCTTTGTCGTGTGACATCTTTAACGAAACAACGGACATCATAGAGTTATCTCCCCTTTTTTAAACATAACCATTTGTTATACGAGGGGGGGGGGGTAATATAATTATATTCCAAATTGGCATGTATAGAGGTATGATAACGAGATATACTGTCGACCCGCTGGCCGCCGTGTGCATGGACGCTTGAGTATAAGCACCGATATGAGGAGGTGTAGATGCTTAGTTCAAATCTGTTATGAGGTTACAACACTAAATTGAACAATCATATGAAGAACAGCTTAGTCTGCGTGTAATTGACTTGCCATGTAAACACACTGGTCATACGCGAACTCACACACCGGGTGAGGACGTCGCACAGCGGGACACGATGGCAGACGCGTTTGCCGAATACATTGCCATATATACCCACACAAATTGCTACTTTTCAGATAGTTTGCAAGCTCATATTGCAGATAGATAAATATCTAGTAAACAATGGCGAAAACGTCGGCATTTATTCAAATTAGTTAGTATAATGGTTGCTATGTAACAAATATTTCCCAAGCGTGTGTAAATGTTCTAGTTGAATAGGTCTCCACACAGTCATAATTATGTTGACCTGGAATGCAACATATCACGCTCATCGTACAGCACAAATATCTCCTTTGATATGATGAACTGTGCAATCCGTGAAATAGGTTATCCCACAAAATCCCGAGGAAACAAACCCGGGGGTTGGTGCTCGGCGGGAACTCACACAACGGGTAAGCTGAATGTGTTTGAAACACACACACCGGTTTTGGGGAACCACGCGCATAGGTTTATTTCGCGATGTTATGTTCTTTTAAATGAATACTGATCATGATATTTGCGAACTCAAAGGCATAGCTTTGTTAAAAACACATCCAGCAAATACGGCAGGTATTCGATCACGCGATGAGTTGACATTTGCCATTCTGGAACACATTTTACATAATTTTTAATCCAGACCTCGTACTCTGTCTGACAAACACCTGATGAATTTTCCGCGACAAAGCTTGCCAGAACAGTATCGTTTCAGGATACTGTTTGGCATTTTGACAAGTAGTTTGATATTCGAACCATCTTAGACTGTCCAGAAATAACAGGTATGCCACGTCGTTCATTGAATAGCAGTCTTCCTACCACTAAACTATAAGCGCGATGAACATGTCTCCGTGTTTGAATTTTGCCAGTTTGTCACATAAGGGGAATAAAAGTCCAGAGACAGTATCCATGAATTATTGTGTTTTCGATAGGTGTCAAGACTTTCCGGGAAGAACTTCTCGTGTTCTGGTGCAGCTATTCGACGTTTTGTTCCATCGCATTGCTCGATAACTAATCCATTATCAACATGGACAAACACAATGCTGTTTCTCTTACTTTAAAAGTTCTGGAATTAATCCAGGGTGTTTCCTCACCAAATAACCAGTCTGTCCTGTATGTTCATTGATGTGATAATGCAAGTACCATGCATAGTACTTTGTCAGGGTGTGTGTCACACGTGTGGTCGATAGTGTGTTGTAGGGTGCTGAAGGTATGCACGTGTATACAAAACACACAATTCAGATACCCACATGCACATGAAGGCTAAAATAATTACCCAAAATTGGCATCCCAACACGAAATATACAAATATGTTATAGCACACGGACATTTTATGTGGTAAAAAAACATTCTCATATTGACTTAGACAAATAGACACAATTAAATGGTACCTGCATGAATGTCAGTTATTACAATGGTTGAGGCAATATAACTTTCAGACGTGGTGTGTCATAATAACAACTTCGACATGTGTATGTTGTGTGATAAATCGCATATAGCAGCACATATACGTGGATGGTTGTATGTGTCCACATTCATACGTCATACCGTTGTGCATAGACAGAAAATTGGATTTTCGTTGTGTTCTCTCTTAATACAAAAAATAGTGCAATAATGGAAACTAACCCACTCATGAGTGTCAATTTTTATGTGAAGTTTTAACTGTAGTTGAAATTGTTTCAATAATGACCCATATTTCGATATCAATAAGCCTGTTATATGTGTGTGAAATCGTATTGTTCTATCAGCATTTACCCCGTTGTAATTGGTGCATACTCAATTCGGTCACCCTAAGAGCGTGGTCTTCAAATCCGTTGTGGGAGTTTGCGACATGAGAATACCGACTTTCAGAACACATACTATTTGCCCAGGTTTCATCAAGTTAAAACAACTGATTTTCACACGTGCAGAGAGAGCCAAGATGCTAATCTATCTAATGATATATATTAAATACTCTCTGAGAGTGATCAGAAAGCCATCCATAAACGAAAATCGTAAAAGAGGGAGAAATTAATGAAATCCGTATTTCGAATATGTTTGTCACAAATATGACAAATAATTTAAGCAAATAGTAGAAGTCATTCCATATATAAAAATCTCCCAATATGCCCCAAACAAATATGATAGGAAAGATAAGTTGCATTTGTTTAATACCCAACGACTTTCTGAGGTGTGTTGACAAAAAATCGTAACATTGTCCCGTTGTGCGAGTCTTCTCACCCGGTGTGTGAGTTCACGTATGACCAGCGTGGTAAAAACTTGGAGGCTTGATATGTCCGCATTTATATGATGAGTAAAGACTGGATTCAACACTGCCATATGTCTGCATGTCAATTACTCTTGCAGTATATGAAGAATGGCATAATGTTTAGGTTATACAGTGAAGTAATTATATCCCATAGGCCTCCAAACTAACGTTTAACAAACTACTGATGTAAATATATACCATAAGTGTGGAAGGCATATAAAATATGAAAGACTGTCATCTGTGCAAACTTTCTGGAAAAAAACATATCCCCGAGCATGACTGTTATCTTTAAATGTCGTTTTTTTGAAAGGATCGCAGTAAAAAATATTGATATTTTACGCCTCACACTGAAAATTTCAAACTTGAAAGCACAACATTAGTCATTAGCTAATTTTGTTCTCGTTGTTGAAATTCAAGCATGCAGGAATGATTTTCTTCATTTTAAATCCCTAAATATAAAATTATCAATTTAACCAATCAGGGTCCTGCGATGTTTGGTCGCTTGTCTGGGTGGAGGTCCAACCTGTGTATTGTTCGTTTGCATTATAATTCTGTAACGTCTTGTTCATGGGCATGCACACATTGCGGTTGGTAGCGGCTCAAATGGCTAATAGAGGTACACCGTGAGAGCGGACTTGTTGTAAGAGGATCAGTTCGGTTTCTGTCAATACAGCCTGATGAATAACTACCTGGTATTGTGGCTCAGAATGTGGTAAGCTGTAGCGGATGGTACACAGGACCAGATACCAAAGACCTATATCACCAAACACGATAGACCACAACCCCTCAGAAAACCAATGAAATGAAAACAACATACAAGATTTTCCAGAATCTTTACAGCAATCTTACAGGAAGTTTTCATTCGCAAAACAGAAGATGCATGGGTCTCCATTAAAGCCATCAACAGCTGCCACTGATAAAGACAAACGTGGGTTTGTTGGAGAAAAAATAACTGAAGATGGTTCCTTGCTACTTGAGGCAGATTGTGAATCACACATTGCTAGCGGTTAACTCTTTGGTCATTGATATAAGGTTCTAACTATACTCCATTAATCTCCCAACTTTAGTAAAGATGTCTTGAGAATTCGAGATTTGGATGCTCGAATTCTAGAGGAACTTGAAGGACATGGAGACCATGAAAGACAATTGAGTTGATTATTGTGTCATATCCCCTCACTGTCTACAATATGCATGCTAAGCCACCAGATCAATAACCAATAGTGTCAAAGTAAATTAAGAGTGGATATTGTCCTTGAAATATAACGTATGACTTACATGTAACTCATATTATTAACTGGGAGTCGGACAGAAAATAGTATCCATTCTAAAATTCGCAACAATTGTATAGTCAAGTTCGTTTAGATATGTATGACAACTTTATAGCCGAAATCCCAGTGTAATTGTGGCACAGACTGCCAAAGAGATCGAGGATGCCTTACACTTCTTTTTCGAATGTCCATCATTCCGACCGCAAAGAACTAAATTATATGACAGACTAGATGAGTATGCTTTCACAACAGTAGACGTAAACCATTTCCTCAGAGGTGCCCCAAACATTCCACAGTCTCTTTTACATTGTTCAAAAATATATTTCAGAAAGCAAACGTTTTATTTAACGAAAAACAGTCGTAAACTACTTACGGCATGGCATGGCATGATATATCTATAGGAGAGGATCTCGGGACCGGTAACAATAATCCACCAATCACCAGACATCATCATCATCATCAACATTCTTAATATTACATGTACATTATATCTGATATTCATCTTGTTTAAACATTTGTGTAATTAATGTCGGGAAAGGGGCAACCTTAAGTTGTTATAACTTGTCCCCAACCCCTTGTAACGTGTGTTACAATAAATATGTTTAAACCAAACCAACTCGTATTATTATTCATCCTTTAACTAACACTATTTCTGATTGGGCAAAAGCCGTCACATGATAACCCGGGAAAAAGTCATACTGGACTCTCGAAAGTCATCTTGGACTAAATCGAGTCCAATGTGACTTTTTTTTATCGGGACTCCGTCACGTTACGAAGTAACTCTATTTGCCAAATGAATCGCTGAAATTGTGATGCGCGCGCAATACTCTGGTGGATTTAGCAGACGTTTCACTTCCGCATTGAGTTTTTTCACTTCCGTGTTTACTGTTCCAAATCATGCTTCTGATGATCAAATACAGGCTTTTATAGAGTATCAAGTGGCAACAAATACCAAAAATAATCACAAAGTTTTATTCCCAAAATTTGGATAAACACACAGATGGATATTTAAAAAAAATCATTATACAATGTTGTGTACAGTATGCGTGTCTCGTCCAATACGACTTTTCACCACAACATGGACTCGTACAAGAACATCACATACTGTACATCATAGAGTTATTTCTCTTTTTAATTCTAAACATTTGTTATAAGAGAGGGTTGATGTAATTCTATTCCAAATTGACATATATACAAGTATGATAACACGATATAATGTTGACGCTGGTGATCATAAAAGATCCTGTGCCAGTGCATTATCTTATATATGCGAGTCTCCCATAGTGAGATTTGCTCATATAAGATAATGCACTGGCTTACAAGGTCAATGTAATATTGTTAGGCCAATGTATGCTCTTATATATACGAAGCTCCCAAATGGGAGACTCGCATATATAAAATAATGCATTGGCACAGGGTTTTCGCAAAATTTCAGGAGGCTCCAGTCATGGAAGGGCTAAGCTGCATTTGAGACAAACTAAGAGACTACAATTATTTGTAATTTTAAGCCCATTTTCTACAATTTAAAGATGCCCCGCCCGATTAGACATAATAAAGCACAATCTTCAGAGTTCACATTTTCTATACCAGAAAATAATTATATATCATTCCATTCATGAGCCTATTAATTTGGAGTATTGTTGGCCAGATATTGACTTTTAAATGTGGAAGTTTTAACAAATGTTGAACTTGTGTCAGCCTAGCAAAAAATCCAATGATCGCTTCTTATAAAGCGCATCCGTGCTTCCGTCTCCCAAAAGCAGTAGATAATAAAAGCGGTTTCATTTAAGAGGATATGTATCGTTGTTGACGTATTATAAATATGAATAATTGTGTTGATTTTCGCGATGCATGTGTGGTACGTTTAATGGTGATTGCAAATATTTGTTATGTTCTTTTCGCATGGTGGCTTTTTGCATGGTGAAATTATTTAGTGTCAAATCGGAAATTGAATATTCACTAACAGGTGCCGACACGTTTCTTTCTATTTGAAATTTTGTATGAGTACATCTAATATATATTTTGGGACTTCTGTCTGTTTGTTTGTTAGCTATGGCCGGGAAAACTGCAGGACGGATTTCGACCAAACTTCCTATCTAAGGGTAAAATCGAGATGAAGTGTCGTCGCATTGCTTTTGAGAAGCTCCGAGCACTCATTCTCCATTCCCACTGCCGTCGTCTTGGAATTGTGGGGTTAATCGCGTGATAGTTAAAGAGCGTTCGTATCCGCAGTGTCGTTGATGTCCAAACATGAGCGTGTTGTGTCTGTGTCCAGACATGAGCGTGGTGTGTGATCCTTATATCTGTGTTCGTACTTAGGGGTTCCTAGGAATGGGGGAGATTTTGATCGGGTCAGTTATTCCGCCCGAGGTGACCTTCACCTTGAAACGGGTACCCACAAATGATATATATGTATGTGTGTGTCCGTTATAGACTCGGAAACGGCCATACCGATGGAGTCCAAACTTGCTACCAATGGCCACTTTTGTCCGGGATCTCTCATGGACCAGTCAAATTGTGACCCCGACCTGACATTGACCTTCAAAATGATCAATTCAAGGTCAAAGCCCGTACGAAGTCGTGTCACCTGCTAGTTTTATATAACCGTACTGAGATCATAAAAGGAAGCTAACTTTTTCTTGATTAAAGAATTTACATGATTAATTTCATTTAGAAAGACACCCGCTCATAAACTAAGTTTCTCTATTGATAAGTTTCTCTATAGAGTTAACACAGCAGATAATGGTTAAACGGGGACTGTACACTAGATCCGGCCATTTATGGGAGCATCTCCTTTTATACTCGGCAGAAAATATGCAACAAATGAACGGATTTGAGCCATAGATTAGTGCAAAATACACGTATGTACTCCATGAACGATATAAACTACAATGTAATTATAATGGCATTGAATGTATGACATAAATTAGTTAAATCATTAAATATGGTCTATCTCTTCCTAAACACATTTTATATAGCTTCCGATGTATAAAATAATAAATATGACTCGAAGACACCTATCCGAAACGGTGCTATCAAGTCATATTGATTTTATATCGACATAATCAAGTGGGAAATTTTTTCTTTACTATTTTTAGAATACATTTTTATGTCGAGTTATTACACATGTTACGCTCCGAACGAACACGAAATAAGATAGAAGCGTTTCTGGTCAGGGGACTTCTATTCATATTTATTATATATATATCAAGGAAACTATATAAAATTTATTATAGGAAGAGATAGACCATTTTTACTATCAACTAAATGCAATTTGGCAGAACAATTTGTTTTTGTCTTGAAAACCATGAAATTAAAACAAAATCGGAAGAAGTGCGCCAAGGTGCACAAAAAGAATCTTTTTTGAAAAACAAACCAGTGATTGTACTAGCTAGTTACACTAGATTTTCAATGAATACACCGGTTAGAAAATTTGGCTTTGTTTATGAAAGATTTCGTGTTTGAACAAATTGATATGGCTATCAATTCTCAGACAAGCTATCTTTGCGCGAGCTCAGAGACACGCTCTCAAAGTCAACTTCCACAGTCAGGACCAGAGAAACGACCAAGAAATTGTGGAAAATCGTAATATAGGAGGAATCCGGATGTTCTCATCTATCAGAAGTTCTTACCTTTGATCACCATAATCATCGCAATCAACCTCATGATAATTGTTATAGCAGTCGCAAGAAACACACACTTTCCTCAGCAGCGATGTCGTCTATAATGTCGGAAACTACGAGGATAGGCAACGGCGAACTTGTAAACGGCTGCAAACCGGTCGGTGGTCTCCCGGGGACGTCTGTTTGACACGATAGTCGCGCACGGGGTACCTTGTTTTGACACGTGTTGGCACCTTTTGTTCACAGCATGGACCTCGGGAATCGACCGCTTCGGTCAATACACATTCCGGTAAGAATGATCGCTTACTAGTCCAGGGCATTAATGGTTTTACCTCAAACTAATTGCAACACAAAGTGTCTCACTGTAGTCTGGTCGTTGAGACTCGATTTGGAGGTGAACCTAGAACAAATTGTTTACAAGCTGTTTTTGGTGTCATTTTGTCCGGCAGAATGTGGGGAACAATATATCCAAAATCCGCTAAAATCCGCTTTGGGGAAATTTGTCTACAGCTCGTTGAAATGGGGTCCTATTTATGGCTTTTTGTGTAAATTTTGCTGTTCCTTATTAGTCAAGTCAATCTGATGGAAAGAAACACCCCACCATGAACACATTGCTATGCGATGTATTTAGTTTTTTTTAATCCGACTATACGCATGTAATAAAATTATCCAATATCCCCAGGTATCCCAGGATGAGAAAGTCGTAATTTTTGGGTCAAAAGACAGGAATATGTAAACAAAAAAATGGTGAAAATTGGAATTTCGTAGTCGAGGCTCGGATTTTATTGTGAGTCTGGAACAAATTGGTTACATGATGGATTGTATATAAATTCGACGTGGAAATGTTTGTAAAACAAAATATCCCAAATCCGCTAAAATCCGTTTGGGAAAAATAATTGAGAGCTTTTCAAACTGAGCACGATTTGTGTCCGACCCAGCCGATTTGTTTCGCTTGGATAGCTAATCCATTGGCATTATAATTTGTCTTTCTGCCAATTACACAGTTAGAATCATTCCTATTTAAATTATAATCTTGTCTTATCTTGTTATTGACACATATCATCATTGTGTAATGTGTTACCACCCAATACACATCTACAAGATAACGCTCTTTATAATTAGTGTAACTGATGGAACGCTCTTTATCGTCAAAGAAATAGCGCTATAAATATGCACGTCGGTCATCGCGGGCCGACTTACACGCGTGGTACGTCATCCAATACAGTTTAGACTGTTTAACTTGCGCAAATGTCTCCTGTTGAAACCTAACGGTGACAACATACGCAGGAGATTGTGCTTCTACCAGCTTATTTCCCTTCATAGTTGATTTAGGTGAATTGGGTGAACTAAGAGCTGTGTGTGTTCATTCAGTTTCACAATTGTTGTTAATTTCTCTGTGATCTGTGTAAAATTTGTCTCAAAACGGTTGCGTGTCATATTGCCCAACTTCAAAATGAGCGCAACATTTGACTGTATAGACTCAGACGAATACACAGAATGTAAATGTGTGATCTGCAGTGGTGAATTTTTAGAGCCACGGGATTCTATCGAAGTTGGCGACAAGGGCATAGCAACCCTCATCGGTTGGTGCGCTGACCGTAGGAGACCTAATTTGAGAAGTTATTTGATCAGGCGCAACGAAATAACACCTCGAGTCAAGGTTCTCGTGCATCAACACTGTCGTAGGGACTTCACTGATGCCAAGGGAGGCATTCAGAAAAGCACTACTATGGGTGACGATGGCATCGCTGGGCCATCTAGAAAAAAACTCCGTTCCAGCGTATTGCCCTTTGACTTCAAATGCAATTGCCTTGTGTGTGGGAGTACTGTTCGTGTGACGAGAAGCACCCTGATAGAAATGACCCCGTTAGAAGTGTTACAACGCTTCCTCTTAGGGATTCACTCCTGGCGTGTTGTGCAACGAGGGGAGATAAGTTAGCTTCAATAGTTCAGAATAGACTACATGGGTGCATCGATTTGGTCGCGGCCGAGGCAATTTATCACCACAAATGTTTGACAAGGTTCATGCAAATTAAGGATGTCGATGATACCCCGGCTAAAAATCAAAAACCAGGCAGAAAGTCAAATCAAGACATGCACCAATGGTTTCAGATGGGTTGTTCGTGGCTCGAGTCCCAGTCGGGCGCAGAGTTGTACACAGTTCAGGAATTTCATATAAAAATGGTTGAGTTTGCAGGGGAATCTGACGTGTACACAGTTAAATGGTTGAAAAAAAAGCTCCAGAGTCATTATGGAGAATCTATTTTTTTTGCAGAGGTTCAGGGTCGGAAAGATGTCATATGCATGAAAAATGTCGCCAGGCATATTATCAATGATAAATGGTATAACGATAGAAAGGAGAATATAGACGAAGAAACAGAAAGAATAGTTTTAACTGCAGCTAAGATTATCAGGGCCCAGATAAGAGAAAGTGAGTACAACTTGCAGTTTTACCCAACCTCAGAAGATATCACGAGCACTACTCGTGGCCGTCACTGGTTACCGTCCCATTTGCAGACACTATTGCAAATTCTTATTCCCTCAGATTTGAAGCAGATGAGCATTGGTCAATGCATTATGCAATCCGCTCGGCCGCGGTCTGTAATTACTCCAATACTCTTTGGATTGGGTGTTGAGCTTGACCATGTCTTTGGTTCTAAATGGCTTATCAAAGAATTGTCGAGACTTGGGTTCTCGATCACATACGATGAAGTTGAACGTTACAGACAGTCTGTCATACAAACTGCGAATCAAGACGACTTTCTTGGAAAATATTTCCCAGGTACCTTCACACAATGGGTGACAGATAATGTTGACCACAATATCGCAACATTAGATGGTAAGGGGACTTTCCATGGAATGGGGATGATCGCTGTGTCTACCCCCACGCACAATAGTCAACTCCCATTGAGGCCACGACTGATTGAAAGGTGTACACGTTTGGATGTTGACAGTTTAGTGAGAGATAAAGGTGTTGTTATCACGACGTACACTGAGCCAGACGGAACAGGTCTCAATTCCATAAGATACAACCCCATCCTTCAACTTCAATCCGTTTACACCCTCCCAATAGATCTCAATTCTGATCTCCTCTGGCATTCCGGTTGGTTATATCACGAACACATAAAACCACGAGCCAATTGGTCTGGGTTCATGCAAGATGTGTTTACAGGCGGCGACAAAAACATTCAAGGCAAATCTGATATTTTCTTTCTGCCTATTATCGATTTGAATCCATCTGATGTTAACTGCATTTACTCAACTCTTGTGTACATACAAAACCAAGCCAGTAAGTTGAACATTTTAACGCCATGCATCACATTTGACCAACCACTATGGCTCATATCCAAATCAATGAAGATAGTCTTGGTGGTTTTCATACCATGATGAGCTTTATGGGTAGCATCGGCTCACTTATGAAAGGATCTGGCTTGGAAGAAGCCTGGGAGACAATATATGGTCCCAATTCTGTGACTCAAATGTTGTCAGGGAAGGCAATTTCGAGATCACTTCGTGGTCATTTATTAGTAGAAGCTGCTCTACATAGCAAACTGTTTGCAGAGGTAACACCAACCCCAAATGACAGCGACCAAATACTGGTTACCGATCCACCAAATCGAGATGACATTTCGGAGTTGCCACTTGTTGAGCATATGCCAGTGGATATCCCTGGTAACAAACCTACATATTTGGCGGCTGCCGATCCCATTAACAAACTCAATGCTGATGAAGTTGAGTCATTAAGAACTATTTATGAAGGTGTCCAGAATAATACTCTTTCCATATCAGCGGCTGTTGGCTCTCCAATTCTTTCAAAGCTGTCAGTGTGCTTGAATGAGTATAAGGTTTTCCTTGAAGAAAAATCGCAAACGGCAAGGTTATGGTTGCAATATATGGATTATGTTCAAATACTGAAAAACTTCATTCGAGCAGAAAGGATGAGCGATTGGAACCTCCATCTTGTGACAACTAGCAAGATGCTAAATTTGTTTGCGGCAACGGGTCACATCCATTATGCAAAGAGTTGCAGGCTATACCTTCAGAAAATGTTAGAATTGCCAGACGATGTATCAGCAATTCCAAGAACATGGTTTCCATGCCCCCAGAAGGAGCAATAGAAATTGGGCGGGGCTTTCTACCAACTTGATTATAGAGCAGTGCTTGATGAGGACTATCAAGAGTCGAGGGGGTCTCACTCGGGGTAGGGACTTGACTGAGTCTGTGCACCTGCAATGGGTACTCAGTATACATAGTTGCGCTCAAATCCATGCCTGAATGACTGAGTTGACTAACACTAGCCACAACACCAGCGAACAGCACATTGAGTTGGGAACTTCAAGGCGTAAACGCGATTTCGACGATTTGAACGTAATACAACAGTGGTTCGACGAGCATGACCCATTTGACCCAACTGAGCATAGTCTGCGCTCATTGTCATCAGGGTTGACTTCTCGTGACGATGATCCGGTGAATTGTGCCGCTGTAGAAAATGTCGGAGCTACAATCCAACAAAACTTGACTCAGCAAATGTAAAAATAGCATCCATCAAGAGGAGTGATCATATTGTGTCTCTAGACAGCCTATATCCAGGCATCAAGGTTGATAACCAGAGGATGCAATTTGATCCAACGATTTTGTTTTCACGTCTAACAGCTGTTGTTCAACGAGACGATGATATGGCGAAGTATTTCAACTATGAACTTACTACCATCCCAACTTCCTTGTTCAAAGCATATGCTATGCGGAAGCCTACTAAGGCGCAATTGACAAAAGCTCTAGCAGATTCTTGACAGTCATATGACGTGCGGACACAAGTTATTATTGTTATTGATGGAGGAGCTCTACTTCACCGAGTCAAATGGACCAAGGGGTCAATATATTTTGAGCTATGCCAAGCATATGTTAAATATGTTCGCTCTAAATATGGAATGAATTACATAGTGTTCGACGGTTGTGGCAACGGACCGTCGATGAAAGACCACGAGCACAAACGAAGAATTGGTAAGACTTGTGCAGATATTCGCACAGTAACCAGCAGATTTTTTTCTCAAATGAGAAAAATAAAAGTCAGTTTATCGACTTATTGACGAGGTTGTTGGAAGATGATGGTCATACTGTCCATAAGAGTTCAGGAGATGCCGACACCTTAATTGTTGCAACTGCAATTGATTTGGCGTCTCATAAAAAAGGCAATGTTGTCGTGGTAGCAGATGACACTGATCTCGTCATCTTATTGATGCACCATTGGTCGACAGATATGGCACATATTTTCTTTCAATCTGAAGCCCGCAAAACGACTACGTGGAGAATTAGAGACCTTGTTGACAATGCTGGTGAAATAAAAACTACACATATCCTACTCATACATGCATGGAGTGGGTGCGACACGACTTCTGCAACATATGGTCATGGCAAAACTAGTCTCCTTAAGAAATGTGAGCTGCCAGATATTCAAAGAATATCACATTGCATTGGCGATGAAAATTCCACTCAAGATGAGGTTGGTCGTGCTGGTATAGAACTATTTGTTGCGATGTATCGTGGAAAGAAAGGAGAATCCCTCAATAAATTGCGATTTGCAAAATATATGGAGATGGTATCTTCCATTAAGACTCAACTAGATCCACAGAAACTCACACCAACAGAACGTGCAGCTTATTTTCATAGCTTGCGAGTCCATCTACAAGTTGTCATTTGGAAAAAGCTCAATAATGACGCGTTAGAACCTGAAAGTTGGGGCTGGAAAACAGACAACTCGGAGCTTGTCACAATAATGACAGACTTGGACGCAGGGCCAGCAGAACTCTTGAAATTTGTACGATGCAAGTGTAAACTTTCCTCAAAGAATCCATGTGGGACCAACACATGTACTTGTGTGAAAAATGGTCTACAATGTGTTGTGGCCTGTGGTGACTGTCGCGGTCTTGGTTGTAATAATTCTGAGGAAATTATCTATAACGACAATGACGATAACTGAACCCAGTGTGTGGGGGTAACGAACTTATACATATTATTCTTTGTTCATATAATAATGACAAAGAAGACACACGTCAACAAAAAGTCAATTTCTGATGCAAGGTGTGCGTATTACTCAAACTGCAACGACCATCTCTCTATGTTAAAGTTATTGGCAGCCATTTTGGCGGCCATTTTGTAATGAGGTCATAATTTGGGGAATATTTTATATACATGAACTAGCCAAGTATATCAGCTATCATTCCAGTAACAATGAAACCCATTCGGACCTGAATTGTACGACTAACCAGTTTTGTATGAAAAAACCCAGGTCTGGGCAGCCATCTTGGACGCCATCTTGAATTGAGAATTTTCCCCAAAGCGGATTTTAGCGGATTTTGGATATGTTGTTCCCTACATTCTGCCCGACAAAATGACACCAAAAACAGCTTGTAAACAATTTGTTCTAGGTCAAATGCTTCAACGACCAGACTACTGGAAAATAACTACATTAACACACCACAAACAACATACTAAAAATCAATATGAATCACAATATGCGAAATTGATGAATTTTGTGAAATAAATTTGTCAAAATTTGGTAAAATACTCAATTTATAGCTTTTCAAGAATGTTTATAAGAACGTCCTGGTCAATAGATATTCCGATAAGAATGGTCGCTTACTTCCACAGTTTGACCAGGAAGTTGAGGTTCCGAGTTAGGCATACTGATTCAGCACATTTATGCTTATATGAGAACCTGTTTGACGTTCACGCGACTTGGAGACGGCACATACATGTATATAGTGTATCACGCTTCGTGTGATACTTGATACCTTAAAGGGAAGGGCCACACGGTAGAAAATGAACTCGCAGTGGGGGTTAATTGGTAAAAACAAAAAATATAAAAAAAGTATGTAAAAACACCACCACTAAGAAGAACATGGATCAACTTTGTTCTTTTATTCATTATTGATAATTCTCCAATAACGAAATTTCTCATATTAAAATAATTTTTATGTAAACATAACTGTAACAGTGATTTGTCAACAAACATCGCTAAACGTGTAGTAAGTTCAAAACATTTAGTCTGAATATGATTTTCAGAATATTTTTCAATGCTTTGACCTTTTAGATGATTACCATCAAGTTTTAATTAAACTTTGGATTTATTGGATTAATTGAACTTTAAAGGTACTCAACCCGATAAAACTCCTCTCAATTACTATTTCAATGGCTTCGGGGGTCAAAAATATTTGATTCGAGTCGAGGAAGTCACCCATCAAAGCTCAGATTTGTTAGATATCGATTTTAGAAATCTATTATTTTTCATTATCGGGAATTCTTTTTGGCCCAGCTCTCAGGCAAAAATTCGTTATTATTACCCACTTGATTATAGAGTTATCCATCCTTGTCTGTTTGAATCGAATTTTGGCGTAAAATCTCGAGCAGGTTACCAAATTGACGGCAGTAATTAGTACTCATCTCGAGAACATAAGAATTTTCAAAAATCAATATCTAATAACTCTGAGCTTTGTTTGATGGGTTCCTCGACTCGAATCAAATATTTTTTACCCCCAAAGCTAAAGAAATAGTAATATAGGACCCTCTGATCGGATTGTTGTTGTTGGAATCTGTTGAGATGGGGACCCTCTTTACGGGTTGAGTACCTTTAATCGATAATTCGACTGTAACATCAATGTTTACATAACTTTGGTTTTGGTATGAGTAATGTCGTAATTGGAGAGTTATTAATAATAAAAATAAGAATAATGTCAATCAATAATTTTATGTACTTCTTGATGATAGTCGTTTCACATACTTTTGTAAAATGTATGTTTTTTCACACGAACCCACTTCGAAGGATTTATGTCCCTTTAAGAAATAATTGTAATTCAATTGAGTATTTGTCACTAAAACAAGCATTCTGATTGGCCGAGAGTTAGTGTGGTCGTGGTACGCAAAAAAAAGGGTTGACCCAGAAGAAATTGGTAAAGAAGCTATCTCGGTGTCATTCGACGCGGGAGAATCTCTGCTACAACATATCCAAAATCCGCTAAAATCCGCTCTGGGCAAAATCCAGGATCAAAGATGGCGTCCAACATGGCCGCCTTTAGTCAAAAGAGATTCTGACTGAGATTAATTCGACATAATGAGAACAAATGTTGCCATATTTATACAAATGTAAACATTTTTCCGAAGATAAAGTATTATGCCACATATCTATAGAAAAAATGGAACCCCTCGCCCCAGATGGCTGCCAAAATGGCGGCCTAAACTCGAAAATTTGAAATTTTTGCCTAATATCTTAAAGATCAATTCCTGTTGTTTGATAATGGTTCAGACTGGCGACATTGATTAGTCATATTCATGTTAATTCATCAATGGAGCAATAAAAGGTACCATAAATGGGGTCCCAGACTCATCTACACCCTCAACAATTTGATTTTACAGAACGCGGTATAAATTTCCACAAAAATCGCCATTGGGATTCCAGTCATATATCAACAAGAAATGGACAGAACTGTACAATGTAAGTTGGGCGTACCATTATCTATAAATACTCCAACTCAATGAAACCCAAATTGGCGCTTTGTCTTAAAATGGCTGCCAAATTGGCGGTAAAAATATGGAAAATGGCAGATATTTAGAATGATCGTCAGAGGGTTAGACCCAGAAGGAATTGGTAAAGAAACGGTTTTGTTGTCATTCGACGCGGGAGAATCTCGTGTATAACATATCCAAAATCCGCTAAAATCCGCTTTGGGGAAAATACAGAATTCAAGATGGCGTCCAACATGGTCGCCAATAATAATGAAAATGGCAAATATGTAGTTATTCACGAAAACCCATTCGAAAAAATGCCAATTCGGCACCAATACACATCATTGATTGAAATCAATGTTTTTTGTGGGTATGAGTAGCCAATCACGATTCAAAATGCTAAGATGGCTACCAAAATGGCCACCGAAAATTGTCGAAATTTAAGTTCTGCTCAGAGGAAAGCCGAAACAACACTTCGGTTGTGAGCTAACGATGACAGACATATTAAACATGTTGCCAATAATCTACTACCACAATCAGTTCAGCCCGAAATGTTCCAACTAAGCAGTATCTACTGCAGGATCCAACACGATGTCCACTTATTACGAGGGACTATCTGGAAATTAATTAAAAAGAAATTAATTTGCTACGAATCTGGATTATTTGAAAACACAGTGTCTATATTTCTACTTATAACGACTATTCGGAACATCAAATATATGGGCATCAGTGGTCTAGTCCGGAAGCATCAGGCTATAATGGGTTTTCCAGTGCTGGCGAAAGTGAAAAGGACAGGAGGGAAAAGCGAATAATCTGGGGTTTACTTAATTGGTGGGCAAGTTGGTTATCGGAGCTGGGGAGTTTCAAAGTAATTATTTTCTTCAATATCAAGAGGAAAAATGAATATTCGCACGTACATTGTATACCCTTCACACTTTATGTGACAATTCCGTGTCATGCGATTGTGGGTATATACATGTGGATAGAAACATTCTAGTAAATATATAGACGCACCGATATCTTCTACACATTTAGTGAATTTTCATCAATTATATGTAGACACAATGTGCGCCACGGCTGGATCTAAACCGTAGGCGTAAAGGTATCAACCATTTAGCTTGATGAACTGGTATTTCAAGGTTGTCATTGGATAGAAATTGCACATGAACATGGTGATTAACAACATGTTTGTCTAAGAAATGTGAACTATGAACATGTTATTTTCCGGATGTTAGATAATCAAACTGCCACATAAGGCGTTCATCCATGCTCATCAGAGCACGAAATATGTGCAAATTAATTACACGAAAACTATTTCATGCTGACGACGTACTCTAGACCTACATCCAACGTCATTTCCTATTAACTTGTATTGTTTGTACGGACGGTTTCGAGGTTTGAAAATCCCGCTTGTCCAAGAAAACCTCCACATACTTACGGAGTCGATGTGTAAACAATGTATGGGGATAATTTCTTCATACATATATGTATTTGGCACACGTATTTTCTAGAACATAAGAGATCACCATTTACCGGAGAGTTGATATATGGTAAGAGATCAGAGTAAAACTACTTTTCTTACATGTCGAAATGGGGAATGCATGGGCTACATTTAGTTCCAGCTTGAAACTTGAAAATGATGGCCGCGCCCGAATAGTTAATATTTCGTCGCATCAGTGCTATAATGTAACCCACATTTTCAACTTTCCGAGAAAATGAAGGTTGAAGTTTTTAGACAACATTTCTCCTAATGTTGACAAAGTATGACGTATTGTTGTATTTATCCCAATGAAAACTGACATTAGCTGTTCATTGAACCACATATTGTTTTCTGTTTACTCCCTCGTTTTCTTTTAAAAAGCAATAGCTTGTTTGGAGATATGACAGTTTGCGTATGCCAGCGACGATTCGTTTCCGTGCTATAATGAAGTTGTGCTAATACATGCAGATTAAGCTAAATATGGTGGCAATCGCATGTGTCTATGAACTAAAAATTGCCTGTTCTACACTATGAAAATTCACCAATGTGCATCATCATACAGAAATGTGTGGAACAATCACAAAATTTAAATCACCAAATGATCACGTGACTAACATGGAGATACTGCCATATAGCACACATCTTAGAATTCACAAACCCAAAACAGAAGTCACGTGGACAATCTGAAGCGTCCGATTGGCTGCTGTTGGACATACGACCTCAATTTCATACCGCATTCGTTATAACTTATTAGTGAAGGACCGGAGTAAACTATGATCTAATCTATTAGAAATGTCATTGCTGTAATGATCAGTTGACACGATCATTGAAAGAATATACCCATTGTTTCCCAGTTCAGAGAGCAACAAGTGATAAACAGAAGTGATAGAAAATAGTATTTTTCACTTCGGGTGGCCATTTTGGCAGCCATTTTTGGTACTGATTTTTAAGTTTTTACATAGAGCTAGCATAATGGCATAATGAGGTATACATTCGTATTTATTTAGTCAATTTTATTCATCAACCACTACTTATAATGGATTGAATGACACTGTGATCAATATCCGCCATTTTCCATATTTTGACCGCCATTTTGAGACAAATGCCAATTTGGGTTTCATTGAATTGGAGTATTTATAGATATTGGTATGCCCAACTTACATTGTACAGTTCTGTCCATTTCTTGTTGATATATGACTGTAATCACAATGGAGAGTTTTGTGGAATTTTATACCGCGTTCTGTAAACTCGAATGTTTGAGGGTGTAGATGAGTCTGGGACCCCATTTATGGTATCTTTCATTGCTCCAATGCTGAATTAACATGAATAAGCCTAATCAAAGTCGCCAGTCTGAACCGTTGTCAAACAACAGGAATTGATCTTTAAGATATAAGGCAAAAACTTCAAATGTTCGAGTTTAGGCCGCCATTTTGGCGGCCATCTGGGACGAGGGGTTCCATTTTTGCCATAAACAGGTGGCACAATATTTTACCTTTGCAAAAATGTATACATTTGTATACATATGACAACATTTGTTCTCACTATTATCGAATTAATCTCAGTCAGAGTATCTTTTGACTAACGGCGGCCATGTTGGACGCCATCTTGGATCCTGAATTTTGCCCAAAGCGGATTTTAGCGGATTTTGGATATGTTATACACGAGATTCTCCCGCGTCGAATGACACCAAAACCGATTCTTTACCAATTTCTTCTGGGTCTAACCCTCCGACGACCACACTAAGTGGCTAATTTTAGTTTTCGATTCACCGACATCGGCCGCTTCAGTGTGCATCAAATCTGAATGTAGCACGGTAAAATTTCATCGGAGCAGAACGTAGTAGCGAAACGAGCACACCCGCGCGTTGTTGTCTATAGCTACCGTTCATCGACCACTTCAGCGTGCATCAAATCTGAATATAGCACGGTCAAATTTCATCGGCGCAGAACGGAGTAGCGAAACGAGCCAACCCGCCCCACATGAAATGTTTACGGCGCAGTGTTCCGAGTAACGCAATGAACAAACCCAACGATTTGTGCACGGTGACAACGGCAAAATGAAAGTCTCTATTCGTGTCATAAAAATGACTAAATGAAACTTTTTATACAGTTTTTTTGGAAATTGCGTGCTAGATTGAATTACAATGGAGATAAACGTACCCTGTTTCGTTGTACATTCTGGGATTCGAGCATGAAAACAGTTTGTGAACTCGCCGGCAAGCCGGCTCGTTCACAAACTGTTTTCATGCTCGAATCCCAGAATGTATTACTCAACAGGGTATACGTTTATCTCCCAAATGTAGTATGGGTTCATTTTATATAAGGGTATATCGTTGTGGCCGTTGGTCACATTACTGAATGTGCTCCAACTGCCACGACACTATACACTACAATAAAACACACTCAAACAAACTATATTAATTTTTATGTAAACTATAAACGCAGCTGAATTGTTTTTCCAATATATGTCTGCAGTTTGGACATTACACTATGGAGCACTGTAAGTTAGTCCAATATTCTATCTGTTAATTATCGATCGATTATTCAATGGCCGCCCAGTTATTTGATTTACTGCTTTTGGTCATATTGGCCAACAAGTTTATAATGAACAAATATAGCAGTGTGCACAGGTGTGCAGCCAATCAGATCACGAGAAAGTCACGTGATCTATAATATAGATATATAATATTAATAATATGCCATTATAAGACTTGAATGAACTTTGAGTGTGTTCTATCGATGGGTATGTCGATGTGGCCGTCGGAACACATTTAGTGTGAACCGCCTTACGGTTCACAAAATGTGCCCAGCGCCCAGAGCGCTATACCATTAAAACACACTCACTCCACACCAAGGTCATATTTAATCTCCCGATGTACCATGAGTTACCCCAAACGGGATAGGCACATCTCACCCGTTCAGTTATAACCCATGGTTAAGTGATCCTGCTTATTTGCCATGATTCTGGTGTGTCCTGCTGAATTTATATGATGCTGATTAAACAAAACGATACTGTTAAGAATTTGTACCGTTATGTTTTCTTATTAAGCTGTCATTATTCGGCGTTTGACTAACACGAGCGATATTAGAGAAAAACTGTCTGTATGCAACATTGATGAACGTATATAAGTTTTTATTTTAAAACATTTTAATCATGGCTCTATACCTACCGACCATAACCAAAATGTATATTCATGTCGTTTTACAAACGCATGAACAGCAATTCAATTCTTTATTTCTCATCACCTATACTAAATATATATATGTATTTAGTATAGGTGATGAGAACTAGATATATACGTATATTATTATTATAAAATTCATTTCAAACGCATTCCACTATCAATTAGTTCCAATGCGCGTACAAAATAGAAACATCCTATACACAAACAACAAAATATCATTTTGTCCTTGCAACCTGCTAGACGCTAAGACGTAACGATATTGTAGTACATGTATAGAGAAATCGTGCACAAAAACATATTTAATACAACAATTAAAGTATATGATTGTCACCACACCACATAAAGCTAGCTGCATCTCAAACATCATCTGAAGAGATGAGTCTTCTACGACCTTATTGAGGGCGCAATATTTATGTGTTCAGTGTAAAGGTTGTTCCACACCGGGCGCGAGCGAGCGATTATAACGGCCGTTTTCTAACGTCCGTAGCAGTTCAAAGCGCGCGATTTTTATGTTCACACCGCAAGCGACCGACTCGCTGACCACGAGGCGATTATAGCAGTGATTTTATGCTTCGTCGAATTGTCGCTTTGTTGCAAACCAGCGAGATAATTGGACGGCTCTCAAATAGGTGTTTATACGACCGTTATTTTTCTATTTGATGACGGCACACTGATTTGTCGCCGCGATAATGGAGGACTTTAGCGAGAGGCTAATAATCGAAGTACAACGCATGTCTGTCTGTATGGCACATGTGTGTCTATATGACTGTGTGTGTCTGTATTATTGTATGTATGTATGTATGCATGTATGCCATGTGTGGCTGTATGACTGTATGTCTCTATGACCAAATAATTAAACCATTTATTTTTGTTATTTTTCGTGACTGAAATTCCACCTTAGATTACTATATTCAGTTTATTCCTTGTAAAGAACTAAAATCATGGACCGTATAATCTGCTCCATTGGCTGGTGAATTATATTTTGGTATAATCAGGGGAAATTATAAAGAATATAACGAGGTTAGTTCATTCCAAAAGACGTTGTGGTAAACATGAGACAATGCATTCATCAACTAATAATAATCGCGTATTACCGGCTGGGAGCACTATTATAACTAATGTGTAGAAACGATTACACATCAAATGTGTAAACCCGGTTAATACACATAGCAATGTGTAGTTTTACATACACATACATTGACCAAGTGCCGTTCTACACATAATGTGTACATTTTATTACACACACTTGTGTAAGAATGTAGATCGTGCGCATTGCGTGCCTTCAGTTTCATAGTCTGCTACATGACGACGATATTGTTTGAGTATATGTTTTGGAATACAATTTACTACTGTCTCAATACCCATGTAATTTTGAGTGACGAGAATAAACAAATTGTAGACAAGGAATGTAAGTTCAGAATTCCGACTTGTGAGTATTGTATTAATGATATATGAGGATATATTTGTTAAAACTTTCATGAAGAATACTGCTCTTACTCTTGTTTATATGATTGTTGTAATACGTTAATACTAATCACGTGCAACCACACCACGACCATGGTTTGTTCATTTAAAACGAAAACTCACACATGACAGAGCAAAATATTACGTACCATTGTACGCCATGAAAGTTTTAACATATAAATCTCCATTTGCCATGAATACTATATACCCACAGTTCGGAATACTGAACTTTACATTCTTGTCTACGATATATATGTTTAAGAATTTACACAACATGTGTAAGGTATAGGTGTTGATTTTATGCACACCAGTGTGTATACATGTGTATAAATTGACCCATTTATTGTGTAAAATATGTTTAAGATAAAAAATGAATAATGGTTGTGTAGCAGGGCTACACGTTGTTTGTAGAAACCCTACACATTAGTCATAAGTGTGTGGGGTGGGGGTATCCCCCATGCAGCCACCTGACTCCCCTGAAATTAGCGTCACACAGAATAATAACCTGACTATCGCGCACGACGAAGCGTTTCAGTCGCTTGCGGTGTGTACATAAAAATCGCGCGCTTTGAACTGCTACGGACGTTAGAAAACGGCCGTTATAATCGCTCGTTCGCGCCCGGTGTGGAACAACCTTAAGCCTGCAGGATCCGCGAATAGTTTTCGATTGTTTCGCTGAGTCAACTATATAATGTAATCAAATACCGTCGACATCTCTAATTGTGTTAGTCTGGGTCGTATCTGACTGGAAATTATTACATCTATGTTCTGAAATTCTTCATAAACTTTGTTGACATCAGTGTTATCACTACTTTACATAGTGATCATGTTCTGGTTAGTATCCATACACACATGTGATGTGTTGTAAACCAACAGCTGACTACAATAATATGACCATACACTAGCGTAATTAACGAACCAAAGACAAACAACTCACATATGGGTAACTGTGATTCCCTGGTATTCACTCCAAATAAGATTCACATGCGCCTATATTTCCTGGGTTGATTATCAATAATTACACTCCGCACAGAACTGTTCGTCTAAAGAATCTTATTATAACAATTAATTCCATACTAAATATATGTTATTTCGTTTCGCTCAGTACCTACAGTACCAAGTGAAGTACATTAAAGCACAGTAGAACGGTAAATTTCGTATTGTATTTCACATCAGGAATTTCGATAACTTTTCACTCGCCCCGATGGGTGTAGACTGTAGTTACTATATAGTGTCGTTATTTATTGTGTCTTATTTTCTCAATAAAAGGTAAACGATTGAACTTATATTGTAATTCAATACTCATAATTCTCATTTGCAATACCAGTAACCGAAAGACACAGTAACCAGATGTTCCGATTACGACATTGATGCTTTAAGCCCACCGATCTACTGTGCAACAATCGTGCTTGCAAAATTCAAAACTGCAGCGTCGTATTAGTTAACAATTGGTGACGTCACAAAATCAGATATAGTCTATATACGACCAAAGGGTCCGGCTTTGGTTCGTTATATTAGGTGACGAGAAATAAAGAACTGAATTGCTGTTCATGCGTTTGCAAAACGATATAAATAGAAATTTGGTTATGGTCGGTTTGCAACAACAACCAAAAGTGTCATTAGTTAAATATTTTACAATGTATTTCAAAAATATATATGTTCTTGAATGTTTCGCACACACTGTTTTTTCTCAAATCACTCCAATTAGCCAAACAGCGCGAACATGACAACTTTAGAAAACATAACGGTACTTTTTCGTAACGGCATAAGTTTGTCCTACCCGCATTATATATCATTCAGCTGGACCACCAGCATCATAACATATTAGCAGGACCACTTGACCAGGGATGGGTATAGAATTCAATCAAGGATGAATCGACGGCGGTAATAGTTGTCCACTGACCATTGTTGATCGCTTTCGCAGTATCCCTGCTTATTTCATTACGCCCTATATAGGGTACATACTGACAAGCGTATTTGGCCGTGTCGTATGAGGTGATGGGGTAAATGTGATTAAAACGTACTCTGTATTTGTGTACTAGTTTTTGTATGTTCTCTGTAATATCGGCCAAGTAACGATATATTTACAAGTCGACGCCACACAAACGCTGCGTTCCGATGAGTCATGCGTTCATGGGTCAGAATCATGGCTTTTCCCTATGAAATCTTTGATTTTGCGTTTATTTTGGTTTTCCGCCCTGGTAGTCGTTGGCTCTTCGCCACTCCGGAGAAATAAACTTGTCTTTGCATATCAAAGTAAATAAATGAAGTTTCATAAACGAAGAACTCGTGTCACCGTATACAGGTGAAATATTTCCGGACCACCTGCTGTCACAGTGGAGTTATCAGTTGATCACTGCGTGTAATGCTGTTCGCTAGCCAATCAAAAGCGTCGAATTCACGACAACATTTGATCACTCGATAATTGGATATTTGATTGACAGCATTTCAACTTTGGGTGCGTCTTTTTCGTCGGCAATAATCTCAAAGGTTTAAGCTCCTTTAAAACGTATGCCTCCTACGTGTGGTGGTTCTATTTTGGAATGGCGGATTAAATTATAAGAAATAACTCTTGTTTCGATTAAGGTTATGAGTCGTAACCGAAAAGTTTGAAGATACATTTTCTATAACTGTGATACGCGCGTTATAGAATTTATCTTCAAACTTTTCGGTTATAGATAGATAGATAGATTTTTTCCCTCAAGCCATCAGATAACGGCGTAGAGAAACTAACCACAAAACAATACATGTTACAATATTGGTCAACATTGTGAGAAGGAATAATTAATATATAAAATTAGACAACATGAGTTAGCTATGCGGATATAATTCGGAGTTCTTTACATACATATTGTATGAATCTACATAATTTCCTGTTAATTGACATGTTAGTATTTGAAAGAAAAATTCTGAGTTTAGACATGCTCCGGCATTGTCGTTATGATCGATGTATCAGCCTGTCGCTTTCTTTGTCAAAATATGGGCACTCAGTGGAATATATAATGATAATCGTCTCCTAAACGGTCATGTTGGCACAATAAACAAATTCCGTTATTTCTAGTTGTGCCATTCCACCGACCGGTTTCAATAGGCAAATGGTGATTACTTGATCTAAATCGGATTAGAGTTATTACACACGAATTATCGCACTTAGACATGTAGCTTTCTTTTTCAAATTCTCGTTTCAGAAGTTTGTACAAATTTCCTCTGGTTGATCTGTCTATACACGCATGCCATTCCTGGAAATATTGGTCTTTTAACTTCATGGTCAGGGCTGTTTCTACTTTTTTAATATCTATTTCGTGATTTTGCCAGATGTACGACATCCCACACTTATCAAGTGTATTTTTGATACTTTTAATCAAGGAAGACTCGAAGAAAGATTCTTTATGTAGGGTGCACATAAGTCGATATATCTTGTGACTGAGGGTACTTCCTTGTTTATATGCGAATTTGTATATCAATTTGTATTGGATATCTGCCTAGTTCTCCGTATACCATATAATTAGGAGTTGAAGTTTTAAGATTTAATAACATTTTACAGAATTTAAGGTGGAGCCGTTCTACTAAAGTATTATTCCCATCTCCCCATATTTCCGATCCGTATATAAGTAATGGTAGAACTATCGTATCAAATAAATGTAGTTGTGCATCAATCGAGAGTTTATTGGCTCTTCCTATTTTTAGAACGTCATACATAGCTATTGTGGATTTTTTAATTAACTTTTGTTTAGCCTCGGTAAAACTGCCGGAGCAATGGAGGTTGATGTCTAGATAATTAACAGATCTGACATTTTCTAGCTCTGTACCATCATAAAAGATTTATAAATGTTTAGGAGGTCCTCTTTTTGAAAAATACATCAACTTTAGTTTTATTATTATTAACCCTCAGTCTCCACAAACTGCAGTAGTCACTAAAACAATCAATCTGGTACTGAAGATCCTTTTTAGTTTCCGAGAACAAAAACGGTGAGACATTATCTCCCTGTTTAAGACCAATTAAAGAGGGAAATGTGTTGGACATCTCTCCATTGTTAATAACTTTAGATTTAATATCGCGTCGTGTGAGGATCAGAAGGTTCTATCTGCATTTTGGCGGGAAATGAGATATTGGTGTCATTCGAATCGGCATCGCTTTCTTTATCATATTAGATTTTCCCACAATGTCCACCATGTACAGTATCTGCTTAAAACACTATGAAAAAAAATTCTATCTCCATATCGCATGGGCTTATTCTCACTTTGCCGACGAGCCTGCAAAAATATCGCCGGCAAGGTGTGATCGTCGCGCCTATAGTCGGTATTAATTAAATAACAGTTTTCCCGGCTCCCGTTTGCAATGTTGTTTTAGCATGCCGCTAAACGAGTTTCTCATGTTCACTCAGTGAAATAGTAGTAATCTTTTATTCGTATTGAGCGATCGTATTGAGCTATAAAAACCCCATGTCTCTCCAAAGTTGATCTAGCAGCGGGTGGAGCGAACAAGTCAGATTTCATTTGGTTTAATTAGTTCCTCTCTGCTAGAGCGTTAACACGAGTGAGTTGTGCGGTCGCGACCTCGGTTGTAACTGCCCTCGTGTTAATGCCGGAGTGAGATGGTTTTGGATTAGACTCAGGACGGATTATGGAGCTAATCCCTGACGCTGCGTTAGCTGCTATGCAGAGAAGTCGGTTAGTGGACGCTGTTAGTTGGTCTCTTCAAGCTAACAGGGGCTCTCTGGTTCTCTGCGTAGAATTCCGGACAGAAGATGCTGGCATCCAGAAGTCTTCTGCCACGGACAGGAACGCCAAGACCCGCCGTATTGTGAAGAAGGGGCCTCCCAAGAGAAAGACGCCATCCAAGAGAAGGAGGGACGCCGCCAGACGGGTAAAGTGGAAGAAGAAGAAGGGGGTGACTGTTGATCTGCCAGTCACCCCTCCCCGTGTGGTTCAGCCGACGTCCAGTGTCACAGCCGGTAGGTCGGAGTTGTCTGAGAGACGCCCAGACGACCCGACCTACATGGAGACAGGCGACATCGCACCAGCTAGCAGGGACTCCGTTGATCTGCCGGAGGTCCCTGCTGTCGTCGTCGAGGCAAGCGGAAGAAGGGAGCAGAAAAATGTTTCTTCCGAGCAAAAGGGTCCTATCTGCTGGTCCAATAAAACCATGTGTGAAATATCATGTGGTCAAAGTCATGATGTAGATAGAACATTCTTGCGCTCACAAAACAATTGCTGGAAATACAACATAATATAACATTCAATCGGCAGATATAACATTTACAGATTTATTGAGTGATATATGTGTTAAAATAAAATTATATCCCATACAATGTTGTTGTTCGTACTACTTTAACCATTGGGAATTCCTCCCTGCATTTTGTAGACAGCTAGAGCACCATACAGTACAACGAATAATCCCAAAATGGGTCCAGTGGGTAAACAAGTTGTCTTGTAGAGCATTGCCTTGTAGAGAATTGCCTTGTAAATAACACAATCGTAGCGTTGACCACCAATCAGAGAAGCGGCGACAGGGGGTGTGGGGTGTCTTATCCCCAAGTTTGGTCCAAAATCGAACAGTTGAAACCTCGGAGCCTGCATCAGTCTACAGTTGGATATTGCATACTCAAACCTAGTAGAACTCAGCTGAAATTAGATGTTTCCGATCGTAATTTAGCCCACTTTGTTCGGTTTTCAATGAGAATTTAGAAATTTTCTCCACTAGTCGGAACTCTCAGTTGGAAAATTCCAACTCAAGGGGGGGGGCAAAGCCAAACTTACCACTTGCTGAAGGTCCAGTTGGAAAATTACAACCCAAGGGGCGTGCAAATCAAATATGGACCGAAAGGGGAGGGCGACCGTTGTTATTTTTTTTAGAAAAAAAATAGCACACGAATTGCCAACATATCAGATTTATTTACGTGCGAGCCCTTAAGTTCGAACGTGCAAGCTCTTGCGTTCGTTCGAACGTGTGATCCCTTACGTTCGAGCGTGTGAGCCCTTGCGTTCGAACGTGCATGCTCTTGCGTTCGAACGTGCGAGCCCTTACGTTCGAACGTGCGAGCTCTTGCGTTAGAACTTGCGAGCCCGTACGTTCGAACGTGCGAGCCCTTGCGTTCGAACGGGCGAGCTCTTACGTTCGCACGTTCGAACGCAAGAGTTCGCTGGTTCGAACGTAAGGGCTCGCACGTTCGAACGCAAGAGCTCGCACGTTCGAACGTAAGAGCTCGCACGTTTACCATATCCTAAACCAGCCACCGTATTTACTTTTCAAGTGTGGGATAAACAAGCATTGCTGTATAGCCGCCTTGGTGGGTTCAACAAACTTTAGCACGCACGTGAAACCATGATTCTAAACGCAATGTTTTCACACGCATATATTTTAGTTCCAATACGGTGGTTCACATTATTCGCCGAACTATTGTTTCGCACATAGCCACACATAAATATGGTTCTTTCTAGGTTTAATTTCGTCGTTCGATTTTCCACTTCTCAATAGAGGTCATTAGAGGATATTATGTTCGTTATTTTTATCAGTCGAAAAAGTTGCACATCAAACTTGTTCAACTTCCATCTTAAGATTACTTCAGGTAAGGTCAGTCCCGTCTTAGTTTAGACATCGAATTGCAGCGACATGAAGTTGAAAAAAATTGATGTAGTTCGATCGGTTGTGGTGTTTTATAATGGACATGACAGTTCGTCAGACTTGTGTCTGTTTTTTTCTATTTCAAAGCGGAAGCGCAGCTGTTTTCTGATTTGAATTGGTGTAGCGAGATCTCAGACTGTTCTCGGAACTTTCTCGTGTGTTGAGCGATCATATTTTTGGGCATGCATGGAACTATGTCTCATGTACCCGTCCACGGTAATAACTATAACAGAGAAACCATCTTTAGGATATTGTGTTGTTGGAGAATAAATCAATGCGACCAGCAGTCTACCAGATGGTGCACCAAAGCATTATCAAAAGACATCAACGTTAACGTTAGTTATTAATGAGTTGTTCCTTCGAAAATCCAAAAGATGGAACCAGTCTGGCTTTCATGCTTTTTTGTTGTTGTAAAATTGGTTATTAGGGAAATTCTGTTATCTACCGAAAATATTCGCTCCTTCTGCTGAAAATTATAAATGCTAGTTTAGATTGCACCTAATCTTTTCCCAGGTTTGTCTGATACTGTGCGCGAGACATAGCACCAAACCTCTGTTTGTTCCTATTCCTTTTCGTTTGAGGTTTTACAATTTAAATAAAATATTATATGTTATGTAACTTGATTGACCTGGGCATGCGTTAGCACGATGAGAATCACACACATCGTCAAGGACAGGCAACGGATCTACTTACACATTAACCTAACTATATAATTAGACCGTACTATCCGGATATAAATTATATGGTTATGATATCGCTGAAATTGTTTAGTCGATAATACACTCCCCATTTGAGCCAAATAGACCAACTGCACGAAAATGGCACCATTCTTGATATTTCTGTGGCATACTAATATCAAATTATTGCCTCGTTAACATTCTGATATGTGAATATAAGAAATCAATTATTGTTTCGTTCATTTCCATGGTATGTGCATGGATGTGAACCTGGAAAATGTGGGAAATGATTCTGCGCGTCACGCCATTTTTCAGGCCTATGCATTCTTACCCATGAAATTGAAAGAGACAACCATTCGTTTCCCAAAATGGCAAAGAATAGTGACCACTCGCTCATATACTCTAACACAATCCCCTCACAAACAGGGAGAGATAATACAACATATTTCTTGAATAAACTGCTGTCGAATTTAACCACATAGGCCTACATAAAATGGAGAAACAATTCAGACTAGAGAGTTCTATCTCCATGTGCACTCTGATCCGGAAGCGAGGTGAAGGTTTTGTAAGCAAAAGGTTCTATCTCCAAACACAGTTTTGTCTTTTATTATAAAACTGGCGAGTTTCTAGAACTAAGACTTCGGACATAATAATATTTTAGTTGGCTTTAACATTTTAAAACATGAAAACAAACACTGAACACGATTTAATTGGTAACTCCCGTCTCAAAATTTCAACATCGATTTCCCAACAAAATGATAAATGGTAGATAGAACCATCTAATTCTCACACGACGATCGGTATACATATTAATTATAACCCTATATATCTTTCCAGTGATATCATTCTTTTCCATTTTGTACCCTATTGCATCCCTCCATACAGTGTCGAAAGCTTTTTCAAAATCGATAAACGCGCAGAATATTTTCTTCTTTTTAAATTTGGCCATTTCACATAGAGAGCGTATTATAACAAGACAGTCAATGACTGTGGGTAGCTCACCAGACTGTAAGGACTGAGAAGACGGGCACTCTGAAGATTACAAGAGTCAGTACTTGACAAAATCACTTAAGACAAGTAATTCTAAACATGGACATAGCTGGATGTTCTCAGATGAGCAGGACTCGTCACCATGAAATTTCTAATTGCACATCACTGACAAATCTCCAACCTCTTACCTTTTAAAAGTGACAACCATACCACAGTACTAAGTTCACAAAAATCCTTTTGTACATTCCTCTTAGGTTGAATTTTACGACTGGTACCATTACTTCAAGCTCTCAAACATTTGAAAATACCAACCTGGCACCCCCCATAAAGTTAAAATTTGTGGCCAATTGGGTCCAACAGTTTAACCTGAAGTACGAACATATGGACTGATGGTTTAAAAACATACATGTTAGAAAATCAAACCAAACTACGAGAACAATTCTAAATTATTTTTGGTGTGAACATCTAATCTACAACTAATGTAGTATCAGGCATGAAATTTTTAACTGTTTAACTTTTGATCAAAGTAGGGGGCCAAATCTCCACCCCTCTACACTGCCTCCCCATTGCCTCAAACATTGCCCCACCATGCTGTCTAGAAATCAATATTATTATACCAGTACCAAACAGCATAGAGAGTTAAATCTCTTATCTCTGCCCCTATTAGAACAAATGTGAATCCTCATCTATGAGATCCATTCATCTAGTAATATCAATATACCCCCCAATTTTTCTTTGAAAAATCAGGGTATGATTTCACCTGGATAAGTGGTGGTTAAGAAACTAATATTGGAACAGCCGAGTCTGTATTTAGTGTGTCTGACCTTGCGTGTGAATTTAATGACAGTATTCCACAAGGTGGACTAACATCACCGAATTCACCCTCTGGGGACCTCATTTCCTAAAAATCACCCCATTTGAACACATCTGAACCCCAGTCACCCAAAGCCCCTCCATACCAAATATAAGCTATATAGGCCCAATGGTTCTTGAGAAAAAACTGGTTTAAGAATTACTATGGAGGGAAAGAGTTTTGAAGAATGGCCCTTGCTTCGCACCTACATGTATTTGATGTGATGAACTTAATTGATCAAATCTGATTGTGAGATACCTAGGGAACATGCACACTGAACTATATAAACACATTCCGTCTTTAATATGGAGAAGAAAACAATTGTTGATAGATGGATGGATAGACATCCCAACAGGCAGACGGATGGAAGCCTGACAGATAGAAGATAAATTTAATCCAATATATACCCCCCAATATTTCTTTGAAAATTAGTTGTATGATTTCATCTGGATAAGTGGTGATTAAGAAAATAATATGATATTGGCCAAGCCTGAACTTAGTATGTCTGACATTTGCAGAATTAGGTCCCCAAAATGTGGATTTAATGACAATATTCCGTAAGGCAGGCTAGCATAACCGAATTCATCCTCAATCTGATTAGGCCTCAATGGTCAATAAAACCTAGGAACAGATTGAAGTCCTACAGTCTGCAAATTAGGGGGACATTGAAACTGAACAGGTGGAAAAAACTGACTAAAACAAACTGTCAATTTGATACCTAGGATACTTCCCAGAAAATGAGGCCTAAGCAGAATTAGGTCCCTGGAGGGTGTATTTTGTGATGCTAGCATGCCGTATGGGGTAGCAACACTAAATTCACCATCTGGGAACCTCACTCTGTAAATGTCAGACACACTATTTCCAGACTTGAAGAAATCTAAGCCATTCACAGTACCATTGAATGTCAGGGAAACCTATTATTCATCACCTAACCTTGAGAGCACCAGTTTGTTTTTAAAAGGCTACAGATATGTTTACATAAACTGGCCAGATGACATTTATTATTCTAATCTAAATTAATTACCTGTGTATTTGCAGATATATATGTTTCTGTGGTGAGAAGAGGTATTAATTAAATTGAGAGGTGATATGGCTTGGAAGGGATGTTGGTTGATGGCAGAGTGGGGGTGGGGTCTGGGCCATGTGAGAGGGAGTGGTGGGGGAGGGTGGAATGTTTCCATAATTTCATTAAAGAGTAAAGTTTCATAACTCTGCAGATGTTATAATGGTGTCACTTTTTTCAAATTTTAAAATTTTATAACATGTTTTAAAAATATTTGTTTTGTCCCAGAAGATCAGGCCTAAGCAGAATTAGGTCCTGGAGGGTGTATTTGGTGATGCTAGCCTGCTGTACGGGGTAGTAATACTAATTTCTGCATATGGGGACCTCATTCTGCAAATGTCAGAGACACTATGTCCAGGCTTGAAGAAATGAACAATAGACTATTCCTATTTATTCTTGTAGAATAGGTGTTTAACTAATGTCATGTCATGTAATGACAGATGGTAAACTAGCAAGCAAGCAGTCTTCAGCCAGAGTATCAGGTGTCCACACTGTGATAAATTGACTTTTTCAATAATACAGGCTTCAGTGTTCTCTTAAAAATTCATAGTGCATAGCAAAGAGGTGTGAATTATAAAGGGCCATAACTCTGTTAAAATATATCGGATCAAACCCATATTTGAACTTGATCTGTATATAAGTGTCAAAAATTCATATATACCATATATGTCGATCAGATGAAAAACGTTTGAGTAATCCTGTCTTGGATGAATTCTGTATAAAAACAAGAGTGGAAAGGGTTAAATAAACAATAACAAAATCCATACAGATGAATAACGTGCTAAGAAAAATCTAGGTAAGAAATATGAGGCTGTGATGTGTCTAAAAAAAATTAAAGGTCAAAATGCAAAAATGAATTTTTTTGTTTTTAGTGTTATGTCCCTGGCTCTGCCCCTATTTGACCCAGTGACCCCATTTGAACAAATCTGAATCCCAGTCAACCAAGGTCCCTCCGTACCAAATATAAGCTAAATCAGCCTAATTTTCCTTGAGAAGAAGTCATTGTAAGAATTACTATGAGTTATGGCCCTGGTTTCTCAACTAATCAACCTGGTGACCTCATTTGAACAAATCTGAATGGGAGTCACCTAGGGAACATCCACACCAAATATGAACCCATTAGGCCTTATAGTTCTGGAAAAGACGTCGTTCTAAGAATTACTATGAAGGATTTGAGTTGTGGCCCTGCTTTTTCAACTAATTGACCTGATGACCTCATTTGAACAAATCTGAATGAGATTCACCTAGGGAACATCCACACTAAATATGAACCTGTTCCGTCTTACGGTTCTGGAGGAGAAGATGATTCTTGACGGACGGACAGACGGACAGACGGGCGGACAGACAGACGGACGGACGGTCAGACGGACGGACGGACGAGGAGTGATGACTATAGCTCCACCGGAGACTTCGTCTCAGGTGAGCTAAAAAGGTTATCGAGTGTGGAATGGTGCTTTCTGAAACCAGTCTGATTCTCATGCAGTATATTAAGATTATCTGAATGTTGACGGAGTCGTTTGTCCAGAAGTGCCGTAAAAAAGCTTCCAAAAACAGCTAAGTATGGTAATACCCCTGTAGTTTCCTGGGTCCGACATACTACCTTTGTTCTTATAGATTGGTATAATGGAACCCATGTCGGGAATAAAACCAGTATCGGAAATTAAGTTGAATAAGTGTACATGCAGAGGCCTTTAATGCCGTCATCGGATGTTGCTTTATTAACTTTCAGTCCTTTAATGTACTCGGATATTTCAACTTCTGTGAATGGAGCATTTCTTTCGGTCGACTGATCTACATCTAATGAAATCCCGACTCAGTATGGTCAATATTTGTGTTCATATTTTCAAAATGTCTAGCTAGTTCGAGGGTCGAAATATTATCATTCCTGTTTTTATTTCGTGGTTTAATTTCTCTCCAGTAAGACATACTAACATGTTTCCTCATTAATTCCATTCTTTCTCGCATAGCTTTTTCGTGATTTTTAATCGATATTTTGAGGCATTTTTTATATTGCTTTTCCTTTCCCCTCAGTTCATGTTTACTTGCTTCATCTTTATATTTGAAATATTTTCTTCGGATTTTTCTTACTTCACATCTCAACATTTTACACTCATCCGACATCCAATTCGTATGATTCTTATTTATTTTGCGATCTATTTTTCTGTTATGTATATTGTATCTAAACGTGCGTGCGGCTGATGTAACTAATGTCTCGCTTACAATGCGTGTTACGTGCATAATTGGGATTCTATATTTTCAATAATTTCAATAGCCGATTTTACACGTTCATTATCGATATTCTGTATAAAATTGTGGTGCAAATTATTGTTCCACTTTTTCACCGATCGTCAGGTTTTATCAATCGGGGTTTTGACTTTATACGTCCGTTTATTAGTTCGGTACCTGGTCGAAAACGTTAACGTTAACGGTTTATGTGCGTCTGAATACATGAGACTGAATTCTTCAATTGCAAAATGTCTCACTCTATTAAGAATTTTGGCAGAACATATAAAATAATCGACTACGGAAGCTTCCTTGCACGTAAACTCGCCTAAACATTTGTCATTGCCAAATCTCCCGTTAACGATAAATAAGTCAGTATTTGTACATAGAGTAAGGAGGATTTTTCCGTAAGAATTTATTGTTTCATATCTACTAGTTCGATCTTTGTTAAACCCATTATCTGTTAGGATAGATATATCAATAAGATCAATCCCGCTATCAACTAATCTCGACAAAAATATTAACATGGATTCCCTTTCATCATTCAAGAGGTCTCTCGACTTGAATATGAAGAAGACCCACAGATGGTTCTACTATGCACATACCCGCGAAGCCCAAATACTGCACGCCCGACTAAGATTACATTGTAGCCACCTAAATTACCATACTTATTCTAACTTTGTCTCCGATCATCACAGGTGTGTCTGTGGTGAAATTGAGGACACAGAACACTATTTACTTTAATGTGTTAGATACCGCTCCCAACGTCGCTCACTCTTATCATTAATTTCTAATCTGTGTATTGTTACATCCGAGACACTCTTGTGTGGATCCACTAAAATTTCATTGGAAGTCAACTTAACAATTTTCACAGAAGTCCAAAAAATTTATCATTCGTACCAAACGTTTTAATGATGGCACCAAACAATTCTCCGCTGAGTCACACACTCATTGATATTAAACGCACTAATGTTAATCAGCTATAACATACGATAATGGATTACAAATTTGACACTGTTGCGTTATCACGGTATGTTATACGGTTCAGAAGAATAAACAATACAAACGCGTCCCCTTATGATGTGACGTTGGATCAGAAGCAAGGTCAGATTCCCAACCAGTGCATAATCTGACACAACAGATTATCCACACTCGTCAAAATCCCCTATACTGCCAACAAGATATATCATAATTTCACTCCTCACCTCCCTTATCATATCCGACATCCACCTTAATCCCCTAAACTATTCTCACATAACCAAAATATTTCCATATAAAACTACTTTATATTCATCTGAAAACCACCATACCCTTCCAACATACTCCCACATAACCCAAATCATTCCATATGAAACTACCTTATCTTGAAACACTTATCGAACCGGCCCACCCTGTGAGTAGACAAGTATACGCGATAAAACGTCAACAATTTTAAACCTGAAGCTCCCATTTACTTGAAACAATTTGAAGTGTTTTTAAATCACTCTCACAGGATGGACCTTGTCACAAGCCAATCTGAAACAACTCCCAAAACCTTAAAGCTTGTTGTCGAATCCCTTTCATATCATCACTGTTAATATTTGTCTTGTTTTTGTAATATATATTGACTAATATGGAATAAATACTGCTTACACCAACTAAGTCGCTGGTTACTTCGGGCTCGCGATATTATTAGAGAACTTTCGCATCCTCACGTTTACGATTACGAATACGGATAGCTATTCGTAGTCGTAAGTCTATCCGTGTGGCCAAAAAGTCCTTTCGCAAAACGACTACGCGTAAGAGTTTTGACGAAAATGTACCATCATTATTTCGTACAACTTTTACAACTCAAAGCTTGTGTTTGGTATACAGTCCCTTAATACTTCACTTATCGTCTCATTTGCAACATTGCGATAATCATGACATGTTTATTGTCAATAATTCGACTAGTCACAACGTACGACCCGGGATTCTCGTCATACATTGATTCTCGTCATACATTGATTGTGGCAATACAGGTATAAATGCCAGGTCAAATGTGATAGAAATTCAGTTCGTTGTTATCATGGGTGACCTGATATAGACGTTATGCTGATGAAGGATGAGGGGTTCCTGAATTTGGACCTCACATCAACCACGACGCCACCACTTCAAGACCCTTCCAGTCCGCAATTTGATTTCAATGCGATTTCGGCTTCACAGGCCTATCACCTCTTTGGGTTTAGGAAATCTGACATAAGGTCGATGTGCTCGCTTATGTGCGTCACTTCTGATTTGGTACTACCAAATCGAAACAGTCGACACGGTTGAAGCGATGTGCATCAGGTGGCTTTTTTGTGTCAGATATTTGACAAACCGGCAAAATTTCGTTGAACAAAATGTTGATAAATAACAGGTTTTGTGCAATTTTATACTATAGTTGACTGTGGTTAGCATTAATTTTGGGCAATCACTCGATTCTGATTACAGAAGCGGCATATAAAAAAAAAATTGTTGGAATCTGATGATATGGGGACATCTAATCTGATTGAGTACCTTTAAATGCCGCATTTGTGCGAGTTGTGTTTTTTAAATTTAAAATAAATGCAAAGAACAAACCTAACAGAGACTGCTGAGCTCTGGTGATGTCGGTGGGTGTGCCAAATATTCCTTTAGTAACACCAAATCCATGTCAGCCGTGTATTTTTTGGCGACTGGTTTCATAGTGCACTTCCATTACTGGTTTTGTGTCGCAGCCAGTGATGACTATCCGTTGTGAATAGCGATCTTATTTCGCGGGAAGCTCGAGATTCACGACGACGAGTAGAGTGATTGCCAATCTTAACAGCACATCGAGGTCGTAGCTCAATATAACTGCATGGATGGTTTACATGATATACATATACAGTCTCGAACTGTTATGAGTAAAGTGATATATTGCAGAAAACAAATTTCAGGTGTTATTTGAGCTTATTAGAAACCATGAAATCGTAACCGTTATTACGGATAGTAAAATACGACAACGATTAGAAAGTACACAAATGTTGGTGACGTAGTACCCTATCCATAACGTGAGTTTTGCGAAAGGACTCTACTCTGGTCTATCTGCAGTACGGGCGTTAAAATCACCGCTTAAGATCGTGTTCTCATATTCTATAGCAAAACTCAGGTATTCACACTCTACTTCATTAAATGATTCTTTGCTACTATACTTAGAATTTTCAGGCGGATAATACACCGCTCCATACATCATGTCGCTATTGCATGGTCCCCAGTAAAGTTTTTGAAATTTTTACCCAGTGGACATATTTGCAGTTAGTATACATAGGGGTAATATGATCAGCTATCTTGTCTCTGTACGCGATCGAGACACCACCAGATTTTCTACGACTAAACTTTTAACGGTAAAAGTTAATCCCGGCAGAGCTAACTCATCGAGACTATCAACTTTTACCTCTGAAAATGAAAGAATGTCATTATAATCAAAGAGTTCAACAAATTCTGGACATTTAAGTCTGCTTCGTAAACCACACACAGTTAGAGATATAAATTTTAGTGAATTTGGATTAATATTGTCTTCGGTGAGATCACTCAATACAGAAACATCGTTTGTGTTCACTTGCTCTGCAGACCTGTCCTAATAGGCCAGGCAAATATGGACATAGGTGTCGCCTGGAGAGGGAATTTATGAGACCTACATTTTTGGTTAGCGTAAATACTAAATTTTCGGAATCCTAATGTTGGATTTGTCAGATAGGCGGACTTTTTTTTCTACCGTGTGGTTTTCTTGAGGCACCCGATGAAAAAGTCGGTCATTTTTTAAATAAAGCTGACAATTTTGACAGAGTATTTTCACACATTTTGAGAAGAAATATTCGTCCAATATTGATACCTGAGAGTGGGGCGATAACCAGATTAGGGTAATACATGTAACCATTGAATCTAGGAATTGCAGTAATATTTTGGGCGTGACAAATATGACGATTCACGCAAAGCGTTGTTTTTCGTTTCTTTTAAATCATAAAGTAATACGGGTATGCCGCATTGTTTTATACCATGTGAAACTACTGCCAATTGGCTATATTTATATATATAATTTATCGCTTCAGGTCGCATTATTTTTTATCATAGGCAGAAAAATCAACCCTCCCCCCTAAAGTTAAGATGCGCCATTCTGTGGTATACTGCACACATAACTCACGGTTACATGTCAATAGGCTTAATTGACACAACGGCCGTTGAAAGTCTGCTACAGAATGTAATAATACATAAATTGTTGTCTGCAATCTCGAACATTAAAGTAGAAACAATATATAATGCACCCCCAAACCCGAAAGTTTAATAAATTTTAGAATTTTTCCAAAACGGTTATATAAAACGCATTTGTTTTTATCTGGAAGGCAAAACAAGAAAAGAATTGTAAGGATGGAGATAATTGGTGTATACGGAAATTTCATTCCGCTTTGGATTAAAAAATGACATACTAACCCAATATGGCTGCCAATATGGCAGCCGCAATATAGGTGGAAATTGGAAAATATGTAAGAACGCACATTTACTTGCTTAAATGGCTTAACTAACAAAGCGGTCGTTGATGAACTGCTAACCTCTAGTTTAAGGTATATATCCCACTCTACAAACTCGAACAATAAAGTGAAAATATTACACAATGCACCTCCAGGTACATTTAAAAAATATATAAAATTTAGGTATTTTTCTCCAAAAATAACCTAACACCATTTTTTGTCATCTTCTCGGAAGCCATAACGCGCAGAATGTAGCGTGGTGGATAAGTTTGGTGTGTACGATAATTCAATGTCGTTTTTAGATTACAAAATGGCTTACTAACCCAAGATGGCTGCCAATACGGTGGTCAGAATGAATGGTGAAATATGTCATGTTTCACTTTTATCGCCGTCATTGCCGCCATCTAATGTCTCACACAACCCAAAGTATTATATGCATTGTATCATGTTACTCCGGGACATCATGATGCGCAATTATATTTAAAATATCTACCAGTGGTGCCCATTATTGGTGAATCTTGAATTCATGAGTATTCGTGCTCAATTAATCCGTGTCCCTTGAAATAGGTGGCAATTTGAGCGAGGTATTTACAGATGAACAGGATTGTTTAAAACAGAGAACCGAGTAGCAGCAATACATTGAATGCGTGATTGTTATTTATGCCAGCCACCTTTGACACAATCATTATAAAATTACCTAAACCCGAAAATAGAAGGTCAATCTTTCTCAATGAATATTGTTCCAAGTGCTACCAGATATGATGGTACATAACTACATATGAGGTGGATATGCTGTGGGTACCATTATCGAAGTCTGGGCTAGACGAGGTTGATGTGGGTTCACACCCGACTTGATTGGGCGAAAATTGGGACCGATTTTAAAAGCTAGATGTGAGATAAGGAACATCTCATTGTGCCATCCGATAAATACATGACCACTTCGATAATAAATGATAATTTGTTCACACTCACTGATTGACACTGAAGCAATCACATTTGAAGAAATGATTTTGATTCTGAGTCAGTGCCTCGATTAATCTGTTATATATACAATGTACAATTGCTTAACAACCGCTTCGACCCACAGAAGACGGTCGTGATAACACAGAGTAATTTTCCAGACCCTAAATCACCATCGCCGCTTTCATTGACTAGTGTCCAATAACGCAGAGAAAATGAGATTCAGAAAACGATAGCGCTCGTTGTACAAAATCAGTTCCGATTTTGCATCTTCTGAAAAAATATCTGATCAGTGATAAACATAAGAATAGTCATGTCCAGAATGTTGAACAAGATCGCCATGAAGGACCGCTTTATTTGCAATATATATGAACGCGATAACCTACAGAAATATCAAATGTTATTTCCAACTTGGTGGAAAAGTAAACTTGTCTACGTTATGTTACATCTGAACGTGTCATATTCAGACCAGGAGACATGTTGCTGCTGCAAGTACCATTTGTGTTTGAAACGTAAAACCCATGTCATTATATATCAATCGGGCTGTATTCAATATTCGTATTTACAGGCAACACCGGTGGAAAACAATATGGCGAATAATTCCTCGTCCCCATATCGTCCCGATTGTATAAAGACATATGCATGTATTCATCACACGCTGTTCAGTAAATACTAAACTACGGCTATCGTGTCAAGTTACTTATTTCGCTCAGCACATTCGGAGTTGTTATGGATGAGTTATCGTAGATCAGATTCTGGTCTGCACAGAAGTTATTGCTATATATCATTCTTGAGATGCAGCGACAAATTACACCAAGACTCGTGATCCCATTTTGTTTTACCCATTTGTACATCAAACACTACCACGATATCCATCAGGATACGCACTACACACGGTTCACTCACGTCGCGCATAGTGGGATAACTGTAGATCCATTTGAATTTAACTGCAACACATCTGGCTTTTGATATAACGGGCGGGTGGAAATATAATGCTTTAATCGTGAACGGCCATAATCAAAATGTGTATGTTTTCAGACATCCGACCTGCTGGCATCAGCAGGTCTCTAACCGCATTATCTTTGGACTTATCTAGAAAGTTATTATACGCTTCCTGGTATCAACCTGTGTATGGCATGTATAACAATACTTGCAAATGTCGTCCTTTTCATTTTGGTGTCACAATGAGCTAAAACTTACACTGGGATACCAAAAGTCCAAAATGTATCAATCTACATGATAAAACTCCATGCCAATACTCCGATCTATACGCTGTTTTCTGAATGCACAGCCTTCCAGAAGTAACCCTAGCTACTCATCAGCATAGACAGATGTGGATAATATGACTGTTCATCTAGCATGGGATAAGTGTCCATATCTGGGTTATCTCGTCTTACAAGCAATTGTTCAGTCACTTCTGGAAATCACGAGTGCACATGGGGTGACACGAGACTCCAGTACTATACTATACAGAGTAACATACAATCGAAATATATAGGGACATATTTTGACAGTTTTATGTGATTTACCACATCGCTGGTATTTTCGTTGTCGGAAATTTCGCTTAGAGCCTTGACTACGAGTCTATTGCGTGATGATGAAACTTAACGAACATGTATGATGTGACGGATTGATAATTTGTTGGATATATCCTCTTGTGGACTGGGCAGCAATTGCCATTGGTCAATGAGATCCATTTAATCTTACTTTTAGAACGGTATATATGAGACCCAATTTATCAGTAGCTCCGTTCTTGTAACCACGCCTAGTTGATGGAGGGTAACTAACGATTCGTATCAACATGAGTTATTTGATGAGATATATATCCGAATTGGTTAATTGGTTAATTTTGTTATTTGCGGTCGAACTGTGTTACAAATAGCCATAGAGATTGCCAAGTATGCTTAAATGTCGTGTTAAATTTAATATAACCTACATAATTCCCTTATTCTTACTTGACAAGTCTTACTTCAGCGCGAATGAATGCAATACTTGTCGATCCTCTCACTCGTGTGTATCAATCTGGTTATCATTTTAATAGAACTGGCTACTGTTACGTCCTAGTAATGCAAAATTATATGAATATAATATGACTATTGGTTGTATAAGACATTACATTGCGATGGTGGTGTTAATTACGACATGACATATTTACAATTTCCATCCATATACCGGTCACCGTATTGGCAGCCATCTTGGGGTTAATATGCCATGTAGTAACCGCCGACGGCATGACATTGTACATACAAATTATATCCACCCACGCTACATTGTTGTCTTTATGCATTTCGAGAAGATGACAAAAATAGGTTTTCGATTAGTTTTAATTGGACTAAACTAATAAATATTTAATAAAAAATGGGACCAGGAGGTGCTTTGTGTACCGGTTTCACTTAATTGTTCTACTCAATGGATCGGGATATATACACTGCATACAACTGTAGCAGTTTATCAACGGCTGCTGTGTTAGTTAAGCCATTTTGGCAAGTAATCGTGCGTTCTTACAACTTTCACAATTCCCACCTATATACCGGCCACCGTATTGGCAGCCATCTTGGGTTATTATGCCAGTTTTTAAACCAAGACAGAACGAAATTACCGTATACACTAGTTATCTCCACCCTTAATACATTATTTTAATTTTTGCCTCCCGGAAGAAGACAAAATGAATTTTAGATTATCTTTTTTGGGAAAAAATATATAATTTGTTAAAATTTTTAGTCAGGATGTACAAAATGTAATATTTTTACTTTAATGCTCGACTCTGTCGATCGAAACATATATATTAGATAATACCTTAGCAGTCTATCAACGGCCGTTGTGTTAATTTCGCAATTTGACACATAATCGTACGTTAGGTGTGCCTTACACCACAGCCTGACGCCTCTCAGCTTGAGGGGGAGGGTTGATTTTTCTACCTTTGATAAAAATATAATGCGACCAACAGCGATAAGTGATATATTAGAAGGTAGCTAATTGGCAGTAGTTTCCCATGGCATAAAATAAATTGGCATAACCATCTCACTTCCGATTTTATAAGAAACGAAAGGCAACGCTTTGCGTGAATCGTCATATTCTTCTCACTCTAAACATTATTTGACGTCACAAAAGGTCATGACTGTCATTCCGAGATTCAATGATTACATGTATTACCTTAAAGTGTTTATCGCCCTTTCACAGGTATCAACATTGGATGAATATCTCTTCTCAAAAGGTGTGAATATACTCTGTCAAATATGTCGGCTTTATTTAAAAAATGACCGATTTTATCACCAGGTGCCTCAATAAAACCACGCGGTGCAAAAAAAGTCCGCCTATCTGACAAAACCAACATACGGATTCCCAAAGTTAAGCGTTCATGCTAACCAAAAATGTAGGTCTCATAAATTCTCTCTCCAGAGTCGTTATTTCGCTAAAAATCGGATTGAGAATCCGAAGCCGATTACGGGGGCGGGGCTAATTCCCGATTCTAGGTCAGATTTTGAAATCCACGTGGTCTCCGAAACTATGTTTAATGTTCTCCCAGCGTCAAACATGGCTCATGTATTTGACACAAGTATCATCTGTATCTTATATTTATAAAGTTCATGTTTGTTGTGAAAGTCATGCTTTTCTTCTATGTGTATATACATGGCACATAATTTGCTGCCAATCCGACTTAATCGCATCTTCTTTTTTTTCAAGTTAAAGTGTGTTTATTGATGAGGGCAAGCATATCTAAACGTGACAGCTCTAGGCCTCCTGAATCAAATTCCGAAGATGTTGTGAAGAACACACGAAACTTGTCAGTTGAACAGGGACGTGACGACATGGGTTGGTTGGGTGTCTCGACCCCCAACCGAACTTTGGTACAATTTGCTTAGCTGTGCAGTCATTCATACGTGAGGAAAATCAGGATTATTTTGACTAACTGTTCCAAATAATGATACGTACTACGATACAAGCCAGCAAACGCAACAAACAAACCCGATTTTAAATAAATACATATACAAACTTATGACTAACTCGGGAGAGGGGGTGTCCAGTGATCTGTATATATGTTCAACTTGTTTTGGTAGTCATGTTGCTTTGCCATTACTAATTATTTATTTTTTCAGTGTAATAACATATGGGAGAGGGGGTACCCTTAAGTGAGTCAGCACTTGTCCCCCAATTCCTTTGTATGTATAAACAAATGTATGTGTTATATATCATGTGTTATCTAAATTTGACAAATATTTGAAATAAATATATCTAAACTAAACTTTGGTACATTCCAGCAGTCGGAAATTTCATGCATGACACAACATTAGTTGGACATTAATTTGACACCATATATAGGTTGGCATTGTTCTCATTGTTTGATTTTTTTCAACCAGTAAAAGTTGGTAATTTTCCAATCTTGGTGTTTGTCAGGTTGGATATTTCCAAGGGGAGCAAATGGAATTCTGCGAACCTGTGAGATTGATGTTTGGTTCAATGGGGGGGGGGGGGGGGGGGGGGTGCAGTTGGCCTGAAATTTGAGGAAACATCTAAACACGTCCCTAGAACATATGTCTGTTGTCTATACATAGACTATTGTGCATAAGACTAGATGATAGTACATACGTGTATCTGATAATCCATCGATATCATATAATCCTACTATTTCTTGAATAAGAAGAAACATTATAATAACGAACACAGCAGAAGACATATCCATGCAGGTTCGTATGAATTCGGTCAATGGTGACGTATCCGCCGAATTCGAAATCGACATGCGTTCGGGCGGTATTTTATGGATGGAATTATGAAATTGACATATGAAAGTGACAATCAACAATGATTTAATTTTGCTTCGCCATCAACCGAAGTGCTCCCCCAGCGTTACTATCAATAGCGTTATTATTTGGCTAATTTCAGTAATATTCTCCCAGTTTAAATTCAATAAAACAAATTTGTCTCCGCACTTACAATTCTTTGGTATAGATCGTTTATATTCTGCAATAATTTGCACACAAGAGACGGATTCTTATGCTTTATTGTGTTTTTAAACTCCGAGGTGGCGAAATCTCGGTTTGTTTACATTACGAACATTTGAGTCCGTAATCGGAATCAGAATCCAGAATCCATGGAATCGGATTACCACGAAATTGAGATTACGGTCTGTTCGTTTACCGATTCTGCCCATTTCTGGTCTGTTCTTTTGCCGAACCAAGTCGTACTGGGACCAATCTGTAATCTGAATCCGGATTCTGAATCAGGATTTTAGCGAAATAACGCCTCTGGCGACACCTATGTCCATATTTGCCTAGACTATGACGAGGTGTTGTTGCATTTCTCTGACGTTTCCTGGGACCCAGTGAACCGCTGCCTGAGAATGATACATTGCGATCTCATGCGTTCCGATCCTGTGATGGTCGACCCAAGTTGAATCGTTGGCGCTCTGGTCTATTTGGTTGATAGAGTTGTCCATTTATATACAGCTTATCACGAACCAATTTAGCTGTCTTACCGTCTTCTCGTGCCTGAAGCATAACTGGGACGAGCGATCTCCTTAATCGAAACAAGAGTTATTTCTTTAAAAAACAACACGGTTAATAAACTAAACCAAGTTCGCGAATACGACCCGAGGACTTCGACCTCCCGTTCTATCTATCTATTCGCCATTGCACTCAAATCATAAACTGACGTTGAAATATAGTCAATGTCACACCATTTCGTTCAGTTGGGTACCCAGCTTTTTTTAATTTTCAGTTGGGTACCCAGCTTTTATAAAATTTACATTTGGATACCCAAATTCTCACACAGGGTACCCAACTGAACTAACGGAGTGACATAATGATATTGACCATTTTAGCCACACGGACGGCCAGCAAAAAACACGAGTGCAGTTATGGCTCTATATACACATTCAGGAATGTGTTCTTCGTCTTGTGTGGGTGGTGCTGGGCCGGTTTAGATAAAGGTCGTTGAAATCCATTTCCAGTATTTGTGTGGTTTCCTCGAACATCGACCTTGGACCCTTCATGTAAAATATTATTACAAAAATACCCCGGATCCATATAGGTTTAGTTCATTATTTTGGGGACGTCTATACATGTATTAGACTGTGGAAGATTTAAATTGACACGGTCAAATAACTTGATATATATTCGGTATCCTAGGCTTCTTTGGTCCATTTTCGCAGATTCCAGTTTTGTTATGGGGTTAAAATTTGGAGATTTTTAAATTCGATGATATGTATATTTTCCGAAATCAACATTCATCGAAGCGAATATATTTACAATGTCAATATATATACATTATGCTTTGGACTGAGGTACAAATAAATAATATACATAACATACATATATCAAATCTTGATTTCTAACATTATTTTGGCACACAAAATTGCGAGCCTATGAGGACTAATTTGTCACCCGGGACATCACTCGATCACTGGCATCAAAAGTCTGCACGAAAAAAGGCGAATAAGCGTGACAGCATTCCACTTGAAGCGAGGGTGATGGTGAATATGGAGTCTTCAAGCCTCAAATTTCTATTCTCCCATTCAGTTATAAAAGTATACTTTGGAACAGTATATTATTCAATTGGAGGGGTGTTCATGCAAGAAAAGCAGACGAGATAGAGAAAAAAGATAATACAAGAACAGAATGATTCAGATACCATTGGTTGGAAATGTTCAGTAAATAAGTTCAACAACGTTCGTTAAACTTAGTATCTGAACATTTCCTAAGGGAACTACTCGTCAATGAGTATTTAGTATAGAAAGGATTAAAATTACTCGCTTTGTTGCGTTCCGGTGATCAAAATATGTCGATAAATACATGCAGATAGAATACATATATATATACGGAGTACAGGTATGCATGCCCTGCATTGACTTGCCGAAATGATAGAAATTAACTCGTGAGGGAAATAATTAGAGAGAGGAGTGTTCTCTTTTTCTCCACCATATACAGTAATGCCCTAATTAATCGACTCCTTTAACCACAGCAGAATTATGGGTAACTTTTCAGGATTTAGTCGATTAATTAGGGCATTACTGTACACGTACATATAAAGATCGTTTTTGTTTTGTCCTGACATGGTTTAATTTCTACACACAATTGATGAAATCGGTTTATCCAGTTCTTCTGTCCAGTTTCATTTTCCAGGAAAAAGGCAAGATATCATTAGACTTAAGTCGGGGGCTTAATATCATGAGTCGGTTTAAACGTGTTCACAACTGGAAGATTCTTAATAGTGATAAATAATTAATTGATAGTCAACTAAATGTAGAATTAAGAGTTCTTGGATCTTTATAGGCATGCAACAATTGCAGAACAGGCTGCTGATTTGTGCATTTTCCCTAAAGGAAACGTCGCATGTGTGGGGAAGAAAACTACACACTATATATACGTAGATATTAGGATTTGTTTGAAAATGGCAAGGAAGCGACTGGTGGGGTCCAAATTAAAACGTTGCGGACGATGTCTTGTGGATATTTGGCTGCCGATATTTGTTTTAAAAAGTGGGATAGAAAATCCAATATTCTAGTGGACAGGTCCTTCTTATGACCAGGGTATCGACAATAGTGACAACAACCAAGCAACGATCTGAACGCATTGCAAATTCGAAGGTTTTCCCATCCAATAACCACGCGTATGTGCATGGTCTGTCACAGGACGCATTCGCCATTATCTTCAAGATACGACTAATCAAAGTGCATGTCTGGTGTCTGGTGCAACTTGCCAACCACAATCAACATTGGACACCAGAAGCGCATTTAATACAGTGATCACTACAAGGTATCCGTCCACGTGATACTTGTATCCTGAGCCTTGACGTACACACATTTAAATGTCGATGCGCGAAATCTTGACCCAACAGTGAGTTCAATGTGGATATGATGGAGCTCAGCAAGCATGCCAGTCATCGTCTACTCCACCAGAACAGTCTGTCTAAATTAGATCAGAGTCAGCGAAGAATAAAAACAATGCACTACTGGCACTGGCATGAGTTACACACTGGTTTCTTCGTGTTTCATTACACGCACACGGGACACGCATGTGCATACAAATGGATGTACAGTAATGCTCTAATTAATCAACTCCATAACCACAGCAGAATTATGGGTAATTTTTCAGGATTTAGTCGGAAATATGGCTTGTTGCCATTCGTCGGAAAGCTCTCGGGGAGCTTTCCGATTAATGGCAACAAGCCATATTTCCGACTAAATCCTGAAAAATTACCCATAGTTATGCTGTGGTTATGGAGTCGATTAATTAGGGCATTACTGTAAATATCTATTTGTTAGTACACAGCACACATCACTGAACACGCCGCATGCTGAATACAAATCTGCATCAAATCTGCATTTCTTGCAAAAATAGTACTGATCTTGATCATCTTTGTGTCACTCAGCATTTGCTTATTTCCCAAGTATGTATGAGTGTTGCTTGCCGAAGAACCATTTATCCGTTCGAGCTCCAATCGTTTTTGGAATGTTTTTGAAGTAGACCCTGAAACCGAGAAAAGATAAATTTGACACATCAACTCTTATGAATGTCATTCCCACATTTTGTATCACATTTTTTATTTGAAAATTTTATATGGATGGATAAAATTTGAAAGATAGATAATAGATTCTATTCACTTTCAGCAATGTTTGTCGAGAAGTATAATGTTACTTGAAATGTCACGTACATTGTATACTCGCTACGGGAATCATTAGAACAGAAAAAGAGGCGCCCCATTTGTGAATTTTAAAAAAATCGGAATTTCAATCTATCAGTATGTGAATTTGACGGGGAAATCATTATCCTCTGTCACCAATGTATGCTATATATAATACTACTAGAACAACACTCACAATATGAGAGATAAGTTCAAATTATTTTAAAAAGTGGATTTCAAAACAAACCCAGATGTTTTAGGTAGATCGATAGAGAGTTTAACAGGAGATATTAAAAAAACATACTGCAATATCTAGTCTATGAATCGAACATTATTCATTGCATATATTAAATTTTTTTCGGCAACGTGCTCAATGGATTAGCGGCCATCAATAATGCCTGAGAAAAGCTATACAACTGGTGATATCCTTTAAGTATATATATATAGATATTGTAATCGGCTAATCGCACCTTGCAACATGACCGATATTGAAGTTACAGTTGGAAAGAGGGAATTCCGCAGGTATTGTGTGGCTTGTATGCATTTAACTGCTATTTTCGGTAGGTGCCCAATCATATATATGCATGGTTCACTTTGATTGGGAGATAGGTCGGATTCAGTTATAACAGAATCTACTATGCTGATTGACCTTAGAATTTATAATCAGTGATCAGTTATAACTCAACAGATTGTCACAAGTTCTTTCAACTCTACAGATCTATCCTTTTCAGCAACCACGCTCATTATTATACTGCCGATTTGTTGCTCGAAATCGGTCTAAACTTTACTCTTTTTTTTTTAGTAAAAATTACTATAAAACTAGATGTCTGATAAGATGAATCAGTATTGAGTGTTTGCGTCTGCCAGATTATTGAAAACACGGTCGTATAATGTTTCTGTTTATTTATGTTGTTTTTGGTCCTTCACACGATAAAAAAATAATTCTGCAAATGGCTGCCAATAAACGAGTTTGGACTCGTACAAGAAAAACACATACTGTACACAACATTGTATAATAACTTTATATTATTACATGATCCTACCCTTATTCCATTCAATAAACCCATTCTATAAATTGCGATATTTAACGTTCGTTTAATAACGGGAAATAGTGCCAGGTGACCTTGATATCCGGTTTGTCGTCTGTTTACATTCCGTACGCTACATCTCAAAATACTATGGCTTCCAATAGTTTCCCAACAAACTATAATGAATGAAGAGTTTGAAAAGTTATGTCATTAAATATACGCCATTAAATACACCAAAGCGCCTTTATTTATCTGGGACTATTTCTTTACGCGGGCAAACGACCATAGTTGCGCGTGAAACGTCATCACATGCCTTATAGAAGCTGATGTTAGTTTCGCGTCCAATTTGTTGATTTAAGTATGTTTTGTTGAGGTTTTGGATCATGTAATAACAAGAATGTGCAACTCGTCCCCAGTTTATAGCACAATTTACAAAACTCGTCCAGTAAATTATGTCTATACCTCACCAAAGGCTCGGTCCAGACCTAATTTACTGGACTCGTTATGTAAATCCTCTATAAACAGGGGACTCGTTGTAGATCCTCTCTAAATTCAATGAAACATGTTTGATTCATAGTCTAGATAATGCAGGGTGTTGTTTTTTAATATTTCCTGTTAAACTCTCTATCGATCTACCTAAACAAAATCTGGGTCTGTTTTGAAACCCACTTTTTTATTTGGAATCAAGGTATCAAAATATGGTGCCGAACATTTGCAGCAGTTTAGCATCACCAATAAATTCACCCTGGGGACCTCATTCTGCTGAGGTCTCATCCTCTCTGCATGATAAGTATCTTTGTTATCAAATTAACAATTTCTGTTTTAGATTAGTTTCTCTGTATCCCAAAATTGGCAGATGACACAATGCATAATGGAGGTGCCCAATGGGTGCACATCACCATCTTCACCATCTGAGAACTTAGATATGTGTTTAGGTCTCCCATAGCAGATGAGGCCGGGCACAATGAGGTCCACATGGGATGAATTTGGTGATGCTAGCCCGCTGTGCGACGTAGCATCACTAAATTCATCCTCTGGGGACCCCAATCTGCACATGTCCAGCACAATATATCGAGGTATAAATTTGTTTGTGTACTCTCGTAATGAATGTCGATATGATACATTGCAAGCTACAATCCACATGTTACAAGCGGAAACTATAGCTCTCTATTGACACGTGTGACCACATTGCAACTCAAGAACAAACGCTGTCGGCATTAATTGTCTCCCCTACATGGAATGCATGGTAATCTACAACTTCTAGGGATGGCTGATGATATAAACGTTATAATGATCCTTATTATCAGATATATGTGATAAATACCATTTTGTTATTTTGTGTACAGAACTTAACGACCTGCGACAAATCTATATCCCGAAGTATTACTGGGAAAATCCTAACAAAAATAAATTCCACAGATTCTATAGCGTTGTCACTGCTAAATATTAGTATACTGAAAAGAGTGAGAATTTTCTTAAAATTGGCATTTAAAAAGTTACCATGACGCTAGTATTATATTATCTATTATATATTTTGAAAGATCTGTGTGTGTGTGTGTTTGTTTGTGTGTGTGTGTGTGTGTGTGTGTGTGTTTGAAATCGATGGACTCGAAAACGACTAAGCCAATTTCGATGAAATTTGGTATTTTAGGGTATTTTCGGCCGGAGACGAACATAGGCATATTTATTTGTCCGTGCGAGGTCAACTTTTCACGTGCGGAGGTCAAATCTATTTTTACGCCGTTTTGCGCTAATATATTTCAGTTCGGTGCTCACAAATCGATTCGATATAGCGCGAATAATAAATTGCCAGTCATATAATTTGCACGGTTAGAATCTGTGTGGCTTCATCTTTCCAACGATATATAATATGTATGTATCCGTTTTAGTTATCTGCCTCAATTATTAGGTACAAGTGGTACGATGCTTTTATCGGGATAAAATCAATGCGTAATTTCTATGACGTCGTCAGAGGTCATAAAGTTAGATTACGTTAACTCTCACCCTGCCGATGCATTTGACTGTGTCGCGTTAACTCATCACCGGCCGAGGTATCCGCAAATGACATTGGGCTATATATCTCGGAAACGGGTGTAGCTATCGACTTGAAATTTGGTATGTGAATGTATCTTGCCCCGGATACGAATTTTATCGGGTCGCCGAGCACGTGCGACGCCAGCTTCGCGCATGCGCAGACGAGATCTCGGAAACGGGTTGAGATATTGACTTTAAATTTGGTATGTGAATGTATCTTGCCCCGGATACGAATTTTATCGGGTCGCCGAGAACGTGCGACACCAGCTTCGCGCATGCGCAGACCAGATCTAGGAAACGGGTGGAGCAATCGACTTGAAATTTGGTTTTTGAATAGCCCGGACAAAGTCGGGTCACCTTCTAGTCTATTATATATTTTGAAAGATCTGTGTGTGTGTGTGTGTGTGTGTGTGTTTGAACTCGATGGACTCAAAAACGACTAAGCCAATTTCGATGAAACTTGGTATTTGGGGGTATTTTCGGCCGGAGACGAACATAGGCATATTTATTTTCAGATCCGAGGTCAACTTTTCACGTGCCGAGGTCAAATCTGTTTTTACGCCGTTTTGCGCTAATATATTTCAGTTCGGTGCTCACAAATCGATTCGATATAGCGCGATATAATAAATTGCCAGTCATATAATTTGCACGGTTAGAATCTGTGGCGTGTCACCTTTCCAATGATGTATCACACGCCTGTGTACGTTTAAAGTTTCTACCTTAATTATCGGGAAGAACACAAGTTCATGCTTCGCTCATCGAAAATCATTGCGTAAAAAAATATATTACGCCTAGCCATCAACATATCGTGACATGATCGCGTTAACTCTTAAGAGGCCGATGTCGCGTTAACTCATCAACGGCCGAGGTATCCGCAAATGACATTGGGCTATATATCTCGGAAACGGGTGTAGCTATCGACTTGAAATTTGGTATGTGAATGTATCTTGCCCCGGATACGAATTTTATCGGGTCGCCGAGCCCGTGCGACACCAGCTTCACGCATGCGCAGACCAGATCTAGGAAACGGGTGGAGCAATCGACTTGAAATTTGGTTTTTGAATAGCCCGGACGAAGTCGGGTCACCTTCTAGTCTATTATATATTTTGAAAGATCTGTGTGTGTGTGTGTAAGTTTGTTTGAAATCGATGGACTCCAAAACGACTAAGCCAATTTCGATGAAATTTGGTATTTTAGGGTATTTTCGGCCGGAGACGAACATAGGCATATTTATTTGTCCGTGCGAGGTCAACTTTTCACGTGCGGAGGTCAAATCTATTTTTACGCCGTTTTGCGCTAATATATTTCAGTTCGGTGCTCACAAATCGATACGATATAGCGCGAATAATAAATTGCCAGTCATATAATTTGCACGGTTAGAATCTGTGTGGCTTCATCTTTCCAACGATATATAATATGTATGTATCCGTTTTAGTTATCTGCCTCAATTATTAGGGACAAGTGGTACCATCTTTTATCAGGATAAAATCAATGCGTAACTTCTATGACGTCGTCAGAGGTCATAAAGTTAGATTACGTTAACTCTCACCCTGCCGATGCATTTGACTGTGTCGCGTTAACTCATCACCGGCCGAGGTATCCGCAAATGACATTGGGCTATATATCTCGCAAACGCGTGTAGCTATCGACTTGAAATTTGGTATGTGAATGTATCTTGCCCCGGATACGAATTTTATCGGGTCGCCGAGCACGTGCGACACCAGCTTCGCGCATGCGCAGACCAGATCTCGGAAACGGGTTGAGATATTGACTTTAAATTTGGTATGTGAATGTATCTTGCCCCGGATACGAATTTTATCGGGTCGCCGAGCACGTGCGACACCAGCTTCGCGCATGCGCAGACCAGATCTAGGAAACGGGTGGAGCAATCGACTTGAAATTTGGTTTTTTAATAGCCCGGACGAAGTCGGGTCACCTTCTAGTACTATATATAAAAATAAATATTATATAACTTCTATACCATTCAAGAAACATATTCCTGAATGTATTAGGTTTATTTGCCTTTATTATTAATACCATATATACAATATGTTAGAAAATTTTAGTGATGTATATACATATATGTTATGTATTGTTTGCCATTATTAATACCATGATATGATGGAAGAATGTATTGATGTACATACATGTTATGTATTGTTTGTTTTGTATCTATGTATATACGTTGTGGCATGTTGCAACTTAGATGTTGACTTTGCAATAAACAATTCAATGTATGGTCAATGATTGCCAATAACTAGATACGGCCATATCTCTAGGTCGGAACATATGCCACTCTTTTTCGTGCACTTCTTACTTCATCCTATTTCCAGTCTAACCAGTTCTTTACTAAGTGGATTCTCACATTCAGCTAATATGAATTGTACGTGACACGTAGTGGAGCAACCACACATGGTGTGCCTCAAATTTTCCTTTTATCGGCGACATAACGCTGAGAATAGTGTTTGTAATATCAGCACGGAGACGACATGTGCATGACAAAACTTGCCGTGGATTGTGTAATCTTGTCTGGATTCTGGCCCACAAATCCAAAATGACGTAAATGACGTCCGAACCCTTGTCAGGACGTCTTCGCTGGTTTTCATTAAGCTAACTTTATTGGTCTAAATGAAACTAATAGGCCTAAATCACATATGGGAATCTTCGTAAGTTGTGAATTAGCTAATTTAATTTCATCGCGACGGTCCATTCCCGATTCCGCGTTTTGGCAATCTCCACACAGTTGCTAACCGGAAGTCACGTGACAATTTCTAAAAAATCAATACCCGCGATCTTTGAAAAATCACTGATGAATATTGAACAAATATATGATGTCATTCAACTGCACATAAGGTATAAACAACCACGCGCGCCTGCGTCGCGCTGGGTGGTTGCTATAAAATAATCATTGGAATGGTATATTATTCATCTAGAGTGATGATCATGTAATAAGAGCAGATGACCGACAGATACAAAGCTAATTTCATAGGATTCATATTCCTTGGTGGGAAATTGTCAGTTATATATAGAGGAGTATCTCAAATGAGTCGCATTTATTACGAAATTCATTAATCGAATTTATAGTTGACGATTTTAATAAATTTCGTATGAAATCACGACGAATTTGAGATCCATAAACGACTGAGATTAAAAAAAATTAATATTGATTACCTGATCAGAACTAAAGAGAAAGTAAAGACACCTTCAATAAACTAATATAGTTCCATTTTAAATGTGTCTTATCGTGTTGACAAAATTGTTCAACCACCCTTATCACCAATGTTTATCTCACAGTCAACACTAAATAACCAAACACAAATCGAATATAATAATTATATTATAATTAAAATAATAATGCAGTTCGGGCATTGACATCGACATCATTGCACTAAGCTCGTACGTCACTGCACATGCGCGTGTCTTTCTAAATATATGAGGTCGAGTTTATGTGCTAATCACATGATAAAACAAGAGGTGTGCACCTGAGTGCTAGCATACGCCCACCATGGCAAATTCAACACGCATTATATGTAAACTCAACCACAAAGACTTTAAAGAAAAATTCGGACTAATAATATCGATATGGTTGGTCTCACAAGAAGCTTGTACAGAAAAATTATTGAAATCGGTTCATATTTGTTAAAGTTATTAAGTCAGACAGAGTTTTCTAAGTCAAAATAAGTCGAAAATGAGGTGTAATATTACGAAAAACATGTAGAGAGGGTATTGTGTGAAGCATGTATACCAAAAATTATTGAAATCGGTTCATATTTGTTAAAGTTATTAAGTCGGACAGAATAAGTCAAAATAAGTCGAAAAAGAGGCGTAACTTGAAAAAAAAAAGTCGGACCGAACCACAATTAACATCATGCGGAGAGACCGTCCTAAGGAGATTGCATGCAAAAAATTATTGAAATCGGTTCATAGTTGTTCGAGTTATGAGGTCGGACGGACGGACGGACGGACGGGCGGACCGACGTCGATACACTTGTGAGTTGCGATCTTTTGTTTGAGTGACTTGTGGGTTGCACCCCACAAGTAAAGTACGGAAAATCCAATTTTACTATTTCCATATCAGGAAAACAGTAACAAATAATGCTCTTTATGTTTACCATATCCGGATCTAAACAAAAGCCAGGTAACGTAACGTTTTTTGCTTTTGTTTACATAACAAAGGAAACAAATTGACAATAACATACTGTTTACGCCATATTTCTGATTGGTATAAGAACAAGGTCTGTCTATATTTTACTATTCTTTCTGTTTGTGGCGGTTTTTGACGGAGGTGACTATTTTAACAGCATACCAATCGCCAACGCTGCCCGTATCGTTAAGAAGTATAGTTTTGGGCGTTTAGTGGTTTATTATTACATTTGGGAAGAAATAGCTAACGAACAGCGATCTTTACTGATCCGTGTGTAAAGGATTCTAGTAAACGATTTTCTATCGCTCGGTCGACATTCTGGGCCACATGTTTCGTATCACAACAGAGTATATATGCAGTGTGTTCATACTGTAAGACAAGTAGAATTCGTGAATAAAATCAATGTGTATGCCCATGGCTCGAAAGAGAAATAATTAGGCCTGATAAATTATAAGTTTAAGAAAATAAGAAAGTAACAGATTTTGGAACTTTTGATAACACTGACCTGTGTCTGATTTGGGTAACTTTCGCAATGTTCCTTCAAAATGCGTCGATTTGCATAGAAAGTTTTCATGTCGCTAAATATTGTTCCATCCATTCCGGATTAACTATCCGTCCTTCAACAGCCGCATTCGGTGAAACCCCAGAAGAGCCGCCGAAACAAACTCTGTTCCTCCACTGACCTAAATTCAAGCACTCTCTTTACGCACGTATACCTATAGGACCACATGGATATATTTACAGCCACTTGGAAGTACGCAATTTCTCATCACAAAGAGTACAACACGACAATTATTAAGTAACACAGTAATACTGAAATGTTCAGCTCAATGTGAGCTCCAGAGCTATTGTTGTCTGGAATGAAGCCATTACCAGGCATCGAACCTGCGAATGATAAGAAACATCAAAGAGGTTTTACTAACAACAGCAATTCGAACCTATACACTGTAGTAGACAGTCTTATTAATATCAGACTATTGAACAAGCCACGCATTCCATAATCTGAACTACACAGCGGGGAATTCCATTACTTCCAAGGAGCCTTACGCCAGTCTCAGCAAACCACATCATTTAACAGTAAAGCGGTGAAGCCAATCGCAACATTTAACGGTAAAGTGGTGAAGCCAATCAGGTGAATTCCGAAAAGCGACGCGATTACAGAGTTTCTGGCCACATACAGTTAAAAATACCGTAACACATTTTATGTCACGTTGCTAATTTCACCCATTGATGACGTATTTAGAAAATTCGACAAATTATTAAACACTAAACAGCGTCTATAATTGACCAAGGAGAAAAAAATTAAGTATTTCCACGAATGTCAACAGTTAAAGATACGGGCGGCGTTGGCGGTGGGTATGCTGTTAAAATATTCACCTCCGTCAAAATCCGCCATAAACAGAAATAATAGTATAATATAGAAAGCTTGTTCTTATACCAATCAGAAATATGGTATAAACAGTATGTTATTGTCAAATATTTTTCCTTTGTTATGTAAACAAAAGCAAAAAAACGTTACAGAACCTGGCTTTTGTTTAGATCCGGATATGGTAAACATAAAGAGCGTTGCTTGTTACCATTTTTCTGATATGGAAATAATAAAGAGCGTTTGTATCATGTATGTGTGGTTAACCAATAGAATTGCGCTGTGTTATGTAATCAGAAACAAAACTTCTGTAACACGAGCAGGCTCTAGTTTACGTACACCATCGTACGTCTTGACGACAATATATGTTTGGCATATGAACAAAACTATATATATTTTAATATTCCTTCCGTTCATGGCGATTTGAACAAATATGAAAATTTCTGCAACGAACGCCGCCCGTGCCTTTAACCCTTTCAGTGACAAGTCCTGCCTTTAACCCTTTCAGTGCCAAGTCCGATTTTTGTGTCAACCCATATTTCCTTGATCATTTTTCAAATTTATTGATTATAATCAATAAATTTGAAAAATGATCAAGGAAATATGGGTTGATACAAAAATCGGACTTGGCACTGAAAGGGTTAACGCCAGGTTTTTGTTATTCGCGAACACGAAACAGAAAGGAGTTAACTGGATAGCTGTCAACCGTAACACTATTTGTACGCTATGATGTCATACTGAACGCATTGTCCGCATATGCTATTCATAGTTGCGGTAATATGATGATGGTGAAATTGTTCACACTCCAGAATGCGTAGTTTGTTCAATAGTCCGGTTTTAATAAGACTGCGTAGTAGAAAGGTTAACAAAGTAGCACCCAGAAAAATAAATACAGAAACACAATTTTTTGTGATATCGGAGAGTAAACATTTGAAAGTTTGGCCTCTAAGACGAAAAGTTGGTGAACGGAAATCGGCCGCTGGGGGAGTAAAAATTTCAAATTTTGCCATCTAAAACAAAAAGTTGGACGAAAAATTCGGCCGCTGGGGGAGTAAAAATTTGACATTTCGGCTTCTAAAGGCATTAACATAGTCTGTGTAATCAAAAACATGCGTGAGTTGTCTTCGATTTTGAAGGTGTGAAAGGCGTGTGTGAGTTGCGAGCGAAAGTCCACCCTCCCGAAAATACCAGGACATTATTTTTGTTATTGTCATTATGCTGTATTTTAAATATATGAATATGTCCATCTATATAGTGTCAATAAAGAATTAAAAAAAGAAAAGAAACACAAACTTGAATGGTAGCACAAATATTTAGTATAGTATAAAGAGACAATTATTTGGAGAAAAAAAAACAACACATGGAATGTGTAACCACACATCACGTGACACATGGCATGTGTCCTCATTGAGTTGACATTTTATGCTGTACACACAAAAGAAGACGATCAGATCACGTCCCCGAATCTAATTTAAAAGGATATAGATTTGCAAAAGAAAATGGCAGATTGAATACATGGGACTATGCTGTATACGATAACTTGTCGACAATTAATCGCAAAAAGGTATTATGTATATATAGCACTATATCAAATTGAGCAAAAACTATTCATCGACGATTAAAGATGGTGTATCTATTCCCTGAACTTTCTTTATATATTTGGGGATATAAATTATTAACCTTTGACTCATAAAAAACAAGCCAAAGTAGTTGCTGTCACTATTTTCTATAATCAATTTCTATTAAACGGGTGATATATGTCCCTATTTTTCATAACATTACAGCAGTTTGTATTATAAATCTATCTTTTAAAAGAGTTTTAAGTGCAATATGCCCAACACCCGTCGTTTCTCTTGTGTAGTTTTTGGTAACATTAGTTGAAACATGACATGAAAAGTAGTTCCATAGAAAATGTGTTGTTGTTATTGTTGGAGATTCTGTCATGAGGAGATAGAGAATTTTTCCACCGTTGGAATATAATTCATTGGTAGGAAATGTCAGTACCATTGCTACTTTGTACTCACCTTGTTTTTGAACACTATAAACTCCGCCAGAGTCTCCTGTAAAGTACAACAAATATTGTATTGTATTATACGGGTGTATTTTCATTTAATAAAAACCGCCAGGCGTGGAATAATGCGCTTGCTGGCTTGTTTCACGTTGCGTTTTAAAAAGATGGCAAGCTAAGTTATTCGAAACCAAATATACAAATTACATATATATGTCTGAACAAAGTCAGTGCATGGACAGCGATCACAGCTTTTATTGTTAGTCAAATCACCCATATATACCAAGTTTGGTTGTATTGAACAGCACTAAATGCAGTTATCACCCAGAAACCAAGAAACCTAAATATTTTAAGTCTGAAGATGTCCGGAACCCTGGTAAAATGGACTATCCAAATTCGAAAATGAACTTGACCTTATATATTTTGTGGTTGTCATCCGTTATAACCTGAAAACACCATTCAGTCCACGTTAACTAAAGTAACAACCAGCCAAGTAAACAAGTAAAGTTGAGCTTTCAGAAATAAAATGGTTAACCCGGCTAAAAGACACATAATCGGAATTAACGCTCCTAAATTACTATTTCTTTGGCTTTGGGGTAACAATATTTTATTCGAGTCCAGGAGCCCACATCAAAGCTCAGAGTTACCAGATATAGATTTGTTTTCACCACCTGAATTATTTTGGCGGCCTAGCAAAAATTCGACGAGCCAACCGACATACCCTCGATACCAAATTGCGTTGAACAAAATGTTGATATATAACACGTTGAGGGAAAATGTTATGCTAGAGTTGCCAGTGGTTAGCATTATTTTTGGGTAATAATTAATGGATTCTGATAACTAAAGCGTATTTAGAAGAAATATTGTTGTTGTTGATGTTGTTGGAATCTGATGATATTGGGACCATCAAATCGGATTTTGTTCCTTTATTCCAGAACTTACCTCGTTTCACATTGCTTGTGTTAGCTGGAAAGACAAACAGAAAATACGTGAATAACAAATCTAAGAGTATATATTATTATGGCTACGACCACACAAAAGCAAATTTACTTGGAAATGCCAGGGATGGCAGAGGACTGCAGTGTGCTTGTATGTGAAAGACAAAGACAAACTACAACTGACGTCCGAAATCTGTTAATAAAAGGAAATAAATACCTTACTCGTACCTAAATTCGCGCAGTACTAATTTTCGCGCAACAATATATGTGTGTGCGAATTTAAAACTGCATCAGCGAATAATAGTACGACTCAAATGGGAACATAAAGTGTTTGTGTATTAATTGACAAATATATCTGTAAACTACGAAGTGGATTTGTTAAGTATTTAGACTATAGATGGTTGTCTGAGATGCGAATAATTACTGAAATATCATGAATAGTATTTGACCAAGTGTAGTCGAGTTATCTACATTCTGAATAATTAACAAATATCATCATCGCGAGGCAGTACACGTTATGCACTTATTATATGCACTTTAAATCTGCCTTCAGAAACAACGAAGAACCGTATCTCAATGCAATCGGAAACATGATTTTTACGAAAAGATTTGCGTCAGTTTTAAATTCGAGAATCAGGGTGCGTGAATTTCAATGGGCGAATATATGACAGCGCAAAAATAGTACTGCCCGAATTTAAATACGAGTACGTTATGTAGAATTATGTCCCTTTGCTTTTTACATGGTGTCACACATTGGTATCTCCGATATTACCAGAATATATAGTTATTTTTGTTGGGACTCAAACACCAGTTCGCATTGGTCATTTCATTCAAAATTGGAGCTCACACACGTCATGTTTAATGCCAAAAGTATTGGCGTAATTATAGTATATTATGCAATATAATACCATCTTTTTAGAAAGCAAGAGCGGGTGTTTACTGTCATATCAGTATTACAGCATTTGGTCGATTGTGAAAGCCGTACAAAATTACGCACTCTGATACATCAAGTGTCATGCAGTGACAAATATCAAAATGTGAAACGAGAGATGATCTATTCGGGTCTCACCATGCAGGTAAAATTTTGAGTATGTTTACTGTCATAAAATATTCACAATTGGTAATAAGCAATTATGATTAATTACCTCTTGGCGTTATGGCTTAACATACTAACTAAAATGGTCAGAGGGGGCTTGCGCTTTTTGGAGATTGGAACTGGCGGATTGGAGATGAGAGCTAGATGCAGAAGAGAATAGATCGATCTTAATATGTCTAATATTATGTAGCTACCATTATCTGGTATATTCCAGGTCCATATATATTTAAGAAATAAATACACGGTGTAGAGGTGTGTATGGTCAAGTTGTACCACAAAAAACTGATTGTAGGACGACGCGTAGCGGAGTCCTACAATCAGTTTTTTGTGGTACAACTTGACCATACACACCGATACACCGTGTATTTATTTCTTTTGTAATACGACTGAAAGTTTATGGTCACAATTCGACTGAATAGTCAACGAAATACTGCGCTTTTCGGTCTCAGGTGAGAAAACATTTCGTGGTGTAATTCGTATTGGGCGTACTCGATTCTTTGCATGGAGTACTCTAGTAATTTGTTTGCGTAAATAATCGTTGTGATTGGCTAAAAAACGATGTGTTTTCAGCGGCGCCCGTGCCTTTCATTTAAATTGTACAAGAAATACGATTGCTGTCATTTCTGTGTTGAACGTTGTTGGGACAACATGAATATTATCATCGACTATGGACCATTTTCCTTACACAAAGCGATCTAAATGATCTAGTTTACTAATCTTATTCCCCTTCTGTACTGGTGAACAAGCGCTTTCATTTTCAACTTGATTCCGAAATATCGAATATGATCGAGATTCGAATCGACGAATGCACAGCCCGGCCCTGATTTATTTTGTCATTTAATATACTTATTAAGAAACTTTCTTTGGTCGTAACATATATCAGTATATAATAACATCATTTGGACCATATTCATTGGCAACCAAACTGGTTTCAAGCGAAAAATCGCTAGAAAATTCGCAAGATTGTCAAGATGTAGCAAAATAATTCTACGGGTGCGGGTGTACTCCGTTGATGCCCCGTTTGCGCGGAGTTAGAAAAGACGGGAAAAGTCGCGCGCGGCGATCTGAATAAACCGATTTTTTTCGTGGTACAATTGGAAAAAGTAGAATTGTACCACAAAACTGGAACGAGATAGCCATGGTAACTCGGGCCACTGGCCAATCAGGACATGGCTTTTAAGCATAGTTAGGCAGGGTCGTATTACAAATATATATATATATATATATACCAATGTTAGTCTGTCTGAGCTTGTTACTTGTTACATGCAGTCTCGCTTCTTGTAATTATAGAGATGTCGGGATAAAGATATACATCGGTGCGACTTCTCACGGTTCCTCCACGACCACGGAGAGGGGACAAACGAACGGTACACGTAACAGCCAAATTCCCCGCTATGATAGTGTCATTGTATCTCGAATACGATTCTGACGCAATTGTTGCAAAGTAATTAACATTAATTTACAAAATTCCGATGGCATATGCAAATGAGGGTGTTCACGAAACACATGCGCGCCGGTGTCTAATCAATGCCGGTTGATTATGGCCGAGTATTGGCTATCGAATTGTGGGATAGTCGAAAAGTGGGATAGTGTGGACAACTCATGATCAACAGTACAACGAGAGTCCGATCACGATCGGCAGATGTTTAACCCATACTTTCTACCATACCCAATCTGATGGCAAATATTTGAGTTATCAAATCAGATATCATGTCTATGGTCGCTGGGAGGGTTATATTTCCGAAAATGTTATATATGTCACATGACTGGTCCCATATAATTTAAGTCAATACAATCGAATAACTTGAGTGCGTTTACAAAAAGGGTCAAACTATACTGCTACAAATATGACCCACCCCGTGTCTAAACACTAGATTGGAAACGTATTCATGTATTGACATTAAAGCACGTGCATTGGGGTGTCTTATTGAGTGTTCATTAACTAATGAACCTTTTTCAACAAGAGGATTAATTTAATATTTTTCTGCATAGTTGAAATAATAGGCATGTATAATTATCTGCCTGTTACCCATTGCATAGATAATTAATACTGGCTGGCAGCCATTATGTGTTATTTAATATTGATAACATGTATATATATGGGGTGGGTGTGAAGGGTTAATTTATTTTTCAAAATCAATTAATCAATCAATGCCAAAATTCAAACAAGTGAAGAGTGTGCAAAGCTAAACCTAGATACGAACTATGGGGAACCGCTATTATATAGCAAGCGTCTATGGAATCCTTGGGAAGGGTTAATTTCTAAGTAGATCAATGTAAATATACAATGACACTTATATATATACGGGTGATGGGTATGTCATCAGAAACCATGCAATGAACTTTCAAGAGAATTAGAGGAACAAAAGTGTCAGCCATTAAACACATGCTGAAATATATGATAAACAATTAACCACCAGCACTGTTTATCTTTGCCTCTAGCCACTGACCAGAGTAGCAGATGTATGTCATTATTCTTTAATGGATTTTATGGCGAATGACATGTAGCTAAGAGAATGCCATTAATTTCAAATAGAGTTGTGCACCTTATATCTTTCTAAAGTGGCTTGGAACTTACATGTATATTACATGTACTCTCAACACTGGATATTGGATGTTCGTATGATAATTAATTAATTGATATAATTATATAACATGCAACTATTAGAATACAATCTTCATAGTTTCAAACACCTAATGGTATAAAACTATTAAATCTGTGTATTATTGAGGGTTCATTAATAACCATGGTTCACGAATATGATGGTTAATTAATCAATACCAAAATCCATATAGACGAAGAACGTCGGTAAGAAATATGAGGCAGATCAGAAGAATTGTATTTGACTTATTGCATCGGATAGCATATGTGTGTCAAGGGTCATTTCTTTTATAAACTGGTCAACCAATCGAAAACTATACACGTGAGGGGTGTGTAATCATGCATAAACTTGGATATAAAATATGAACACGATCGGACAAATACTACTTGAGTTATTGCATCGGATAGCACATGACCATGATGGAATGGATAAAAAGTTGTAATAGTTTCAAAACCGATCAACCGATCGATACCAAAAACTATACAGGTGAAAGGTGTGTCGTCATAAACATCCACATAAAATATGAAAACGATATGATAAAAATACTTGAGTTATCAAGTCGGATAGCATGTGTCAACGGCAGACAACGACAGACAGACAGACAGACAGATGAACGACGGGTGGTTTATCTGGACGTCAGCAGCATGTATACCATACATGGTATGGGTACATATACAAAGGAATGGGCTGAACATCATCACGCCATGGCATAACATGTAGGTATGTCGGTCGTTACGAGCTTAGGAGTGATGCACTTCGGATCTCGTGAATTTAGCTTGGGCGTGGCTAGATCATGCCATGAATTTCCATCCTGGCTAACGCCCATATATAGAGATCATATTCCACCAGTACAAAACCTTGGAACTTTTTGAAGGTTTTGTATGGTGGAATATGATCTCACGGGCCAGAGTAGAGATTCATGGCATGATCTAGGGCGTGGGCAAACTATAACATTGATGTCTATGGAAAACTTTTACAGTGCATTTCCTTCTAGCCTAAAGTATCACGCACTCACCAGTGAGAACATGCACACGAAGACTGGTTATATCCAGATTTGAGCTGCGACACACATAGGTGGCGGCATCTGCTGTCGAGGCCCGGTCTATTATTAACTGGCTAACCATGCTTTTATCCGATAGTGACAGGTACTTAGTTATGACGATATTGTTTTTATGACCGGCTGTTATTTTTTGTCCATTTTTGAACCAGTCGATATCGTCTGGAGCATGGATAGTACCGCTGGCGTTACAAGAAAGTGTTATCTTCTGGTTGTTCTCAACGTATTCTGTACCAGATAACGTAATAGCTGAAGGTAAAACAAAAGAATATCAAGATACCAATCCAAAAAAATAAAATGACAAAAATGTGATTTTTGCAAAAATAAATAAGATTAAAACGACATATAATATTTATGCCCAAAATTGTATGTAGTAATTGTACTCCTGCATGGGGTTCAAATCTGTTCGATATATACATCGGTTACTTATATGTAGACGTATGTGCTGACATCACATGCCTCAAAACGAGTTACATAGTTATAGAAATTTAGCATCAATTTTATCTTTCCACTTGTACAGAAGTTGCAAGGACGCTGTTTATTTTACCGCATTAGGAACACGTTAACAGACAACGCTCTGATATGCCGGAACGTGTTCTTCCGAACCATGCAGTGTATATAATAATTATACAATGTATCTATTGAGCTATTTGCAACCAAAGGTGCATTATGCAGAAAATTTCAATTTGTATTGCCCAATTTCCCCACAATAGACTGGTCCTTGACACAGTGTCTTGCTCATCGTGTGTTATCATTAGTCAGCTTGTATGTTAAAATACAGTACAATTCTTATCTATATATATACTCACGCTTTTTGTCCGCTGCCAATTTATCTGAAGTAAAAAAAAACAATATATGTACAATCCCAATGAAGGTGGGTGTAATAACGGTGTGCGTAGTACGTCTATATATAAAAAATATATCGATTCTGACAATACAATGAGATCCACGATCCACATGCTTAATGATATGTGTCTTATGCTCGAATGAACTAGTAGATATTCCCCGCATGATGCTGCCACGGGTAAACTGTCTGATGCGAAACGGGCCCACTCGCTTCACGGGGTAGGTGCATTGTGTTCTGGTTCCTGTGGCGTATGTCCGTTAACACCTTGCGTCGAGAGTTATGGTCCGATTGATTTGAACAACAACTAGTTCAGCAGAAATGTTCACCGGCTTATACAAATGTATGCATGCAGTCCAGATACATGCATGTTATATTGGAGTTGATTCGAAAACAAGGGCATCTGATACCCCTTCCATGTGCAACCTGCTTCTGACTGGTTCAAGTTCTGTCACGTACGGGTCCGAAAATCACACTGTCGCCAGCTCACCTGGCCAACAACACAATTTCGCCGGCCCGACGTTATCAGATTCCACATCACACACGAGTACTTCAATCATATGTAAAACTTGTTACGCCCCCTTATGGTGTATATTGGCAAGAATGATTGTTTCGCCCTGTCCTAGGAAGTGATGGATTAAATGTGATTAGAAACGTACAAGGTAGTTGCGTACTTGGATGGACTAAATGTGATTAGAAACGTACTCGGTATTTGCGTACTTGAACTATGCAACGAAGATCGACAAATTTGGCCTGATTATTATTTCTGCATACTATTTCGTGCACTATTCAGACCTCTATTTTAATAGAAACAAAGAAAAGATACACGCCTGTCGAAAACAATTCAAATGTCGTATACGGGAACCGAGAAACAAACAGTTTAGTGTTTTGTCGCGAGCTGGCAGCGCGTCAACAAAATATATAACGTGTCAATCGTCAAGGCGTTCGTCTCTTTGTTGGCAATGGGTGTGTGGTTGTTGGCGTATCAATGCAATGGCCGTTACATGTTTGGCGATGAACCTTTAAACCAATTGTAACGTATGCACCCTTTGTGAACATCTATACCATACGTGACGTATGATGTGTAAATATTTCATAATTATCATAACTTTAGTTGGCACGTCCGATTTTAAAAATGTTTTCACATGCTTTCTCACGAAGCGCACATGCATATACACAAATACAAAAAAATATTACATAATTATAATCAACTGCGCCGTACCTATATATACACATTTTTCATAATCAGTACATTAAAGCTCCAATATAATTTAGTTATGCCTGATAATATGACATTGAGGGCGTTACAATTTCTTACTATGGTTTTATTGCATATCCTGGGTCGGTAAAGTATAAATTCGCACCGGCTCTTAGTGACTTTCCTGTCTCGAACAGGTGACAAATATATGTGCTGCTGCTGCTATTCCAAATGAAGCGCGGCGACATCTTATAATATGGTTTCTCGTATTGACAGCACCACATGTCACTAGCCACGCAGTGGAGCATATTGGATAAGGATGCGGCCTTGTCACCCTAAATACATCTTTAAAACTCGGGAGTATTTTTTTTATTTTTGTCATCGCATCGTGGGCACAATTTAACTCTTTCTATACTGATATAGATCTATGATTGGATTCTACCATTCAGTTATACAAGTATATATTGGAATTGTCTATTTATTATTCATCTGGGGTGTTCAGGAAAATAAGCAGAAAGCGTCCTATTTGTTGGAGGGAAATTTTCAGATAATAAGTGTCAACGAACAAGTAGTTAGTGTATAGAACGGGTTAAACTTGGTTGTTCCCTAACTAGAGAATCCATTCATCGCACGTAATATATTTATTATTGAAGCTGAGAAAGTATCTATCCATAATTTCACATTCCGGTACACCTAAGAAAATAGCTTAACTGTTACTATAGAGTACAATTTTTCGACTTATCGCGACAAATAAAGAACACACTCTACCCCACCTAATAACTTCATGAGTCCTCATTTATAAAATTATATGCATCTCTTTCAGTTACAAAATTGAAGACTTTGAGATAAATATATCTCAAGTTTTCATCATAATACGCCTTGTCTGTCGCTATCGAGATGAAAGTATCAGAATCGAGCTCAAAGGAGACCAAAAATTTACATCACCAGTGACCGTTGAACCTCGTGGGTGGATTATCAATGTCGCATAACTGACTGATGCCAAATGTTCACGGGTATAACATTAAATACGATTCCTCGAGATAAGCACATTTCTTTGGGCGCCTTTAAGTCTAATAAAGTCGACCCCTGTCTAAGCGGTCTTCTATAAGTGTGGAACAATCATGGCTGTAAGTGTTTAGGAGTCACAGACATAATTTATGTCGCTTGTTTCGGCTCTGTGGATAAAACAGCCATATCAAGTCGTTGGAATGTTCTGTCACAACAGATTCGAGGCAGGAAATTTTAACCAGAAATATGAGAATCATCATTCGAAATAATCCACATAAGCGCTCTTTATTTTAGCGTATATATACAACGAAATATCTAAAAGCGAGTGTTATTAATTTTATTACATATCTATCAACGTAATTCGTATGATGGCACGAGTTTCCAGGCGTGTGATAATTCTCAGAGTCGCACTAGTGCAATCTGTCGACGGAACTATTTCATTCAGTGTAGTTAGACTGGTTCTCGCCGTTACTATTTTAACTTTTTCAATCACGACAATAAAGAAACAATAAGCGATCAATCGATGAGATGATTTATTCAAGTAGTTTCGTTTCAAGAATATGTTTGTCGAGGCACAGAATTTAATTTCAAACGCATCATTAAAAATGGGTCAAGGTCACTCGCTGACTGTTGCGTTAACCCTAAAATGCCGTTAAAACTCAATTAAATTCACATTTTCTGTACCGGAGATGTATGATTGTGAGTCAACTTACAATGATACGGAGATATGTAATAAAAATAAAACCGCATGAGTGTCTGGATTTTGACGAATTATCGCACTCGATTTGTTGGCGGAACGCGATACCTCTCGTGCGGGACTGCGTCCCACACTCGAGGTATCGCTCCGCCGACAAATCTCGTGCGACAACTTCGTCAAAACCCAGACACTCGTGCGGTTCTATCTATATATTGCATCGTGCTGAACAAATGGGAACATCCTGCGTAGGGCGACGATTCTAGATGGAGGATCTCCGTCTGGGGTGTCAAACGTAGAATGTTATAAATGCACTCAGTATCGAACTATCAGGACACTACAGTGTATAATTTTGGTGTGGAAGAACGGATGCATATATTCCATGATATCTTACAAAGTTCCACTGTTGAATGCTTTTTACAAAAGTTGCTTTAAACATATTTGTTTGCTCATACATACATGTGTTTACAAAGTACATATAAGGCAAATGGGATTGGAGGACAAGTGCAAACCAATTAGAGTTCCCCTCATCTCCTCATATATACAAAATTGGAGGAGGGTGCGGCATTCGCCACGTCCAGCTGTTTCATTCTCGTGACGTCATTAAGTCGTTAACGATTTATTCAGGGTTGCATACCAGCATTTATTTGACAGTTACTAAACATAAAACATTAATTTTAATTTTAATTTTTTTTTTTTTTTTTTTTTTGCTCACTTATTGTGCTGTTATGTAGAATGAAAGTGCCAATGACATGTACTGAAGTTCAACTTGGAGAAGGGATATTTCATACAATACATTCAATGGAGCGACAGAGATGGTAGAGATTGGCCACCGTGTTTGTATGGTTGAAAATATTTTATTGTGACCCACAATATACATTATAGATTACACATATTATTATTAACATATATACAGAGAATTGTGGGCCCAGAGGATCGGAGCATTAGTTACTGAACTTGTCAGAGATCCTCTCCCCTGGCATTCAGCTGCTATACTAGATGTATTATATATGTTGAGATTGCATGGTTAAAACATTTGCTGTTTAATGCGTGTGGCTGCTGTTGAGGCTGTTGGTGTGGCTATGGTCGCGCGTTTTTGGGAGTAGGATACACATTTCATATTGGAATTATGTTTGACCGGATCGTGTGCAAAAAAAGACTACTCCGATCGAAAGTGCACGCTATGCGACGTTGAACTTGGTGATGAATACCATATCATACTCAAATGTGAAAAACTCCTCGATTTGAGACGAAAATATCTTAAATCATACTATTACACGCGTCCCAACGCCCACAAACTCAATGCCCTCTTCACGTGCACAAATAAAAGAATCCTCACCAATCTTAGCATGTTCATTCGAGACGCCCTTCGCCTAACGGAGCCCCCTGTGGCATAACCACCCGAACCTTGAAGCACCCCCACCTAAATCCCATCACTTACGTCCATATACAGCGAAATTATACGGGAGGCAAATACGATCAACACTATTGTCACCTCACCCCAGTGATTTATGCATGCCAGACCCGATGTTAGTCCCCCATACACACACCTAACACAACCCCCCCCCCCCCCCACATCCTCTCCGCACGTGTACACGATTATTGACCTATCTATTGTTTTCATTTGTGCTATTATCTATATGTGTATGCATGTATTGATGTGTATTCATAACTATATACTCTGTTATACCGGACACGTCCGTCGATTTGAGAATTAAAAATTCTGAATTATGTATTCCGGAACATACCTTTCACATTTAGTTGAATATATCGTTTGAGTGGTAAGACGGCGCTGATCTGACATTCGTACCGCCCATTGTTGTGCAGCTGAAGGTCTTTGATCACGAGGTTCCATTGTTCCAAATGGTTTGAATGGATTGGATCTCTGTAATGGTCGATAGATATAAGGGGGTCCTGCTCAAACAACACCTCCCCGATCGTCAGCGGAAACTCTTCTGATTCCTTGCGCCAGCCAACCTGGAACAAACAAATAGATAACTTATGGTCGATACCGGTCGATACATATACATTTTATCAACTGGACAAGTTGTTATGTATACATAAATGACGGAATCATGCATATAATTATATATATATACATAATTATAAATATGAACAGTACAATGCTGATATCGATAAAATTATACATTTCGTACCATTTCGTACCACGTATACATATACAGAAACTTCATGCCCACAAAAGTGTAGGTTATAGCACACCAAATATAAAAAGTATCCCCCTTGGTGTGCTGTTACCCACACTCAATTCAGCATAAAATTACATCTGGCAGCTGAATGGTTGATTATGATTGGGATAAAATTAATGCAAAAACAAGAACAAATCAAAGCCACCATGGAAATATTATACCTAGACGAATATTGATCCAGAGTGCGTGAAATAATTAACCTGGCATTTAAAGGGGGTATGTTTGAAAATTTTGTGATGATTTTTTGTGCGGAATTATAGGGCAGTATCAAAAGCGGTACATTTAAAGACGGAAAAGGCACACGGACCTATTAATTTTTTTGGGTCATATTGGGTCCGAAGAGTCATTCTTCAAAATTGACTAGGTTAGAAAGTTCCTGCATTCACAAGGAATCGAGCATAGCCCCGGACATTAACACTGTCGCCTATGGAGAATAATTGGTGTACTGTAACCTATAGCAAGAAATTGTCGTTTTTCAGATTTCTGCTCTGGAACATGTCCCGTGATCATTATCCTCAGAAAACAACTTGGGAGCTTGAAGCACATGATACGACAGATTACTAAGGCACAGGAGCCGTCAAATAAAATTAAAATTAACCCCTCCCATGCCATTTATGCCTCTCGTTGTAAAACCGAAAATCAATATATGCTATTCTCGCATGTATCGCCTGTATCTGGGATATCAACTTCGCATATCAATATATTCCACAAAAACATACATGTATGTGTCATTCTTTGCAAGTGTGGTGTATAAACGTTGTTGTGATATGACACACTGCATGATTTCAAATGTTATGCCAGTCGGGTCATTGGACATAATTGCTTCTTCAAAGGCAAGAGCAGACCAGTACTAACCTATAGCTAGCATGCCCAAAAGACGCTATTTGATCGAAACAGACATATACTCCCACATTTAGCAAGTTTAGACCCACAGCGATTTACTTGTCAATATGCTGAGGAATTATGTGTAACATTCCAAATAGAACAACTGCCAATGTCATGATCGGATTCCCAAAATGATTATGAATGTCAATGTTATGTTTATAATATGCACGTGCAGCTATTATTATTAAAGTCGCGCCGTTGTGCGGCACGGTGATTTCCGTAATATTGCGTCGAAAATAGGAGACATTAAACGGAAACATTAAACTAAAACATCGGTATAAAGGTCAACATTATCTTCTTTGTTTCATAAACGTAATAATACTAATGTTATCGGTATGTTTTTGTGACAAACAATAAACCAAAATCGAAATGTGACCCAAAACACCACACCTGTGGCAGTATTGCGTCATCAATTTTTAGGAAACCCCAAAATAATAATCGTGACGTCATACATGTGCTGTCTATATTTAGGCCTGGTAATCCTCTTAATGGCGTACATGTTAGGTATTCGTGCTGACCACCAATACATCAGTATTTGTACCGAATATCACCCAACGGCTATACAAGTCGCTAACCAATAAAATCATTTGTATATCTCTGGAAATATTGTATTATTCCCGACAATTGCGCTCTGCCCGCTAAAGCGGGCTGCCGGGATGAACGTAAATTACGTCGTGCCCGCTTTAGCGGGCTACCGGGTTGAAAGAGTTAAGATGACAGTTTGACAAAAAAGGACAACCCTGGAAATTTGCAGTATTGGTTTAACGATCTACCGCACCCAAATTTCCGCCAATAAATGCATTCTTGTGACTGGCAAATTTGGGTTTTCTGTCGATTATTTTCGAAAATTTGGTGGGTGCTTCCAATGTGAACCCCAAGTGCGCTCAATTCGCCTGGCGAATCGTATGACATAATATTCTGGAAGTGATATCTACAAGCTATCAGATCGTCCACATGTATGTACGTCGTCATTGTTTATTTTGCTAAAATGCATCTTCAATGAAAAAAAATCACATTCAAGTCAAGTTATTTTTTTAGCACATTCAGATATGGGTGGTGGCAGAAGAGGGTTAATGAAGTAAGAACACACACACGTTTCGAATCAAAGTTATTTATTTTGACGTCGGTATATATTTGGCCGCAATATAATATCGTTTGGGCAACTTTATTATATGTCCATTGCTCACTATAGGTTATAGTACACCAAATATACAAAATTACCCCCTTTGTGTGCTGTCACCCACACTCAAGTCAGCATAAAATTACATCTGGCTGCTGAATGGTTGATTATGATTGGGATAAAATTAATTCAAAAACAAGAAAAAATCAAAGCCACCATGGAAATATTATACCTAGACGAATATTGATCCAGAGTGGGTGAAATAATTAACCTGGCATTTAATGGGGGTATGTTTGAAAATTTGGAGATGATTGTTTGTGCGGAATTAGGGCAGTATCAAAAGCGGTACATTTAAAGACGGAAAAGGCACACGACCTATTAATTTGTTTGGGCCATATTGCGTCCGAAGAGTCTTTCTTTAAAATTGACTAGGTTAGAAATTTCCTGCATTCACAAGGAATCGAACATAGCCCCGGACATTAACACTGTCGCCTATGGAGAATAATTGGTGTACTGTAACCTGTGGTCAGTAAACATGACAAAAAAGAGCAACCATTTCGTATCACGTACATATACAGAAACTTCATGCCCACAACCGTGTAGTTAGTAAACGTGACACAAAAAGATCAATCATTTCGTACCACGTACATATACAGAAACTGCATGCCCACAACAGCCCTCACATCCCCCTGGTCTGTACGGCTGTGACCAATATCGTAGACAAATCGTGCAGCAGGACCCATCAACTTCGTATCATATATAAAAGCACGAGCGAGCACTTGTACAAGGGGTGTTGATGATCGCCGTCTAAGGGAGAAAACTCTAAAATATTCACCTGGCATAACAGTCTCTCAAAACCGTTTAAGTTCGATGCAATGTTATAATCGATAGCAGACGGACGACATGAAGTGTTAGCATCAGCGTCAAGAAACGTCGATTGCCGCTCCATGACGGAACGAAATAATTCAGAGCCGTTTAATCGAACACAACAAGTGTCAATCAGATTCATTGAATCGAACGCACCAAGTGCCAATAAGTGCCATTGACTCAAACTTGACACGCTTGACTCTCTAACTGGCGACATCCGTCAATAAATATTACGTTATATAGTTAATGGGCTGAAGCAATTGCACTCGTTTTAGTAGCAAAGACGTATTTCATCGGTCGGTAGCCATAAAGACAAAACCGCGATGATTTGACATTCTGAAATTAGATGATGCCCACTGGTGTGATTAGAACAGCCGCCGGGAAACGTAGATCATGCCATGAATCTATACTTTGGATACGCCCGTATATATCATAATCCACAAGTTCAAAACCTGGGAACTAATTCAGTTCTCACGGGGAATTTAACTTTATGTAACATTGAAATAATATAACGCCGGTAATATATATATTTCTTAGTTTATAGTGTCTTGTTCTTGTTATGGGTTAAACATTTAATTGTTAAACATCGGACATTGTATGATTGCAAGCGACTCATAGTGAAATTTGCTCACAAAAGTCGCCTAAATCATGCAATTTCCAGCTGGGACCTTCGCATAATGTAACATACACCATTATGTTACATGGATTTACTGAGAAATATGTTGCCTGCGTTAGTTTTTCAATAATATACAGTTCCCCGTCAGAATATCAGAAAGTTCCCAGGTTTTGAACTGGTGGAACATGGTTTCTACGGGCGTAGCCAGAGTAGAAATTTATGGGAAGATCTTCTGATTTCCTGTTGTTGCTCCAATCACTATTGGGCATCATATAATTTCATGGTACGTGCCGCGTGTGGTTTTACACACTGTCCACCGATACAATGTAGCGATCCTACTGGCAGACTATGTAACGAAGCCGATGCCAAAATCATTATAGTTGATACTTTGATTCAAAATAATTTCTCAGATGAAAGTCAATGTTGATAGCCACGTGCTCCTTATACAACAGTTCACGAAAGCCAAGTCTAGACTCGAACGATTGACCACGTGTTCATCTTTACCCAATAATGCCACATCATTGGAGAAGTTGTCTGGGCTGCGCTGGTGCATGTATCTTTGTGGTTCACGTTTGTGGGGAAGTCGAATATAGTTGATGATTTCTATCAGTTGCTAAACGGACATGGCTTATTCGAGCTTCCAAATTATGTCTAAGTAATTTGGAAGGAGGTGTAAGATATGTTGACAAACACACAAAATAGTGATATACCGGCTTAATAATTTTAGTAATTTTCAGTGTTCTTTTGCATTGTAAACTGAAAATAGGTTCAGGAAATTTTGACAAATTTGGTGTCAAGTCGGACAGGGGGTTTTTTGTGTGCATGTAATGACGTGAAGTAAAATAAATCAAGAAGTAAGTTAAAGTAAACAGTATTGTACGGTATCATGTTCTTTTTGTATGCAAAAACAAAAAATCTAGCGGGAGACATTGGATCATTCGTACACTATACATATGATTACTACATTTCGTTAACTGCAATCATAACTGGATACCACTAGTAGTTTATTCGTTCCGATGATCCTAGTTATCATTCGGTATTGGAACCAGCGGAATTTAGTATCTGGTTGTAGTGTGGAAGAGTTCGATAGTATTTGATTCCATGGGAGGTTCATGCTTAAATCGTTGTTCCATTTACGAGTCAATGACGATGAGGGGTTTATATTTTCCATGAAGAATGTGTCATAGAAATACCTTCCTCCCCGCGCGGTTTTGGCGAATCGGTAATGAAGTATTGTTTGGAATTGTCGGGCCATGAACTTTTCTTCAAGGCAAATTTAAATCACGAGAAAGAGCCATTACTTTTCTTAAAGATACGGGCGACGTTGGCGGTGGGTATGCTGTTAAAATATTCACATAAACAGTACCCTATTGTCAATTATTTTTCCTTTGTTACATGTATGTAAACAAAAGCAAAAAACGTTACGTTACCTGGCTTTTGTTTAGATCCGGATATGGTAAACATAAAGAGCGTTCTTCGTTACTGTTTTCCTGATATGGAAATAATAAAGAGCGTCTATATCATTTGTGTGATTAACCAATAGAGATTGCGCTGTGTTATGTAAACAGAAGCACAACTTATGTAACACGAGAAGGCTCCTGTTTACTTACACCAGCGTACGTCTTGGCGAAAATATGCTATTTACGCGCTGATTAATATGTTTGGATATAAACAAAACTATAAATAGTTTAATATTCCATCTGTTGATCGCGATTTGAACAAATATGAATATTTCTGCAACGAACGCCGCCCGCGCCTTTAAGTCCTAGTATAGCGTAACAAAGTTCGTCGATACACCAAAATTTAAAAGGCTTGATTCTATTGAACTGCATTCGGTGTAAACTAGTCATCGTTCCAATCGTCGTAGTAACTGTTGAGACTCAAGGGGGATAAATCACAACTAAGAATCATGATTAGGTAACATGTTTTGAATAGAAAAGATATTTCTAATATCTAAATTAAATCAAATTGTATTTAAATCCATATGAAAATTACAACAACAAAACCAAAGCAATATTATGATCTAGTACGCTCACTTGTTTATTAGTTTAAATAGATTCAATTTGGTAGAGAACATGGATTTCTTTTGAAAACTAGAAAGTATTGTTTTTCAGAAGTGTTCAAAATTGCATTAATGCAATATATATTTCCTGAAAAATTAAACCAATATTTGGGCTATAGATAAGAGTTCCAGCTTCTCGACGAATCCATAAATTTGAGGATGCATAGCTTCAATTCTACCTCAAAACTGACCGATAATTATAAAACGATTATATCCAGGAACGTGACAAAAGCGAGCTATAATAATAAGTTGAGGCCCGATGATTTCCTATATATGCGTAATAAACTAAGTTCTTTCGCACTATATGGTGTTCTTTTCAATCAACATTCGACAGATGTGTAGGCTATCTCAGAATATAAGAAAGTGGTGCCAATGCTATTTTCTATACGTGGTATCCACCTCTACATAGTTTATCGTTCGCCATGTTGGTGTGACCCCCACTGCTCCTCGCGTTTCATTTACATTGGCCCCACCAAAAGGTTGCGGCATGTTCGGCGTCTAGATCTGTTTATATACGATTCACATGCGGTTCACTAGAACTGGTCTACACTGGAATGTGGATGATTTCCAGTCGGCATTCTAATGCCGATAAATGAACAGCGTAATTATATTAAGCGTGATTGGGTAGCAAGCATGTCCCCATTGTGTATAGGATGTGGTACAAATAAAACTCACTTAACCAAAGAAAGCTTCCGAAGATTCAATCAATGCCAGACAGTGACGCGTTGTAGATACCCCACCCCGCCCAACATTGATACTCTATAAGAATTATCGATCTCCCTCTCTGCTCAAACACGACATTACTCGGCCAAGTAAATCAGCTGTTGGGAAACAGACCTCTCTCACTCACTTATACTGATTATAGTGGTTTTTCAAGTTTGTTCATAATTTCTTTCTCAGCCCTCAGGACTTTTCTTCGTCCAATTTATAAATGTCCCTCGTGCCTATCTGGGGATATACTTCTCAGTAACAGGTGTCTGTCACGTTACGTTATTTTTGCTTCTCCATTCTTCCACTAGAGCTTCACGGTTTTTCGGTATTTAGTCATACAGCGGTTTTATTTTTAATACCGTGTAGTCGGTATTGGGTTACTTGAATATTCGGTTTATCGCGGCACAATATATTTTCTTCATTTAGTCGGTTTTACGACAGCAAACGTAAAAACAATTAATATATTCCGAGACAATAACGCGTGCTTGTAAGCAATGGACAAGAACGAGCACCAGCGAGGCGAAACGAGAACCAGCGATACGTAAAGACAAGAAAACCATTATCAGAAATGGTATCGCCCTCAAAATTATATTATTACGCATAAATATAAATTATAAAAAAAAATGTTAAATATATTGGTTACATGAATGCACCGCCTCAGAATTCCGTTAAAACAACTAAATCTTCAAATTATTACAAAAAACTACGGCTTATTACTGCAGGTTTCTAATTCACCACACCAGAAGTCTCTAAATGCGGATAAAAAATCGGAGTCATTGTGTTCCCATACTGCAACTATCATCCAGCGATATGATTGATAGAACAAACCACTGTTATCATGATCGTGTCTATCAGTTGGTTGAATACTATTTCCCTTTTTACTAAAGTAAATTAACAAGTAAATATCGAATGACCATACATATATTTGTAAACAAGCATTGCAAATAATGTTCTTGGGACGAAAAGCCGCAAGACTTGTTCCGTATTATGATGATCATGATGATGATATGATTGACAGAACAAACCACTATTATGATGATCGTGTCGTTATTTGTTTGAAATACGTATCAATTGACATATCCGCACCCGTTCCCTCATTAAAATCAACATATTTCGACCATTTTAGGCGACCTCCACGAATTCGGGGATGTCCGCAAATAGAACTCCGCAAACAGGAACCTGCTGCGAATTGTCACAACCGGAAAAAGGAAAAAAAACAATTATCTATTTATAAAAGCTCCACAGACACACGGCGCATTCGGCGACACACGGCGATCTAAAAATTCCCCCACCAGTATACACCCGATGGGCGTGAATATCCAGCCAGACAAAATGCCCAGAGCATAACTGCAGAAAGAGTGAAAAGCAATTATAACAAGAAAACCATAATCAGAAATGGTAACGCCCTCAAGATCATATTATTAGCCATAAATATAAATTATAATATAAAATATATTGGTTAGACAAATGCACCGCACCGCCTCATGCAGAATTCCGTTAAAACAACTAATCCTTCAAATTATTACAAAAAACTACGGCTTATTACTGCAGGTTTCTCATTCACCACACCAAGAAAGCATCTAAATTCGGATCAAAAATCGGAGGCATTGTGTTCCTGCCAAGAGTGCATGGCCCAGCCATTGTTCATACCTAAACATCGAAAGCAATTAACGCGGTCATAATAGTTACATACTGCAACTATAAGACACCCAGCCGAATACACACCCCACGAAAATCCGAAATGGATTGTCCTGCGAGAAATCTCATCGCTTCATTTGACACGGCCAGATTAGCCTCCCTACAATATCCTAAAACAATAAAGCTTCTCAAATCATCGGCATAGTCAACAGAACTTTCACGAACTTGGACATCGACACTTTCTAATCGCTGTACATAAGCATGGTCAGACATATCATAATACTGAATACTGTAACTCTGCTTGAGTCCACATCACAAATATCAAAGCATTGTGTTAGAGAAATACAAAGAAAAGCAACGAAACTCGTTCGTCAAATCAAAACTCTATGCTACCGAGACCGAATGATAAGACTCAATATGATGTAGAATCTGTAGAAGAGTATACACCGGGGGCGTTAACAAAGGCAGTGTCAACTTCCATTTTCCCTTTTTTTCTCAATCATGCAGGTTAGTATAACTCTATATATTTCACTCACAAACACCCTTCTCTGTCAATTAATTTATTTCGCAGCCATTGATGTAAGGCACATGCATTTGACGGGATCCCACCCATAGAATACATATCAGACATGCGTGCAGGTTCAGCCAAAAATATAAGGTTAACTTGTAACGTGTGTTGTCATTGTCAGCGGAGGTCAAGTGACTCACGTGGTAATTCCGCCTACACGTACATGCTTATAAGTTTTGTGTACAACGTGCAGCATACGAAATTTGTATATCGAAGAGGTATGATCCAACATTCTGATAGCCCAAACAAGCTACACTCTAAATCGCGTTGGGTAAATTTTACCCAACGCAATGGCCATTTTAACCGGTATTCAGAATTCAACAAAAAATGTTCGTTAATAAATTCAACTATACCACAACCCGACATTTTCATTGATATAGGTAACACCACTTGAAATTTTCTTTTAAAATATGTAACTACCACCCCCCCCCCCCCCCCCCCGACACAAAGTCTTTCTTTGAGACATGTACTATGATTTACATGCGATGTAACTACATCCCCGACATATTCTTTGATACATGTATAATTAAGTATCCCACATATAATGTATACTTAATGCACCTTATTTTCAACTACATGAATTATTATCTGTATTGTATGTGTTTTAACCTTAATACAACATACTTGATATGATGTAAATGCCTTTTATGCCTATAATATATGGCGAATGGTAAATAAATTAATCTCAATCTGGTACGCAGCTTTTATAGCGCCAATAGTTTTTATTTTTTTTTTATTTGCTTATTTCTTGGCCAAAATGAAAAATGTTGATGCAATTCAGCCTCAAATATCTTGATGTATTGAAGTTTTGGACATTATTTCAGCAAATGTGTGCAAATTATCATATTAATGTGAAATAAACATGACTTGTATTCAATATTCCTTAACCGACACGCCGCGATTCGCCCCACTCTGTTAACTGGTAATCGGGATTGATGGGGCATATGGGGTGACACCTCTAGTTCTACTATACCCACACCATAAGTGCGACCCTGTGTGGATATGGTAATGGGAAGAAAACTAATTTTAAAGTCTACAATGTTGTTTATGGGACTAGCCAAAAATCAATGTGTTTTACCAGATAGGAAGTATGGAAATCTTTTGCTATTATGAAGACAAGAAAAATGACTGTCTGGGTGGTTGGCAGTAAAAGACGAGCAACATGGCCGAATACAAAAGGGGGAGATGATGTCCCAGTCTAGTATAAAATACAAGATTATGGTCTCTCACGATATATGCCAATCGACCTATACGCCCATTTCGAGATTCCGTGGGTCGTGTCCGAGTAAGAGTAATGGGTGGGTTGGATCACACAATCTGGAATCACTAACTTTTATGCCACATTTTATACAGCTTATCTATGGGGGGTTCTATAGTTATAGGGTTTTAGAAGAATGGAAGCCTAAATTCGAGTTATCCACCATTCAATTCGACCCGTATATTTGAACAAGAGAAGCATAATTATTCGTGTTTTCGGTATCATCCCATGCATCCGAATATGCTCGTAGCGGAAGACATGATCGTAGCGGAATAACCACATGGCCCGCGATTTGCACACCGTTCACGGTTAGACACATGTTGCACCGAAACCAACACATACCAGTGGTTTACGGTGATGGTATTATTTGTGGCTATAATTTACCCAACTGTACATCAAACTTCTTTAAACATGGACGCAGTTTAATCCTATTTTACCGGGAAGTTAGGCCCAAATTTGTGGCAAAATTTGCATTTCTTACATAAAATTACGATTTCTGTGGCAACAGCCCAGACAATCTAGTCTTTGCATACATTGCTATTTCCGCGGATATATTCCCTTAACATAATAGACAACATTTCCAGTCATTTATCTACATTTTCCATAGTAAAAAATAACCATATATGCAGGTCATAGCAAGTAAATATGGTATGGCTATCGCAGTGATATGATGTTTACTATAGACATACCCCAAAATCGAGTGAGTGCCTCCATGGAAACTAATTTTTCGGGCACTAATATGATTGACATCGCAAACATGTCCAGTTCATTTTGAAGATAAGATATCATACTTTGAGAGACTGTATGTTATATAATGTGTCAATACAAAGATTCATTAAAATTTGATAAAACTTATATTGAGTAAGTATTTTAGATCATAATTTTCGTATAAAACCCGATTATCGAACAGTAATATGCAAATTGCGGAAACCACAACCGCTCATTTCTGTAGACCGATTATCGCTGTTAACGTTAAAAAAAATCAAGGTAAAATAAACCGTGTTTTTATGAAATAACTTACGACAACTAAAGACGATGTGCAAATCGCGGGCCATGTGGTTATTCCGCTACGAGCATGTCTTCCGCTACGAGCATATCCGGATGCATGGGTGGGTATATTTCGCTAGAAAACATATCACGTTACCGCGCCTTTAGACCATATCTTCGTTGATTTATTAGAGCTAAAATATATTTACTAGGTTTACTATCATCAACAGGTACACATGGATATAAGATTAAATGTGTTATTATTCTTATATTATATGTGTTATATATGTGTTATATGGTGAATAATCATATATATATGCCTTACCGTAATCAGACCAGCTTTTCATTTATTTATTGGAGGTTGTATCCCAGTTTACCAGGGGGCCGGATAAAAAGGGCATACACAATGTTGATTATTTTTGTTTTCCAAAATTTGGGACCCACCCACCCTTCCGTGTATTTTTAGCCATCAGCTTGTTTACACCCACCCCTATCCATCTCCAAATTCGTCCATGTAAGCGTCCGCCTCCTATTCCAACCAGGTTTGTTTTTATTAACTGCAATTACTGTTATTTCCTGTTTAATTCCAAACAAAGAACTGATAAGAATTGCGAATTAAGTGCACAGGGCCATTCAAACACAAATCTCTCAAGGTTCGAAAAGTAGCGCTCTAAATCGGCGTGCATCATTAAGCATATCTGAAGAGATCTGAGTATGTTCAATCATGTTTATCACCTGGTACGACATTCCCCAGTTAATACAAAATTTCATTCAGTTTCATTGCCACTATACTGCTTAACCGATAAATGACGCAGAATACCAACCTAGACCTAGAGTCTATATAAAATACTTCTGTTCTGCCAGGCCAGCCAGCAACCGTTATTTTATGTTATACATAATTATGAATTATCATGTTTGTGTGTAATTCGTATTTTATGTTCGTTTTGTGTAAAACAATTATGTGGGAAGAGAGACCCTTTGTAAGTTGCAAATCCCGTTGCGTTATAATGCAATAAAATATGTTTACACTAACTATTATTTTATATAAAACTAGCCGATGAGCCCGACGTTGTCCGGGCTATTCAAAAACCAAATTCGGGCTATTCAAAAAACAAATTTCAAGTCGATAGCTCTACCCGTTTCCGAGATCTGGTCTGCGCATGCGCGAAGCTGGCATCGCACGGGCTCGGCGACCCGATAAAATTCGTATCCGGGGCAAGATACATTCACACACCAAATTTCAAGTCGATAGCTCCACCCGTTTCCGAGATCTCGTCTGCGCATGTGCGAAGCTGGCGTCGCACGGGCTCGACGACCCGATAAAATTCGTATCCGGGGCAAGATACATTCACATAGCAAATTTCAAGTCGATAGCTCAACCCGTTTCCGATATCTCGTCTGCGCATGCGCGAAGCTGGCGTCGCACGGGCTCGGCGACCCGATAAAATTCGTATCCGGGGCAAGATACATTCACATAGCAAATTTCAAGTCGATAGCTCCACCCGTTTCCGAGATCTCGTCTGCGCATGCGCTGCTCGGGCGTCGCACGGGCTCGCCAATACGACAATGACGACCGCCTGGTCAAACTACACACACGTACCAAGTTTCGTCCCGATCGGTCGAGAATCGTAGATTTGTATCAATGACAGACAGACAAACAAACAGACAAACAGACAGACAGACAGACGGATGTCTTCAAAATATATATGGGACTAGCCGATGAGCCCGACGTTGTCCGGGCTATTCAAAAACCAAATTTCAAGTCGATAGATCTACCCAACCCGAAATTTCAAGTCGATAGCTCTACCCGTTTCCGAGATCTGGTCTGCGCATGCGCGAAGCTGGCGTCGCACGGGCTCGGCGACCCGATAAAATTCGTATCCGGGGCAAGATACATTCACATAGCAAATTTCAAGTCGATAGCTCCACCCGTTTCCGAGATCTCGTCTGCGCATGCGCGATGCTGGCGTCGCACGGGCTCGGCGACCCGATAAAATTCGTATCCGGGGCAAGATACATTCACATAGCAAATTTCAAGTCGATAGCTCCATCCGTTTCCGAGATCTCGTCTGCGCTTGCGCTGCCCGGGCGTCGCACGAGCTCGCCAATACGACAACGACGACCGCCTGGTCAAACTACACACACGTACCAAGTTTCGTCCCGATCGGTTGAGAATCGTAGATTTGTATTAATGACAGACAGACAAACAAACAGACAGACAGACAGACAGAGGTCTTCAAAATATATATGAGATAAAACAAAACAAAACAAGAAACTGAACAAAATGGCTGGTCTTTTGTGTTCTTTTGATAGAGTTCACAATTTTGATCAACCTTATTTGTTTTATTAATATATAAGCTACTCTCTTGTCCTGCAATAATCTTACAATAGCACCGAATGTTGAAAGTTACTGATTCAAATTTCGAACGAGAGGCCGATCACGATCGGCAGATGTTTAACCCATCCCTTGGCGATAGTAAATTGTTAAGATCAGAATCATAATCTTTTAATGTTGAATTATAGAGTATACTGTTATGATCTAAAGTAGTATATGACAAATGTACATAATAACCAGTAATAACACAAATTATTGGAATGTATGAGTCAATATAGAAGGGTTAATATAACATCTAAACTCTAGAGCCTGTCACCACTATCATAGTGTGAGCAGTTCTATTCATGTTGTTGCAAATTGCCATGTGAGATATCAAAATAATATAATTATTTATTTAATGGAAAAGGTTAAAAGACATGGAATGGGTAAAAGGGGTTAAATCACCTATCTCTGCCCTGTTTGATCCAATGTAGTCCCATCATCCAAGGACTTAGAGAGCTCCATTGGTCTAGTTAAATAAATTCACCTGGCTAAGTTGTGGTTAAAAAGATAGCTAAATCAATTTATCCAATAATTCACTGTGTCTCTTATACAGACCTAACATATGAGGGCTATAAATAACTCTCAAAGCAATAAACTATATTGTCTTTTATCTTGCTCACAGAGAAGCAGGTATTCATTAATTGTAAGTTACTTGGGTTATAATCTGGATAATTCTTAGTTTAAAAAGGGCCATATCTCTGGTATAACAAATTGGATCTAACCCATATTCAAACTCGTTCTGTATTTTGAGTTGAGAAACTCACATACCAAATTTGGTTCCTATCAGATGAAAAATGGTTGATTTATCGAAGTACATGTATGTGTGAATCATATGTCAAAGGACCATAACACCATTAAAAAAAATCCGATCAAACCCATATTCGAAATCAATCTGTATGTTGGTCTGAGAAACTCATACACCAAATTTGGTTCCAATCAGATAAAAAATGTTTGAGTTATGGCAGAATTCATAAATTCTAAGTCGAAAAAGGGCCATAACTCCGTAATAAAAAGTCGGATCAAACCCATATTCGAACTCGATCTGTATTTTGGACCGAGAATATACAAAATTTGGTTTTGATCAGGTAAAAAATGTTTGAGTTATCGCATTACACGTAAAGTGTCTACGGACGGACAGACGGACAGACAGACGGACGGACAGACGGACGGACGGACGGACGCACGACGAGTGGTCAATCCGGACAACGACACTATGTTTACCATACATGGTATGGGTAAACATAAAAATGGATCGTTAACTGTCAACTGGCTATGCTATTGCAACAGTATACCCTTGTCCTTACAGTTGTACCGGTCTGCATATATGCACTGCTGTATGCAGATATATGCATATTAAAGACGAAGTTTTCACTGTTGACGTGTCATGAAACTGACTGCATTGAATGTTTCAAGAATTTGTTTTTCTAGTCTACCAGAATATAGTCTTTATTAAAATTTGATAAAAACCTGTAATAATTGACATTATTATTCACAAATCTTAAATAACCATGTTGACAGTTCAGAAGAGCTAGGTCAGAATCACATACCATCTCCAATCATTCATAGCAACAACATAGCAAACATCATAGTGACATGTTTGCAAACATAATATCTGATAGCCATGGCAGAAATAACCCGAAAATAACCATATGTTGTGTACAAATCTTGATCAAAGACAATTTATTATATATATTTTTTTCCATTCACGGAATTACACCTGCCGCTTTCAACATTGGTTTTAGTGAATTTCACCAACGTTATAATCTATCGGGGGTGAAAACTACTGTATGTGCTTCATTTCTAGTCAACAGAGAAGACTAGAACATCTGCAAGCCGCGGTACATGTACTTAAATCATGGAACCGTTTAGATGGAGAAAACATTTACGCCTAATTGGAATATCTAAACTTCTGCTGTTATTTTCCTGAATTGAAGTGGTGTAATCTTTGAATTCGGACTACACTATTAATGAAATTAGGTGTAAATTTACAGTCCAGATCATAAATAATTATATGCCGGATAATTAATACTATCTGCGAGTGAACAACTGTACTGACACATGCGTACTGAATAGCGCATCATCGTGCTTCAATGTATACATGTATATTACAATTTAGCACAAGACAAACTCAGTTAACGACTTTTGTCGATAAGACTATGGCCCGTGGAAGCTGTGATTTCCTTTGAAATTTCTAAAGAAGATGGAGCCGATAGGTAGCAAGCTATTCCGAAACAGCTAGATCTGGATGATTACTATAGTGTGCTATTTTCATACACGTCAGACAGAAAACGCATGTTAAGTCTTAGCCCCTCAACAGATTGCAAACAAAAAACAACGTTGTCAGATGAACAAAAAGCCGGATATATAGGCCACCCCATTATCACCCTTTAACGAACCACATGACCTATATAGTTAACTTGCACCCACACACTAACCCCACACTACCATCACATCTTCACTCACCAGTAATACCTAATAGTATATAGTTATTCAAATGCAATTATTATTGTATACATGCACCCGTCTTGCCAAATCTATTCTGTTTAAAATACTGTTTATATTTGTTGTTATACTTATTCTGTATTGTGGGGAGCGGAGGTCCATCTAAGTTTCACGAACCTGTCGTCCAATGCACTTGTCTCTGTATATTAATATAGTACTAAAACAGAAAGCCCGTCGCGATCCAAGATTGCCAACCGCCAGAGACTGTCAAGGAAGGCGCACATGTTCCCCTATGGCGATGGATTTTGAGGTCATATAGTCGCACTCTCAAGATCTTCCCTCTTCCCTCGAAGTTCCCCGAAACACCCCACCATAGTCTTGAACCAAGATGGCCATGTGCACCGTCCGGCGCAGACTGCAGGAAGATCCAAACCGTTGATAAAATAATTGTTATATATCCATGCATGTTGTCGAATGATGCTCCTTTCATAAATGGTCCGATCGAAATTACAAAAGGCCGAGAACGCCGGAGAACGTGTAAATTTGGGGAAAACCACGCTGTTTTAACTTATGGCAGCACATTTTTTATTACAACATCACAAGTTGGTGCTGCCGTACATATGCTTAATACAAGTAATATTTAGAGGATAAAACTTTGCTGTTTTGATATTAGGACCGATATCAGCCCGATGTAACCTCATATCAGCCTGAAATCGAAGGTTGAAGGCTGATATGAAGTTACCTTCTTTTATTATCAAATCCGTTCTCAATAGAGACCTCTCAGTCGAGAGTATGAAAAACAATTTCAAATATAATAGAAAGTAACAGACTGCAACAATGTCAGTAACAATGTCAGTTTTATCCGCTCACAAGATCACCGATAAGCGTAAAAAGATATCCTATATGCAAACAGTTTGAACAAAATAGTCTAAAGTTCATAAGTTCCAAAACTTAAAAGTTAAAATTATTCCAAATGAAAATTCGATGGGGAAGATGTCCAAGTCACATAACACCAACAGTTCGACGTCCATTAACGCAGATTTTCATCATTAACAAAAACCTTCTGATGGTCTGTCACGGGCACCAGTCCATTAGCCATAACAACAGTACTAGTATATATAGTACCGGTACATATAATCAAAACATCGTCTATGCTAAACATTCCAATCTGGTGAAATCGTACAATTCGCAAGTCTGGGACTACTAACAGGCCATTGATGCTCATCCAAGGGATCAGAATTGTTCGCACACTGTGATCAAATAGCTGCAGGATGACCAGACAACACAAGACGAACCGGACAAACACTGATAGCAATTCAAGCCCTCCGTTAAAAATATGTTGAATCCGGCTACACATTAAAAGAACAATCAGTTCCAGCTGTGATTCAGACAGCTAACGAGTAAAAACATCGAAAATTAATATCACATGGCTCAAACAACTGTCACTCAAACTTTTCTGTGACAACTTTTTCAAATGAGTGACGTCACAAAAATCGACAGCTGCACATTATTTAGCAGTGCAGTAGGGTCACGGCACTTGTCGTTAAATGATATTACTCGGATTGGTGATGTCGTTAAATGATATTACTCGGATTGGTGATGTCGTTAAATGATATTACTCGGATTGGACATGTCGTAAAACGATATTACTCGGATTGGTGATGTCGTTAAATGATATTACTCGGATTGGTGATGTCGTTAAATGATATTACTCGGATTGGACATGTCGTAAAACGATATTACTCGGATTGGTGATGTCGTTAAATGATATTACTAGGATTGGTGATGTCGTTAAACGATATTACTAGGATTGGTGATGTCGTAAAACGATATTACCCGGATTGGTGATGTCGTTAAACCATATTACTCGGACTGGTGATGTCGTTACACGATATTACTCGGATTAGTGATGTCGTCAAACGATATTACTCGGATTTGTGATGTCGTAAAACGATATTACTCGGATTGGTGATGTCGTAAAACGATATTACTAGGATTGGTGATGTCGTAAAACGATATTACTCGGATTGGTTATGTCGTAAAACGATATTACTCGGATTGGTGATGTCGTAAAACGATATTACTCGGATTGGTGATGTCGTAAAACGATATTACTCGGATTGGTCATGTCGTTAAATTATATTACTCGGATTGGTGATGTCGTAAAACGATTTTACTCGGATTGGTGATGTCGTAAAACGATATTACTCGGATTGGTCATGTCGTTAAATTATATTACTCGGATTGGTGATGTCGTAAAACGATATTACTCGGATTGGTCATGTCGTTAAACGATATTCCTGGGATTGGTCGTGTCGTTAAACGATATTACTCGGATTGGTGATGTCGTAAAACGATATTACTCGGACTGATGATGTCGTTAAACGATATTACTCGGACGGGTGATATCGTTAAACGATATTACTCGGATTGGTGATGTTTCAAAACGATATCGCTCGGTTTAAGGGAAAATAGAAGCGATATTCAAATAGTTCGATAATATGTCATATCTAAATAATAAAAGTTAGTAGACGATTGATTCCATGAATCTATGGTTGAAACTGTTACAACTGATGGCCATTTCAGTCAACATTTTTTACTGTAGGTAGGAATATTTTCGAATCTTCGTCTTAAAGCTACATATTTTACACTAAAAGTTGGTTGGTAAATTAAACTATCAGAACATTTTCATCTATTTTCGGTCTGAAATTTTCAACCACCATTGTTTCAGACATTTCCTACTTTACAAATGTTGACTTAAAGTTGTGGGCAAAATTCCAAACTCAACCCGCTACTTCCACAACGCCCCTGGGCACAGTGACATTTACCAACTGCATATTATGGACAAATGATTGCGAGATGAAAGTTTTCTGCGGTAAATTATGTTCAAATGAATCATTGCTATCAGTTACGAAACAAATCTCTCCGGAACAAAAAAGTATTGGGAGCGGGGATTATCAATATGGAATCTCTAATTTCTGTTTGCTTGTAATCTTCCGCTTTTGTGACGTGTCTGACAAACGGCGCGTTCCCAGTGTGCAGCGCACCAAATCCACCATCACACAGATAATTCTCTCTATGCGATACAATTATACGCCAATCTGACCAATTCCCCCAAGGATTCCGTCATATCTCTTGTCAGAAACAATCATCACTAACTGGATAGCTAACATCAGATCCAGCAGTTGTGATGCACACTCTATTCGTATATTCGAGGATGATCTAATTTGATTGAGAACAATCTGGTTTGGATTAAGATTTATCACCACTATAATCTTAGGTTATCATCCTGTCCTGGTCATTACACCGCGTTCAGCTCACGCGATCCTTGTATACACTTTAAAGGCACGGGCGGCGATCGTTGCAAAAATATTCATATTTGTTCAAATCGCCATCAACGGAAGGAATATTAAAATATATATTGTTTTGTTCATATGCCAAACATAATCAGCGCGTAAATAGTATATTGTCGTCAAGACGTGCGATGGTGTACGTAAACAAGAACCTGCTCGTGTCGCAGAAGTTTTGCTTCTGTTTACATAACACCGCGCAATTCTATTGGTTAATCACACACAAATGATATAAACGCTCTTTATTATTTCCATATCAGGAAAACAGTAACAAATAACGCTCTTTACCTTATCCGGATCTAAACAAAATTCAGGTTCTGTAACGTTTTTTGCTTTTGTTTACATAACAAAGGAAAAACATTTGACAATAACATACTGTTTATGCCATATTTCTGATTGGTATAAGAACAAATTCTGTCTACCTAGGTTTTTGACGGAGCTGAATATTTTAACAGCATACCCACCGCCAACACCGCCCGTATCTTTAATCAGCCATGCTTTGGCGATCATGGGGTTCCAGTTTATGGTCTCTTTCGGTGAAACGTGATGAGGGCAGTCGTTTTGTGGTCTTTCGATTTCCAACATCACCCTTATATATACTGCCCTCATAATTTGCCAACCCATTAACGCTTTATTTGAACCCATCCGAGTTTGAGTTTTGCATACATTCATTGGAGAGTTCCTACTGTACTTTTTGTGAGTTTAGGATTTGTTTAAGGCTAAATTATTACTTTTTATTTATATACATAACTTTATTTCATATATATCACAGGGGCCTGTAACGCGCTCCGCTGTCCCCCCCCCCCCCTTTGCACTGCCCATATACGCCGCTCTACATGTATATACGCGCCTTCTTCGCGTTAATGGAACATTATATAGACAAGGGTGACTGTAGAAATTCAACGTTTCACCATCGCTCGGGAGTCGCACCAATTTAGCCCATTCACCCCAGTAATGATAACGATATATACACGGATGGATCGGCAAAGAATTCATCTTTCAATAAATAGTACAAACTCCCATCAGAAACATTCATACACGTTGCATTTATTAAAATTTTAACCACCGAATATTGTCTCCGGAGAGCGTATTTTTTCGATTTGATCCGGCTCAGACAGCAATGTCGGCATGTGTCTCGAAATTCACCACCCATGCAGTTTACTATCATTAAAAATCGGTCAAACGATCAACTAATTATCTGGAACTTAGTGATTTATTGTTGGCTAATAATTTACTTACTCATACAAATCAACACATTGTCAGTAAACAATTCTAATAGAGGAGAAATCTGTCGATAATTCCAACTTTTAAAAAGAAATTTGTCAAGTGACACAGTTCCTAAATTTAATATTCATTGTGACCTGACCTTTCCATGACTGACATAGTAGAAACATCCAATCACCGCTCAGTGTTAGAATCGAGTGCCTCATTTTAATATTCATTATGACCTGACCTCGATTCTAACACTGAGCGTATATAGACCGGCGTATATGGGCAGTGCAAATGGGGGGGGGGCGGACAGCGGAGCGCGTTACAGGCCCCTGTGATATATATATATATATATATATATATATATATATATATATATATGTTTCACCCATTGCAATGGCATGTTCGTGTTTCTCTATAGTTTAGTGTTCGGATTCTAAGTATTTCACAACAGGTTCGCACTTGTTTTCCAGTCCCGTTTAGCAAAAATGTATTTATATTTTTATTTATATATTATATTGAAAACAATATATATATATTTATTTATTTAAACCAAATTAAACTTTTGATCTAAAACTCGCAGTGTATGTTGTTTATTGGCAGCAATTTAAACTACTGGAAGAAGATCGCCCTAACTTTCAGTCTTAAACAGCTGCAACACCCATATGTATGATTTGAAGCTCTTGCAGCTCGTTTACATTGGGCTTCAAGCAGGATGTGCTAAAATAAAATAAAAAGTTGTTGGTCAAATTAAGCACCGTGAATATTCTTTGCAGATACAATCTTGTTCGATCAATCGTTCTGATTTCATGTCTCATTTGGTGGCACTATGCGTGGACTGATATCACAATGTTTAGTATCTTCCAGGGACGTGGCAAGATGGTCTCCGCCAAGGGGTGACCAACATAGAATTTGACTAAGCGTCTGGCCCCTAAATGATTATACATATATATTACTTTTGAATACACGTAAAAGTGCTTCCGGAATTTCAATATGTTATATGGGCAGTTATCATAAATGGACACCCCCCCCCCCCAACATGCACGTTCTTATTAATTATCCGTACTGTCTTCCAGAGTGCTATAAAAAACAAACTCGAGTACATGACTGTCTACTATTATAATTTACATCCGAATCATACTCATGGTAATAGATTATATATTAGCACTCGCTAATCGTACCAAACATTCATAATGTAGCGACATTGTTCTAAACATAAATTTCCAAAACCTCTGGAAGGCAATACAAATTATATATCGCAAAACTGATCACCATGCATGTAAATACCTTTATACTGTCACATTGATCACATGAGTGCTATTATATGGTATCGGGTGGGGGGCGGGGGGGGGGGGGGGGGGGGGGGGCTTCATACGTTTTAAAAACTTCAATCCCTTTTTTATATTATGCAAATAAAATATATTTCAAGTCAAGTCAACATTGTATTTATTACTGCACCCCATTTAGTGTCGGCGCACACGATTCCGATTGTCCCCCAATTAATCCTGCTGCAGGATAATCCGGGGACAATCGGGACCGTGTGCGCCTAACAATCGAGCCGTTTTTGTCGGATCCGGTTTAATCGGACGATCAAACTGAGTTTGATTTCATCAGGAGAATCCGGCTCGTGACGATGGCAACGCGCGTGTTTTGCTTGTCATGCACATGCATGACCGATCATCACATGACCAAAACCTCATTCAAAATGTCGGAATAGTTAGCGGCGACCGCTATTCGAAATTAAAGTCAAGAAGTCTGGTCGATCGACAAGGAACAACGGCTACATGGTAGACATGTGGTCAGAATATGTATAATAATCGCAACAAGAGGGCGGCAGCTGTGGAAAGGTCTATTACGCCAATGTACGGCTGTTGTTCGTGACCTCAATATATTATTGATATTATTATAATTTATTTAATTTATTATTAATAAATATTAGTTTATAGAAATACATATTAATATAAACCACCATGACTAGCTATAGTAACTGACCAGATAGGCTGACCACACCAGTTGACTATATATACTAAAATTACCATAGCATGATTATATGACCGGAGTGAAAATCCGACTCGTGTGTGTTGACCCCCCCCCCCCCCCCCCCCCCCCCCCCCACGAATTTATCGGGCTCGATATATTCCAGCAGCCTGATTTAACCGGGTACAATCGGGACTATGGGCACCGACACTTATTCACATCCAACTGAAATTCCGTTTGCAACCGTTTGGAATTTTCCAAATGGTACACCAAACTTCCTAACTTTTAGCAATTTTCAACATGAATCACACAAAAGTTTGAGAATTTCCTACTGATGGCCATTTCAGTCCAAAAAAAAAGAAGTTATTAAAAGTTTGAAAATTTGCGAATTTTGTTATAAAAACAACCCATTTCACATTAGTACTGGTTTATGGTTGGAAAATCGAACAAGACCCCAATGTCCCTGATATATTCTATGTTTACCCTCATCTGATTGATTCCAGCGTGGTTGCCAAAATGGGGATGACGTGACGCATACCACGTGTATATACACTGACGGCTCTAGATTTTATTTGATGATAAGACAGCGCGTAGATTCTCCGCTTGCCAAGTCTGACGACTCATCGTATGGATGAGACTGCATAATTTGTCAACTCCAATGTGTGCAAATGAGGATTACCCGCAGTGAATTACTAAGTGCTGCCAGTTTCGCGTATGTTCTATTTGGCTTACATAAGGATTAACAACAGCATTTTTCAACAATGCGAAAGTGGAAATGAATGGGCGTATACTCTTATTACCACTTGAGTTCAGTTGGCCAAGACCCCATGTTTCCGTTGATATTTAAAAGAAGGCAATGCAAATATCGAATCCCATCGCCATGTAAATGCGTTTATGTCGCCATCTGAATGTCTTGTTAACATGGTATTGTATAGTTTCCATAGTATTATATCGGGAGAGGGGCTCCATAAAATTGAAACACTCCAGTTTCTATCTTCTGTCATAGAATATGTTGCAAGTCAAGTTGATTATATGGTACCCAGGATCTCAAAAATGTTTACATGGCAACCCGAGACGCCCACAACGTTTACATTTGTACTCATGTGGAATCTCTGAAACGGTTGTCAAGGTATCTCGGATTTCTTTAGAAGAGCTCACGTGCGTATTGGGAAAGATGTAGAGATCATGCACGAGAACCCCAATCACGTTCTGGATATCATGAGTACTCGAATGGACCTTTTGGATACCATAATCTCCGGGAACAGGCGCACTGGTGTTAATATGTATATAAAAGTTAAACGCAGTGTGGCTGGAGTTAAAGGTACGGTTGGCCTTGGCGGTGGGTATCCTGTGAAAATATTTCCACCCGTCAAAAACCGCCACAAGCAGAAAGAACAACAAAATGTAGACAGACTTTGTCCGTATACAAATAAGAAATATCGCACAAACAGTATGTTATTGTCATATATTTGACCATTGTTATGTAAACAAAGGCATAAAAAGTTACTTTTCTGGTGTTTGTTTATATTATGATGGTAAACATAAAGAGCGTTCTTTGTTGGTGTATTCCTGATATGGAACGAATAAAGAGCGTTTATGCCATTTGTGTGTGATTAGCCAGCAGCATTGTGATGTCTTCTGTGACACAATCAGGCTCTTGCTTAGGTAAAATATAGTAAATCTTTATGATAACATGCTGTTTACGCGATGGTCATGGTATATATGAACGAAACTGTATGCGTTTGAATGTTTTTTCTGTTTACGGGGATTGGAACAAATATGAATATTTTCGACAACTAAGGCCTCGCGTGCCTTTAAAGACATATTGAGCACTTATTTCACTTAAAACTGATAATTTACGAACCGGCCACTACAACCATTAACTAATATTTTCGATTTATTCAACAACGACGTCTGGGCTATAAGCAGAAATGTAAACAAAAAGCCGTTCATTCGCGATAAACAAACGAGAATGATTTCGTCAAAGAGAGTCACTTTATTTAATTTATATGAAAGAATGTCGTTGTGTTATATGGAAATTGTGACACAGAATGTATTGAATTAACTCAGTTTAGCAAGTTTAGTCTCTGTGAGTCGCAACAGAGTGTTTCTAATCACTTGTGAAGTTAGTGCATACCTATCAAATTGTTGTTATTCAAGCTAAGCAAATTATGGGTTAACATACTAAGGAGCAATTAATGTAATTTGTTAATAGCAGTGGTTTAGTTAGCTGCATTTGAAGTCATCCACATTGATGTATATCACTTGAAACAGCTAGAGCGCACAATACATTTCCGGACTACATTGAACACATAACACAATACAGTTATCTGTCTTTCACAATGTTCGATTTCCATTTAATAATATATAGGCGGATAATACTGTTCTTGCCAACTCATCAAGATTTCAGATCGAAAGAGTCCATGGTGCTTGTGGAAGTAATATTTTTTATATTAATATACCAAGCTGAACACAAGGCAACACATTCAAAGACAATGGAACACCTATTTTATATTTTATTCATGAAAATAATATGTGTTGCAGTATGTATGTGTGGACACAGAAAATAAGTTTGAATGGAAACCTTTCTGAAGGTCATGACAATTTTGCACTTGGAGCAATAGCATTAATGCTTTCGATGAGATCTTGTCGCATTTAATGAAAATTATCGACTGAGAACTTAGTGACAAGTTATAAGTTATGTATGTGGGCGACCAATGTAGTCCTGGAATGAGATGTCCATGCTAAAAGCAAGCAACTATAGTCTATATACGGCATTCCAATTACCCTTCTATAGCCGAATAGTCTCTGCTGAGAAACTAGTTGATTCATATGTATTCAGTTGTAGACATGTTCATCTATGGTAGACCAAAGTGACATTTATTAATAATTGTACTTCATCGCAGTCCAAGCGCGCTTCGTTGTAAGTAAAATCAATTGTGCTTGAGAGCAAGTATTACTACTGTCACAATACCTTGCCATTATATTGCATGTTAAGCCATTTGAAGTGTAAGACCTACCCCTATTATGGACGTGCTTATCAGTTAATCAGTTGGGGTATTTCAACAAACTCGAAGGTGGTTAACCATATTATGGGTAAATATTTGTACCGATACATGGTTCAGTTGTGTTTAAATATAATTATGCTAATTACGCTTCAGTCCAATTTAATTCTTTCAATCGTAATTGGATTATGCTTCCGCATAACTCATTCGCGCTTCAGTGCAATCATTAAGATATGTCTATTTGGCCTTCCGTATTCAGTTAATGAGTTCAACAGCAGCTTTATGTTGTTCGTTGAACATATCAGCTGCATGTACCAACTAACTAATCATTATATTGTTTCTCTGAATGTCGTCTGCTTGTAGCAAAGCGCTGACACTGGAATACTGAATGCTCATTTTACATCCTATTGGCTCAGTATATACTATTCCCCCCATGAATACGAGTAGGTGCCTGTAAAATTAACTGAAGTTAACCAATTTTATACTAAATGGATTATCCACACAGTTATAAACTTATACATTGGAATGTTTTATTATTCACCCGGGGGTGTTCAGGAATAATACGCTGACGACAGATAATAAAAGTGCAAAAAGAGTACTATTTATTGGAGGGAAATATTCAGATAGCAAGTCTGTGGTCGTTTGTCAAACTTATTATATATCTGAACATTTCCAAATGGATAACTACAGTATACATTTGATTGAGTATTTATTATAGAAAGGTTTAGCATGTACATGTAAGCATATACATGTACAATACCAAGATGATGATATGGGAAATGAGGCCCTGAAATGGATATTGGAAACTCATGACAGGTTTTAGTTCCATACACTGTAATTCCCTCTTATTTGCCCTTTGGTTTTGTATAGACTCTGGAGTATAGTACTGCGCGAATTGAAATACGAACAAGGTACTATGTATTAATGATGTTTTGAATTTCTCGAGTAAGCAAAAGTATTTTCTCTTAATGCCTCCAAGACAAAGCTATGATATTTCAGGGCCAGCAAACATCAGCTAACCACACTGGTGCTGACAAATAAATTCGATATGTGTCCGTGTTTGGTACTGCACTCAGCGAATGATATATATAGTAGAGAAGTTTGTATACCGTTGAAGAATGCTGGAAGCTATACAACTATACTATCATGTGAGAAATATGTTGCCGATTACTGACTCAGTCCTGACCCAGTCATGAATCGTCCATACGATTAAGGGGAAGACGCACGTTTTGCAAAAATCCAGCCAAAAATGGCAAAAAATTTTCAACAAAGAATTTATCTGGATTTTTCTTGCAAAAAATCTTGAATTTCATATATCACCATCTTCATTGTATGTAGAAGCTAAGCAATTATTAAGATACAACAAAAACAATGGATTTTAAAACATTTGAGAGGTTGAACATTTTATTTTATTTTTGTCCCTTTCGATACCGAGAACTGCTAGGATAATTAATAATTTCATACAAAACCTCCAATCGCAAAATAGCTTATTGTCTTGGCTCTATGAGAGGAGGCTTCATTTGTATCATAATGTTGAGTTAGATTTTTAATTGCATAATATAGCATCATACCCCCATATATTATAATGGAGATTATCGATTTAAAATAAATCAGAAGTTCTCCACGTAGTTGAGTATACACTAGACGATTAGTTTAGGTCTGGAAGGAGATGCGTGTGGTAACGCTGAATGTGTCATTGTCGCATGGTTTCGAGCAAAAAGACACCCAGGATCTCTCAAACGTGCAAAAAGACACACAGGGGTGCCGCAAACGTGCAAAAAGACACACAGGACCTCAAAGTCTAAAAAAACAACGGGAATTTAGATTAGTCGTCTGCTACATATTTATTAATATTTTTATAATAATTATTTGTTTTTGATCGGAGTGAATAATTAACGGAATTTAAATGGGCATATAACCGTCTGCTTTGAGTCTGACTGGTAGCGCAGTTACGTATTAATAAATAGCAGACGACTAATGTAAATTCCCGTTGTGTGGTGAGACTTTGATATCCTGGTGTCTTTTTGCACGTTTGATAGATCCTGGGTGTCTTTTTGATCGAAACCATGCGACAATGACCAATTCAGCTGTAGTAAGCTCCTCTACTATATATGGTGCAACATAAAATGTAATGGATAAAATACAAGAGCTCTCAAAACTCACGTGTGCCATGCCTGGACATAGATACTACTACCGGTACAGCGTCAAACGTTAGATTATTTATGTCAAAAACATATTATATGGACTTGCAGAGACGTGGCGACAGGGGGTGTTTGGGGGGGGGTCTCAACCCCACCCCAACTTTGGTCAAAATTTTCAATAGTTGGAAATTTCATACCTGCCAAAACATTTTTTGTCAAAAGTTTTGGACTGAAATGTTCATCAGTTGGAAATTTTCCAACCTTAGAGGAGGTGACAGGTTGGAAATTTCCAACACTTGGAAAGCTTGTGACCTGGTCCCTCCCCCGTGACCAGTCAAAAACTGCTAGATAATTTAAGAAAACAATATTGTCATACATTTGGTCAACATTGTCATTGGAATTGTCATCAGTTGGAAATTTTCCAACCTAAGTCAGGTTTGAAATTTCCAACTCTAGCAAGGCTTGAGGCTATTCTAGATGCCAGGATTTTGCGATTTTCTTGTTCAGATTTCTAAATTTTCGCACACCGGGCCGAACCTTGGTCGGCCCGGTGTGTCATTGTCCCTCCCCCGTGGCCAGTTGAGGCCAGTCTAGATGCTAGGATTTGCGATTTTCTGGTATAGTTTTCATAATGTCCTGGTCTCTTGCCCGAGCCGTGTGCATTTGTCTGGAGTTAGACCACTAGATGTTAGGATTTATGCAATATTCAGATTAAAATGAATATAGAACCATGGTTTAGGAATATATAGGATATTAGGCCTGAGCATTGAGGTGCAAGGGGAGGGTGCAAATGGAATTATGCACAACTTGTATTTGGTCTGATTCAAGAGGGGGTGCAGTTGGAATTTCCCAAGGTGGACACCCCCCCTCCAACGGAGACCCTATAGCCACGTCCCTGTGGACTTGTTCGGGTGCGTGAAATTGATATGTTAGTACTCAGGTGCTATGCCAACCTCTAGAATATATGTAGCGTTCTACTAACATCGCCAAAAATTTCAAAGAAATCAACCATACCTCTACATAGAAAATATCGTCTGAACTACGCCCAATTTTAAATATTTACATCTCGATTCGGGACGCAACTATCGGCGATAATCTAACGCAAATTATATTCGCCATTGAGAGTCATTGCATTTCATTAATATATAAGAATGACGGTGTGTATCGTTAATTTGGATTAATATTCATAACAAATAATTACTTTGATCAATATTATTCTCAATTTCTATTTGATCACCCTATCAGAGTGTTTGACATCACTTTAAGTCATTTCGTTCTTATGGACATTACTTTAAAATATCAGATCGAATAGGTGACGACAATTGAATTCACTATATATGGCCGGATTCGTCATTTCGGGTTTAAACCTGGTTTACGTAAACCTCTAGGTTTAAACCACAATTTGACAGCTAAATCCGCGGGATTTAAACCCGATACCACAGGTATAAGTGATGCATTCGTCATCTCTGGTTTAAACCTGGTCCAGCGATACCCATGGTTTAGCAGTAGTGTCTCTGTATCTCGATATAATTAATCGTATTTTCCTGATGACGACCTCCGCGTTCTATCTACAGTCAAAATCAATAATTACGACAAGGAGCATATATATTTTGATTGGATATTTATAAGCGAGAAGCACCATATCTGTATAGTGTGAGTGGGTAAGACTTTTATCAATTGCGATTATTTTGTTTGTCGTAAAAGCTTTAACCGTCAACTGAGCCTTATAATTTGACAGTCCCGCTAAACCCGATTTTTAGGTAGGCTAGGCCTAAAATGACGAATCCTTCTTTTCTAGACCGCGGTTTACGTGGATGGAGCTGTACATAATATCGATTGACGGCGTGTGTAGAAGTTGAGACTGGCGGGTTGGTATTCATGTCACAATTGATTCATGTTCATGCTTGTTCGCGTTAAAGGGGAACTGTACACTTAATCCGGTCATTTATGAGACCATCGCCTTTTATAACTCAACATAATATGTGCAACAAATGAATGAATTTGAGCCATGGATTAGCGCAAAAATACACTCGTATGCTCTATGAACGATGCAATGGTAATTATAATGAAAATGAATTTATGGCTGGAGTCATAAATTCATTTTAATTATAATTACACTGAGTCTTGTCCCCAGCCATGAATCGCCCATATACCGGGGTCAACTAACAAAACATGATATGTGAATAGTGTCTGTAAATTAACTAAATGCAACATGTATGCTTACACAGGTATGGTGATAAGGGCAACCAGATACCGAGACACCCATTTGGTAACCATGACCTCTTTAATTTCGGGACAGTAGGTCCTATAGTAGGTTCTAACATCTTATCGCAGGTAGTGTATAATGGAAATTATCGATTGAAAATAAATCAGAAGATGTACAAGCAGACTCCTACAGTAAGCGTATCCACTGTACAGTAATGTTCTAAATAATCGACTCCTTAACCACAGTCGAATTATGGGTAACTTTTCAGGATTTAGTCAGAAATATGGCTTGTTGCCATTCATCGGAAAGCTCTCAGTCCTGAAAAGTTACTCATAATTATGCTGTGGTTAAGGAGTCGATTATTTAGGGCATTACTGTGTGTATAGTAGAAGGTAACACGTAATGGATAAAACGCAAGTGGTCTCTGGACTATGGTGTGTCATGTCTGAACAGGGAGTATATCCGCTCACAACATGATCAACGATATAATCTTTATGTTAAGGCATTTCATTCATATTGACTTGACTTTATCAAATCGAATCGGTGCCGACAATTGAATTCGCCGTGTGTCCGTGATGTGATAGAGAACTCAGCGAACGGTATAATAAGACATGGACTCCGCGACCTCGGTCGCACTCGATTTTATCGGCCGGGCAAAATATTGAATGGGTAACCATCTGATCATTAACAGGCTGTTCTCACGGTTACAATAACTGGTATTATCGTGCTATAACCCGTTTATCTCTCGTAACTCCGGGCATGTCATCGGAAGCTGCGAAATAGCAGGGTTCACTATTGAAAAATGAATGTATGTAGCGATTTGCTGATTAATACCCACGATCGTTAATCGATTTGTATCCCCGCGTGTTAAAACACGTGGTGTGAATACTGGATTTCAAGTATAGATCTGCCATGGATCTATACTCTAGCTCGCCACCACCATAGATATCATATTCCACCCGTTCAAAACATGGTAACTTTTTTGATTTTCTGACCTGTTCTGACGGGGAACTTATTTAACGTTGAGCAGACACGGCACAGGGTCGCATTGAATATATTTCTGTGTTAATACTTTTTGCTTGATAAACTATTTTCCAACTCCAACATGAATTTTGTGACATTTGTGAGTCGATATCGAAATAACCATTTAATTGATTAAATCAACCAAATCCCCTATATCATGCAATCTCGAACTGGGACCTTTACCTACTGTAAAATACATTTAAAATTCGGCCAACTATTTTCCCACATATCTTCTGGAATGATAATAAACGCCCTGTATTGATCATATAATCTATTATTTCCCTTTTAAGTCATCTGAGGTCAAAGATAAGTAATGTTTTATTCTCAGCCATTATTCATGATTGGAACATGAGAAGTTGCGCCTATCCCAAGCAATTTCCCTGGTCAGGTTACCCATCTGTACCTTTTTCCCCACATAAGGAACGCTCTTTATTGCTCATATTTGCCCCTCTAAATCGTCTTGAGCTCAACAGCATCTATATCATGACACTCTACGGGTCAATTTATTCCAGTGTTCCATTTTCACCGACCAGATTGCAACCATTTCTGGTATATAATTAATTAGTTAAATACATTAATTATTATTTATTTGTGCCCTTTTAAGACATATAATGTCAACGGGACACATCTAGTAAGATACCCCGGGTCAAATTACCCATATGTATAAATGTTCAGTCAGAAGGTCCAGTCGTTTATGTATAAACAATCATAGTCGGATTCCATATGTCGAAAAAAATGGTTGCGCGTTTTCGGAATGTTAAAAGCGATATGAGAACAGTTTCTATACCACCAGTGTGTCTATTTTCAGAATCTACCTGTTTCCAGCTTGATATTTTAGTGGAAACAGGTTTGTGTGAGGCTTTTGTTTGTGGTCCCCTCTATTTTTTTCCCATCCACCTGGTAATAAAAACATGCTATTACGCATAGCAAGTTCGGTAAGTGGCTTTCTTTGTTCTTAGAAATCGAAAAACATGGAGAGATCTTGCCACAAATTACTTAATTACATATCTTAATGTGGAATTTTATCATAAAATCATCAGATGAATTGTATTTATGACTGCATTTTCAATTTTCTTTCCCAAATATTAAGGCATTGGATATTCTAAAAATCAGCTAGATCCCATATGGACGAACATGAACAATCTACAAGTATATCTTGATCATATGCCACAAACAAAACTTCTATACATCGATTTTTGGTAAAGATATCACAGAAAAGCTAACCCTACCCCCACCCTCACTGATTTCACAAGCCAGATTCCTTTGGTCGAAAACAACGGTCGCGCAATTTCGGATTCTCTAAAACGACATGCGAACTGTTTATTTATCAATAGCGTGTCTACTTTCAGAGTTTACCTGTGTCTAGTTGAAAATTTATTGGAAAAAAAGTTTTTTTGGACTGTTTTAAGAATTTAAAGAGCGTTTGCTTATTATACAAATATTAATCCTCATAACTAACCTTCTGGTGGATGTGAGAGTTGAAATTTACAAAAGTATCAAATATAGTGGTCTACTTTCAGAGTCTACTTGTTTCCAGTCTGACATTTTAGTGGAAACAAATTGTTTGGACGGTTTTAAAAATTTAAAGAGCGTTTCCTGATTATACAGATATTAACTAACACGATTAGCCTTTTCATGAATTGTGCGAGTAGAAATTATTTTTGAGAATGATGTCGTCAGATAAGTCTCCGCGGGTAGTGTACAACAGTTGCGAACAAAACTAACGTTGGATCCTATATAGAGTTTGACAATTTACTCAAATGTTCACATTGGTGGAACTTAATGGCTATCATATATGCATGGCTCTTACATGTAATATATCGTAACTACATGTGATTTTGCCAAATTAACTTGCAATATAGTCAGGCCACCAGATACAATAGTTGATAAAAAATATGGTTCACATCAATCATATACATCACAATCATGTGATTCAGTGATAATGTCCAATATTCTACAAATGTAATGTTTATCATGACTACAGTTTCAGGATTTCGTTGTAAAATTGAATGATTGTTTTTTCATCAATTGACAAATTAATGTTTATTGCCAGGACGAAGTGCCGCATACGGAGTTGTGTGCTAACAATTATGCGAGTCATATTTATGTAAATGTCAGTCAAAACTTTTAGGACATGGGAATATTATTTTTATTTCGTAGCCACGAAATATTAATTCGTGGCCACGAAATAACTAATTGTGATATACGATCGTCAGTCCCATTGTTGTAATGGAAGCGGATAGAGATGATCTGGTTGTAGTCCACCATCTTGGCATGAGCCACGGCGATTTGAGATAAAAGTTGATGTAGGGTGTCCCGTAAAACAAATTAAGTATCACCCCTTTCACCAACACGGGGCCACCCTACAGCACCAATTCTACCACATCAAACGGTTAAGGGGCCGAGAAATTGTATATATAGGTGCCATATTTGAACCATCTGGGGCGGCCATTTTGGATCGGGGATGGTGAAAGCGGGTGAATATTTAGTTTGTCTCATCAGGGGTCACCCTACAACACACTGTATTCGACCTAAAATGGGGGGGCAATTGCATGGTACCATATATGGACCCCTCTGATCATTTATCATTTTCGCTCGATTGGGCTGAAGGTGTGAAAATTTAGGTTGCTTTGTTAGCTACCGTACAACACCCTTTATTTGATCTATATCGGTCAAGTGACCGAGAAATAATGTGCACCCTATTTGGCCCCTTCTCAGCTGCGACCATTTTGGATCGGGTATGGTTGAAAGGGGTGAATATTTATAAGTTTGTTTTTGGGCCCACCCTACAAAACCCCTTATTTGACTTAAATCGGTCAATATATATGCCGAGTGAAATGTCATTCCCATTCGATCCCTTGTGGTAAAAACTAATGAATATTCAGTTTTTCTTGGAGCCACCTAACCCGTGTTTCCTCGTTCTCTCTATGCTAGTTTATATAGGACGTTCATATCCCCATAAACTATAGAGCCCTGGGTCCCCGCCATAAGGGGTTTATAGTAGCTTCTCTGCGATCGTACGCATAGTTTCTAAAACATCATCAAGTGTAACCATACCCTAAGACAGTCTAGCCTGACTATGCCACCCCCTCGAATATAAATACAATATTTGTCAAATGTATTGTGTATTAATATGTTTATATTGAAATAAAATATCCTATCCTATCCTATCCTATCCAACCGTAAAGGTATCTGAATATATGCAAAGGTCAATCAGTTATAATTCGCCACGAATTAGTAGTTCGTTGCCACGAATTGGTAATTTCGTGGACACGAATTAGTATTTCGTGGCCATAAAAAACAATTTCCCCATGTCCTAAACCAGCCACTGTAGCTTATGGATCATTCTGTTTTAGTATTAAATTTGGAGAAACCCGACCAGCATCAACGTAACAACTATAACAACTCATCTATGCCAATGATATGTTTAGCCATACATGTGGATAGGGTGGTATTGTTAAAAAATGTTATCCTGTCCATATGTATTGCTAAATATTGCTGGGCATATATAGATGGTTGTTCTATAATTCCTGGTCGGGGTTTATCAAAATTGGGAGTTTAAATTATGTTCATCTGATGATAAAGAAAACACTTTCTCCGTCTACTCGATACATCCCCCGACATACATGTTTCACATACTAAATTAACACCTTAGTCAACATAACAAATCGCTCCCTCAAATCCTTTGCCACAAGAATAAAAATAAATTGTCAGTATAAATAGGCAAGACATCTCTGGACACTTTCTAAGAAATAATTTATTTATAAGAAGATATATGTGTGCATTATGTGCTTGGTCTTATATATAGTACAACACAATACGATGCAAGTGACACAATATACTGTGTCGAAGAACATAGTTGAGGGGACCCTTCTATCATCCTTCATAATGTATCATGACTCCATCTGTTGTGAACAAACCATCGACTTAGGCTTGATGGATTGTTCTCCCCCAATAATATACTTGGCTTTGATCCGATCAACATCCTGGGCCGTGGTATTTTCCCGTAAATTAGAGAGTGTCTATAGTCGGATGGTATTGGTTATGTTCAAATGGTGACACAGATATGAAACTGGACATGTTAGTGCCCCATGGGCTATTGATCATTATAAGATCGAGAAACTTAGTCTAGGAAATTACCGGGAATTCACTGGAAATTGTAATTGTAGCTGACAGGGTCGTAATTCAACGTTTGCATTTCCGATGCAGTTAATACCCAAATGTGAAATTTGAGATATACCTGGCCGTCAAAGTGAACCATATGTCTTATTTAAGGTTAGCAACGGTTGCTAATCAAATGCCACAATGGTGTACTAATCATTCATTGGTATTGCCTTAATTTAGTCAGTGTCTAATCACATGGTGATGGTTTTGTTCAAAGTTGGGCACATGTATGTCTAAAACTATGCAGCCATGCTTTGCATAGGCCACTGATCATTATAAGATCGGGAGACTTTGCCACCTGTCCCGATAGCTCCTTAGTAACGGTTACTAAGCCCCTACTGGGAATTTGCAGGAAAATGCAACTATGGTTGATATCTATTTTACACATTAAGCTCTACTTTAGTGGAAATTCGAATTTACTTGATTTTCACAGCTATACACGAAGTGTGGAAATTAACTGTGGTCAGAATGTTGATGGTGAATGTTGGGTTTCAGTCGCTGTACTGAAGTTGGCCAAATGTAACTGATGTGGGAAGTGCGAAAGCAAAGCCTATACCGCTACAGTAAAGATCTCAGTTGCACCGAAATGTCCATTTATCAGAAGCACAAATCCTGCGAAAACACAGATTCTCTCAGTGCATGTGGGATAGACTCCGATAACACGGATTGAGTTAATGACAACGAACAACTACCATCTATATACCTGTGTATTTGTGACACTACATCCCGTTATGATCAACGATGTGATTTTAAAAACTAGTCAGTGGACAACAAGACAGACAAGTATCAAATAAAACAATAATATAATATGTAATCACATCGTGAACAGTCTTGTTGAGAATATTTTCGTTTGATTCAACAGGCTGCATATTATCGAAATTACAAAACCATTCGACACTTACTTTTGGCAATTACTGTATCTTGATGCATAACTATATCATGTATTGCATCTATTAAATCACGGATAGTTACAGTGGGTAAAACACGAGTGTTAGTCTACATATATAGTTGCGCACGATTGACAATAAGTGATATTACAATTAACGTATGAGCATAACACGAAATTCTCCATAGGGTTAAGTGTTAAATTTTGATCGCAACTGTACCCAGTAAGAATCATCTGATCACATCCATCCTTTTAAAAACTACGTCTGTGTTTCATACTTAGTATTTTTTAGAAATATCAGTACGCGCATATCATAATACACAAAATGGCGCCATTTATCCAAAGTACTAGAATCCCCATAGGGCTCAGTGTTAAATTTTGATCACAACTGTAGCCAAAACGAATTAACCGATCACATCAAAATTTTCAAAAATACATGTAACAGTCATATCTAGTAGTTTGGAGAAGTTTCAAATCGCACCGATCACCATACGTCAGATGGCACCATCTATCGTTTTCTGTAAATACGAAACGCTCTCTAAATTATGTTGACCCCGATTTAGGCCGACCCGCCAAAATTCAAGAATGGAAACAAGTGAATCCTGAAAACACACCTACTAGGCATACATAATCCGTTTTCAGATCGCTTTTAACAAACCAAAAATGCAAAATGACATAAGGAATCCGACTATCAGTAGAGAAAGGCCAATTGCGACAGCCAGCATTCCCAACCACCGCCACCCATCGACAATTTTGGCCCCATTTTAAGAAGTCGTATTGTTAATCACCCAAAGATGCTTCACATCAAATGTGAGACCAAGCGGATAGGAAGGTTCCTGAAAGTTTATTTAATTCAGATATTTTGTGAATCCGTTGCATTAAAAAGTGCAAAAGTCTCCTAGATCTGCCCCTGTTTGACCATTCAATGCTGTTTGTCAGATCTGAATCACAGCTAGCCAATGACCCCTGAAACCAGATCGAATGCAAAATTAGGGACTAAGCCAAATGGTTGCATCTCAAATGTTCTAGATTTCACTGCGTCAGAAGGCGAGTTATATCCCATGTCTATTTAACTAGGTGGCATCACTATAAACAAATCTGAATCTTATTCACCGAAAGACCGATGATGGTCTAGCGTTTTGAAGACTTTTCATGGATAAATGAATCATAGACTGGTGCATGATTGGATAAATGCGTGACAGAAGAGGGTTGTATCGGTAGCTATAGCCTCGCTGGAGACTTCCATATATGGAGTGGCAATTGTTTTACATAAATATTCTGCTGGTAGTAATGTATGGTAGGAAATCTTATGTTCGTACTGAAAAATAGGAAAGGCACACTCTTGTTTATCGTGGAGAGAATAATAAAGAAAACAGTTGGAAATTATTGTTCATTGTCGTAGTCCTTGATTGGTTGTAGGACGGAATAGACCCCTTCAAAAATAGTAATAAAATACCATGCTGTTTAATCAGCTCATTGACAAGGCAATTATTATGCTTCCGTGTCATTTCACAAAAATAACCTGATTGTTCCTTGCATTTGATGGAACGTAAGCATTTTCTGCTCAAACATCTCCAGTGTCCAGGTCTTTAAAATCATACGGACATCTTAACGGATTTCCACTCATAGTCAATATCCGTATGTTAAGTCATAATTATGTTAAGCTCTCCTCAAAAATTTGCTCTTAAAATAGGATCATAGTCATCTTTTTGATAATTGTATTGTTATATATTATGCATGATGTGGTCTTCATCATAGATTCCTCAAGGTGGTGTATTTGCTTAACTATTAAGTATTTTTCTGCATTATGTCCATCTAAACTGTTCACATCTGGAGATACGCTATGCGTGGAAACCCATTGATAATTGTCAATTCAAAAGATGCCAAATTGCGACCTATACTACCAACCCATAACCCCGTTTATATACATGTAGCGGTCCCCCGGTGGCTCAGTCAGTAACGATCATCCGCAATAAACTACCATAAGCTGTCAATAAAGTGTGTTTCCAAGTAAAGAGAAGATATAATTAGTGAGTCGAGCCAGGTTTGTCAGTGGTTTTTGTTATCAAATGGTAATGTATTATGGCGAACAAAGAATTGTCAATGCAGCAAGGAAGCTCAATCACTGATTGGTAGAAAATATCTGCTGATGAGTATGTGATTCACAGTTTTGGAAAGGGCCATTGTCATCATGGAGACATTCTGTACCGTATCCCGTTTTTCTCAGTACGTTTAAACCAAGGCTTATTTGTATTTGGTGAGCTAGCTAACTAAGTTAATACGTGTTTCACCAGACACGGGGGATGACCTTCAATTAACACGAGCTGGCACCAGTGCAGACAGACTATAAAGACCACAATGCTCCACTGATAGAAGACCGTGCAGAAATAGGCAATTAGTCAGTTCTTTGAAACGGTGACTCTGAATTAAAATTCCAGATCGCTATTGGTATTGAAATCTCCCCCAGAAATGTGCCGTAATCTGAAAAACGAACATAAACAAGTTTATGCTACGTTTACTGTATCGAACTTTTGTTGAATCCACAATTTGTATACAGATACCACATTGCTACATTATAATGTCGTTGATAAAGGCCGCAGTGGGGGGTCCGCATGGCAGAGATATATTTACATGCACACATATTCATATACTTATATTTATGATGATGGTATGGGTGTTGGAGGCGAATAAATATAGAGAAAGAAAGATGAAGAGATAGAGGGGGTTGTTGTAAGAATGTAATGATGGTTGCCAAGAACGATACCAGCGTATAGTATATGGATATATATATAGTCTATAGTGAGGCTGTTCTTGAAGTAGAAAATGATCAGATACATAGAACCGATGTCAGTTACAGACTATGCAGGTCGTCATACTGTCGTGTTGTGCCAGATATAGCAAAGAAATACTGCTGAATCAAGGATCACACATTGCTACATGTATATATTGGCGCTGATAAAGGCTGCAGAAAACTGCGGGAAAAGAGTGCATTGTTACTGTAAACATATTTTATTGCATTACAAAACAACGGGATTGAGACACAAGTTTTGCAACTTACAAAGGGTCTCTCCCCACATAATTGTTTACACATAACGAACATAAAATACAGATTACACACAATCATGATCATTCATATGTATAACATCGTTTCCCTTATATCGATATATGAGACAGTCTTAGGTATGACCATAACGGTGGTTATTTCAATTTATTGTGGGTGGGGTTATCCCGTGGGTTGGCGGCTCAGTAGTCCAAGTCTCCTTGTACTAAAACCAGCTAAGATATTGGGATGGCGATGCTGGCGTTTAGTCCAAGACCGCCCTATATGCTCGCTTATGACACGGCTTAAGCGTTAGTGACCCGCTCAAATAAAACCACAATTATATGAAATAAAATATCACAATTGCGACAATAAACGGATATTTTCCGCAGAAGACATGCTATTTTATCTGAAACCCACATCAGTTGTGAATTTAAAACGGTAATTTAATGCGAAAAGAGACATTTACCTCAATGTTTACAATTTTTTTAAAGTATGCGAACTCGGTTGACCTCGCGAACTGTGTTCGGCATTTTCCGTTGAAAATATTCCGTAGATTTTGGACAACAACGCAAATTACGAAGAATTCTCCATTGTAATCGTAATTATGTGTGTCAATAAATAAAATAATAAATAGATTAATTAAACATTGAAGATATAAATGTAATACATTAAATAAATTACGGGGAATTACAACCCTCTCAAAGTTTAAAACAGTGTAAACACAACGAGTATTAGAATAAATAATATGGTGCTACATTTCCCACATTTGGTGGACTTCGGCGAAATTAAGATATATACTAAGCGAACAGGGCAATATACTGCTCTTGTTAAGCACACAAAAAATCAAACAAAATTTGTATAAATTTTTAACCTTAAGTTTGAAAAGTCCCACTAAAACGGAAGAACTATATTTCGAAACTGTGTGATTCGGTTCTCCGATTATTTTATCAACACAAAAGTCAAAATGCACATGGATGAAAATCACACGGATGGAAAGTCAGACTCAAGAGTTCTAATTTGCTCCAATTTTGACAAGTTGCTTGCGAAAATTGTCAACAAAACTACCGTTCTGATCCTCCATTATGTCATTAAGTTTTTAGTGCGGGAATTGTTCTGAAAGCACATAGAAAACTGGACTTTCGGGCGATCGGTTTTCGCCATTTTTGTTTTGAAAACCCGCGCTATATATAGAAACGGAAAGTAGAATTCCCAGAACAAACAGCGGATTATGCCGAACTTATTCGGACCACTTCGGCTTTCGGTTAAAACGTAAACAAACAGAGAAACAAATCGATGTTTATGGCAATCAACCGGAATATTCTATGTGTAATTTAACATTAAAGTTAGATTATTATACACCATTGTGACCATAAGATGTAAGCCTTTCCGATGTATATAGCATCATGTATTGATTTGCTAGGTAAATCGAGTAAAATACACCACAGATTCCCGCCACAGATCGTGGGCGTAAGTCGTGTGGTAGGATTGGTATGCAAGCGGGCTTGGACTAAACGCCAGCATCGCCATCCCAATATCTTAGCTGGTTTTAGTACAAGAAGACTTGGACTAGCGGCTCAGGTGCATTTTCGCTGTTGTATGTACTGGGAATACGACATGTATTTCATTTTGCGGCAGAGGTATGAACATTATAGGTGTATAATTAAAGTGATGTAAAACACTCCAGTAGGGTGATCAAATAGAAATGGTGAATAATCTTCCTCAAAGTAGTTATATGTTACAAATATTATATCCAAATTGACAACACATATCGTAATTATTATATATTTATGAAATGTAGTGAGTCTCGATGGCAAAATCAGTTTCGTAAGTTTATCTCCGATAGTTGCGTCCCAAATCAAGTAGTAAATATTTACATTTGAGCGTAGTTCGGACGATGTTTTCTATGGAGCGGTACGGTCGATTTGCTTCATATTTTCGGTTATGTTAGTAGAATGTTACATTCCCCCAGTTGGCATGGCGCCTGGATACTAACTTATCAGTTTCACGTACCCGAACAAGTCCATAATATGTCTTTAAATTTCAAACCGCGAAGTCGAGGTTATGTATAATTGGAGAGCCCTAAATATGTTCCTGTTTTGTGTATTATTCGGAGTAGTATCCCCGATGATGAGTTTCTCGATGTTAATATCTTATACAGGTTGGCAATTCGGTGAAACAACAAACATCGTTGATCTATATAAAATGGACAGACACAAAACTAATGATTTGCTTCTTCTGTCACGTGACGACAACAACAACTTGGGTTGTCAACGACAACTTGAGTGCATTGTTATTCATTGTGTCTACACGACGCCCCTTTTATCCTGGTCATGATTCTTCGTTATCATAAACAGGTTTGTTGAACTGCATGGTCATCCTATATACTGCTATTATATTATCCGGAATCCGGGTGGTGCTGAGTTGGCTATGTTGTTGGGTGCTACCAAGAAGATTTTCGCTAATTCTCTATAAGTTTCTCCACTCCGAACATCCATTGGTCAATTAATATATTAGCCAGACGTGAAACACTATTAATTGCTCCACCTTTGAATGCAGTCGCTGTCTTTCTTCAAATGGGTCATGTGATCAAGAAAGTGTAAGAGAACACATGTATACCAAATGCATGGACACGATAGCTAAGACTTCGAGCTATTCTTGCCAAAATAATCAAACGTGCAAGGGAAACATGCATATCTGCATGGAAAAATGTATTTGGGATACAATTTTTCCACACGAAGCAGCAGATATACCGACGACGAGACAACGACTAACAGAACTCAGAGATCAGACTTTTGCCAGAATTGACAACAGCCCTCTTATCCAAGAACCCCAACTGCGATACCAGCTACTCGCCAGCTATACTCGCCACCAAGAAAACAAAGTCCATTATACAAATAGACAGCACAGAATGGCCCACATATAACCAAAAAAACTGACTCCTCCCGCCTTACAACCAACCATCAACCAGCCAACTTTCGTACCAACAATCATCGCCAAACAACGACTAAAAGGATTACCTTTTGGTCCTGGTCGAAGTCAAACGGTGGGTGCGTTGGCCACATACGAAAGAGTGAAGGGAATTGCACGATGCATTCCGACCACCCTGCGCGGCCTGCGGCCGGCAACAACTCAACTGCTGTGTCCATACTTATAACTATAACTCTGTAGAAAACTATTACATCGGAACATTGAGCTCGTTAATTGGCGGTTTGGATAACACGGTATCGACTTTTCAAAATAGAAAGTTTTAACACGTTTTGAATTTGTGTCAGTCTGGCAGCAATAATTCCAATGATCGCCTCTTATATGTAAGTGGCTAGGACCCAGAAATGGCCGTATTTAAGGAGTTTAATATACCTATGGTGCTTAAGCGATTTGCATATGTCATACGAAAGGTTAGATTAATTGCAACAAGATAGGCCCTGCCATTAAATCGTGGAAACTGCCTCCAAAAAGGAAACCTGAATTTTAATTAAATTAGCAATAATTGTAGCCACTATCAAAAATAAAATAAAGTTTGTGTTATACTGTTCCACTAGAATGAGGACCAAATCTGTGTTGTGTGATGACAGGCTGATTTACCTAACTACCATGTCATTCAGACTTCAGTCGCTTCTCTTATAAATGTTTTTTTTCCCTGAAATTTTCGTCATTTTGGTGTGAGTTATGTGTCTATATGAGGGGGCCGTTTCCATTGCAACCGCGTCACTTTCAGATCGGACAGTAGGTCATATCAAGTAGCCTACATCATCACATTTCCAAAAATACCAAACTTGTCTTTAAGTACGGTGGGTATACTAAATCAAATTTGGTTTGAGTCCCTGTCGCTCACCTATATTACAAACAGCATTCGATGCTTCCGTCTCCCGAACGGGGTAAATACCGGAGAGCGTTCTCAAGTATGAGCTTTTTCAATCGTTTTCGACGTTTTACGTATGGGTAACTTTGTGGAATTCGCGATGGCTTCATTGTGATTCAAATGATGTTGTTTGCAAGTGTTTTTTTTTTTTTTCTTCACTTTCTTTTGCGTGGCATTAAGCCAATGCATTCTCTTATATATGCGAGGCGACCTATGGTCGACTCGCATATATAAGAGAATGCATTGGCACAGGGGGGAAATCGGCTTACGAAATTCTGTATTATTTGGTGTCTTCTTATTTTGGATACAGCTGTCGGTCATTTACTGACCATTATTAGCCGTTGGGTGGATTTTTTGGGGTATTTTTATACTATTAATAAAAGGGTATAGTTTTCGCATTAAAATGTTAAAACGGTGTACAATCTCAGTTGTTTACTTGTTGGTGTGGTCGAGGAGGATAAGAGGCCACAATACGTCAGGAGATTGTGTTGTCTTGAGGTCTTCAACATCCTCAGAAGATACAGAGTCTTGTGTTAATTTATTCCATTGAGTCACAGTTCGGGGATATTTTGTAATTGTCTGATGGTGTGCCTATCTGGATAAAGTTTGTTTTGTTTACAGAGGATCGTGTGGTTTTGGATTTTGGGATGAGTACATCATTCGAATCAGAAAAGACGAGATTTTTATTAATTTTGTAAAGCATAGTGAGTCTGGATTTAAGTCGTCTCTCTTGTAGGCTTTGTCAGTGAAGGTTGTCAAGCATCTCTGTGACTGAACTGATGTTGTTGATTCTGTTTGAAACATATCTGGCTGAGCGGCGTTGTACTTTTTCTATTTTGTCTATTTGTCCTTTGTGATGTGGGTCCCATATTGTAGCGCTATATTCAAGTTTGTCAAATCGGACTGTGCATCTTTAACCCTTTCATGACATTAAAGACCGTGTGCCAATGCATTCTCTTATATATGCGAGTCGACCATAGATCGCCTCGCATATATAAGAGAATGCAATGGCCTAACAATGTTTTATCATTTTTTTATCAATTTTTCTTACATTCTTTAACAATTTTTATAATTTTTTTCTTACGTTCTTTAAATTTTGTATCATTTTTTATAATTTGTTCTTACATTCTATTAATAATTTTTATCATTATTTCTTACATTCTTTAACATTTTTTTAATTATTTTTTCCTTACATTCTTTACGTTTATATGGAGCAAGATTTATGGGGTAGTGATGTGAACATCTGTATATGTACTGTATAACATTACGAGTGTACATGTTCTTGAACAAGAACCACTTGGCGTTGCAAGCACACGTGCCCTACTACCGATAATAGCTTGTCTTTGTGCAGGTACACAATTGAGAGAACACTCAAGCCGGGGTTAATTAAACCCGCGAATCGAGTTTCCACTCCGCGGGTTTTTGGCCGTCGAATCACTGAAGTGTATGTGATTAATTCCTAGTTTTTACGAATTACATCGCTTTTAATAAGTTGTTTCTGTTATAAACGTTTGATTAATGTTCTTGTTAATCGCGTTCTTGTGTTGAAGCATATCCATCTAGCCGATTAATGCATGTATAAATGCATTCTCATCACAGGCTAGCAGGTGGTGCACAGGTTAACTTATATCGCCAGGAAACAAGAACACAAAAATGCTTAATGTTGAGAGTTGATGTATCGACGTATAGGTGCATGCAAGGATATTAGTTCAACAAGAATGCCTCTGATAATGTAGGGTAAATTATCCTTGAAACGTATGGCCGATCAGTGATAATCTTTGTGGTATACTGCTGAAATTCCATAGCATTCGAGTCTGCAGGTTAATTACGTCTCTAAATGTGAGTTCACAAGGGACCCCATGAGGTATCTGCAAGAAAAGGACAGACATCCCGATAACCTAAACTAATATTGAGGATATATATAGCCGATCTATAAGACCCTTTATGATACACAGCTGAAATTTCATAGCATTTGATTCTGGTTAGTTATAATTTTCACCAAAGTTCGTTCACAAGAGCAAGAATATGCATATACCAGACGTCCCGATAGTTGAGCGTATGGGCGATCTCTGTGATTTATAATGATATTATTTATGAAATTATTTATGAAATTATTACTTCCACAAAGGTGCGTTCGCAAGGTACAACAGGACGTATACTTATGTAAGTAAGTACCAGATATCGGGATAACATTGCTCAAAATATGTTATTCTCGACAGTCGGCTCTAATATCTTAAGTTTGGTTGTATCAGACCAGTATGAGTGATGTGGAGTTTATCTGTATTGGTCCAGTAAACAAGCCAGTCTGCGTTGAAAGAGTGTGGAATTTTGATGCCGAAACATGCTTGTAATAATAACGACGGTTTTATATAGCGCTTGACCAATTAATTACTTTCTTAATGATGCTTTTTGGTCGATAGTTTGGCGAAGTTGGTTCGTGGGCGGCGGGCTGGCGTCTACAGAATGGCAACAGCTTAAAATAAATGTTTCGCGTGACTAGACCACAAATCGACCCTGGATCTCTGATGCGAATTATTGTTAAACAGTACACTATTATTCCATTCATTTATACAAGCCAACCAATGAACCGACTCCAGTCATGAGTATAGGCGCACTTCTAGTGTGATCAGAACATGTTGATAATACTCACCAGTATGACAAGCTGACAATTATTCGTTTAACCCATTCAGTGCCAAGTCCGATTTTTGTATCAACCCATATTTCCTTGATCATTTTTCAAATTTATTGATTATAATAATGTGATACATTGATGGAAAGAGCTCTTAGAGCTCTTTCCATCAATGTATCACATTATTATAATCAATAAATTTGAAAAAATGATCAAGGCACTGAAAGGGTGAACGCGTGAGTGGTGCGAAGCATTCACAGTACGAGCAACCTAGCCCAAGAGGACAACAACTAGAAGGTAGGATTGAACAACGTGTAACTTTACACCCACACCCGCTTAACTCGAGACCTAGCCACGGTTGTGGAAGTCATCAGTCAGCCGACGAGCTTCAAGCTCATACTAATGTGTTGACATCGAATACAAAAGTCGAATACCCTAACCGTTGAGCTACCTGATTCAAATGGGAGGAGAACATGGCCTCAATGAAGACGTATAGAGTAAATTTAATAATATATATTGTTCCTTTTATTGTGAAACCATATACTTAAAGGGGTACTGTACGCCATTTTCAATAAATTCCCGGTGATAACAACGATCTATTATCGATACTATATAGAAATATAAGTAATTTGAGTCGAAGATGTATTCTGTAAACGCTCAGGTTAATAGGCTATCTTAAAATTTAATAATTTAAAAGTTAATAATTTAATATAAATTGATTTTATGGCTCCAGCCATAAAATGGCGTCTCTTAAAATTGGAATTTCCGTGTACAAAACGTAATCAAATTATAATTGAGGGATACTGGATTAATAAAACAATTGCACACACGATCGTTTGAAACATTATGCTTATACGGGGAGAAAACCCATGCCACTCATTGACTAGTGACCATACACTAACTTAAATGAGTATATGGGACTACTAAGCATATAATATAATGTTTATTTGATTCATTTGGTTGAAAACTGTACAAAAATTACTCGACAACGACAATTTGTATTTTTGCATTCCGGTAAATTTGCCATCCGTAACAATACTTCGTACTCGACAGACTTTCAAAAAATGGAAAAGTTGTTACCTTATTCTCCGACTCGGGGATTATAGAAACCAACAACAACATCTTGGGTACAGTACCCCTTTAACCATATCTATACTAAATGGATTTTCACATTCAATTATAAATCTATACATGGGAATGGTTTATTATTCATTTAGAGTGATATTCTTGTAATAAGAGCAGACGAAAGACGGACGAAAAGCTGATACAAGTGAAGAAACGTTCATATTCTTTGGTGGCAAATGTTCAGATAATAAGTTCAATAAACGACATTTGTTGAACTTAATATCTTAACATTTCCTAAGGGAACCACTCGTCAATAAGTATTTAATAAAGAAAGGATTAATCAAGTACTATTATTATTATACTTCCATATTTTAATATGGAAGTATATTGTTATTCAATTTTTTATTTTTTTTCCAATATTATTATTTATTATTCTTAGCAATTTTGCAACTCTTATATCTCTGGAAGTACAAGCAATAGGGAGCTGGAATTTCGTACGTATATAGAGTTATCCCCCTTTTTGTGAAAAAAATTGGGTTGCTGTATCTCGAAAAGTATGAGAAGCAGAGACTCCAAATTTGGACCATAGGTCCTATTGGGTCCATACCTTACAATTTATGTCCGCGCTTTCTCTACAAAGTTGTCGCCCATGGTTTGCAAAACTCGATTTATTTCAGTATGCCATATTGGGACCATACATTTCAATTTATGTCCGCGCTTTCTCTACAGAGTTGTCGCCCATGGTTTGCAAAACTCGATTTATTTCATATCCTGTGTCTGCCTATGGCATGCAAGGTATCCAGATTTGAGAGTTTCTATGCAGTTAATCGTTAGCAACTTGATACGAATACAAGTTTTTAACAGGGACGGGCTTATATTTTTGGGGTTTGGGTGGGGGGGGGGGGGGCAAATTTTCGCAATATTTTTTGCGATGATTTCAACTATTTTTACTGTCATGTATATATAGGACGTACTAATGATCCCCCTGAAAGAATTCTTTTAATCTGTTGAGAAATGTCCAAGTTACAGACCATCGAAAATTAAATAACTTGGCTAATGAAGGAGCATGGGAGAGGTGCTACCATACCCGGGGAGGCGACGAAACGATGCTGGGTGGTGATACCAGGTCGGGGTGGTGAGACCAGGCCGAGGGTGGTGATACCATGCTGACCAGTGGCGGATGTAAACGTCAGATTTAGCACAAAAAACTAAATAACAAGTCCAGCGCTATTAAAATTTTATTGGATGCTCCGAATGGGAAGAGTGATTCGGACCGGAATTTTTCCATATATAAGTTGTTTGTCCTAACCGTTACCGATCTACGACAGGTAAAATAAAATGACCTATTGTTTAGCAACAAATCCAACGGGCTAATTAATGAGCAAGATTAATGCAGGAGCTTGTACGCCGGTATCTTGTAGATACGTCCCCAAAGTTTGATTGCTCTACTGTAAAAGCAGCCTGCCCAATAGCGAGCGAGCTTCGGGTGGTTTCAGACTTTTTGCAAAATCCAACGAAAATCAAAGGGGGGGATTTATGTAAAAATCAAACATCGAGATAAAAAAAATTCGACAAGTTGTGATAGATATTATCCAAGCGCAACTTATTGGTGTCTCCTTAATTCGCGCTAAAGTCATCGGTTTTCGCGTGGCGAGGCTTTATAAGGTAGATATGTTTAGTTAAGTGCTGAATCATTTACCTATTCCTCCCGCCAAATCCAAAAGGACTAACGAAGGAGCGCTGTAATGCAGGAGCAGGTACGTCGATATACTGTAGGTAATCTCCAAAAGTTTGACCGCTATACCGAACAAGACAGTCAATGACTGTGGGTCGCACACCAGCCTGTAGGGACTGAGAAGAGGGGGACTCTGAAGACTACAAAATCACTTAAGACAAGTAGTTCTAAACATGGACATAGATGTATGTTCTCAGATGAGCAGGGCTCTTCACCTTGAAATTTATAATTGCACATCACTGACAAATCTCCAACCTCTTACCTTTTAAAGAGGACAACCATACCACAGTACTAAGTTCACAAAAATCCTTTTGTACATTCCTCTTAGGTTGAATTTTACGACTGGTACCAGTACTTCAAAGCTCTCAATCATTTGAAAATTACCAACCCGACACCCCCCATAAAGTTAAAATTTCTGGCCAATTCGGTCCAACATTTTAACCTGAAGTAGGAACATATGGACTGATGGTTTAAAAACATACATGTTAGAAAATCAAACCAAACTACGAGAACAATTCTAACTTATTTTTGGTGTGAACATCTAATCTACAACTAATGTAGTATCAGGCATGAAATTTTTACTTTTGATCAAAGTAGGGGGTCAAATCTCCCCCCTCTACACTCCCTCCCCATTGCCTCAAACATTGCCCCCATCCAGGCTGTCTAGAAATCAATATTATTATACCAGTACCAAACAGCATAGAGGAGAGTTAAATATCTTATCTCTGCCCTTATCTCTGTAAACAAATGTGAATCCTCATCTATGATATCCATTCATCTAGTAATATCAATATACCCCCCAATTCTTCTTTGAAAAATCAGGCTATGATTTCACCTGGATAAGTGGTTGTTAAGAAACTAATATTGGAACAGCCGAGTCTGTATTTAGTGTGTCTGACCTTTGCATGTGAATTTAATGACACTATTCCGCAAGGTGGACTAACATCGCCAAATTTACCCTCTGGGGACCTCATTTCCTAAAAATTACCCCATTTGACCAAATCTGAACCCCGGTCACCCAAGGCCCCTCCATACCAAATATAAGCTATATAGGCCCAATGGTTCTTATGAAAAAACTGTTTTAAGAATTACTATGGAGGAAAGGCTTATGGCCCTGGCTTCGCACCTACATGTATTTGATGTGATGAACTTAATTGAACAAATCTGATTGGGAGACACCTAGGGAACATGCACACTGAAATATATAAACATATTCCGTCTTTAATATGGAGAAGAAAACAATTGTTGATAGATGGATGGATAGACATCCCAACAGGCAGACGGATGGAAGCCTGACAGAGAGAAGACAAAGTTAATCCAATATATACACCCCAATTTTTCTTTGAAAAATAGTGGCATGATTTCATCTGGTGATTAAGAAAATAATATGAAATGGCCAAGCCTGAATTTAGTATGTCTGACATTTGCAGAATTAGGTCCCCAAAAGGTGAATTTAATGACAATATTCCGTAAGGCATGCTAGCATCACCGAATTTATCCTCAATCTGATTAGGCCTCAATGGCCAATAAAAACCTAGGAACAGATTAAAGTCGTATAGTTGAAGTTGGTGATACACACCTATTGAGCACCTCAATTATGCATTTTATCTTCTGCAAATTAGGGGAACATTGAAGCAAACTGAACAGGCGAAAAAAGGGACTAAAACAAACTGTCAAATTGATACTTAGGATACTTCCCAGAAGATGAGGCCTAAGTAGAATTAGGTCCCTGGAGGGTGTATTTGGTGATGCTAGCATGCTGTAAGGGGTAGCAACACTAAATTCACCATCTGGGGACCTCACTCTGTAAATGTCAGACACACTATTTCCAGACTTGAAGAAATATAAGCCACTCACAATACCATTGAATGTCAGGGAAACCTATCAGTCATCACCTAACCTTGGGAGCACCAGTTTGTTTTTAAATTGCTACATATATATGTTTACATAAACTAGCCAGATGAGTCATCTGGCTAGTTTATGTAAACATATCTGAGATGACATCTATTATTCTAATCTAAATTAATGACCTGTGTCTTTGCAGATATATATGCTTCTGTGGTGAGAAAAGGTATTAATTAAATTGAGAGGTGATATGATTGGAAGGGTTGTTGGTTGATGGCAGGGTGGGGTGTGTCTGGGCCATGTGGGAGGGGTGTGTTGGACAGGGTGGAATGTTTCCATAATTTCATTAAAGTGTAAAGTTTCATAACTCTGCAGATGTTATAATGGTGTCACTTTTTTAAAATTTTAAAATTTATAACATGTTTAAAAAAAAAATTTTTTGTTTATTAAATTGAGAAAGGTCGCCCTGAAAATTCCAAAAATCTGAATTTAAATTTTTGTTGTTTTTTTTAGTTATGTCACTGGCTCCGCCAACATTTGACCCATTGACCTCATTTGAACAAATCCGAACCACAGTCCCCCAAGGACCCTTTGTACCAAATATGAACCCATTCGGCCCGATGAAATTCGAGAAGAAGTCGCTGTAAGAATTACTATGGTAGAAAAGAGTTATGGTCCTAGCTTCGCAACTGTTTGACCGGGTGACCTCATTTGAACAAATCTGAATGAGAGTCACATATGGAACATCCACACCAAATATGAACTAATTCGGTGCTACGGTTCCAGAGGAGAAGATGTTCAAAGAATTGTTGACGGACGGACGGATGGACGGACGTACGCACCACAGGTTACCTGTGAGGTGCGATCTTTTGTTTGCATGACTTGTGGGGTGCACACAAGTAACGTACGGAAAATCCAATTTTCTCGTTAATGAAGGAGCGAGTTAGATGCGCGATACCATACCCAGATAGCACACGTACGTTGGGCCAACGTTGGAATAATTACGTTGGCCCAACGTCGGCTTTTGTGGTTGGTACGACGATGGCCCGACGTCGACTTGCGTTGGAATAATTACGTTGGCCCAACGTCAGCTTTTGTGGTTGGTACGACGATGGCCCAACGTCGACTTGCGTTGGAATAATTACGTTGGCCCAACGTCGGCTTTTGTGGTTGGTACGACGATGGCCCAACGTCGACTTGTTGGAATAATTACGTTGGCGCAACGTCGGATTTTGTGGTTGGTACAACGATGGCGCAACGTCGACATGCGTCAGATTTTGCACGTTTCAAACATGGCTACGTTGGCCCGACGTTGGACAACCAACGTTGGGGCAACGTTGGTTTTACCGCTGGTTTAACGTTTGCCCGACGTTGAAAACGTAACGCACTAGGCGATATGTGAGGTTGGTAGGTGCGTTAGATTTCGACGTTGGACCAACGATGGCCCAACGTTGGTCATAGTGTGGAGAAATCGGTCGATTATGTCGTAGCGTCATTTTAACGTCATTCTTAACTGGTCGCGTGTTTCTTTTTCAAATAACGCTTTGGTTTATTGACTGAACTTGCATTTGTGTTCTGAGTGAGCTTCTCGGTTTAATGGATTATTATTTGGATAATGCACCACGGAACACCATCACCAGCTATAGGGACCCGAAGAAGTACCGGTAAGTACTTTAGTTGAGAATATCATGCCGAATAACTTGGAATTTCAACGATAAGCGTGCGTCTCAAAATGTTCTCAGTGTATTCCGTTCCTCTTCTGGTTGTGGCAACAATACTACTGATCCATTTAGAATAATGCTAATATCCAGGCTGTGAGGGGCCAGTAACTTTTGGGGAAATCAAACCCCAAAGGGGGGTGCAGTTGAAAATTCCAAGGTGGATGCACCCCTCCCCAACGCTGAAACCCATCTAGCCACGTCCCTGTCATGGATTTCCATGGATAATTAAGTTCAGCCTACGACAGTGGATACCGTTCCACTTTCAGTTGTATACCCTGTAATAGGCTATTATGCTTATAGCTGTTGGGGGGGGGTGTACTACCAGAATATGAATTTACGGTGTCTGACGCCCTGTTATGTAGGAGATTGATTTATGCATGGAATTCGAACAACCTCCCCTTAATTCGGTATTTTCCAACCGGTACCTTAAATCCACTTGTCGGTTTGCGCTCCAAAATACACCTAATAATATTCTCTTGTGAATTGTTTCCCGTGTCGAAATAGGTCGATAAATACATGTCACAAAAAGATGCATTGAAGTCATAAGTTCTAACAAATACAAGTTTGAACACGATGTTTGGGTCCCAACCAAAAATCAGCTATTTACACGGAGCGTTCCGTGTTAGTCTATATATTCCTGATATATGTTATAAATAAAGAGCGTTCGTTTCACTTCTCTGCGAAAAATTTAAAACAGCTGGAAAATGACAATGGAAAGTACTTACCAGAGCATATGGCGCCAATGTATCAATATTCTGTCAACCAGGCCATTCTTGTGTGATTACTATGCAGTACATACTTAATCGGAGGGGGGCTTATATTGAGGTGTGAAAGTGTCTATCTGCTCTTTCGAGTATGATTCCCGGGGAAGTTTTTAGTTTCTGAAATATGTACATGTACCTATTTATGGTCTCCGAATCAGTGAAGTGGCTACATGGTCTTTGTTATGGTGTGTCAACGTTGAATTTCCTCTTGAACCAGACACCAAACTCCTTCGCGAGTTTCAATTTGTACCCCCCCCCCCGCTTTGCATTGAAACTTTCCAACCGGCGCCCAGGCTTTTCAACTGTTGGCAATTTCCAAACTGAATAAGACTGGAACATTTCCAAAATGGTGTTCATGTCAGACAACAATTTTTACTAAAGTCTAAAAGTTTTTAAAATATGATACCGGAGGTGTAAACAAAAATATTCCTACTGATTGTTGGAAAATCAGACAATGTAAACACGTACTTAAAGTCACCAAGTAATGATGTGTCAGACATGAAATTTTCAACTTTTTTCTACAATGACTCACGTCACAGGGGTTTGAAACGCGATCCGCTGCCCAGCAATTGGCATACACCCATAGTTGCAAAAAAATAATTTCATTTTACAAACTTCACATTACGTGCGTATCATTTTACATTGTTTACGTCAAAGAATCACGTCATATTGATACGTTGTGTCAATGTTCACATAACTGGAGCTGTTGGAAGGAAGTTATTACGTTGTCACACTGTGTCACAATAATTATTTCAGCTGTAGTGTGGGCCTATAGTCGTAACGTTGAGTAATATTAGGATTTATGTATTTGGTTGGGGTCAATTTGTGTATTGATGCATCCCCCACAAACAACCAATGACTACATAATGGACGTTGTCACTGTATTAAATGCCGCGTGTCCCCTGGTCCCTGAAACATAAATTTGAACACCCCCCCCCCAATAATATACATGATTAGATATTATTGGGCGGGTAATTTAACGTTTTGGGGATATGTGGGACGTGACGGCATGCAGGGGGTGGCGACATGCACAACTTTTGGAAATTTTTAATAATTTTGGCGATACATATGGGGCATTTTTTACCAATAAACAAATATTACCCATCCCATATTTTGTCTGAGGTATTCATATCAATTAATTACTTGGCTTGGGGCTCACCAAGCTACCAACTGAAATAGTTTGTTGTTCTAACCAGTAGGCCTACATTTAGAGCAGTTTGGCAGAAAGGCGGTCTGCTATCAACATGCTGTTGTCAAGCCCCCACCCAGTTGTCCGCACGCCCCTGACAGTAAGAATTTAATATCTGTGACAATGTGGGTTGGAATAAATATGGTATTGTGTGCAAAAATGGATGTGGCGACAGGGGTTTGAACATTGAGGTGTTACCACCCCTCCCCCAATTTTTGTCAAACTTTTCAACATTTTGGAATTTTCAATAACTTGTCGTGTCAGTCATGAAATGCCTAACTGTTGAACATTTTGGTCAAAGTTAATGGGGCGGGACAACCTTACCCGTATTGTCCCTGACCTGACAGTAAGATTGCCCACTCTAGGAGGTTGTGGGTTAGAACAAATAATTATATAGGGTGATCGCAACATGGATGTGGCGATAGAGGTCGAGGTATTACCCCCCCCCCCCCCCCCAGATAATTTTAACATTTTAAATTTTCAATAACTTTATAAGTTGAACATCTTAGGCAAAATCTGTTTGAGATCATTTCGATAGTTTACATTTCCAAATTTCTAATGAGTATCGTTTTGGTCATTATTATGCGGTGAGCTAATTTCAAGATTTGGAATTTTCAATATCATAAGTTGAATTTCAGGCAAAATCTTTCTGAGATCGTCTGGATAGTTTCGGTTCCCAACAGATATGTAATATTTAGAGTACATTATATTATTTTCTACAAAGACTATATTATAGCTATTAAATGGAAGTGTGTTGGATTTAAAACTCAGCATCGAATGGGAGACCAGATGAAACTTGGTCAAGTTGGGAAAACATCGTACTAGTAAATGGGCATTGAAACACAAACACTCTTTATCGTTGATGATACGGCTGACAACAATTCAAAACATGCTAAAATAATTACTCGATATCTTGCGAATTTACTAATATGTTCGGTCTCATATTTGCTGGGGAAAATTTCCAATGAGCAGAAACTTACCATGCGCTGGCTCTTGTGGGATCTGTGCAATTTTATTAATGAACTGATTGACAGTTTTGCTAGAAATTGACACCGACGAGAGTGAGCAGTACGTATACAGGCTTAGCGAATTTGAGAATCCGTGACCAATTGATTGATTGAGACGATCCTGGGTATTGGGTATACGGTATAAGATAATTACCTGCTGTTCTCAGAGATATTCATAAGTTGAGAAAAACTTCGCGCGCGCATAACACCTCCGCCTACCGGCGTCGGTGTCATCAGCACGTGCTCAAGTCCTTCCAACTCACGAATTCCCCGAGACCAATATATGTAACGATTACGTACCACATGCAAAGGTATGGTACCTATATATACTATCGGGAACCGTTCGATTAATTAAAAGTACCATATGCATACATTTTTATATATAATATTGACAACCGGTCAAATAATTAAAGTACTCTCGTGCATGCAAATGCATATCAAGATGTGTACAGTGTGTGACAATGTCAAGCTGCACACAGAAAATGCATTGGGCTAACGTTATTCTCTGTTTCTTTCAGGACTTATTTACTTGCTATCCTGTTTCTGGATCTGGATATTTTGTGTATAAGCTACGGTACTATACAAGCGGATTCGATCAAAGTTTACTCTTCTGTCGAAACCATCAACGGCTTGGGGATATGAACTTACATGTACCAGTATTCCAGCATGGTCTATATCGTGTTGCACATCGTTATATTGTGAATATTATTGCACGACTGACACCAGCGCGACTGACATAACACCATGTACGACATGAATTCGTCAGTTTATGGTTATTCACTTGGATGGAAATTCTTACTTGTCCTGTGTTGTGCATTCAATCAGATGCAAAAAAAAACTCGGCATTCATCGGTGTATCGATAATCGGCACTGAAAGGATGATGTGTGTTCATCTTGTTGTGGCAGTTATACATCTGATACATCAGTTATTAATAACGTAATGATAACCTATGAAAATGGTAAATTCCAGATATTCAAGGAGGTGAATATAAAATGGTTTCTCTCGCGATATGATTTCTTCAGAAGAATTGTCAATCAATGTCCTACAAAACAGTTGCTTAATACAAGCCAAGTTCCTGCATACATATATGCATGAGCCATGAGTACACTGAATCCAGTTCATGACAGATCATGGAATGATGAAAATATTATATTTCATATAATATGTTGGGTTTTGTATACATAAATTAATCTTTATGGATCCATGGGTTTAATTTCTCCCAGATAAATCATTCCAACATATGCAACAAGTGGCATACATATGTGCATAGATACAAATAAGCTTAGTAATTGCTCATTTCATAATGTGTCAACAGATAAAATTAATTGCTGTACATGCATGTATTGAATTTATATAATCAGAATCTACAGTATCATGGACTAATTAGAAAACGGATTGCAAAAACGCGATATTCTTTCTTATGTGACATTGTATATCACCATGCACAGAGTTCCCTCTATATAGTAGCACTGGTACGTAAATGAGCAATTACTAGGTTTAATTTAATCATATGTACTTTGAGCCGTTTCAAATTTTGCACATCTACATCAGATCACCCTCCAGAATAATGATGTTCGAAGAAGATGTAACATGACCAAAGTTTAAAGCCACATAATGTTTGAATATTTTGTTCCCAACATTATCGAGAGCACAAAATCTCAAATTAAGCTGAAATAAAGACATTTCTTTTGTATGGTAAAGGGATATATAAGCTAACAAAAAAATGTAGCATTTTCGATAACTTTATTCAGGAGACCAATAAAAAATATTTTTCTTTAGAGTGAGTAGATGGTCAAGATTCTTAAAATCAACAACTAATGACATGTCATTTTGTCTTTATTTAAATCGGCATACACTTTTTTTTCTATATGTTTCATTTTATTCTGGTTTCATATTTGTGAAATTGACTGTTGTTTCCAATTATAATACTTTGAAGTTGCAAACATTATGTGGGACTTTAAATTTATTGGTATGTTGTATCTCATCGGATGTTAATTTTATAAGGACGACCTAATGTGAGGGGAATCGACCCTACGAATGGAGCCTCGATCCGTCTCTGTCAATGCCCAAACACAACGTTGGCCCAACGTTGCCCCAACGTCGTATTCTTAGTGGAATTCACCGTTGGTTCGACGTCGTTTCAACGTCGGGTGCCCGACGGCGCACCAACGTCGGCTCGACGTCGAACCACCGTCGAGTCGACGACGGGATCCGACGTCGACCCGACGCCGAGCCAGCGGCAACAGCCATAGTTGGGCCAACGTTGGATTCCAACGTTGGCCCAACGATAGAAATGACGTTGGCCCAACGTTGGCCCAACGTGGGTGTGCTATCTGGGTAGATACAACCTCGAAGTTTGACTGGCGTTGTATAAAAGCAATCCGCCTAATGGAGTGCGCGCATCCGGACTGTTCGAGGCTTTTGGCAATTTCCAGTAATACTCGAAAAGGAAAATAACGGAGAAATCGTGAATCGAGATAAAACAAATTCGACGAGTGGATGTGGTGGGTACTATCCACGCGCAAATTCAGTGCAATTCTCTAACTTTTCGAATGAGTAGGTAATGAATTAATCAGGACTGAGTGCCCGATATTACATGCATTCACTTATTAGTAGGACAATACCTTCCGGATGACTGTATACACTAGGAAAGGTTAATACCATGAATAGACGAAGGTTCATATAAAGAGTTACGTTTAAGAATAGGGTCATGGTTATGTGTAGATCAGGGTTATGGTTAGGGTTAAGATTATGGATATTATCAGGTTTATAAATTGGGTTAGAGTTGTGGATATGGTTAATGTTAAAATGGTGACCGTGTTATGCAACTATTTGACTTTGGTTGGGTGAATATATGACTTGACTTATCGAAAGGGTTGTGGTAATGGTTCAGTGTATGGCTAAGGAAATGGCTTGCAAGAGTGCTATGGTTTAGGGTTAAGTGTTGTGGATAGGGCGATTGATAGGATTGTGGTGATCGATTGGCTACGATTAAGGTTGTGCTTATGGAAATATTAGGGTTAAGGAATGTGTATGGATTGGATAGAGGTGGTGGGTAGAGGGTTATATAAAAGATGGGGATTGGGGATTGGAATAATATGGAAGTATCAAAATTATGCAGGCTAGAATGTTAACCCTCTAGTTATTATTATTATTTTATTTACATTTAGAACGCATTAAAAGGTAAGTTAGTTTCAATGCGCTTTACAATATCAATACAGTTTAAAACAAAAAGATAACACAGTATGGAGAATAAAAGATATGTGAGTTTAAAAGAGGCCAAGGAGAATTAAAATACTACCTAAAAACAACTTTTACATCTATTACCAAAGTAGAAGTTAGTGACAAGAAGCTAGACTATTTTTTCATTAATATTTGGTTTACTCAGCGTTTCTAACGGCTTTACCGAAAGTCTAAAACAATTCAGTTGTCATCTTACAACACGCAATGACCAGAATCTTCATGATCACGAAATTCATAGTTAGGAATTCGATTAGCACGGGAAATGATGACAGCGAAAATTTGGAATTACATCTAGGCTATAGTCCAGCCCCAACCATCACTCGTGGAATTTCCAAAATGTGAACATGTAAAGACAAGTTCACAACATAACGACAAACATACATGACCATACCTTTCTGAGACATCACTAAAGCCAATAACTTATAAATAATAACAAATCAAAACACCTATAGGGAACACACTGCCAAAGAACATTGAAAAATCATCTCCCATTCGTGTGTTTAAAATAGAATACCTCATGGCACGTTCAGTTGTTATTATATTATACATTTATATAAAGAACAATATCTGACCACGACGATTGGATAGATATATAGACGGGAATGGTGGAGGATCGACATTTGTACACAACTCACACACACCTTGCACACACATTGGTATATTAATACCATTGCATGCGTACATGTATACATGTATTTATATATATGTTTCTGCATTATGTTATGTTCTGTTCATGAACATTGGACTGGTTTGCCGAATCTCAGATTGTAAACTCAGACTATTTACTATTCAGGATAATTATGTTTCCTGTTAAGTTAGTTATGTGTGTGTCCTGTTTTTCATTAGGTCCCCCACTCGAGTTGGAAATGGTTCAGATCGTCGGAGTTCAGTGCAATATATCGACACGACTTATATCGTAATTCAATTTCTCGAATGAGTGATTTCAGAGAGAGTTCGTCAGAGTAAAATTTTGTTTTACACATATACTATTTCAGAATTGATAGTATAAGAAAGTTTAGTTTGTTGTTTTTATTGTGAGCACCAATCCCAAAAATATTTCTTTTCCGCTGAGGTACTGGCCACTATATCATAAGACAGAACACACATATTCATGGTGTAACACTCGGTAGGACAGAGTACAAGATTAACCAATATGCTGTCGACACGACAGTAGTTCTTAATGTATTGTACTTGTTTGCCAGAATGTCTGGTCTGAAGGTTAATATTGGTAAATGTGAAATAGTTTGGTTGGGGACGAAAAAAGAACTGTGGATTGGCACCAATTCCAAATTGTCACATTAAGGTATCAAATTCTTTCACGTTATTAGGTATAAAATTTTTGCACTAATCCGGCAGAGACTCTGCAACTCAACTACTGGGGAAGATTGATGAATTAAAGAAATCGATAAATAAATGGAAATATAGACTCTTAACACCACTTGGTAAAATTATTTTGATAAAATCTATTCTAAATTTTTAACTTATTTATGGCTTTGCCAAATCCAGATAAAAAGTTCATAGACTCATAGACGAAGTGAATACTATTTTGTTCAGATTTATTCGGAATGGGAAACGTGATGGAATAAAACGAATGCAACTGTGCGGAGAATATTAAAACGGTGGTTTAAGAATGGTGCACCTAAAATATTTCATCGACTCATTAAAAATAACATGGATTCGAAAGTGCATAACGAAAACAACTCAATGGAGAAATTTGGCACCAAAACAAATAATAATTGACCCTCTATTTGCGACATATGGTCCAAAATATATATATAAGTTGCGAGTCGACTATTGGGAATCCTTTGTGGTGCCACTCTTTGTAGCTTGGCGTAATTTTCTGGACATAAAACGTAAAGAGCGTCGATACGTCATGACGCAGACAATCTGGAACAATGATGAACTGTTGATCGACGACTCAATGATAGACGTCGCTGAGTTGAAGGACAAATGCATAATATTCACAAATGATATGTTCACCGAAGACAATAAGCTACATTCCATCGAAACTCTTAGAACTAAGAACAACATCACCACAAACTTTATCACTGTACACGGCTTAAACAGACAACCTAATAGGTTATTACAAACTATCGTCAGGGTTCAAAATCCAATAATTCCTGAAAATATAGTATCACTACTTGAGCCAGGTTGCAGAAATGTTTACGATGAATTCATAAAAGTGACTAAAATAGGGCAATCATCGTCGCAAATGAAATGGGAAAATGAATTAAGGTGTTCCCTTCACTGGAAACAGATATTTTCATCACCCTTCAAACTATTAGTCGACACAAAACTACGTTGGTTAAAATACCGAATACTGACTATAATTATAGGCACGAACAGACTTTTGGACATATATATATAGTGCGTATTCGGTCAGACGGTCTATGTGTCTCAGATGTAACGTCGTAAATGAATCAATTTCGCATATTTTCTTTGACTGTCCATCTGTAAGAACGTTTGTAAATACCACTCAGGCCTGGCTAGATCGCTATCAACTGTGCATCTCGCTTTCTCGGAAAAGCACGTTCAGTTGTTACGCCATAATTTACTGTAAACTTCGAAACTACTGTCTCGATTTGAATGCTGACAAATTATGTAACTTTATGTTGGATAACCAATGCATCGTTGTGGTCATCCTGTAGATGAAGCCAGCCGCTAGTTCATGGTGTGTCCATTTTATACAGACCAATCATGTCTGATGTTTCAACGACTTACTACCATGGGGTGAAAGATATTTTAACCTTGAGAAACTCTTCCTCTGAGATACTACTCTACAGATGTTAAACAAAATAGGTACATATTTAGGGCGGTCCAACCATAACTAAACGTCGACATCACGCTTCGAACCGTAATATACATGAATACACGTAACGCACATACCTCTGCTGCAAACTAAAAGTCGCTTCATGTTGCATCTTCGCTAGATAAATGCAATCCGATTTTGATTGTAAGAAAATACATTGCACCTGAACCACAAATCCACCAGCGTGAAACAAACCCTTCAATTGAATTGAAATGATCATCATTAAGGCCACTCACAGATCTAACCGGGAACGCTATATGGAATGCTAAGATTATCTCAAATGTATATGTAAGATGTTATACATATGAATTAATGTTGACTTCGTGTGAACACTTTATGGGTGCGAGACCTTTCAAAAGTTGAAAAACTTGTGTCTGAATCCCTGTTCTTTATTTGTACAAAAAAACTACTTAAAATGCAGCAACCTCTCTCTACAGTAGTAATGCCCAAAGTAATTGACCACTTAACCACAGCAGAATTATGGGTAATTTTTCAGGATTTAGTCGGAAATATGGCTTATTGCCATTCATCGGAAAGCTCTCGTCGAGAGCTTTCCTGTGAATGGCAACAAGCCATATTTCCGACTAAATCCTGAAAAATTACCCATAATTCTGCTTTGGTTAAGTGGTCAATTACTTTGGACATTACTGTATTTGTGGAGGTGTGAACTTACGGTTTTTGTTCCGAGATTTTTCACGGCGCAGGGCAGAATCGCTGTGTCCCCAACCTCATACGTTAAGTTGGTCGGCATGGATCCAAATTCTGGCGTCGGTGCCACGTCAGTGTGTTGCTGGGTAATATCAGCTACCGCTGTGGAAACAGAAGCAATTCAACGATAAGTACATGTTCGATCATAACGTTACTGAATGTATTCGCCCAAAAGTGTTCTATTATTCGTCTGAAGGGAAGTTCGGGAAATATAAGCAGACGTCAGACAGACAAGCAGATAATACATGTGCAAAAGGATTGCTATTCTTTGGTAGCAAATGTTCAGAATGTGAAGCCATTTGTCCGATTCATTATCTGAACATTTCCTAATAGAATATTGAAGTGGTGATGATATCTTCATAAACGTTGTCGTTTTTGAGAGACTAAATGTGTTATTCCCTTCGTTAACAATATTAGACAGAGGTAACTACCAGTTGGAAAATTTCCAACAATATATTCCCTTTTTATATTAAATGGATTCTCCCGTTCAGTTATAAAAGTATACATTTGGTGGTCTATAATTCATCTGGAGGGATGTTCAGAAAATATGATCAGACGAAAAACGTACGAACAGATAATACAAGTGAAGAATGCATGAATCATATTTATTGGTGGGAAATGATTAAATAATAAAACACGACCTTCGTTTGTTGAACTTACTATCTGAACATTTCCGAATGGAAATACTCGTCAACGAGTCTTTATGGTATTTGAAGGGATATATGAGTGTGCTTGTTTGGACTTTGAGGCATTTTGTTATGAACAGATTCGGATTCAAGGGAGAAGAAAAATTAATTAGCTTTCCCCAAAAGTCTTGAACAGTATATATGCCGCTTTTATTCCACAAATAATTACTTAATGATGAATCCAGGGTTCCAGACATCCAGTTACATCATGCACATAAAACATATAATTCACCACCCTTTTCTTCTTTGTTCTTTTGAAAAATGTGTTGAAAACCAAATATGACATATCACTAGACCAATAAATACCAAGGCACATCATTGTGTTATTGAAAAGTTAACAAACTAAGTTTTGGATATCACTCTGAAACACTAAAATTATATTAAAGAGTTATAGAAAATTCAAAATCAAGAAAACATTGAGTCTAGCCTATAGTACTTCTCATTTGATATATGCAATGTTATACACTAGAATCCAAATAAAAAAGAAAATATTTGTCGAAAAAACTAGCCTGGAACACTGAATACATTTCTAAATTACAAGTGAAATGCGTAAGTCCTCTTGGTGAATAAGGGAAATTAACTAAGCCAATAAGGGGCCCATATTATGGGCTTACTTCGTACGGAAATAGTCCATATTTTACAGTTTTAAAAACCGCATGTTTTTGGTTCATATAGAGCGTAATTCAGATTCATATATTGCCGATATTGGTTTTTGTGATTTTTAAATAAGTTCAATATGAGTTTATTTTCTGGAGAACAGGCTGTTCCCGTGCCAATATTTAAGACATGAACGTTCTGTGCATACAGTGTATTTTCACTTTTCGTAAAACATCAGTTTCGTTTAACAACAGCTAATCTACAAGTTCCAATGGATTTGCACAATTATGGCATTACCACGTAGCACGACATGCGTTTCCCTTTGCTTAGTGGGTCATTTTCAAATATAGATGTACCTCGGTATATGCGTGCCTAAGATACGCATGCGTACATGTACTCAAGCAAGCCGGAAGCCAAAATCATGCGCAATGGCTCAATAGTTTCACCGACAATTTCTTATTTCCCCGCTCGTGAGGGTTCTTACACGACACTAACGAACGATGGTCTTTGGAGGGTCCTTTCGTGTAAGATTCTGTTGCCGTCTAGACAAATGATCGATATTGATATTGGGATCTCGTGTTTCTGGAAATTTAACTGAACCCTGTTTCCGTACTAATTTATATACTTCTCGAGTTTAAATCGAGTTTAGCGCAACCGAGTTTTGTGTTAATTCTCATTATTTGAATGTGAAAAATCACAATCTTGACACACGAAGATGCGATTTCTTTATCTAGAGATATGGGGGCACACGCATGGTTAACGAGTCCTGCTATAATGTGATGTAAGGTAACTGTCATACCGAGTCAGGTTTGATGTTGGTAGGCCATGTTGATTGAACAATGATGTTAGTAGTTCTTGTTGATTCGGCTATGATGTTGGTTGATCCTGCTGATTCAACTCCGTGTCTTGGTCCCACTGATTCAACTATAACGTTGGTAGTCCCTGTTGATTCAGCTAGTATGAGCCTAGGTCATGTTGATTCAACTATGGTGCTGGACGGTTCAACTGATTTAACCATACTGTTGGTAGGTCATGTTGATTCAACAATGGCGTTGGTTGGCCGCGCTGATTCAGCTGTGTTTTTAGATCCCGTTGATTCGGCTATTATTTTGGTAGGTCTTGTTCATTCAGTTATGACGTTGGTATAAAGGTCCTATTTATTCAACTACGTCTGTTGGTCCAGCTGGTTCAGCTACGGTGTTGGTACAAGTAGGTCGTGTTGATTCAGTCATGGTGTTGGTAGGTTTTGTTTATTCAGATATGATGTTGGTATAGGTGACGCAGATTAAGCAATGATGTTGGAAGGTCCTGCTAGTTCAGCTGTGATATCGGTAGGTCCAGCTGATTCAGCTATGACGTTGGTAAGACCTGCTTGGTATCGGCATTTGGCAAAGCGATGACGCTAGGAAAATTGCATGCACGGTTATTGGTATCCAATGGCCATTTTCTATTTGTTTTGCGGCCGTTTTGGTCATCACTTGTTGATGTGCACCTTTTGTGAACTCACAGGAACGCGAATTCGCATATAACTTATATATACATGTAGATGTTGTAGTTTAACATATTTTATTGCCAATACAAAAGTATATATGACAGACAGGGATTGGGGTACACGTGCTAGCCACTGAACTATAACTTATATGAGCACAATTCCGTACAATGTGGAACGTCGTTTACCGTGGGATAAATTTGTACCAGGGAACATTACCGTTTAACATGAACTTAATTTCCCGGTGGATCCGGGGTCACGTGCGGAGTGCACTCCGAATTCATCTGTGCATCTCCCGTGTAATAGAGGAGAACACGCACCGAGATTGATTCCATTGAATCAAATAGAATTTAGTTGCAGAGCACCGAGTAATATATACATAATGCACGATTCGGTCGACATTCGGTCGACATAAACACAAACCGGGCCGTATAACGACTGTAAATAGTCATTCGGTGCCGGTGCCGATCCCAGTGGGAGGATCGAAGTTCTATTACGAGTTCCAGATCGAGCGTCAACATGCAATGCAGATGCAATTCTTGCGTGTACAAATTGATTTCAGTAATGACCAGACATGATGAGTTCATGCACTTTTGGGGTATTCCAGAAATAACCAGACATGATGAGTTCATTTTTGGAGTATTCCACAAATAACCGGCTTGTATTGAACTGATCGAATGTTCTAAGTTTATGTTATTCCAGATTTTTTTTAATTTTCGGTGAGTATTTTTCTCTTTCCGGCCTCATTGTGCTGATATTAATTAATACAAAGCGCAGCTCACAACTCATCCTCCAAAATAACGTGGCTATTCAACTTAATGGTACACCATATATTATCCGCTTGTGTACCACCGATAGTTCCATACTGATTGGAAGTTATTTTGTGGACATTTTCAGTTGTATTGCCATTATAGTACATATATGTTTGTTAAACATTGTTGCGTATTATCTGAAGGTCACTGCAAACGATTAGTTCAGAATTCATAGTATAATTCCCGGTCCGTCGGCTGCCTCTATGTTCAGAACACTCCTACAATAATAGACCGTTGCAACGTATGCTTTGGGAACTCAGTATGTTAATCCATTCATATACCGAAGAGTTAATTCGTGATAAGTATTATCAAACAACAACAACAACTGGTTTGAGACTTTTCGCTAGCTTTGTCCCACTGTGTGCGACTGTCCCATCACGATACTCTGCAGTTGGAACTATTAACAGGTTGTAAAGCAATTTAAGACTTGAACGAGAACACAGTCCAGGCGCAACTGGTAAAGTCGGTCCATGTGTGCATGCTCGGCCCAATTATGTCACTGCGCACTAATCCATCATCACAATCATCATCATCAGAGAAAATTATATCTGGATTATTCGTGAGAAGAGGTCGTTTCAATGCTAGCGCAGGCCAAGTAATATGGCAAAACATGAGCATCCTTGGCTTCTTAATTATAAATGTTGGTTATCTCCCTTCTTTCCCTAACCTTGAACACTGCATGGTAGCAATCATGCAGAAATTAGAGTTTGATAATCCGCAAACATACATATAAATCGAACCCCACTGTTTAGTTATAGGGACAGAACCATGGTATCATACCATTGGTTAACCCTTTACCCAACAAACCGGCCAAAACCGGCCAAAACCGGCCAAATAAAGCTTCAACAGCCTAAAATATCTTCGGTCTGTCTCAATAGAACCATACAAATATGGATATCATTGGAACCGGTTCATTGACCACATTGTGATAGTTACAGTTATGCCCTGTGCCAATGCATTCTCTTATATATGCGAGTCGACCATAGGTCGCCTCGCATATATAAGAGAATGCATTGGCCTAAAAAAAACTTTTTTTAACACTTTTTACCATTTTTTCTTACATTCTTTAACAATTTTATAATTTTTAATGTGTTAAGCCAATGCATTCTCTTATATATGCGAGGCGACCTATGGTCGACTCGCATATATAAGAGAATGCATTGGCACAGGGCCCTTCTGTTGGGTAAAGGGTTAAGTGGCTCGGCTAATTTCCAATGATGCATTCTGGGCGATCCTACTGAATTATGTTGTTAATGAAAAGTACGGTTATTTATCTCAAGTTGTCAATTTCGCGGTAATCTGAACGAGTCGATGTAAAGCCATTAATATTATAAACATTCAAAACCATTAAAACTAGTTTAATAGTTGCTGTGTTGGTTGTTGAAAACCAATCATAATCAAATGTCTATTCGTGTCATCTGGCAAACACCAGCGCAGCCATCATTAATAGCAACCACCAGGTGGTTGTTTATACCTCAGGCGCAGGTGAATGGCGTCATATATTTTGTTCTATATCCATCAGTGATTTTTCAAAGATCGCGGGTATGGATTTCGGAGAAATTGTCACGTGACTTCCGGTTAGCAACCGTGTGGAGATTGTAAAAACCGCGGAATTGGGAATGAAGCATCGCGATTAAAATTAAAGTAACTACTTCACAACTTACGAAGAATTCACATGTGATTTAGGTCTATTAATTTAATTTAGACCAATTTCGTTGTTTAGCTTAATGAAAACTGCATGATGTTAAGTAAGTTATTCTTAGCGTTATGTCGCCGAAAAAAGGCAAATGTTAGGCACATCATGTGTGTTGCTCCACTACGTGTCACGTACGATTCATATAATATTTTAAAATACGTTAGTGAAGGTTTCGTACAGACACGGCTTTTTCTCAAACCGCTCGGATTAGCCACACACCAAACTTTAGAAAAACATAACAGCACCTTTTTCTTAACAGCATAATTTTGCCCCATAATCACCATACAAATTCAGCAGTTTCCACCAACATCATAGCTTATTAGCAGTGCCACTTAAGCATGGTGGTATCAACATCCCATGTACCAGTTCGCTTGGCCGATATGTTTAGCATTCCAAATTCACAATTCGATAGGAAGGAGAAAGATGTAGATTGCATGGGATAGAGAGGGAGGAATTTGGGGTGGAAGGAGAGTGTGAGAAAGCCAGCCAGCGCCGAGATCACGAGAGAGAAAGATGAAAGAGAGAGATATAGAGAGAGAGAGAGAGAGAGAGAGAGAGAGAGAGAGAGAGAGAGAGAGAGAGAGAGAGAGAGAGAGAGAGAGATGAGATACACCGACTGGAAGACGTGTTATTGTCCATTCACGTTTCTTTGGTGGCAAGCTCCTAAACAAGTTATGGCTCCCATTTCGAAGTCAACTAAGTTCATTGTTTGATATGTCAAAGCAGTTGGATCACACATTTAAATGTCAGTTCAATTAAGGTGACTCATAATTGGACCTCGAATTATACCTAATAACTGTTTGCTTTTATCAATTCCAGAGATCAAAATAAGTCCACAAAAACGCTCCTACGTTTAATATATCGGACTGAATATGCCTCGGAAAAACTTATTGAAGTGATGACGATGAGGACGACAAGGACCAATAACATGATGATGATGATGATGATGATGATAATGATGATGATAGGAAGTTTGTGTATCAGAAATAAACAACTTTATTATGCCTTTATAAACACATGATATGCTCAGTCTTCAGTTGATTTATTCACAGAAAAGGGTATGTGTAGTCTCCATCAACCATGGCTAGCAATTTAACAATCTCTCATATGGTTGCACTCTGTGGGGGCGTTACAAAACCCTACACAACGTACTCTAATACAAATCCTCTAAATATGTTGATATGTCACCTTGTTAACTTGTGTGTGTTTAATGTGATTGTATCGTGACAGGGGCATCATAGGGTCACAATACTTTGCCTCAGTCCCGTTTGTATTATTGTACAATTAAAACTCAGGCCATCCCCCCCCCCGCCTCTCATACTATTTTTCCGAATTTGCAGTTTATGTACCAACATTGAGCTCGTATTGTGCGAAGACAGAGCTATTTTTGACTGACAACAAAACCACGCTCATTGACACGGCTCGTGTGAGTGGCATTGCTCGTGGAGTTTGTCGTGAACACATTTAATTAGGCATAACACCACACGGTACAACCTTATCCGAAAATAAACGTTGATGCACGCAAGCATAATAAAATATTTGTTTGGGGCTGAACATATAATAGCTTAGTACATATACTGTCGACACGATTGAATCTGCATTTTGGTCACGTATGCATATGTTTGACTCGAACAATGCAATGATATTAGCAGGGTAATGTTATGTGCAGAAGATGTGATAGATATCTCCCGGTGTGCAAATGAACAGTACACCTCCTGCGACACGTGATCGAATTATGTGGGGTAAGCACTGTGAGCGGATGTAGCACAGTTCATACTGGTTACAAACAACTAATTATTTTCCATAGGCGACAGTGTTAACTAAAAGTCCCGCCGGCCATGGGTTAAGCCTATTTGAACTTCAAGTAGTCAATTTTCCCTTAGAACGTCATCCGCTGCACCAGTATGTGACAACAAACGCGCCCTTTTCGGTATTTTTTTCAAACGATAATCTTGCATTTCCATAACTACCACATTTACTGCACAAAAATCAGCAGCATAAAAATACCCAGACCCCTTCCGTAACTTCTGGACACCACCAGACTCTTCCTGAACATCTAAACATACACGATCGCCATATTTACGTAGGCTGTGATTTTCTGTTCCCGATTAGGGATATTTCCCTCAATGATAATCAACCAATCAGCAGCCAGAATTTTGTTTTTTGTTTTATGCTGACTCGAGTTTCCCTACACAAATTCAAGAAGCGTAACTCTATATAATTAGTTGCTTGTAACCAATAATTGAACAGAAAATCGAACTTTGATCGTGTAAACCGCGCCAATTTTACAAAAAAAAGCTTTACCGTGATACGATAGAAATATAGGGGCCATTCGAGATCCTATTATCTCCCAGCGGTCCTTTAACTCACATACCCCGTTTTAAAATTAACCAATTTTGTGGAGTAAGAAATAACACCAATAATCGAATCCTGATAACTCTGGAAGCACAGTTTAGTAGAAAAGATACTAATGTCTCATGTCATGATTGTCATATACATATATACTGCACAGTGCCGCATGTCCCATGTCCATCCACTCACTAATGGGAATATTATGACCACAAATGTGACCACACCCAAAATTCAGAGGTTTTCATCGTAATTTAATTTGTAAAAACCAAATCGCGTGCATAACGCACACGATAGAAAGGCATATGTAAAAGTTTTGAAAACTAGTCACGTAAATCTACCATACGTTTTAAGCAATTTATCTAATTTTGAACAGTACAAGCGTAACTCTATATAATTAGTTGCTTGTAACCTACCTGCATACGTTTGGGGGGAGATAATTATGTGCGATCTAGTTTACGAATGTCCACTTGTTGTGGTATACAGCATGAAGGCTCTAGATTACGAATGTCGACGTGTGATACATATATAAAACATGATAAAAGGTTCCCATGCGGACAATAGAAGGTAGAACAAAGGAGCTGGGTTTTAACTGTGTTTAGAGTTAGATAATTACCACGTGAAGGCATTCGGCACAGAACTAACTCGTGTGCCCCACTGCCCGTTCAAAGGTAACTATATCCCTTCCATAACATATATTTCAAGTCAAGTAAGCACGTACACTTGTACGTATACACTCAAGAACATGCGTACTACGGTCTCAATTCGTGACCATTGCTCATGGCGAGTCATTGACGACGATAACTTATGAGCTATTAATAACAATATGCATAAGGAATCCGAATAAATAGTCTGTATCCCTCCTCAAAGCAGACTGGTTCTCTCTCGGGATGCAATATCTAGCGAAAGACAGAGGATCGCCACGTCTAGTGACCTATAAACTATGTGTAATGAACAGGATGTATTCACTGTATTAGGGAAATTGCCTCCCTTATGGGCTCTAATGTCGGATTACACAAAAAAATATGGTTGTCTGTGATGGTCTGTGTGGAATTTCAACTACAGTACTGTTGTCTCGTTAACGTATATAAGGTTGTCGTGTTTCTTAGTGTTCTGCGCCCACACACAATCGACCAGTTGGCCTACCATCCATTTATATTAATGATGGTCTATCTCTTCCTGTAAAGTTTTAATCGATTCCTGGATATAAAATAATAGATATGAACCGAGAACACCTGTCTATAAATTAATATTTTATTTACTATTTCTTACCACAATCGCTGGACAGTTTAGGGCTGAATCCAAATTCGAACTTAACCTGTATTGTCATGTCATTAATCCACATACTAAATATGAATCCTATCGGATAAAAATAACTTGAGTCATCATCCGGACAACAATATAATCAGCAAATTCTAAGTCAATAAGGGACATAACTCCGTCATAACTTGTCCGACCGCCGTTTGACATATAAATCCCTGGTTTAAACCCGAGGACGCATGCAGGTCGTCATCGGTTTAAAGCTGGTCTATGCATATGCAGCCAGGCTGGTTTAAGTAGTATGGTCTCTATTTCGTCAAGCAAAACAACCGTACTTGCCTAATGCGAACGCTGCGTTCTTTTTACCGAGAGCTAAAATAGATAATTACGATAACGAGCATATTTTGGTTGGAAACTTATTAGCGAGAGGCGCGAACACCTGTACAGTGTGCGGGGTTATGTCTTGTTTATACCCTTAAACCGCAACTAAACCATGTCATTCGACAGTCCAGCCAACCCCGGTTAAGGGAGGCCGCGATGAAGAATCCTTCTTTTCTGGACCGCGTTTTACATGGGTGGAGCTGTACATAATATCAAATGACAGCGTGGCTATAAGGTGAGAGTGCCGGTTAGATATTATCATGTTACCATTGATTCTTTATCACACAGGGGTTGCTATAATTGTTTGATTGTTCGCGTTAATTGGGCTATAGGGCGGGCCATTTATAATTCTACCTTCAATTTGGCTTTTTTATATAATACTAGCAGATTAGCCCGCCACTGGCGGGATTGGTCCCATGGCTTTGGTCGATCCATTAATTTTTGTTTTTCAATGTAACCCCGTACAGGCACGCCGACAGCATGCTATCATTAGCGGGTGGCCGTTTCAATGTCATTTGCGGGTACCCGTGTCAAGGTCATGTTGGGTGGACAAAATAACCCGACAAAAATATTTCCCGTCCCGAGTTGACAATACATAACAAATTTCACGTCGATGTCACCGCTGACTACCGAGATATCGCCCAAGGTCATTTGTGGGTACCCGTTTCAAGGTCAATGTCACCTCGGGTGGACAAACTGACCCGACGAAAATCTTCCCCGTCCCTCGGAACACCTAAGTACGAAATTTCGTCTCGATATCCCCAGTCAAATGCCATATTTTCAATACAGTAGATAAACGCTCTTTAATAGCGACGCCTCATATACAAACGCTCATTAATTATCACGCGATTAACCAATCAATCCCATTTCGGTGGCAATTGAAGGGTGAAGGAGTGCTCGGACGTTCTCAGAAGCGGTGCGATGACACTTCCCGTGGTTTTTACCCTTAGATAGGAAGTTTGGGCTCAATCGGTGGAGCCGTTATCGAGTCTATAAAGGACAGACACACATACGGTCTCAAAATATATATGGGCTCAATCGGTGGAGCCGTTTTCGAGTCTATAAAGGACACACACACACATATATACGGTCTCAAAATATATAGTAGACTAGCCGATGAGCCCGACGTTGTCCGGGCTATTCAAAAACCAAATTTCAAGTCGATTGCTCTACCCAGCCAGACGTTGTCCGGGCTATTCAAAAACCAAATTTCAAGTCGATTGCTCTACCCAGCCGGACGTTGTCCGGGCTATTCAAAAACCAAATTTCAAGTCGATAGCTCTACCCGTTTCCGAGATCTCGTCTGCGCATGCGCGAAGCTGGCGTCGCACGGGCTCGGCGACCCGATAAAATTCGTATCCGGTCCAAGATACATTCACATACCACATTTCAAGTCGATAGCTCCACCCGTTTCCGAGATCTCGTCTACGCATGCGCGAAGCTGGCGTCGCACGGGCTCGGCGACCCGATAAAATTCGTATCCGGGGAAAGATACATTCAAATACCAAATTTCAAGTCGATAGCTCCACCCGTTTCCGAGATCTGGTCAGCGCATGCGCGAAGCTGGCGTCGCACGGGCTCGGCGACCCGTTAAAATTCGCAAATCGATAGCTCCACCCGTTTCCGAGATCTCGTCTACGCATGCGCGAAGCTGGCGTCGCACGGGCTCGGCGACCCGATAAAATTCGTATCCGGGGCAAGATACATTCACACAGCAAATTTCAAGTCGATAGCTCCACCCGTTTCCGAGATCTCGTCTGCGCATGCGCGAAGCGGGCGCCGCACGGGCTCGCCAATACGACAACGTCCACCGCCTGGTCAAACTACACACACGTACCAAGATTTGTCCCGATCGGTCGAGAATCGTAGATTTGTATAAATGACAGACATACAGACAGACAGACAGACAAACAAACAGAGGTCTTCAAAATATATATGAGATATATATATCGTGTTACGCACGTATAGTCATATTCCACCGGTTAAAACATGGGCATGTACAATAGGGCATGGTTATCGCTGGGCACATTAATACATCGGAAGAATAACGGAGGTGTTATATTTCCTAGAAAGTTTCTGTTCCTAAATAATGTATTTCACAGTAGGTTTCACAGTAAGTTTGTGTCTTATGCAAATAAAATATGTTTCAATTTATTTCACATTTATATGTGAAGGTTCCAACTCGAGAATTAGTGATTATTATGTGTATCATAAAATCGGCTTGGTGAGTGTATATGTATAAGTATTATAGTAGGCTATATATTATAACACGACCAAGCCGCGTGATGTATAGAAACCGGTGTCAAAACACGCAGCGTATATAATTTGATCATATTGCCAAATGTCTACGCCAGTTTAATCGGGTTTTCTTCTCAGGAATTGCGTGATTATGAAGTATTGTGTGTTTCGAGATAATTATGGAATTCTGAATATTCGTGATTTATCCACAATGTGCCAACATATTGTTGTAGTAACATTAATTATACCAAGCGATCAACTATAGCCACCTGTAAATATGTGCGCTATATGCATATATGATTCCTGATCGTTGGTGCTATACGCCGGTCGGCTGGAGCATCAATCATTGCAGCCACAGCGGATATTATTATCTCGCGGCATCGGCACACTCCGGAATCTTATGATCGTCGTAAAATAGAGGGATCAATTTGGAGTAATATCGTTTCTCTGCGTTACAATCCCTTGTATCGCCAGCTGAGTTACCGATTTAACGTTAGGAAATATGCAAATAGTGATTCATTTCTTAGCACGTGTGACTGAAACGAATTATCAAGTGATTCACGCATTATAAAGATGCCTGCATGGCATACATGTATAGGTGTACATATGTGGCCGTTCACAAATCGAAAGCTAAAAGGTCGCGTGTCCATTGATTTAGTTTCGTCTTTTGGGGCCACGGCATATATATATAGTCAGGTTTATTGGTGCAGGAAAGACCACACAGAGGGTTAATTTCGCTGCGAAAAAAACCCCGCTGCATTTAAAAACGTCCGACATGCGGAAAGCTAGCCCAGATGCACAAACCAAGTTACTCACATTTTGCGTAAATCACAAATTATCGGGAATCAAAACTTGGGACATTAAATTTTCATGGCTGACAAATCATTAGTTGGAAATATATACATATATATTTAAATTCTTCTTCTTCTTCAAATGATTAGTGGTTAGTGGGGCATTAGTTTTGTTTATATATTTCTATATTCTACTGTTGGTCAATAGTTCTGTCTGATATGGCCATCGGTTTTCAAATCGCAGGGAGTGTTAGTTGCAAGCTTGAGGTACCAGTTGAAAAGTTCCACCTAAAGGGGTTGTGCAAATGGCATTTTTACTACCATGGTTCGTGTGGTTGGTACGGCTGGAAATTTCAAAGTGGACATCTCCCAATAGAGACCCTCTTGTCATGCCATAAGTATGTCATTGACTGGGTCGTCGTGTATCTTCAACTCATATAGGACCGTGCTGATATAATCGTGGTTGGTGAGTGACCGTATGAATGCTTGTATATAAAACAGCTTGTTTTTCGATCAGATAATATCAGAAGAGGCCATACCAGTATAGAAACAGTACTTCATCAACATAATTCACAAACCAAGTGGGTTTTTGCAGATGGAATAGCAGGGCGTAACTATAGGGGGTAAGGAATACTTGCAGTCACCATGAATATCATGCACACATTCATAAATAATACGTCAAAAACGAGCACAAACGCTGATAACTGAGAATGCTCATTATTTTCTACCGCTTTTGGGCAACATAACCATGGACGCTCTTTAACAGACAGATCATAGGGACGACCATTGTTTTTTTTGCTATCCTCATAAAAGGTGAAAACGTGTTAAAGACATATTAACATCTTCGCTGATATGACGTCCGTAACTATTACGGACGTAAACGTCCATGCACGTCGTGTACTATATGGTCAGTAGTACCCACGGACCTACTTCAGCGCACGATCATTCATAATTGGGAACTCAGACGTTTCTAACAATGTACGATGATCAAGGATTGTGTATTATAGTCGCTTTTGCACGAAGTCTGTATGGTTTTCACGACAATGCAAAATGTCAAGAACGTCAACGGCACAGCACGCGACGACATGACGTCATTCAGCAGTGAAGAGGTTAAGTGATTATTTAAATAAATCAAACTGATATTTTATCATAGAGCTCTTTCCATCAATGTATCACATTATTATAATCAATAAATTTGAAAAATGATCAAGGAAATATGGGTTGATACAAAAATCGGACTTGGCACTGAAAGGGTTAAACTATTATTTTCACAATATTCAACAATGTCGTTTTCGTATGGAACACGACGTCGGAACTACCCAGAAATATGAACAAACAATCCTTCTTTCGTCCCGACCAAATCCCGGATAAATATTTTGTCAACCAGTCACTTTTTTCAATTCATATGAAAGAAAAACATATCCTCGTGCAAATAGGTTCATATAGGACATACTTATTCGCATAGATTCAAATATGGGACTTGAATTGAATTGAAATAAGCTCATATACGAATGTTTTGATCGTGTCAGAGTGTTTAATATGGGTCGCAGCAGTGTTTAATGTGGGTCGTAGCAGAGTGTTTAATGCGGGTCGCAGCATTGTTTAATGTGGGTCGCAGCAGAGTGTTTAATGTGGGTCGCAGCAGAGTGTTTAATGTGGGTCGCAGCAGAGTGTTTAATGTGGGTCGCAGCAGAGGGTTTAATGTGGGTCGCAGCAGTGTTTAATGTGGGTCGCAGCAGAGTGTTTAATGTGGGTCGCAGCAGAGTGTTTAATGTGGGTCGCAGCAGTGTTTAATGTGGGTCGCAGCAGAGTGTTTAATGCGGGTCGCAGCAGAGTGTTTAATGCGGGTCGCAGCAGAGTGTTTAATGTGGGTCGCAGCAGAGTGTTTAATGCGGGTCGCAGCAGTGTTTAATGTGGGTCGCAGCAGAGTGTTTAATGTGGGTCGCAGCAGAGTGTTTAATGCGGGTCGCAGCAGAGTGTTTAATGCGGGTCGCAGCAGAGTGTTTAATGCGGGTCGCAGTAGAGTGTTTAATGCGGGTCGCAGCAGAGTGTTTAATGTGGGTCGCAGCAGAGTGTTTAATGTGGGTCGCAGCAGAGTGTTTAATTCGGATCGCTGCAGAGTGTTTAATGTGGGTCGCAGCAGAGTGTTTAATGTGGGTCGCAGCAGAGTGTTTAATTCGGGTCGCAGCAGAGTGTTTAATGTGGGTCGCAGCAGAGTGTTTAATGTGGGTCGCAGCAGAGTGTTTAATGTGGGTCGCAGCAGAGTGTTTAATGCGGGTCGCAGCAGAGTGTTTAATGTGGGTCGCAGCAGAGTGTTTAATGTGGGTAGCAGCAGAGTGTTTAATGCGGGTCGCAGCAGAGTGTTTAATGTGGGTCGCAGCAGAGTGTTTAATGCGGGTCGCAGCAGAGTGTTTAATGTGGGTCGCAGCAGAGTGTTTAATGTGGGTCGCAGCAGAGTGTTTAATGCGGGTCGCAGCAGAGTGTTTAATGCGGGTCGCAGCAGAGTGTTTAATGCGGGTTGCAGCAGAGTGTTTAATGTGGGTCGCAGCAGAGTGTTTAATGTGGGTCGCAGCATAGTGTTTAATGCGGGTCGCAGCAGAGTGTTTAATGCGGGTCCCAGCAGAGTGTTTAATTCGGGTCGCAGCAGAGTGTTTAATGTGGGTCGCAGCAGAGTGTTTAATGTGGGTCGCAACAGAGTGTTTAATGTGGGTCGCAGCAGAGTGTTTAATGTGGGTCGCAGCAGAGTGTTTAATGCGGGTCGCAGCAGAGTGTTTAATTCGGGTCGCAGCAGAGTGTTTAATTCGGGTCGCAGCAGAGTGTTTAATGTGGGTAGCAGCATAGTGTTTAATGCGGGTCGCAGCAGAGTGTTTAATGCGGGTCCCAGCAGAGTGTTTAATTCGGGTCGCAGCAGAGAGTTTAATGTGGGTCGCAGCAGAGTGTTTAATGTGGGTCGCAGCAGAGTGTTTAATGTGGGTCGCAGCAGAGTGTTTAATGTGGGTCGCAGCAGAGTGTTTAATGCGGGTCGCAGCAGAGTGTTTAATTCGGGTCGCAGCAGAGTGTTTAATTCGGGTCGCAGCAGAGTGTTTAATGTGGGTCGCAGCAGAGTGTTTAATGTGGGTCGTAGCAGAGTGTTTAATTCGGGTCGCAGCAGAGTGTTTAATGTGGGTAGCAGCAGAGTGTTTAATGTGGGTCGCAGCAGAGTGTTTAATTCGGGTCGCAGCAGAGTGTTTAATGCGGGTCGCAGCAGTGTTTAATGTGGGTCGCAGCAGAGTGTGTAATGCGGGTCGCAGCATAGTGTTTAATGCGGGTCGCAGCATAGTGTTTAATGCGGGTCGCATCAGAGTGTTTAATATCACTTTTGAAAGTCGTTATCTGACCACCAAAACCTCCAATTTAATGGGCTCGTGGGTACGATATAATTATATTTCTAGTATAGAGAACATACACCAGGTAGTTTAAGGTGTCGATTCGGATCTTCATGAACACGGACAATGGTTGATCACCTTATATATCTATAGTAATGATTTACATTGATCCTGTTCCGGGTAACAAGATAGGTAGACAAAATTAATGTATGACATGTAATGTATAAACTAGAGATGCCTCTGATAATATAAAGAGCATAAAGAGCATTAATTTTTTAACTTTTGGCAATAATAAAGAGCGTATATGCTGAAAGTTGAAAACTGTCAATGGATATATGTCACTTTGGTATCTCTTTCAAAAGTATATAAAAGTCCGTGTTAAGTATGCATGTACCTATCAACATAATTTCGTAACCGGAATGGGAAAAATTTGAGTAATTACTGGGTTTAATTTGTGTCATGACAGTATGAGATCGAAGTGCAAACTATTACCAAAAGCCCACATAATATGTACTCCACATTAAACGACAGATGTGTTCTAAACTATTAACACGTGTTTTAATCGTGTTTAAATTAATGAGACGCAGGTTTATACCAGGTTGTCAAAATAAAAGTGGAATTAACGAGAAATAAAACCGAAGACACTTAGTCCCATGGTGCGAAGTTATTTAGTGTGGGTGGATGATTCGACTTTTATTTAAGAAATTAATGTAGTGGGTGTTAATGGAAGCGGTTCTCACTAAATGTTGCCCCAACGACCACAGCGTCGTAGCCCCCCCCCCCCCCCCCCCTCCACCCCCCCCCCCCCCGATAACACACACCCACTACATTCGTTTCTTTTATATAGATTTTTGATGATTTATTCCCATAAATAAGCTGGATGTATTCTTATTTATTTTTACAAAATCTATCGAGAATTTGAGACTAGCGCACGCAGCACATTAAGTCAGCTTTATAAGATTTTTCAAACACTTAGAAACGATAACATGGTCGATATCATAATTGGCTTCAGATGTAATTGGGCTGAACTTTTAAAAGCACACCCAATTATTCTGCTGACCACTTTTAGTGATTCGTCACTTATATAGAGGATCTCAATTATTTTGGGATATATACGAATCAAATATTTAAAAGACGCTGAAAATACAAACATTTACAGCGTTGGCTGAGACACTTCACAGCCGTATATACGACAATTACGCTATGTGAATGGCGACAGAAAATATAGTCCCCAAATTGGCCACTTTGTTTTTGTGTCTATTTTTATTAGATCAACGAAGTTGGACAATAATTTAACTTTAATAAACAAAGCAATCAGTTTTGCATTGTCTGGAGTTGGTGTCATGTGCAGCTTTTCGAAATATTAATCCACCTCAAAAAATGTAAAGACGCGGCGCGTTCATTTTGTTGGCGCGCTGCCAAGTGATATGTAACACGCGCCTATTCATCACTAGTGATGAATAAGGAAATATGTCAAGGATTTTTTAATGATATAATAGGGGTTTCATATTATATACTAATATAGACATACTGTCTAGAGTTTAAACTATATATGATTTTTGCTGCCAAGCGGTGATTTAAATCCAAATGTTTCATTAAAACGAGTTTAAACTTTAAAAGCACGGTGGCTAAGTTGATATGGTGCATAAAGTCAACTTCTAGCCAGATTATATCTGGAATATTGTGTCAATTCATTTCCGGAAGTCTGTGATATTTAGATTTAGAGGAGTAACTTCCTAAGTTCATATGAAAATATGCCCTCTGCTTGGTCTTTCCTTTCTCCAGGAACTTATAGCCAGATTGTATCTGGGAAATTGTGTCAGTTCCTTTCCTGAAGTCGGTGATTTTGATATACATAGAGGAGTGACTTCATAAGTTTCTATGAGAATAACCCCTCTGCTCGGTCTTTCCTCCACTGCCATGACTGACAACGTCGTGACATGGTCTAACGACTGGCACAACGATAAACAATACACTAAATGAACCAGAATCACCCCCTGGACTTTAGCGTCAAGTAACCAGCAGGTCACTAAACACTATTAAACTGTCTGGCTCACAGTAGAGTAAGTAGCTCTATGCGCTCATTATGGAGGGCGCTAATCCAGACTCTTGTTTAATTGCACATCCGTCATCCTTGCTTGTCGTGCAAGACAATAAGAGTACGCAAGAGAATAGGACAAGGTGCGGTCATTTGTACAATACAGTAACGTCAAATAGAGATGAAAGCAGACTAACGGCTATCTCTTCTGGAATGGTAATTATGCCGGGACATGTTTATTGATCCCGAAGAGAGACCAGAGTAGACTAGTTTAATTAATGGAATTCGAGTGTCATACCGGGCTCTTCATACAGCAGACACTGACGGTCGCCCAGACCTCATACAATTTGATAACAAACGGAACGCGAGACACGTTATTGATATCAACCGTATCGGAATGAATTGCTAGCATATTTGTCACCGCTAATTCTTTCGAGGTGACAAGAGTGTATTCGGTGGGATTCAGCCGCTCTTTCATCACGTTTTGAATATGAACACGAAACTTAAGGCATAGAAAACAAATTTATCAGTATATCACGTCGGATTGTGCCATTCAAATCAAAACTGGCCTCAAGATTAGAACTGATATCTTCTCTCTACCAAACATAATATTATCAGAAAGAACCCTACTCGAAGGTTCACCCGAAATTTGCATTAGGGAAAATCATAGTATTTTCGAGGCCACACAAAGATACATAATTAGTACAAAACGATTTTATTAACGTATGTTACATGCTTTCTGCAATAGAGTATTATATAAAGTCACATATAACGTCATAATTCGGAAAGCCTGACTGCGTGGCGAACTCATCTAGTCTATATACGCCTAGTAATACACAATTACCACATAATTCAACAGCCGCGTATAACAATTTCCCCCACTGATCACCCTCTCTTTCTAAACTTTCTTAAATCTAACTATACTGTCCTTTCATTTCATTGGTTATCTTCAATTCCCTAAATCTTACCCCACTCCACATTTTATCTTATCTCTTGCTATCTGTTTTTGAGTGTGATATATATTAAATTCACCACTGATCATGAGTTATCCAGAGTAACAAACCAGCACAAATTCCCGCCTGACTCGCCCGAACGGCATTATGTCGTTCGGGAAATTTGAGCGATCTGGGAGAGGATTTACAAAAAAAGCCATAATAGGCTTGTTGTCTCATCCCATTCCAATCAACCATAATCATCCATTAGCATTTTTGTTAAAACATTAATTTTTTTTGTATTGGGAATAAATATTGTTTACGCCAAAACTGCTTTCCTTTCGGGTGGGGGCAACGACTTTCCTCGGGACAAATTCGTGAAATTGCGTTGTCGCCAGGGGGGAGGTCGGAAAAAAAATTCAGGCACGTATGGCATTTTTTCCCTTTCGATCAGTTTTTGTACCCACCCACCCCCACCGCCAAATTTTTTTCCGTTTTCGGCAGTTTTTTCCGACCATTTTTTGACACCCACCCCCCTTTCAACACTAAAACAGAGATTTGCGGGGGAAAATTCACTGTAAACAGCCGTATATGAATTTCTGTGCATACTATTTATCATGGATGTTAACATGGACATGTAAATAGGAATGAGTAATTTTGAGGTCATTCGGCCAAAAAAACATGGCTGCCAGCGGCCATCTTGGATTTCAAAATTTTCAACAAAATACAACACGATAACTGCCTGCAGTCAGTTTACCAGTTAGAATTACATTATTTCTCTCATTCAAACTGATTCAAAGTGGTTTTGAAGCCCAACTCATTGCCAAAACACTAAAAACAAGCAGGAATTTTTTTTTTTAGTTGCGGAAAAAATTGCTTGTTGGTGGCTTTGACCACCCACCCACCCCGGCATACGTTCCGGAAGAATTTTTTTCACCCCCCCCCCCCCCCCCCTGTTGTCGCACCCGTTTTTAACCTAACCATTATATAATATATAACGGCAACGGCAAACCATTATATGTATGACATGTATCAAACAGCCTATGTCGGTACCGGTTCGGGACATTGTTCGTTGGGGTATAAGTCTTGTGTGGATATGGTACGCAGGGAGATTATTCAAGTGCGGTGTTCCCCTTGAGTACTATATTTACTCAACGCAGGGTAACAAGTTACCCAATATTAATTTCCATTATGCGTTAGGCTTCTTTTTTTTTGGTAGGCTTAGGCTTAGGGGATATGTAGGGAAATTGGTACACATGAGTCACATGACCAGGGGAATATAACTGGATATGTGCCTTTGCTCTCAGATGACTTAAAAGGGGACAAATAAATTAGTTTAACATAGATAATCAATGAAGAGCGTTTATTACCAGCTCAGACATTGTGTGGGGAAATTAATTGACCCAATAATTAAGTAATTATTCACCCAAATGTTCGGGTACAAAAAATCGCTGAACACAGAAGGGAAATTAATTTTGGGTAAAGTGTTACCATGCGTTGAGTAAAAACATTGCACCATTGTGTGGGTAAAATGTAACCAAAGCTATTTGGAGTGTACTGAATTTATATACAACAGAAAAACCTTTTCAAGTAATAGTTACAAAAAGCATAAATTGTTAGCATATTCTGCATTGGTGGTATACAGATGAGCATTTGTCTCACTATATATGGTGCGAAATATTAAAAACAGCTGAAAAATTGCCATACTTCGGCAAGTTTTTTTGCGAGTAAATAAAGTCGTATACATATCGTTTTTTCGTATAGTTATCGATCAACATTACAACTCCTAACATACTTCATTTGGACGATTCAATGAGCCATGTCCGTTCTACACCGAGAAATTTATTATGTACCCCCATATATAGCTATGCACAGAATGGGTATATCCTTCATGTAAGAATACACGAAACCACGCACCACCCTCCATTCTCCATATGTGCTATGGTTAGGGTTAGGACTAGGGTTGGTGTTAGGGTTAGGGCTAGGGCTAGGGTTAGGGGTATATATAGTGTATTCTTACACGAAGGACATACCACAGAATGCCTGCTTCACTAATTCATATATATTTACATGCAGTGTGAAGATTACAATTACCTAGATTTAGATTGAGCAATGGAACGTCAGCGTTTTTCTTAGGGTATTGTCAGCCCAAATACAAAAAGGATATTGTGTAAATTCATCAACCGAATTTACATCGCCGATTGTCGAAGTGTGGTACCAAACTCCATGCAGAGTTTACCTCCCTTGATGACTCGGTAAGACATTTCACCCACATTTGGTGAACTTCCGCGATATTAAGATATGTACTAAGCGAACATAGCAACATGCTGCCCTTGGTAAGCACACACAATATCGAACAAAATTTGTATAAATTTTGGACCTTATGTTTGAAAAGTCCTACTAAAACCGAAGAACTATATTTCGAAACGGTGTGATTCGGTTCTCCGATTATTTTTATCACCACAAAAGTATAAACGCACGTGTACGACATTGTCACCACTCGACCGGCAAGTCAAACACAAGAGTTCTAATTTGCTGCAATTTTGACGAATAGCTTGCGAAAATCGTCAACAAAACTACAGCTCTGATTTTCCATTCTGTCATTATGGTTTATTGTCGGAATTGTTCTCAAACCACATAGAAAATTTGACTTTGGAGCGATCGGGTTTCGCCATTTTTGCTGGAAAATCCCATGCTAAATATAGAAACACGGACTAGTACCCAGCCGATTACAGAGTCAGAAAGGAAGCATGACTGGTGCGCTCTGGTAGAAATTGGTGTGGTACAGCGTCGCCTTCTATTCGCATGACCGCATCGGGCTCCAGCTTTGATTCGTGCCAAATTCACGGCACTTCACATCTAATCAACAACATTGCTTGCGTTGCTATTTTGGCTTATTTATTGAATAAGCACATAGGCCAAAAATAATTAATCAATTTATATCAGCAAACGTCGTAAAGGATACAGAAATAAACTGTTCTTCATTAGATCCAGGCTATTGGAAAATTGCTTGGAATGAGGCCCGCACGGATACGCTATAACATTACTTTATTTAATCATTTCATATAGACGCTATACTAAACGAATCGGCTGTTTTCCCACATGAATTGAACTTAGGTGTTAATAGCTTGTCTGTGTTCATTCGCTTCCGTAATTGGGCAAATTAGAAAACAGATAAAACACAGAGAAGATGTAGATCTATTCAGGCATATAACTGAAAACAGTATATTGTTCAAGCATGTTGTATACCATTAACCCTTTACCCAACAGAAGGGCCCTGTGCCAATGCATTCTCTTATATATGCGAGTCGACCATAGGTCGCCTCGCATATATAAGAGAATGCATTGGCTTAACACATTAAAAATTATAAAATTGTTAAAGAATGTAAGAAAAAATGGTAAAAAGTGTTAAAAAAAGATTTGTTTTTAGGCCAATGCATTCTCTTATATATGCGAGGCGACCTATGGTCGACTTGCATATATAAGAGAATGCATTGGCACAGGGCATAACTGTAACTATCACAATGTGGTCAATGAGCCGGTTCCAATGATATATTCCATATTTGTATGGTTCTATTTAGACAGACCGAAGATATTTTAGGCTGTTGAAGCTTTATTTGGCCGGTTTTGGCCGGTTTGTTGGGTAAAGGGTTAACCCTCTAATTTGTGTGATAATTAATTATCACCCAACAGCTTGAAATTCTAGATGCGATCTGGATCTGAAGATTAGCTGCGTTAGTCTAAAGTTGGAGCCCTATACAGGGGATACCGTCCAGTTGGATGCGTAAAGAATATCTTGAATACTATTGTAACTGTAAATTGGACAATAAATCCCGAGTATCATTTAACAGGCGGTATGAATCCTATATACCTCTTTAAAAATACCAGAAACTCACTCACCAGACAAGTGGGAGGTAACGCCATTAGAATCTACATTTGGAACCAGCTAGAACGTGCCTTCCTTAGTAATTATACGTGGACACCTCCTCCCACCCACCCCCCAATGAGAGCTCGAGTTGTTTCTAGTACGCATAGCTTGCGAGAAAGCCCGGAAACAAGGGCGTTTGCGTCAAAATCACATATAAACCGCATGCTATATACACCATGTACATTGGTGTGATAAAGTTTCTGTCTTCTGAGCTTATAATGAACGCTCTGTATTGCTCATGTATGCCCCTTTAAGTCGTCTGAGGTAAACATGACAAACATTATTGCAGAAAAATATCGTCACCGCTGCATCACTGATAACGATATAAAGAAAGCCGACAAACGGTACGGTTTATCCTGAAGTTAGCTTTCGCACGAACCCTGCTGAAACTACATTCGTCTTATATTGCCGTGCACTCATTATATCAGTAAAAATATCGTCTTGATAACCTTTTGGAAACGCGTTATATCTCAGGTTGTCTGCTACCGATTGGCCTAAAAAAATTGTGTCATATTCTAAGATATGCCCCAACACATTGTCAATATTTGGGCGCAATCGGTCATGAGTGTGATATAGTTTTAAACGCGCCAAAAGAGTGAAATATAAACAGGTACATACTCACTCACACACACACACACACACACCCACACACCCTAACACACACACCCTATTTCGACGACTATAGCCCGGGCGATAAAATTTTGCATGCCTCGCGGCAGACTCGTGACAATTCTGGCATTAGGCCAAATTGTGCCTCGCGCCATCTGTGACACTGGCAAGCGGGAAATAGTTCGAACACTTTAGCCCAGGCGACAGTTCGCAAAATTCAGGCCTCGCGCCATAATCGTGGCAATGCTGGCATTGTGCCAAATCGCCGGGAAATTGTCAAAATTACACTGACACGTGATGGCGCTTCATCCAATCAAAAGACAGTAAGACCCTCTGTGAACTCAAGATAAATAATAATCTCCGATAATCATCGACATTTATGTGCGGGAACCTCTCTTACAATAGTATAAGGGTACAAAAGCCCTTGCCATACAATAGTATATATATGGAGGCATTACGTACACTACATGCAGTTTGTGAGGCATTGCTTGTCTAGGACCATCACGAAGCCACACCAGCCTTTGTGATAATGTCTCATGTATTCGCGAAATTGGTGGTTATCTATATATGAATATTATTCTAAGCTTGTCACACGCGCCCACTGGGACGCTGAGATTAATTATGGTTTTCTACTGTATTTTAATTCCCCTCTATATGAATGCCCACAAGCCTACCAAGCTCGTATTTGAATATTTATGGCGAACTCGTAGACAGGCATTAATCTCTTATGAGTATCTATTACATATCATACAACAAAACGTACGAGTAGGATTAACCAAGCTGCAAAACAGAGATCAGCCCCCTCGCTACGCTATGTAAGTCATGCGTATAGGGGACTTAACTCTGCATGGAGCTTGGGATTAAAGGCACGTGCGGCCTTAATTGTCGAAAATATTCATATTTGTTCCAAACACCGAAAACAGAAAAACATTAAAACGCATACAGTTCCGTTCATATATACCATGACCATCGCGTAAACAGAATGGTATCATAAAGACCTACTATATTTTACCTAAGCAAGAGCCTGATTGTGTTACAGCAGACAGCACAATGCTACTGGCTAATCACACACAAATGGCAGAAACGCTCTTTATTAGTTCCATATCAGGTATTCACCAACAAAGAACGCTCTTTATGTTTACCATCATAATATAAACAAACACCAGAAAAGTTACTTTGTAAGCTTTTGTTTACATAACAATGGTCAAACATATGACCATAACATACTGTATATGCGATATTTCTTATTTGTATACGTACAAAGTCTATCTACATTTTGATGTTCTTTCTGTTTGTGGCGCTTTTAGACGGGTGGATATATTTTCACAGGATACCCACCGCCAAGGCCAACCGTGTCTTTAATCCCTAGATATGGGTCCGGGAAAGAATACGCCCACCACCCACTTAACAGGATAAGAATCCCCTAAAGTAGCACCCTATATATTTTCTATGTGGTGCATCCATGCAATGAGGTTTGGCGTAGGAGTCCTGGTGGTTCACGTACGGTCATATCACGTGAGAAATCAACATGCGGGTACGCCTTAGCTCATGGTCCACTTCATTCATGCATATCTTCCAAGACAGGTCGTTGAATTAACCCTTTACCCAACAAACCGGCCAAAACCGGCCAAATAAAGCTTCAACAGCCTAAAATATCTTGGGTCTGTCTCAATAGAACCATACAAATATGGATATCATTGGAACCGGCTCCTTGACCACATTGTGATAGTTACAGTTATGCCCTGTGCCAATGCATTCTCTTATATATGCGAGTCGACCATAGGTCGCCTCGCATATATAAGAGAATGCATTGGCCTAAAAAAAATCTTTTTTTAACACTTTTTACCATTTTGTCTTACATTCTTTAACAATTTTATAATTTTTAATGTGTTAAGCCAATGCATTCTCTTATATATGCGAGGCGACCTATGGTCGACTCGCATATATAAGAGAATGCATTGGCACAGGGCCCTTCTGTTGGGTAAAGGGTTAACCCGGCTCAATCCTCAAACGGCTAGTCACGCCTGTTTTGTTTGTGTCGCCTCACGTTTCTTTGAATTTCGTCTTGATGGCTGTTGAGAGTCGAATGTATAGTGATCTGTTTTCTCCTGTCTCATTGTTTATGATGTATGGAGAGTGTTTTACAAATAAAATAAGACATATGAGAGGACAACTTGAAAATATAAAATTATGCAAGGGTTACATCTAATAACAAATACATGCAAAGGAAATCACATGGCTAAGACGCCAAACTGGTAAACAATAAAAATGGGCCCCTCTCCTAAAAGACACCCCAATTATCGATGTCACCTACCTAACATATGATGCTAAGTTCCTCACAAAACAATATTTAAAAAATCCTAACCCAATTTGGAAAGATGTCTTGGTGCAAATTCATAAGCATAGCTGATAAAAATGGTAATATCATTTCAGCGACCATATGGAATAATTCTAACATTAGAATGGAAGGAAGCCCAATTAACTTCAATTCGTGGAGAAATGCTGGCATATATTTTATAAACGATGTGTTCCGAACTAATTGGGAATTTCACACACAGACTCCTTGAAGGCTATATTCAGTATTTCTACTAACTTCATTACTATAGATATATGTCGCACGCACGTGATCGTAGTGATGCACAACAGAAGAACGCCTTTAGCAGTTATGCCTGATTAATTTACAGGGGGACGTATCAAAGTTCGTGATGGTGTCAGAACTTCCAAGACGCATTAGAACATGATTGTTCAGTGTTGATTATAGTGACTTTTTCACTCCTGCCTCATTGTGGTGAGGTACCGGTAAGCTGCATGCTGTATGCATCCGCATTGGCTAAACAGGTGACCGCTTCAGCTATATATGTACCGTTCTTTAGCCTGATCTCAACTCTTAAGGTTAGTCCGAGGTGGGTGGTGGGCTTGTTGTCGATTTTCGGGTTTTTTGTTATGGCAACCCAAACTAAAACAACGCAGTGCAGATGGGAATGGTGACATTCTAAGCCTCAATGATGCTGAGTTGTATGCTCAATACTCATTAGTTTTTATCACAATATAAAAGAAACCTATATGTTTTGCTATTGACAAGACTTTGGAAGTATAGCTGGACAATTGACATCCGACAAGCCAATACGGACTGGGTCAGTATATGGCTCTCTCCTGATTGGACGTTCAAAGAAAGTTAAATCTGATGATCTTCTCTGGTTAACATATCTTTCACAGACGGTTAGGTCTATATCAGCCCCGCTTCTACGGTATAGGGGATATATTGACCAATGAGAAATCAGTTAGGGGGTGTCACGTGTTGTTTATGGGTGTTGCCAAAAGTCGGCGAAGGAGGTCAATGTTGTCACGTGATGTTTTAAAACACAACACAGAATGGCGGATCAATTGTTCACTCATCCTATTCCACTAATTTGCCTCGAATTGTAGTCACCGGAAGTTGTCCCAGAAACACGTGATAAGCACATGTTGAAACCACGTGTATTCTGATAAGCACCCTTTGAAACCACGTGTATTCTGATGAGCACATGTTTGAGACCACTCCCCAAATCTCCATATTTGGATGAAACCACGCCTATTTTTGGTTCCCATACCGTAGAAGCGGGGGCTGATTCAGACCTTTCCTTTCACAAACACGGGAGAAGATTACCAGGCGTGCATACCAAATTCCATTCACCTCCGATAACCCATGGCTGAGATATATGCTCAGACGGACAATGACATATACAGACAATCAATCAGTTTATTTCTTATAATCCAATACATAAAATTGGTATGGAGATAATAATAGTTAAATATGTACATAGGTATATATGTGAATTTCCGGTTGACAAATGTTGTATTACATGGATACATTGCATACCATTCATCGATACTTATATGTAGCACTGTAACATGTATATCAAGATTGTAAATATATATATAAGCACATATAAGTAAACAGATTCATTGTAAATGCTTACATATACAAATTTATAAATATATATCAATAACCATGTGTATGCGTATATCGGTACTGTTCTTGTACACATTATGATATTGCTTGTTCTACCTATTGTCTAGCTGAGTTATTCGGTCATTTCTCGATTTACAAGCTTAATAAATTCGCATAACTTGCGGAGATGTGTTACATTGTCGTCATTGAGTGAATCACTCATCAATGTTGTATAGGACGTCGACCAGTTAACATTGGTAACAATCTGCGCCGTGCATTGGTCATTTTTTTTACACACGAGAAGGTAGTGAAATTCGTCACCAATTACCCAAGTGCGATCATCATGGTCGGTATTGTTCCACGGTCCCGTTTCTATATTGGTAACTTGCAACAGACACGCGTCATTACAGTATACCCATATTTCTCTTCGAACACGATGGTATAATTGCATAGATTCACATAGAATTTGCAATGTATGATTCTAACTGAATACATATGTGGGTGCTGAAATTAATTATGTGGATTTGACAGTTAATGGAAAGGTATATATATTGATAGCTTACCAACTATATATCCAGTGTTTATGAGTAGGTTTTGATGAAACGCCCACAAATATTCACCAAAATGAACGCTGTAACCTGCACCGCGAGAAAAATAACTTTCCTATCAAAGGTAACTGTCCTTCAACGTCGTATCCCGCTGTGAATTTACGGCTATGGGTTACGCAATTACGTGAACCAACTCGGTGCGGAATAAGTTCACATTCCTTTATACTACCAAGGGTAGTTAGTTCAGTGAACAAGTTACAAGCTTAACCGTAAACAAGTTTAGGTCCCGACTTGTCGCCAGCATCAACCAATACAGAGTATTCCTTTTTAGTCTAGTTCTGATATTGTAAAATAGTAAAGAGCGTTTGTCTCAAATATGTGTGCAACACCGATAACACCAGTAAAATTGCTGTGACTTTTTGTTTGCAGAATATAAAGCCTGCAGGAAGATATGTCGTGTACAGTAATGCCCTAAATAATCGACTTCTTAACCACAGCAGAATCGTGTGTAATGTTTTCATAATTTAGTCGGCAATATGGCTTGTTGCCATTCATCAGAAAGCTTTAAATGAGAGCTTTCCGATTAATGGCAACAAGCCTTATTTCCGACTAAATCCTGATAAATTACCCATAATTCTGCTGTGGTTAAGGAGTCGATTATTTAGGGCATTACTGTAGTTGTTGAACTATCCGTATCTATTTTATATTCCTCCATACACATTACGAAGACACACTTTTGGAGGTTCAAATGAGCCATGCCAGTTAACATATAATGTGAGAAAAATTATTGTTTATTGACCTCCATCATGAGTGAGTATATATATATATATATATATATATATATATATATATATATATATAATACATTATTTCGATTAATTTACATGCAGGATATGTGCATATGAATATAACATTATGATACATGTATATACGTGTGTGTTAGACATGTTGCACGATATAGCGGCAATGCACATAATTATTCTTACTGCAGTTTTTTGATACTATGTCGCACGCAAACGGTTAGCATTGTACCCTTGTAATACGTGCGGCAAATGAGACACAATTAGCCAGTTTTTGCTGTCTATACATATTGCAGATCACAGTGTTGTGTGTTTGTCGATATATATTTATCTATTTCTTATGCCTTCATCCAAATTACGATGACTTAATGTGGAGGTTCAAATTTGGCCATTCAGCAGTCAGTTTAACAGATAAAGAGGGTCGAAGTCGTACCCATAAAGGGTAATATATATATGTTTCCCAACCGGTGTCTTCTATTACATATATATATAGTAAGTAGGCATATGATACATCCAACTCGTTGGCATGTTCGTTCATCTCTGTCCAGCATCTGTACTTCTAGCCGTTGTTGGGGAAGATATTATAATAGGGAAATATAGATATATACTAGTCTTCGTCCGGCTATTTAGGGATTTCTATACTCATCGAACATCGTTGAAATGTATTAGGAGAAAGGAAAACATGCCTATATGAGCGTATATGAGCTGGTCAAGGTCAAGGACACGGTCGCACGTGAAAGTGGACCCGCCCATTTTGTTCCCGGGATCAAAGTAGCAGTTTTCGAGTCTATAACACACACACACATGCAGACGTTCCAAAAAATATATCAATGTATGTCAAGGATTATGTACATGCAACACCATGGCTCGTTTATGTTGGTCTGTGTTCGTACCGCCGTCCTACAGTGAACGTCGGAAGTTATACTATTAATTGGCCCGTGGTATACACCACTGCCATCTTGCGCTTCCAGTCGATATTGTTACTGTACATTTTGGTGGGGGCAATATATCACCAGAAAGAATATGCGCAAGCCGCCCTTTGATGCCAGCAAGCGATCGACCACACGATATAGATACCAGAACAATTGTATTGACCTCAGTTGGACGCAAGGGCAACGTCAGTTTATAGGTCGCAACAGTAATATATATGGCGAATATAATAGGAAAAATGACATCTGGACAGTATCACATATTTAGATAGTATAGCAATACCAGTGTACCGCTGAACTTATTTGCAAAATGAAAATAATGTTTTCGTTATGTTAACCCTTTCGTGACGTGTGCTGCGCTGGTGCAGCATTACAGATAATGTGCCAATACATTCTCTTATATATGTGAGTCTCCCATAGGGAACCTCGCATATATGATATAATCCTTCATTTCCTCCATATTATACGGAGAGCTTAGATTAAATCTATACAAGGAATTACGATATACAACTGAACAATAAGAAAACTAAGAGTATATCACCGGCTATATAACAAGGTCAATGTAAATAGTTTAGTCCAATGTATTCTCTTATATATGCGAGTCTCCCTCTGAGACTCTCATATATGAGATAATTCATTGGCACATGGTTTCGCAAAATGCCAGGAAGCCCCAGCCATGGAAGGGTCAACCGTCTGATTACAGAATTGATTCTTCTGTTCAACTCTTTTAACCTTGACGCTTTGTTTATTATGGCTTAATTTAATGTCGTTTCAGCGGCTTGGCGACATCACGGCGTGATCAGTTTTACGCGGGTGGAGGAAAGACCCAGTACATAATTTTTTTCCCTGGAAGATCACGGTTGCATATAGACTCCACTACAATAGTATAACAACTGCCAAACTTGCCCAGATACACGAATCAGTGTTCCTTCGTTTTATGTGTCATGGGTGATCTTGTTGAATCTGTTCGGTAAATGTGTAAGTTCCCGGAACGAACAGAATCGGCCGAGGTGCTCACGAATGAGGACGGAATCAGCCGAGGTGCTCACGAATGAGGGCGGTTAGAACTTAGAAGTGATGACTGAAATTGTCTGTTCGCTTGTCAATGACTACTCTGTTATGTGCTCGCCAAGGTGGCGATGTCTTTGATGTGTTATATTGTTTAATGACAAGTCCAACTCCATGTAAACCGATCGCAAGTAAGGAACCATCACAACTAGACCATACCACGAATCTCTACTATGTCTAAGCCCATGGAGATCATGCATGTTCCCCTAGTTCAAAACATGTGAATTATTTGAAGATCTGACGGGGAACATTGAAACATTAACGCAGGTAATATATTTCTTAGTCAATACATGTTCTTGATAATGCATTTCACCGCAGGCGTAGATCGCGGCTCAAGGCTGTTTTATTTAGGGGAATTTATGAGTGGATTTCGCGATAAACATTGAATTGATTACCCGGGAAATTTCATGATTGTAAGCGACACAAAGCGAAATCGGCTCACAAAAGTCGCTTCAAATGATGCAATCTCTAGCTGGAACATTCACCTTCTATGAAATACTTTATTAAGGAACAGGTAAAAGAACAAAGAAATATACTTCTTGAGTTGTTTGTTCAGTGTTATAGCGTTCCACGTCAGAACATGAAAACAGTTCATAGCATGTTATGAACTGGTGAAGTATGATCTCATTGGGTGCAGTAGAGATTCATGGTTTGATGCCGCTTGATCTACACCACAACGTGAAGCCATGATAGACCGTATTAATGGCTTGAACAAAAACTCCCACTAATTCTGTTCATCGGCATATTACTGACAATTAACTTAAAGTAATGTCCATTTTGAGAGGATATGGCACACACACGTCAGACTGTATGTCACAAATTATCCACAAATCATTGACATTATGTTCAACATCCAGCTCTGCCGGTTGTAATTTCTAGTTTAAAAGAGTATATGTGGGAGGAACTCTGCGGGAAGAAGCGGAATTTATCGCAGTCTGTATCTAGGACATCATCGTTCATCACGAAAGGCGCATCGACAACATATTGCAATAGGAAAATAATATCGCGCCTCAACAGCGTTTGATGAATGTTTCGCTCACAAGTGTTATGTTTTGGATGGCTACATTGATGTGAAACATCTCAGGACGACACATGGAGCTCGTTGCTGTGGATACTTAACATTCGTAGATGTGAGCAGACGTCAAAAAGAGGTCCTTAGTGCGTAGGCATAATCGATATCGATAGCAGATGGGACGTAAAACTTGTGATTATAACCACGTGTTCTTGAGGACGCGTATACACGAGGTGCGTTTATTTGAGAAATATCTCCATGTTTCGATTACGTTTATGCAGTTATAACCCAATGTTTGAATACAACTTAAACGTTATTATTAGCTATATATATTCGGCAACCTCGGGAGTGCATGGATATGTAATACCTGGATGTCGATTTTGAACCCCGAGCCGGAGCCGATGGTTTCAAAAGAGACATCCAGGTATTAAATATCCATAAACTTACTCCATAATAACGATTTTGTCCCCACAACATTAGCCTTAATTTAAGTGTGTTTTTAATAAGTTCTCTGATTAATTCACACCAATATAATAGGAATAATTCAGTAGCTGACCTAAGGATCTAGCGACGGGTGACGTTAAACTCGGCATGCGAGAGCAAAGTCACGATTGGTGGAAACTGCCAGTTCAAGGGTCATTCATATTATTATACCCCCGATGTTTCACGGGCTCATATATACCCCCGATGTTTCGCGCACTTTCTCCTATCTATAGCCTGCTGTCAAGGGTGACCGGAGACATGGTGATTTAAACGTGGCGTTGTAGCCAGATTGCTAGTTACAACTGGATGTGGTGACAAAGCTCGCTACCGCGTTAAAGTAAACTTGTTTTCAAACTATACGTTATTTGAGAAATTAATCTTGTTTCGATTAATTTTATTCAGTTTTAACCGAAAGTTTGATGACAAATTTTGCAAAGTTACAGCTCGTTATAGTCAATTTGTCTTCATATTGATCGGTAATTTACTCAAAACTTGAATCTAAACAAGAGTTATTTTTTTATAATTTAATCCCAGTATTGGTCAAATATATGCGTCTAGATTTCACCAACATGTTTACATAAAATTAAGACATGTCTCGCTTTCAACAATTATGTCTTGGGAACACACCTATCAGTCACGTAGCCATTGGTCGCACCATTGCAATAATACATTATGACATCTTTCCAAACACCCCCGTGACCACCTATACGTTCTGAAAGAGTGACCGACTCCGATTAATATTATCGAGAAATAATCTTAATGCCTAATTAAGTGACAACCAATTGTTTTACATTCAGTATTTCGTGAATTGACAACTTATGGTTACATTGGTTACGTAGCGTTTTTCCGAAGACCCATAACTCCGAAGGTCCGATTCTCCGAAGGTCAGATTCTCCGACGCCCCGATTCTCCGAAAGCCCATAACTCCGAAGTCCCGATTCTCCGAAATCCCATAACTCCGAAGACCCATAACTCCGAAAGCCCATAACTCCGAAGGCCTATAACTCCGAACGCCCATAACTCCGAAGGTCTATAACTCCGAAGGTCTATAACTCCGAAGGGCCGATTCTCCGAAGGTCCGATTCTCCGAAGGTCCGATTCTCCGAATATCATGTTTTATCGCTTATTAAATAAGGTACAGTCCAGTGGCGGGGTCAATGGGGCCCTAGGGAAGACCGCCCCCAAAAAACGTGTCAATTGTCATGTAAACGTCAGGAAATCCCTCCTAGGCACAAATATTCACAGTGTTCCTGCCCAGGGGAGCCCCCGGACCAACGATTGGGGGCGACCCCTCCCATGTATGCGCTCCCCAAATCAGGCCTTCGTGATATGCTTTCGGCATATCATATGCATGATATATCCCCCACATATCCCCCACATATGCTAATTAATGTGCAACCCTAAATGGGAACCCTGTCTCCGCCACTGGTGTGCACCGGGTATATTATAACGAAACGCTGCAAGAATGTCAGAGTAGCCTAACATGCACATGCAGGGGCGACAGGTTCTTCCCCGTTCACCCTTGTACAATTTACTCTGGCATCTCATGGGCCAACGTAACGTTATAGTATCTGGTGTATAGTCAGTGGCGGGCCAGGATTCCCATTTAGGTGGGGCAGTAGGAAAAGTTTGAATATTTTGATGCCCCATGAACGATTTTCGGGCGTTTACATGACATTGGACATGTTTTGGTAGGGGCCCTTATTGTCTGAAATAGCAAGTAGAGGTTTAATGGGGGCAGTGGGAATTTTGGGACCCCTTGGCTTCGCCACTGGACTGTACACTATTTAGTAAACGATAACACCCCGATAAAACAAAATCTTTGGAGAATCGGAGAATCGGACCTTCGGAGTTATGGGCCGTCGGAGAATCGGGCCTTCGGAGTTATAGGTCTTCGGAGTTATAGGTCTTCGGAGAATTGGCCCTTCGGAGTTATGGGCTTTCGGAGAATCGGATCTTCGGAGTTATGGGCCGTCGGAGAATCGGGTCTTCGGAGTTATGGGCCGTCGGAGAATCGGGTCTTCGGAGTTGTGGACCGTCGGAGAATCGGGTCTTCGGAGTTGTGGGCCTTCGTAGTAATAGGTCTTCGGAAAACCGGTCTGACACCGGTTACATTAATGTAATTTTGTCGATTGGGGACAGAAGACGGAAATTCCTTTCTCTTGCCAATGCACTCCACTGATGGCCCGTGGCAGTATAGAGTATATAAGCCATGGGTTTAGTTTGGGGACATTTGGGTGAAGGAGAAGATCACTTCGACCATCCCTGGCGCTTCGCACCCAACTACTCTCTCTCTCTCTCTCTCTCTCTCTCTCTCTCTCTCTCTCTCTCTCTCTCTCTCTCTCTCTCTCTCTCTCTGGGGACATTCAGAGTAGATCTCTCGACAACTCCACAGCGACCTATAATCTTCTTACTACAATATGGCAGAGAATACATCTGATCTGGCGTCGAATATCTCGGTGATTCTTATAGAAAAAGCGGAATTTACTACCATGAAGGCTGAAGTCCGCCATACCTCGCTTCGTTTGGCGACGGAGTTAAAACAGAGGAAATCGAACCAGGACCTTCACTGGAAATTCGAAGGGAATCGGATCCAATATGCGTTTAATGCCGATTTATCCGAAAGCAACAGTAGAATTATGGGTAACTTTTCAGGATTTAGTCGGAAATATGGCTTGTTGCCGTTCATCGGAAAGCTCTCGGGGCTTCAGCAGGCAGTTTGGGGTTTGGGAAATTCAAACGAGATTATTGTCGGGACATGTTGGTCCCTGGTTTGGACAAGCTGAAGACACGAAACAGGCTAATTCGTAAAGCCGACACATCTGATGGTGGGTGGGAAATCGTTCGTCAGTACGAGGCGAATCCGATCTCCAGCGACTCAGCCGATGTCAAAGCGGACACCCGTGCAGTGAGGAAGATGAGGGCATAGAAACAGCCAAAATCACGTGTGAGCACCAATGATTCTCGTAGCCGATGATTCGTAGTCGATGGTAGCAGTCAATATATGTTGCACCCACCCCGTCTTCAACGGAATCGGCTTTGGGGGCGGGTTCCAGCCTAAATTCCTTTCCATGGTGCGGGCTGTATTTCCAGCAGTGATTTCACCCACTTCCGAAAAGAGTGTCCCCTTAACCCTCAGTCCGGCAAGACCCAGGGTACCGGAAACACTTACCTAAACTTCTCTTGACGTTGGAACATTATCGCATGCTGTTTCTATATCTGATACATGTAAGTGTTGTGGTAGTTCTCGCACATCCGACTTTGACCACGTACCTCACGCCGAGTCCACGTCCGAATACGAACAAGGTTGTGCTAATCACCTGAGTGTCAAAGGTCGCTTGAAAAAAGCATGTCGAGTTTAAGTATTGTGGTAGTTCTCCCACATCCGTCCTTGACCCGGTATCTCATTCGAGTCCACGTCGGAATACGAACAAGGTTGTGCTAATCACCTGAGTGTCAAATGTTGCTTGGAAAAACATGTCGAGTTTTGGCGTTCCATTGGCGCTTCTCATTTCATTATAGACGTCATTAAGCAAGGGTTCAAAATCCCCTTTTATTCGACGCCTCTACAGAGGGGTTTTTTTTCTCCAAAAAATAATCAATCTGCTCTTCGGCATCCCAATTTTGTAATGACTGCATGCTATTAATGATTTATTATCTCATTGGCTGATCGTTCAATTTGAGCACATACCCCTCGTCGTCAACCCACTATATATGTCCACGCGTAGCAATGGAAAGCTGCGGCTGATGTTATATATTGGTTAACAAACATCTGTGAAAACAGTCTGTAAAGTATGATGATCTTAATGTGGCCATGTCTTTTGTGGCCACTGACTCGTCGATGCTTAAATTTGACATTTATCATTTTGTTGACATTGTTGAGCCCCAGGCCGAATTTCTCGGCTTTTCCTGTCTGGACGAGCTTGGTCATCTACAATTTTATAAATTCCTCGGTTTAAAAGTTGGTTTATCTGTGGCTCCTTATTTATTTACCAAACTGATGCGACCACTAATCGCCAAATCGCTAAATATATACCAATACATGTACGATGTTCACCAGTGGGGAAGGTTTACCAAGGTAATAATGTTATAGCTCGTTGTAGTAATTTCGACTTCAAATTGTTTGGTTATAACTCAATCTAAACAAGGGTTATTTCTTATAATTTAATCTCAGATTTTGGTAAAATTGATCGGCCAATGAAAATGACGAAACTGAAGCTTCACTTCAACTGGATGTGTAACTGACACTGTGTTCGTAGAACTTCGTTCATACGGTAATGCCCTAATTAATCGACTCCTTTAACCACAGCAGAATTATGGGTAACTTTTCAGGATTTAGTCGGGGGGAGCTTTCCGATGAATGGCAACAAGCCATATTTCCGACTAAATCCTGAAAAGTTACCCATAATTCTGCTGTGATTAAAGGAGTCTATTAATTAGGGCATTACTGTATAAAGCATGTACATTGTTGCTCATAAATAACTTATGTTATAGAACTACAATATGGAGGGGAATCTGGGCGTTGTTTACAATACTGGGATTGAATTATATGAAATCACTCTTGTTTAGATTAAGTTTATATATATATATATATATTCCTTTATTTCCTCCAATACCGGAGAGCAAGTAACACATACAAATACATTACAAATCACAATACATATGGCTGCATAGATATAAAATAAAAGTTATACGATACGATGGATATAAATATAAGAATTAAAGACGACACACAGTATTTTGGTAGTCAAGACCCAGACTGTAAGGTGCTTCTAAGTATGTCTATATGTGTATAATAAAACAAGTGGTATTTCTTAAATTTCTCCAAAAGTATAGTATATATATATCCACTTATATATATATATATGCCGACCATTTTGTTAGTCCGCCAAAGATGATATGGAATCCTCCGTGTGTGCATACAGTCGATCATTAAACACTTGAGTTACATTGATGTTATCCCATAATTTATTTTCCTTGAAATAACTAAAACCGCGTCTATATTCTGCACCGTTTAGCATTATTTTGTCAATGGCGCAGCTAATGTAACCCAAATTCAAAATCCCATTGGATAAGCACCAGGGATCTGCGCCATTCTGCCGTTATGGAAATCAAGACATGAATTCGAGAGAACAAACGCACACAACGCATGCAACATGGCATGTCAGACATGTGAAGAGAGCATAATAAATCAGTTATTTGCCACCCTTATGCAATGTGCCCGCATATGATATTATATCTTCTCTGTGTTCTTGTTTTCACTCTACTTCGCGTCGCGGTCCATTTTGTGATGATTACAACCCGTGGTGGCATATTTAATTGCAGCATAATTCAGCCATGCGTCCAAGATATCAGCCCCCCTCGCGTACTTTTATGTCCATTTCCTTCAACGATACAGATAAAACAGAAACATAGCAATCTCTCCCAGATTTGTCAATCTGCTGACCGATTTTAACCTTTGTTGTCAAATACATGTAGTCAAATAGTTTATTATTACTCCGTCCATTACTTGTGGAACTGGAGAATACCACATCATAATTAATTACAAAATAAACAACAGCTACATGTATGGTGAATACATGTATGGTGAATATGGATTTGAAGTAGTACTAATATACAGATTGCACAGACGGGTAACATCCAAATGGTTTCGTACGATGATTTTATCGGATGAGTGAGTGAATGAGTTTGTGTGTGTACATGTATATATGTACATATAATTCTCAGACTGATGCAGTATTTAAGATTTCTTGGGGACATTTAGCCAAATGCACCAGCTCAGTCTTGTTCGTTGTGTTCATCGGTGCTGTAATTCCGTTTCAGTAGCGACTTGGTTGTATGCTAAATTAATCTTTTAAATATCACCTAATTAATGCGCCTGGCGTGCTGTGTAAAACAATTGAAAACAGTTCATGTCGCTGCACCCGTTGCTGCATGCGCGCGTCTTCTCTGTGGAGTCATTTATATAATGAAATTGGAATTTATCGGCAAATAGCCCCACGCACATCCGGCATTTATTTTCGGAATTTATCACTTTGGTATCGGGGTGTTATAGTTAAAGGTACGGTTGGCCTTGGCGGTGGGTATCCTGTGAAAATATTTCCACCCGTCAAAAACCGCCACAAACAGAAAGAACAACAAAATGTAGACAGACTTTGTCCGTATACAAATAAGAAATATCGCATAAACAGTATGTTATTGTCATATATTTGACCATTGTTATGTAAACAAAAGCATAAAAAGTTACTTTTCTGGTGTTTGTTTATATTATGATGGTAAACATAAAGAGCGTTCTTTGTTGGTGAATTCCTGATATGGAACGAATAAAGAGCGTTTATGTCATTTGTGTGTGATTAGCCAGCAGCATTGTGCTGTCTTCTGTAACACAATCAGGCTCTTGCTTAGGTAACATATAGTAAATCTTTATGATAACATGCTGTTTACGCGATGGTCATGGTATATCTGAACGAAACTGTATGCGTTTTAATGTTTTTCTGTTTACGGTGATTGGAACAAATATGAATATTTTCGACAACTAAGGCCTCACGTGCCTTTAAACAAACAATAATATTACGACCATGATCATCTAATATTGATGATGTCATAAATCGAATGTTTTGCTGAATTTACAATAATCTTGTAACACCTGGTGCTTTAGCATTGTCGAAATCTACGAGATTATAGCGACACCAATATAGAACTTGGCAAATACAAGCTAGATAAAAGACCTATAAATTGTGAATTTAAAGATGTCACAACCGTTTTGACACCATCATGCTACTTATACTTTAGCAATCTCTACAAGAGCGCACCAGTCATACGTGTACACACTGTCTGACTCTGTCGCCGACTGGGTAGTACAGTCTGTGTCTTTTTATATTTACCTAGGGGTTTTCCAGCCAAAATGGTGAAACCGATCGCCCCAAAGTCAAATTTCCTAAGTTCTTTGATAGCAATTTCCCGCACTAAAAACTTAATGACATAATTGGGAATTATAGCGGTAGTTTTGTTGACGATTTCGAAGGCTACTTGTCAAATTTTGCAGTTAATAAAAACTCTTGTATTTGACTTGCCATGCGTGTTGTCGTTCTTTGATTCCAGTTGGACTTTCCAAGCTTAATGTACGAAATTACACAAATTTTGTTCGATATATTGTGTGCATAATAAGGGCAACATGTTTCTCTGGTCGCTTAGTATATATCTTAATATTGCGGAAGTCAACCGTTGACCAACTGTGGGTAAAATGTCGTGGGTAGCAGCGGTCTTACCGAGTCATCAAGGGAGATAAACCCTGCATGGGGTTTGATACTGTAGGTGTTTTAATGTAATCCATGGTGTGAGATCGTACCTGCGAATCCATTCATGAGAGACTTCGGGGCTCAGATATCGTCGACTTTCAAAAAGAGATTATCGGATTTTGTGTTTTAGTCTAACGCCCAAAATTCTAAATATCAGCTACAACAAAGACCTTTTATTGTTTCCTTGTCCATTAAAGGGGAGTGTTAGAGAACGCTCCTAAAATATTATTTATGCTATATTATCTTGAATTATGTTTCGATGTTCTGTTTTGGGTCTTCGTTATGGCGGTGAGTCATGGTTGACGTTGGTGGCAATTAGTTTTCATTTTCATTCAAGCAGAAAATTGGCTTGTGAAATTCTAATTTGGTATAAAATGTTTGAGATAATGATTTTGTGACTAATTTGGTATAAAATCTTTGAGAGTTCTTTTTAAAGATTGTAGCGATTGTTGCTTTAAAGGTACACAGTGCTATTTCGATTCAAATTAGTTAAATTCCTATACGCCAATTTTCAGCCTATATATCGTGCAAGAGAAAATTTTAAAATACTTGCAGTCACCATGATATACGCATGACACTTGCACGCATCGCGAAAATCCACAAAGGCATTCATCAACTTTACGTTGAAAACGATTTCAACATAGCATATGCATGAGAGGAGATGGATTGCTATAAGGAGACAACGCTTGATCCCAGATCATCTTCTTTCATATTCTCTCCAACAGCATGTTTGTGTAATCTGTCAATTATTATGTCAGAATAATGCTTTGGGAAGGAATACATATTGTTTAAACCATATGCACGAGAGAACGCTGTGTATTATCCTCCACTTTTGAGAAACGAAGGGTTTGCCACTCTTTACCATGGACTTATATATCATTAGAAATCATGCTATAGCTGGACAAAACATTAGAACGTCTTATAACTTCTCTTTTGAAAGTCGATATCTGTTCAAGATCATGTCATGTATTTCTGCTATGGCTAACGCCCGTAGAGATCATGTTCACCATTACAAAAACCTGGGAACGTTTTGAAGTTTTGACAGGGAACCTTATAAAATAAAATTAAAATAACACAGGGAATATATTTCTTTATTATTATCTGTTTTCTAATAATGTACTTCACTGTAGGTGACGGTCCCAACTCGAAATTTCACGATTTAAATGACTTTGTGAGCGAGTTTTCTTTGCGATTCTTACAGCTATGGACTTTTTCCTGAGTAATTAATTTAATGTTTATTGCGATATCGGCTCTCAAAAGTCACAGATAAGCATGCAATTTCGAGTTGGGACCGTCACATATAGTGAAGTACACTATTGAGGAACAGATAATCATTAAGATATATATTCCCCGTGTTATTTTTTCATCTTTATAAGGTTCCCTGTCAAATCTTCAAAAAGTTCCAAGGTTTTGCACTGGTGGAATATGATCTCTACGGGCGTTAGCCATAGCAGAGATTCATGGCATGATCTATATCTGATCATAAAAATATATTAATGGGCTCATGGGTAGGAACCCATTCTGTTCTTGTACAGAAAACGGATCGACGGTAGTTTTTTTATGTTGTCAAATATGATGGGTGCCATGATCTTCAACTCCTGGCTCAGTCTTATTATATCACAGTTTGATAACACAAAATGACAAGACTATATATGACATATTGTGCTTGCCCACGCCACAGATGACGGTCGATCACCCGAGCCTTCCATTATGATATTTACGGGCCGGATGACTTACCGATAAGGTTTCGGAAATTGAGCACTTCATGTCTCACGCTAAGTAGGCTCTTCGTATGCCCACGGGCTGTCTCTGTCTGGTGGGAAATCCCTCGACGGCGCGCGTCAATAAACACGGACAAAATCAACAGACTGTCTATTGCGGTATCTTATCAATCCTAATCACGGAAATCGTGCAGTTTTTATTAATAGGATTTGGAATTGTAAACACAAATTCATACAATTATATGATTATTTAAGATTACTTCAAGTTGTATTTACGATTTACGAAGATGCTATTTTATGGGCCATTATTAGATGCCGGGAAAATAAGGTTTGTATCGGATTTGGAAATCAATTCGTCGCACTTTTTGCATGTTCGAGATATAATGTCTCCCCATGGGGTAATCGTTAATCGATAATTTCGTATGATATTCCCGATAAAATGGTAATGTGTTTATGTGTTTTCTCCCTCTGGACGCATAGGTGTGGACTGGGAATATGCTTTTCCACAGTATGGATTTCGACACAAAGAGCAGTCCGCCGATAAGTAAATATAAGACACGACGATATTTCCACTGCGATGTGGCCATCGGCGTACAGCATGACATAACTACAATTTAATTTCGTTCAATTTCGTTGTAGTTGAGAAGAAACTGTCACCATCGATACTTTCCACGTGTTTGCATATTTACATGTGGCATTTATGCACGGGTATACGCTCTTCTTTTTCTTTTTTTCGATTTATATATAATAAGATTTTTTTTAAATAAACGTCCTTTTATCTTAATAATTTGGCATATCTCTCGCCATGACCATGATCAACATAAGCCGTCCAGAGATGGCGAAGCTGGTTCTAATCCCGATAAGCACGGATTTGTTATCAAACTACATAGAAGGTAACCCAATTCGTGTATCTGGACAAGTTCGTCAATAGTTTCCGGGGGCGGTGGTATCTATGTGCAGTGAAGTGATTTCCTATGAATTGTATTTAGTTTAAACAAAGTTTATTCCTCCAACACAATTCATTACATGTTAATTTCAAATGTTATATATACTACTCACATTTTGCTAAGGATCACCCATATATTTTGTAATATTTTATATAATATAGCAATATTGAACATAAATCGTCCTTTTAATAGTTGATTATTATATCTGCCTCTTATTTAATGGGTGTATCAAATGCCCAGTGGCGTATATTTGCTAAATGGGGAGATGGAATCAGACTGCCCCCAATTTTATTCACCAAAAAACAATGTCAGTACCTGGTGTGACCTCCGCGGGCATCCAGTACAGCTTGGCAACGCCTCCGCATCACATGGACCATGTGGCGGAAGATGTCTTGAGGCAGGTTCCTCCACTCCTCAACCAGTGCTTGACCCAGCTGTTGTAGAGTTGTCGGTTGGACTGGCCATGGTCGAGCTGTTATTGCAGTCTGCAGCCGGTCCCAAGCATGCTTTATGGGATTGAGATCCGGTGATGCCGCTGGCCAGACCATCCGCTCGATTCGTTCCTCCTGAAGTTATCGGTTTACAAGTATGGCACGGTGTGGTCTGGGTTATCGTCCATCAGTACGAAATCTTCGCCGACAGCACCCGCAAACGACCGCACGATTGGGTTCAGAATTTCATCCCGGTAACGCTGTGCATTTAGGGTGCCGTTCTGGATGACATACAGGTCAGTGTTGCCGTCCGTAGTTATCCCACCCCACACCATAACCGAGCCGCCACCATAGCGGTCATGTTCCCTCAATGTAGCATCCGTGAATCTCTCATTTCGCCTCCTCCAAAACACGTCTGTCGATGAAATCTAGACAGAACCTAGACTAATCTGTGAACAGCACGGTCGACCACTGCTGTACTGTCCAGTTCACATGTTCTGTGCTACACTGTACCCGGTGTTGCCTGTGCCGTGGTCGCAAAATAACGCGAACTGCGGCTCTCCTGGCACGTAAACCAGCAGCGTGAAGTCTATCGCGGATGGTCTGCGTCGCAATTCTGATCCCAGCCGCATTTTGGAGGTTCCGTTGCAGGGATGTGGCATTCATGGTGCGGGTCCGAGTCGCTGTTATCCTCAGATAACGGTCTTGGCGTTCCGTCGTGATCCGCTGACGACCCCCACCGTGTCTTCTGTTTGCACTACCATGTGTGTTGTAGCGATTCCACGCCCTGGATACAACGCTCTGGCTGACACTAGGTCTGCAGCAACCTGCCTCTGTGATCTTCCAGATTGGAGCATCCCCACCCCTCTGGCCAATTCTTGTGCGCTTAAATGCATGACGCCGACGAACCAAAGTAAACGTTGGTGAACTCTTACAATCGATGTCCAAGTCGATTTGGCAATAGACATGCGTGTAGAACACTGATTTGACACGGACGGATTTTGAACAAAATCACGAAAAACATGGTGACCCACTTCTTTGCGGAACAGATCTCACCACGGTCAATTACACACCGTCGCAACAATAACACTGAACAATTGATCACTCATCTCCATTACAGTAAGATACGGAAGGTGGGAATTGCATATTAGTATAGAAATATGACCATTATATGGGTGATCCTTAGCAAAATGTGAGTAGTATACATGTGTACATAGTAGATACATTTCACTATGTTCCATTTGCATATAATTATGTATATTTATAGATATATGTATTTGGTTGGAAAAGGAACGACAGTAAGCGTGAGCTTTTTGTAGTCGTCCCTGTACCAAGCGAAGCCCACACAATATACGTGTTCATTAATTATAAATCGTTTATCATAATAGCAGACAGTAGGCGCGACAGTAGGTGTATATGGTATTTCTGCTGTTTGGTGTGGAAATAAAACTATGTTTAGCGTAGAGCAGAAAAGATGAAAAATAGTGCGTGGTTGTGCGTTATGTACATTTGGTCAGAATGCCATAAACCCTCGAATGATCCCTGCCGTTGCTAACAAATATGCATGCGGAGTATTGTAGTTGTAGTGCAATTACACGCCTGATATATGAAGCTCAGATTCGGCTTCTAGGATGCTCATGTACATCATTCACTGAATCTTCCTGTGTCCAGAATGATTTTTTAAACGATTTAAATATGCGGCGGTTGTAGATTTTGTTTATATTGTCGTCTCCATAAAGAAATAAAGTGTCAGTTAGTATATAAGATTGTCGGGTAGACTGTTTAAAAGTTCGCAACTTCGCGGCGGGCGTGTTTGTATTGCGGGCATTGTGAATGAATTTAATTTAGCCCTCTGAGCGCGGTGCTTGACTTGACTTGGTTCCTCGTATTTCCAAAAGCTAATTAGATTGACGTCAGTGCATGGTTGACGAATATACAGGAAATGTGGTATAAGAAATAAGATTTTTTGTCGCAAATGTTTATTCACATCGTATTATGATCTATTATGTCCAGGTTCGGTATCAACTTGGTGTTAATTGGAATTAGTTAAGATGAATGTACCCTGACATATGTTCCTCCTTTCCTTTATGCATGTCATTCTGGCAATCGGAAACTTACACTGAACTGGAGTTCATTGTATCTGTTAATTGAAGACACACTGAGTACGGTCTATACTTCATGCCGCTTATACATATTGTTCTTCGGTCGTGAACGTTCAGACGACTACGATAGAATCGTACGTGGAAAGATTTCCGATAATTCGACTGCGCATGCTCACGTCAAAATCGTAGGTCAAAATATAATATCAAGCTCTGTTTGATTTTAGATGCGAAATCGTGGCGTATCCTTGGTTACCTCCACTTGCGACGAAATTGCAGTCGTGTGTACGTAAAAATCGTAGCTGGAAATGACCGTATATGGTAGTCAATCACATGCTGTAGGAACAACCTACGATATCGTAATGCCCGACGACATCGCAATCGTGTGAACAAACTATACACGATCTCGTCGGGCCCGATTGCTCCACTTACGATTGAATCGTGGTCGTCTGAATGTACACTTAATGTATATAGCTGCTAAATGTAGATATTGTACATTGAACACCATAATAATATATACTATACGATAACTTCAACACTATCCGTGACTACATGCATATGCCGATGTGTCATGTTACTCGGTATAAAACATAGAACACAAGAGCGGTATTAGCAATCTATACCAATGTGGTAATATATAGATTACATATGTACGTCCATTCTCTGCCAAGGATCAAACTTTGCCAAAATCACCAAACAAAAAAATCGTCCGGCAGATTAGATTGAGACATTCCTGGCATGATGAAGTTAATCAAGACTCCCACTTTAGCGAATGAGTATTGGCCACGATATACTGATATTAAGCGACATAACAAATGTACAGATTGATTATAATTAGTCCTCGGAATTTTATCGCGTCAGGTTCCTTGAATTAAGAGACGTTAAAATATTAATTCGCGTTCTGACAGACTACATCGTCCACATGACAGATAGAGGTATCGCATATTGATTTCAGTGATATTTTGTTCTCATATAACTGTATGATAATTCGATTTCGACTCTCTCTATCGGGTCAAAAAGCTGGTTTATGTCGAGGCGTCGATATCCACGTATAATATTTCTTTATTGGATAGGCGGTCATTGGCCCGATTCATTTATATGATGCATGATGATGTATTACAAAAGACTGCAGACGCCATTTACTGAAGTCATATCACCATAACGTACATTGCATATGACGTTGCTCTATACCCACACATATACGTGCATGAGATGTGCCCCTACACAGACTGTTGGAAAGCCGTATGGATGAGACCATCCAGGTAAATTTACGGCGAGACGCCGAGACAGTTTATAATGTTCTCTCAGTACTAATTCCTCATTACGACCATTAATGGCGAATTGCAGTAGTACTATACGTGGTACATTTCAACAGTGTAGTAAGATATGCATATGACAGATTGATTTATCATCTAACTGTATGACAGTTCGATTGCTATTCCTTCGTGGGTCATGCAGCTGGTTTGGCTCGCCTCACATGTTGCATGTGGTGCATTACAAAAGACTGCAGACGCCTTTTACTGAAATAATATCACCGTAATGATATGATATGATAAGTCTAATGACATAATACACCCACATGAAACCGATGCCATATGCATGTGCAACAGACATACATTACACAAATGCAGAACAATATAATAAAAGTTAATGATAATTATATAACATTTATAAGATGCCTATCACCGAGTGTGACGTTTATGTACCCACACGTACACGTGCACCTACCCCCTTGAGTCTTGAATCATATTAACTTGAAGATGTATCGTCGTTACATTACATTTACGTGTATCTGTTGTTGTGAAATGTCACATAATTTGCTGGAGTCATATCGTATTCAAGCCCGATAAAGTGTTTCAAAATATCAAGTTTACTACTTTTTGGGTTAATTTAGCAACTTAGAATTTAGTGTGTAGAGGCAAGGCAGAAGTTTGGAGTTTTGGGATGATACCCGGGAATATGTGAAAGGGCTATCAGTCCACTCCTACAACCCACTTTTTATGTGTAATTCCGCTGAAGAGCGTATGTAGGGTTTGTGAGTCTGTAAGTAATTTACTATATGCCCATACACAATGGCTATACTGTGTATGGGGTGCATGGATGCCACCGCGGCAAATAGCAAATCCACCCCACCAATTCGAACCTGGACCGCCGATGAAAACTTACCTTTTTTTCTTTTATGTGTTGTGTGTGTCGTTATTTATATATTTTTTGATTGATGAATAGATTTTTGTTGATTGGTAGATGTATCTAGGGTCATATCTTGTGCTTGCGTGGACTCCAATTGCCTTATTCTGTAGTATGCTGGGCTTGTACTACGGGATCAATGCTAGAAAGATGGTGCAATGCCAGCCAGTTGACTTAAGATCTGTCAGGGCTCCCCAACTCTTGATGGTGCAATGCCCGCATTTCACTCTTGTGTGAGTGTCGGAATCCATTGACCTGGTTGTGTATTACGATCACGAACTGAGGACGACGCAGCTGAGGCTAGACTGGATTGCTTAGTCTGCTTTCGGAAGGTTTGGAGTGTTAAGTAGTATTTCCGATTTTCTCTCCCCACCCATCTTCTCATAGGCACGGGCGCAGGTGAAAGCATGTATTTACAAATTGGTAATGGCAGTTAGTTAATAGTTTGAAAGAGATCATTATTCGATGGCTTATCTCTTTACCCAACAAACCGGCCAAAACCGGCCAAATAAAGCTTCAACAGCCTAAAATATCTTCGGTCTGTCTCAATAGAACCATATAAATATGGATATCATTGGAACCGGCTCCTTGACCACATTGTGATGGTTATAGTTATGCCCTGTGCCAATGCATTCTCTTATATATGCGAGTCGACCATAGGTCGCCTCGCATATATAAGAGAATGCATTGGCCTAAAAAAAATCTTTTTTTAACACTTTTTACCATTTTTTCTTACATTCTTTAACAATTTTATAATTTTTAATGTGTTAAGCCAATGCATTCTCTTATATATGCGAGGCGACCTATGGTCGACTCGCATTTATAAGAGAATACATTGGCACAGGGCCGTTCTGTTGGGTAAAGGGTTATACTAGGGGTACGACAAGCGTTTCATACTCCGCCCGGCTCATGGGTAGGAACCCATTCTGTCAACAACGCTCCGGAGCCATCTAGGGCGTGAGGCAAACTACATTTAGTACATATATAGTTTTGTAATATATGAGATTCCCTTCATAGCGCACAGGGTGGTCGACTCTGGGCATCTCATAACCCCACCCATCGCAATAATGAGTTATATGGCTGTGGGATAGTCTCATTTATATATAGAAGCCGAGAGTCTGCTTTTATCTTGCTCTGAACAGTAGAGAGATCAATGGCGAATTCGTGTTTATTGCCACGTCGGCAGGGTATGCCACGAGTAACAACATGTCGTTAAGAGTAACAGCGATTGAAGCTTCTGTTACACATTTTCATCGAAGTGTTTGAACTGAAATGTTTCATAATGAATTGGCATAATTTCGCACATTTTGTATTGTTGTAAAACAGAAATTAGCGTAGCTATATAAATAATGAGGTGCGCTTCTTGAAGATTGCGTGACTGAAATGTCATCTGTATGGTTTCATAACTTAATCTTCTCGAATAAACCGTCCTTGAATGTGGGTTATCAAGCATTCCAAGTGTCGGTTCAAGGCATTTCAAAGCCCATCCCATCGCATTAATGGGTAATACAGTGTATGTTTCCAATGCGTTACTTTAGTAGAAGCGATGCAAACTACAGATGGTGTGTCGTATATGAGATAATACTCATATCACATAGTGTGGTCCCGTTTGTTGTTACCGAACTCATGATGGTTATGGCTTCGGGAGAGTCTTTTAAGCAGAGAGTCTGCCTTTGTCGTGTTGCGAACAGCAGATAGATCAACGGAGTTATCGTATTATTTGCCATATCGGCAGATCATAAACCGAGCAACAACACCATATGCATGTCGTAAGGGTTATAGAGACTGGAATGCTCTCTGACGTGTTTGAACTGAAATGTTTGATATAAACCTCCTTTCGCACAATTTGTTTTGTCATAGAACCGACTTTAAAAAAAATTCCGTAGCCCAGTTAATAACAAAGATGTCCACATATACACGCAGCAAAAATAAACATGTACAACAACACTGCAGGGCCAATAATTTATTGACTCAGTGAACATTGGGTGGTTGAAATTTCATCTTTAGTTTCGGCACTAATCTTCTCGAACACTCTAAATAGCGTTGGGTAAAATTTTACCCAACAAAATGGTGCATATAGCAACACGCGATCGTTGGGTAAATTTCACCCAATGTCAGGCAATGTATTTACTTAATGCAGGGTAACGATTTACCCAATATTAATTTAAGGGTACGAAAAATCTCCCAACGCAGAAGAGAAGTTAATATTGGGTAAATTGTTACCCTGCGGTGAATAAAGATTGCCCAACAGTCGGCAAATTGGGTAAATTGGGCAAATTGGGTAAACTTTTATCCAACACGATTTAGCTAGTGAAGGAAGGTTATCGTGCATTCGGAGCGTCAGCTAAAGGCATCCCATAACCCTATGTATAGCTCCCATCGCAATAATCGGTTTGGCTTTGGGAGAGTCTCGTTTGTAGAAGCAGAGAGTCTGGCGTTGTCTTCCTCTGGACCGCAGATAGATAAATGCAGAAATCGTGGTTATTATACCACATCGGCAGGTCATAAAACGAATAATAACACCATTTTGTCAAGATCAACAGCGACTGAAGCTTATGTTTAACATTTCCGCTGAAGTGTTTGAACTGAATTTCACGGCAATGAACTTCCTTTCATACAATTTATTACATCATAATTTCGGAGTCGCAAAGAGGACCACGCCGGGCCACGTACAACAACTGTTTTGTGTGTCTCGTGTATTTGGCGCGTACCGCGGCAACCGCCGCACCGGATATTGGTGTTAAATAATATACACTGGTGGGGAATTTATAGATTGCCATAATGCAGATTCATTCATATGGAACATAGCAAGCCCCGGTATACATAATCGCCGTAATCAAGATGTTCATTGATATTCAGCTGTCGCGAAGATACATATCCATTCTTTCACTTACAGTTTCTGTCTCTTTTTAAAATGGAAATGTTACTATGAACTTTAAACAGGTGTATCTGTCTTTTCTTTTTGGTAAGATAGGGACAATACGGGCCAACACATAAGGAAATAACGTCATATACTCTGATAAAAAAAATCAATGAAGTTATCGGAAATTATCAGCTGTGGTTTAAATTTGTCCCACAGCATGCAGTTGGACACATGCTCTTTATTATCACCATATCAGGGATATATACTGACAATGACCGCTCTTTACTGTTTCATACTTGTTCTAGAGTACATGACTTGGATAAGTCTTTCTGTGGCATGCATTTGGGTAAGTCTTTCTGAGGCATGCATTGGATACGTCTTTCTGAGGCATGCATTGGATAATTCTTTCTGAGGCATGCATTGGATAATTCTTTCTGAGACATGTATTGGATAAGTCTTTCTGTGGCATGCATTTGATAAGTCTTTCTGAGGCATGCATTGGATAAGTCTTTCTGAGGCATGCATTGGATAAGTCTTTCTGAGGCATGCATTGGATAAGTCTTTCTGAGGCATGCATTGGATAAGTCTTTCTGAGGCATGCATTGGATAAGTCTTTCTGATGCATGCATTGGATAAGTCTTTCTGAGGCATGCATTGGATACGTCTTTCTGAGGCATGCATTGGATAATTCTTTCTGAGGCATGTATTGGATAAGTCTTTCTGAGGCATGCATTGGATAATTCTTTCTGAGGCATGCATTGGTTAAGTCTTTCTGAGGCATGTATTGGATAAGTCTTTCTGAGGCATGCATTGGATAAGTCTTTCTGGGGCATGCAATGGATAAGTCTTTCTGGGGCATGCATTGGATAATTCTTTCTGGGGCATGCAATGGATAAGTCTTTCTGAGGCATGTATTGGATAATTCTTTATGAGGCATGCATTGGATAAGTCTTTCTGAGGCATGCATTGGATAAGTCTTTCTGTGGCATGCATTGGATAATTCTTTCTGAGGCATGCATTGGATAATTCTTTCTGGGGCATGCAATGGATAAGTCTTTCTGGGGCATGCATTGGATAAGTTTTTATGGGGCATGTATTGGATAAGTCTTTCTGAGGCATGCACTGGACAACTCATTATGTAGCATGTATTGGATAAGTCTTTCTGGGGCATGCATGCGTGCATACAAAGTAAGTATAAAGGTGTTTCACATATTCGTTCATATATACACTGGCAAGTTTGCACGGCATTTTTTTGCAGACATTTTCTCACTGAAACCCCTATGGTTCCAGCATATGAACGGCAACACGCATATAAAATGCATATTTACCAAAGCTAACTACACGAGAAGTAAAATTTCAGTAGTTCCAAATGTAACGTTGCCACTAACACATTGAATTAAAATACCTGTATGATTTGTTCTTGCGAGATAATTGCATGCAACGTGTATTTATAGGCAAATATCGATAGCATCGCTGCTAGTGGAACTACATAGTTGCCATGTAGTTAGCTGTGGTAGAGATGCATTGTATATGCATGTTTCCGTTCATATTCTGGCACCATATCGTTTTCTATTAAATGTGCCAAAGATTTGTATAATAAAAAACATCTGAATGAGGCTCTCGGGTTGGAAGAAAAATGATCCATCGTGATCCGGGTGTGAGTATGGAAAAATATCACCCTCGGGGCTGCTCGGGGCCACATATTTGGGCCGGACACTCAGCTTCTCTCTCTCTCTCTCTCTCTCTCTCTCTCTCTATCTCTCTCTCTTAGGTGGTAGCAGGAAGACAGCCCGACAGGGCTAAGCTACCCCCGACAATACACTGCTTTACTCTCTCTCTCTCTCTCTCTCTCTCTCTCTCTCTCTGGCAGGGCTATATGTCATCTCAAAACAATATACAACAACATACCCGTATTTATTATTCATAATATGCTTGTTATATTCATATGAGTATATTGGAAATAATGTTATCGTATCCTTCCCTGAATCAAGGATTGTTCTCTTTCTCTGTCCGTCATACCTCAGTCACCATGGCCGGATTCGTCATCTCCGGTGTAATCCTGGTGTACGTAAACCTCTATTATTAAACATTCGTTTGACAGTTAAATCCTCGGTTTAAACTCGAGACGCATTCGTCACATTGGTTTAAACCTGGTCCAGCCAGACCCTTGGTTTAGCAGCGGTATCTCTATATCGTCGAGCGAAATAATCGCACAATGCTAAATGGTATATCGTTTTTCGAAGTACAGGGCTAAATAGCTATTAAAATAAATGAGTAGGACAAATAACGTATCATTATTCATTAGCACAAGCAGCCATATTCACTAGACGTGATAATAATGTGGATTTTCAATTATTCATATAGAGTGAGACTCAAGAGACAGAGTCTAAGTTGTCGACACATAAGAGCTAAAATTGTGCAATCAATGCGATTTGATTACATTGGCGTATAACTATCAGGGTTACCATATTGTCTTACCATTATACTTCTAGCAAATAACCTGACGCAGTGAATATTACTATACATGTTACTTCATGTGCTGGTTTTATATCGCCTACAGATCCGTTCTGGTCTGATTGGTGAGCGCTGTCGTCTGGATTATAATTCGTTGAAAAATCAAACGAAAGGGAATGTATAGTGTTTTCACTCGACGATGTTTCCGTATAGCTCAGATCGATATCTGGTCATGTTTTACGATTTATTTCAAATGCTACGTCTCCATTATATGTTGTTTTCATGATACGCCCCGCAGTTGGAAACACTTCAAATGTATTAGAATTAACCACTCAATGTATCGATGTAAGCGATTGAAGTATAACCAACTTGAAGAACACACATTAAAATATACAACATCAGCAAAAAGAAACAATCTACGGGGATACATACGAAGATCGCCAGCTCGCCACTTCCCTCTGCCTCTCCATCCCTCTCTATTGTCTCGTTCTCTTCCTCCATTCATTCGTGCTGCCTCTGTCATCGAGAAGACCAGAACTTACCAGGTACGTAAACACAATGCATGGTTTCCGTATGAGTCTGAGGTCGTCAGCTGTATATATCACCGAGGGTGATATGTCCAATATGATTTCCCAAAATTCCAACCAACTGGCAACGGCAAATATGCAGAAGAGCTAGTAACTTTCGAAATTCTTCATTACCTATATCTTCATTGGTAACAATTATAGTTAACATAATTTCACGTGTTCTGGGAGGTGCTTGGTTTGATTATTCACGCCTATATATACATGTGTATGGGAGTGTTGATTCGGCCTAAAATGTTCGGCCTCAACGCTGACAGCTCCAAATAGATTACTGTCTTTACAAATCCGCGCTTGGTGAGATTCTAACCAGCTTCGACGCTGCTGGGCGGCTATAACCACACGCTGAACGACCATCATATAAATCGTCCTGTGGGCACGTAAAAGGTATGCTGCAGGCGTCAGTAAAATGCACCTCGGGCTATAACAATTGTCCATACTATAGAGCCACTGTATCATTGGTTATTTGTAGTCAATTGAGAAGGTACATCAACAAATTAGAAGACGCATATGTTGGACAATGGCTATTTGTGCTGTGACAGTAGTTCAGAGATAAATCAGATATCAGTATCCGATAAAAACACAATCTTACATGTAGCCGAGAGCATTCCGAATTTTTGGTTAAATTTGAGTTTCGTCCATCTGTATGGGACAATCATCCATTGGGGAGTTTCTTTTTTATACTAAGCACCCCACATCCTTATTCAGTAACTCAAATAAACACATCTTCCAACCATATTGTACAACGATGAAGTAAAACACAATGCGGGCAGCTGTCAATATTTTCCTGCTTAAATACCGCAAATTTGTATGTATATCTATTTCAATGGAACGTTGACAACATTGTCCAAATTCATCACCATGCATGCACGCGCTCAAGTTTGAGCATAAAACATACAAAATTGAAACATGCAGCTTATTCTCACAATGCATCGAGCATTCCGTCACTTTATGAAGCTTTTGTCATCGAACTGTTGACTTGGAAGCTGGGTTAATCAATCACCTCGTGGGTCCGGAGTTGTGCCCGAAGAAAACAAAAAAATCAAAATTTGCCTCAAAACAAACTCAATTGTATTCACCACTCGTGTCCGCCACATGTGGGGTTCACGCAATTTGCTAATATTTGCCCGCAAAGCGTGATAACAGGATAATTCGACATTAAACTTACCAACAACACGTATTCTATTTACAATGGAGATACTCGATAAACAAAAACCTAATCGAACTATCCCGAATAGAGCCGAATGAATATTGCAGATTACAAATCGAATCGAAGTAACACAGGGCTCTCATTTCCGCCTCTATATGGGAACACGGCGTGGATAACGATATAGTAACTCAAACCAGACACGTTGCTGAATATATAAGAATTCTTCAAAGTTACCTCTATACTGTCGACGATCGTTTAGATCCCATAAAATGGTATCTGTCGATGAGGAGAATTTGATTTGTCACAGAGTGAGGGGTTATAAGATGTTCATGGCAGTTATCGGCTATCCCTTCATAAAATAAATGGGACCGACGCGTCAATGTTTCCAGACGATTTTATCTAGTGTTATCGTCTCGGAAAGTCCACGGTGTGTAATTTCTGTATCTCTGAAAGATGCTCGTAGCATGGCTTGTTATTCTGGGTAAAAGAATCTAAATGGGTTTGCGGGCGTCTCTCCAAAAAGAAAGCCCATTACACCTCGAACAGAGTTAATTATTTAAAGACATGTTATGTACTTGTTCGGGAGTATTAAACTGATAAGCTAGAATTCAGGAGCTATATATGCCAACAGAAGGAATGTAACATTCTACCAACATTGCTGAAAATTTAAAGCAAATCGGTCGTAATACTCCATAGAAAACATCGTCTGAACTACGTAAATTGTAAATATTTATTATTCGATTCGTGACGCATCTATAGGGCCATAAATTAACGAAACGATTTCGTCATCGATAGTTACCGCATTTAGTTAATATAGAAAAATGATGGTGTTGGTTGAAAATTTGGATATAATATTTGTATCAATTACTACATTGAACAAGATTATTCTCCATTCTATTTGATCACCCTACCTGAGTGTTTCACATCACTTTAAATGGGCTCAATGCCTTCAAAGTGGGTTCATGCATAATAGCATATTTTTGTTTTATATAAAAGTATGTAAAACAACTATCATCAACAAGTATAGCTGCAAACATCGACCGATTTCCTTCTTATTTTGTATTAATAACTCTCCAATATTACATCAGATTTCGCATGTCAAATCCATGTTTATGTAAACATTAGTGTGACAGTGTTTATCGTTAGAAGTCCAATTAGTCCAGTATAAGATACCACCATCAAAACTTGACAGCAAACATTACGGGGGAGTCAAATTTTGACGCTAAACATTGTAAAATGTTGAAGCATTGAACAATAATATGAACATCATATCCAGACTAAACTATTAGAACTCACTACATATTAGCGATGTTTGTTGACAATCCACTGCAATGTGGCCCAGAAACACTTGATCAAACGGAGGGTCTCGGACAAAATTGCGGATGAAGATGGATAACAATAAAATCAAGTGCATGGTAATACGATCAAATTTTGTGATACTGTAGTGATAATACGGCCATATTTTGTTGAACTAAATGTTGATAAATAACAAGTTTTGGGAAATTTGATACCATAGTTGGCAGTGGTTAGCATTATTTGTTGCAATAAATCGTTCTGATAATTAAAGCGTATTTTGAAGAAATGTTGTTATTGATGTATCATGATGGTATGAGGAGCGTCTGATCGGATTGGGTACCTTTAAATGGTCTCAATGCCTTCAAAGCGGGTTCATGCGTAATATCATAGTTTGTTTTTATATAAAAGTATGTAAAACAACTATCATCAACAAGTATAGCTGCAAACATCGGTCGATTTCCTTCTTATTTTCATTATTAATAACTCTCCAATATTACACCAGATTTCGCATGTCAAATCCATGTTTATGTAAACATTAGTGTGACAGTGGTATTACCGATAAAAGTCCAATTAGTCCAGTATAAGATACATTAATGCTCCATAATTCTGCTCTGGTTAAGGAGTTAGTCCGGGAGCTAATAGGGGTACCCTTGCACCCCCCCTGGGACTTAACTTCACCCCATTCATTTTGTTCCTTATTATGTCCTTCAACTTTTAAGCAATGTTAACAAGAAAAAAAAGTGGCCGTGTAGACTCCAGACAAGATGGCGTCCATCATGGCCGCCGTTTTTCAGACCAGACCCTAGGTCAGTTTTATGCAAATTATAGCGGGAAAATCTTGTAAAATGTATACAAATGTATATATTTTCGTGAAGCTAAGACATAATGACACTTTTTTGGGCCAAAATTGAAACTCACCATCCAAGATGGCCACCAAAATGGCCGCCGGAAGTTGAAAATATGACATTTTTTCACAAATATCTTCTAGATCAATTCATGCTGTTTGGAACTGGTTGAGTAATATGACTTTATTTAGTGTTTTGTATATTAACTGATCATTGGAGCAATTAAATGTGCAACTAATGGGGTCCTAGCCCCTTCTGATCCCTCAAAAATTCGATTTTACAGAATGCGGTACAAAATTTTACAAAAAATCACAATTGGGATTTTAGTCATATTTCAACAAGAAATGAAAAGAACATTGTAATGTAAGTGAGGCATATCATTACCTATGAATATTCCAACTCTCTGGAACCAAAAATCTTACCTTGGCTCAAAATGGCTGCGAAAATGGCCGCCAAAATATGGAAAATGGTAAATATTGCCCCAGGGTGTCCTGCAATCACTTACAAGTTGTGGTTGATGTATACAATTGGCTAATCTGTATTCTATAAATTGCATACTAACATCTCTGTATCACCATGGATCATTTTTACTATTGTCACCACTGACATCACCAGAAATATGGGATTTTTCTCTCACAAACTTGACATAAATATCGGCAAAAATTCACTTTTCAGGGTTCGACCATTTGTTCAAGTAAAATGCAACTATCTTGGTATCAAAGGTGTTTATTGTTTTGGTCTATCTTAAGTGTGTCACACGGTGGTGTTTAAGGGCTAAAATGCTCAAGATGGCTTCCAAAATGGCAACCAAATGTGTAAAAAGTTAACATATCCCGAACATTATTCTCTGCGTTATCCGAAAAAGATAGCAAATTGTGACTCACTTGGTTATTTTACGTATTAGTTAATTAACTGACAAATACGTTCTATTATATTTGTCCCAGTTCCGTATGGGGCATGACAAATTCATTTTAAAGTTGCAGTATGGAATTTTGCGGAGAACCTCTTTTGTGATTCTGGCCATATTATTGAAAGGAAATGGGCAGAACTTTGAGACGGAACTGAGATGAACCATCATGATATGTGGGTATTCAGGCCCACTATGATACAAATTTATCAACTGGATACAGGGTGGAAGCCAAAATGGCACCCACGGAGTTACTCTATGGTCATAGATGAGGATAATAGGTATACAGGGAGTTATTGTATGGTCATGAATGATGTGTGGGTATATAGGGAGTCCCCTGTTGGTGAAGGTGGGACATATATTTATATATGTTGTGGATGTGTTATCATTGGTGGTGTATGGAGAGTAGATGTATGATCATGGATGGCGTGTATATAACTTATGAGTGGCAAGTATGGAACTTATGAGTGGTCGTATGTGCTGGTATTGGTATATCTGGAAGGGCTCACCATTGGTATTGTGCATATGTATACCTGGATTGACTCTATGGTCATGTGTATGGCGAATAGGTATACATGTAGTGGCTGTATGGTCCATGGTGAGGTGAATATGTATACAGTGAGTGACTGTGTGATCGTGAATGTAGTGAATATGTATACATAGAGTGACCTTTTAGTCATGTGTCGGGTGTAGTTGTATACCTGGTGTTCATGCATGGTGACTCGTGGCTGTATCGTCATTTGTGGTATGTACGGGTATAACCAAGTATGGTTGCATTATCAGGTGTACGTGTATAAAGTGGGTTACTATGTTGGCATTTGTGTGGTGTTTATGTACATATGGAGTGACTTGGGTAATTGGTGGGTTGTACATGGGTATCTTGGGTGGCTATCGCTTTCCACAATAACTCAAGGGTATGTTAATCAATAGAGAGGTCATGTCAGAGAGTTCTCCATCTTGATGATGTTTATGTAGATGGGGGGGCGTTAAGCTGTATACATGTATACATGTACACCTGACCCATGACCACGGATGACCATACAGCCATGCGTCACAATGCAGGCACACCGGGTATACTCCTAAACATGACCCATAACCATATAGTCACTCCTTGTATACCCATTCATCTCATCATTGGCCATAAGGTCACCCCCTGTATACCTATTCTCCAAACGCATGGTCAAATAGACAATCAATATCTACATCAACACCACAACAATGACCATAAAGTCATTCCGGTATACATATGCACCTCACCAATGGCCATATAGCCACTCGCTTCATACACATACCCTCACCCATGTCACCTGGTATACTCCTTCACCTGACCTATGGCAATATAGTCACCCCGGGTGTACCTATTCAGAACATTCATACATTATCATGGCCAATCATTGTATACATATTCACCTCAACATTGGCCATGTCACTCCCTGTATCCATATTTGTCACACCATAGCCGAATAGCCACTCAAGATATACTAATACACCCCATCCATGTCAGTATAATCACTCCATGTATGCATATGTACCTCATCCATGGCCATATAGCCACTCGCTATATACTCATATCCCTCGCCCATGACAATAAAGCAACACGTGTGTATGCTGGTATAACCTACACATGGCCATACCGCCACGAGTCACCAAACAGGAACACCAGGTATACGCCCGACACATGACCATTTAGTCACCCCCAGTCACTACTTGTATACCTACATGTACTCATCTCACCATTAACAATACAGTCACTACTTGTATACCTATTCGACACACATAGTCATATAACCACTCGATATACATAATCAGCCCACTCTCGACTATAGATTCACTCCAGGTATACATGTAAACCTCACTAATGGCCATTCATCCCTTCCAGATATACAAAAAACCCACACACACGACCACTCAAACAATCCATACTTGGATATACACCTCACACATGACAATTCAGCAATTCACTGCATAATCATACACGCCATCCATGATAATACAGCTAAGCCTTATACACCCACAAATGATAATGCATCCACGAGATATATAAATATACATCCCACCATTACCACACGGACACTCCCTATATACCCACACCCTCGATAATGTCCACCCAGCTTACTCCAGGTATTCATATTCAATCATGACCGTACAATCATTCCATGTATACCTGTACACTTTACCCGTAACCATAAAATCACTCCCTATTTATCCACACACCCCATCCATGATCATACAGACAACACATGCACATACCACCCATGACCTTACAGTCACTCCATTGAGTCCATATATACATAATCAACACATAGATGACCATGTAGCTATATCCATACACCACACCAATGACCATACAGGTACACCGGTTGCACCCGTACTGAATATACACAACCATACACCATAGAGTCACTCCATGCATACCGATTGACCTCACACCTGACCATGACCTCTCCCTGTATACCTAGATGCATCTAACCATGGACAACCCACTCATAACCATATAGTCACTCATTGTATACCTACTCACATCAGTCATGACATACAATAACTCCCTGTATACCTATTCACCTCACATATGATCATAGAGTAACTCCCTGGCTATGATCTTTGCATCCACACTGTATCCTGTTGACATTTTTTTTATAATAATGGACCAGAATAGCCAAAGATTATGGTCCATCTCAGTTCTGAATCAAAGTTCTGCCCATTTCCTTTCAATAAATGTGGCCAAAATCACAAAAGAGGTTCTCGGCAAAATTGCATACTTTAAAATGAATTTGTCATGCCCCATACGGAACTGAGACAACCAGAATAGAACATGTAGTTGTCAGTTAATTAACTAACATGTATAATAACCAAGTGAGTCACAATATGCTACCTTTTCGGATAATGCAGAGAATGTTCGGGATATATGTAAAAAATTAACATTCTACAAATTTGGTTGCCATTTTGGAAGCCATCTTGAGCAATTTAGTCTATAAACACCGTAGTGAGACACATTTAAGATAGACCAAAACAATAAACACCTTTCAATCCAAAGATAGTTATATTTTACCTGAAAAAATGGTCCAAACCTGAAAAGTGAATTTTTGCCAATATTTATGTCAAGTTTTTGAGAGAAAAGTCCAATATTTTTGACGATGTCAGGGGTGACAATAGTAAGAATTAACCATGGTGCATCAGACATGTTAGTATTCAATGTATAGAATGCAGAATAGCCAATTTTATACACCAACCACAACTTGTAAGCGATTTTTTGTGAAATTTTATACCGCATTCTGTAAAATCGAATTTTTGAGGGATCGGAAGGGGTTAGGACCCCAATAATTGCATATTTCGTTGCTCCAATGATCAGTTAATATACAAAACACAAAGTAAAGTTGCATTACTCAACCAGTTCCAAACAGCATGAATTGATCTAGAAGATTAATTAGAGCATTACTGTACCACCATCAAAACTTGACGGTAAACATCGTGGGGGAAATCAATATTTGACGCTAAAGATTGTAAAATGTCGAAGCATTGAACAATAATGTGAACGTCATATCCAGACTAAACTATTTGAACTTACGGCATATTAGCGATGTTTGTTTACAATTCACTGCAACAGTTATTTAAGGAATAATCTCGGTTTCCTGATGTAAGTACAGAGTCCAAAGGCATATGCCGAATCACAATGAGTTTGTGATTCGGCATATGGTTTTTGGACTGTGTAATTACATTAGGAAACCGAGATTAATCCTTATAATTATGTCATTGATTGTTAAATATTGATTTTAAAATCATTTTCTCCCACAATAAACGGTTGAAGCAAGGAATTATATGTTGTCAAATAACGGACCGAAAGAGATTCACTGTCCGAATAGGATCTGTGGCGACTTGAGCCGACCACTCGCCCTGTTTCCGTCCGAATAATATCGATCTATCGATCGATGGTTTTTTCCCGAATCGTATATCAAGGAAGAAACAAAACATGGCAAAAATTAATAAACTTTGGATGAAAATTAATATTATTAGCAGCATTTTGGAAGAAGAAAACATATATTTTAGTCTCCATGTTAACTGGAACTCATTAGCAGGCGATAATCAGGAAGTTTAGTGAACATTTTCTTACAAGAATACTCCTCACATCTGTCGGTATTCAGTAAATTGTTTTCGATTTTGATTTTTCGCAGTCATTTGTGATTCAACCGAGAAAAAAGTTTTCAGAAGAATGAAGCATCATTGTATTTAAGGAATATTAAAGGAACTCAATCCGATCAGACCCTCCTATAAATTACTATTTCTTTGGCTTCGGGGGTAAAAAGTATTTGATTCCAGTCGAGGAACCCACCCATCAAAGCTCAGAGTGATCAGATATCGATTTGTGAAATTTGTTATTTCTCGAGATGTGTAATATTATGTGTCCCAGAAACACGTGGTCAAACGGAGGGTCTCGGACAAAATTGCGGATGAAGATAGATAACTCTAAAATCAAGTGGTAGTACGGTCAAATTTCGTGCTACTTTAGTGATAATGCGGCCATATTTTGTTGAACAAAATGTTGATAGATAACAAGTTTTGGGAAATTTGATATCATAGTTGACAGTGGTTATCATTATTTTGTTGCAATATATCGATTCTGATAACTAAAGCGTATTTTGAAGAAATGTTGTTGTTGTTGTTGTTGTTGTTATATCTTGGTGGTAGGGACCGTCGGATTGGGTACCTTTAAGATGATTTATTTTTCAAAAACTAATATATTTGGTAAAATTTCAATTGATTATTCAAACCCTTTTGTGAGCTTGTCCAGACATGAAGATTATGTCCATTTATGAGCAGTTTCTGTGGAATCTAAAAATCACAAAACGCTCCGTAAAGGCGTAACGCTTTGTTTCATGTTTTTTTTTTTGCGACAACGTGAAGAAAATTCTGTTGTTTTCCCTCAGGGACTTTGTAGCGTTTATATTGAACAATATTTGTAACAACCATCTACGAGCGCCCTCTGTGAAATCTCAGAAAATCACGTAACGCTTCGTAACACTTTGTATAACATAGTATAACAAATTATACTGAGACGAGTTGAAAAAATATCCTGCAGTTTTCTCACAGTTACTTTATAACATTTGTAACACCTGTCTACGAGCGGTCTCTGTGGATCTCACAAATCACGTAACAGTAACACTTCGAACACTTTGTATAACATATCGCTACATTGACATGAGTTAAAAAATATATGCTGCGGTTTTCTTATGGGGAATTTATATTATTTGTAACACTTGTAATACCGGTCTACAAGCGGTCTTTGTGGAATCTCCGAAACCACGTAACGCCAACGCTTCGTAACACTTTGCAACATATCGCTACACTGAGACGAGGTGAAGAAAAATTATGCATTTTACCCGGACCTTGTAAGTTTGTATGGCCCTCTCTGTTGGGGCGGTCTCTGTGCGTGGAATCTCCGAAATCATGTTACGGTTTGTAACATATCGCTACAATAGAAAACATAGGGGAAATGGTGCTGCGGTTTTCTCACGGGACTATAGGTGCAATGTTTGGGGATGTTTGTAAACAGTAATTAAAGACTTCGTCCATATAAATTACTAGTATAGGCAAAATTGCAAGATGGAAACCTCAACCTGTGACCAGCATATATATAATTAGTGTACGGTACCACTTGTGCACACGACATTTGTGAAGGTGTTACAAAATGCCTAGTGGTGGGGAAATGTATCATGCATTATCTAGACTATGAGGTGGGAGATTGAGGTGGTGAGGGTACACGTACTGGGATGGGGCGTAGTCATAAATTATACTACTATACTACCAGTACTAGGCTGTGAAAGTTTGATTGAATTTGAAATGAAACGAAAAAAAAAAGTGTATGTTTCGCCATCTATTTCGTTATAAAACGTTGCAAAACGACAACATTTATACTTTGTGTACAGCTTGGAAATGTTTAATAATTAATTAGGGCATTGTCTTAATTTGGGTATTTATTTACTGTTGGCTGCGGACACACGTACCACAGTAGCGATGGCACAGTAGGTGTGACAATTTATTATGGTGGAGTTTGGTGAAAATTGGTCATCATAATTAATATGTCATAGCAAGCCATGTCTCCCGCTGCATATTCGCAAAATGAGTCTTCCAAAGTTCGTTATACTCAGCCTTTTTATCAGCTGGATATCCACCAACAGTTCCGACACAGGTTCATCGGCCCACATGATAGTGTTAGCGGAATTATGCGTAGAACCAAACGTCGCAAAATAAAAAAAAACGTAATTGGGGAACTGTCTTAATACCCATGAAATTAATGTAAGTAGATAAACATGCCTTGAGGTCGTATCAATGAAACGTACTACATGTATGATATGTGAGTGAATGAGGGATTGCCACGGTCAAACACAATTTTGGACGATCGATCATGATCTATTATATATTTTGGAAGATCTGTGTGTCTGTGTGTGTGTGTGTGTGTGTGTGATCGCGATGGACTCGAAGACGACCGAGCCGATTTCGATGAAACTTGGTATGTGGGGGTATTTTCTGTCGGGAAGTGGCATAGACCTATTAATTTTCAGATCCGAGCTCAACTTTTCACGTGCCGAGGTCAAATCTGTTTTTACGCCGTTTTGCGCTAATATATTTCAGTTCGGTGCTCACAAATCGATTCGATATAGCGCGAATAATAAATTGCCAGTCATATAATTTGCACGGTTAGAATCTGTGGCACTTCATCTTTCCAATGATGTATCACACGCCTGTGTACGTTTAAAGTTTCTACCTTAATTATCGGGAAGAACGCAGGACCATGCTTCGCTCATCGAAAAACATTGCGTAAATATATTACGCCATCAACAGTTCGTGACGTGATCGCGTTAACTCTTAACCGGCCGATGTCGCGTTAACTCATCACCGGCCGAGGTATCCGCAAATGACATTGTGCTATATATCTCGTAAACGGGTGGAGCTATCGACTTGAAATTTGGTATGTGTATGTATCTTGCCCCGGTTACGCATGCGCAGACCAGATCTCGGAAACGGGTGGAGCTATCGACTTGAAATTTGGTTTTTGAATAGCCCGACGAAGTCGGGTCACCTTCTAGTCTATTATATATTTTGGAAGATCTGTGTCTGTGTGTGTGTGTGTGTGTTCGCGATGGACTCGAACACGGCTGGACCGATTTCGACCAAACTTGGTACGGACACGTAATTCGACCCGGGAACGAACATGGGCCTATTGATTTTCAGATCCGAGGTAAACTTTTCACGTGCCGAGATCAAATCTGTTTTTACGCTGTGTTACGGGACTTTCATTTGAGTTCGGTGCTTACAAATCGATTCGAAACAGCGCGAATAATAAAATGCCAGTCATAATAATGACACTGTGGGAATCTTTCGTGTTTCCTCTTTCCAACGATATATAATGCGTATGTATTGGTTTTAGTTATCTGCCTCAATTATCAAGAAGAAGTGGTACTATCTTCCATCAGGATAAAAACAATGCGTAACTTCTATGACGCCGTTAGAGGTCATAACGTTATATCACGTTAACGCTTAACCGGCCGATGCATTTGACTGTTTCAGACGTCTTGGCGATATCTCGGGCACCGATGGTAATTTATCTTTACGTTGAAACTTGATAATTAATGAGCGTGTGTATACATATGAGGCGCGTTTATATACTTGAGTGGAAATCAAATCGGGTTAAACTAGCGGATGTTTACGGACGAAATTTGATGCATAGGGTATCTCGGTATCCGCTGGGCCGATTTCCCGGTATCCGCTGGGCCGATTTCCACCATTTTTGGGGTGTTGGTGTTTGACCGTACCTGACCTTGACCTTCAAAATGGTCAATTCAAGGTCAAAGCCCGGACGAAGTCGGGTCACCTTCTACAAGGTCAAATCGGGTAAAACCGGATGGATTTCGACGGGTACTTTTGTCGGGTACTTTTGTTCGGGCAGTGTTTTGGACGGGTCAAATCGTGACCCCACTTGACCTTTACTTTCAAAATGGACAATTCAAGGTCAAAGCCCGGACGAAGTCGGGTCACCTTCTAGTATATATATATATATATATATATATATATATATCATAGACATTAGACAATACAATGTAGCAACACGTAATGAGTCCAGATCAACCTTGGTTAACGCAATGGGTTAATTGGTCCAGTCAACTCATTGTGCGGGGGCAACATGGCTAGCTATGGCACAGAATTATGACGCCCAATTGTCACCAAACTCCACCATAATAAATTGTCACACCTACTATGCCATCGCTACTCTGGTACGCGTGTCCGCAGCCATTCTTTTGTCGGCTTAAATAACGCCGTTAGTGAAAAAGGCATGTACTGCGAAGCGAGTGCGAAGACAGTAACGTCGCTGGTTGCTATGCAATGGACTACAAATATAATTGCGCATTAGTACTCTTGGGTCGTTTTCGCTGCACTGATATAATCTCGACCTAATAGAATTATCCGATATAATTAGATTAGCTTTGATAAACGCAACTGGAATTTACTTTATTACACGATCATACCCTTATTCCATTCAATAAACACGTTATATAAATTGTGATATTAAACGTTCGTTGCATAACAAGAAATAGTGCTAGCTGACCTTTGACTTTGTCGTCTCTTTACATTCCGTACAAAACATTATTGCTTTCAATATTGTTTCCAACAATCTCTAATGAATGAAGAGTTTTAAAAGTTATTTCATTGAATTTACGCCATTAAATACGCCAAGAGTCTTTACTTATCTGCAACTATTTCTTTACGCGAGCAAACAAAGCAAAGTTACGTGAAACTTCATCCATTATCAGTAATGAATATACAAATAGTTCATCTATTTTCCATGATCTTCTGAGTGGTGATGTTTTAACAGACTTTGATATTTTTTTGCATATTTAACTACAGTTTATCTTAAATCGTGTGACAAATATGTAATTAAACAGTTAAATGGGATTTAATACTGCTTCTTTGACATGTTCTAGAAGCATATATACATATACTGAAAGCATTCTCACAAATATGTCCGATCATCATTTATTTTGATATCTACAACAAGTCTTTCAAATTTCACTAATATAGAACAGTTTGAGAGATATTCATAAAGTACTGTGTAAAATGTGTAGATCCTATTGTCCGTGTCTTAAAATAGTAATAATAGTTGCCTCCGATCAAGTGATGAAAGACGAATATTTCGCTTTTATCAAAAGAATACGAACATAAGTTATCAAAACACAAAAGAGTACCATAGAGTATCTTAAATAAATTCTAAACTTGACCACATTTACCGACATACTCTGTGGCAGAGACTGTGTTTATACCTGGAACTTATATTTGGTTATATTCACCAAGGCCACATATATACGGGAAATTTACTACGTTTTCTGCAACCGAATAACCGCATTTACCCCTTCTCCACAATGATACACATGATATATTTTGCACACAAAACCATAAACAGCAACATTGAGTGAATGATCAACGCTGAAATATCATGCCTATATGCTGATAACTTGATATTTAGCACAAGTTTGTGGTTATCCAATATGTTGCTTCCATCGTGGCTGCGGCCATTTTGACAGCCATTTCATGTTCGCGATTGTATATTATATTCTGTCCGTGTCAGTCTATTCGTTTCGTACTCCAATTTCACACAATCTGGCATAACTGCGTAATTCAAATGCAACAATATATCCTATAATGATTTATTTCGAGAACTGATTTAATATAGAAAGCCATGTTGGACGCCATCTTGGATGACAACGTTTCCCCAAAGCGGATTTTAGATATGTTATATACTGAGAACTCTCCTGCGTCTTTTTGACACCACACCCGCTTATTTACCAATTTAGTCCGGGTTAATCCATAATTTCGAGTACCACGACCATACTAATGGTGTTATATAGAGCATATATCAGATTGTACGTGGGTCGTGGAAAACGAGTACAAAATATCATACTATAGATAACGCCCTTTATTATCTACCACTTTTGGGAAAGCGTGGACGCTTTACGATATAATTATATAATGACAGGAGAACAGAATTTCAGGTATTTTGCGATCTATTTCGATATCCGTAACCGAGCCAGACAGTCAGACTGTGAAACACGAGCGAGAATGCATGGTCATGCAGTACACTGCATGTATGTATAGGAATATGTTTCCGGTCCAAACCGCCACGTGGCTTTTAAATAGTGGAACTGATAATTATGCCTTTTGAGATTACTGCAAATTCACATTCACATTCACGGATGACAATCTCGACCAACCACGTAATGTGAATTCAACATGGAACGTTTCCGTAAAGGAAATACTAATATGCAGTTATTAAACCTGGATTCTAAATAGAAGTTGAAAAAGTTTCACGCTGCATTAGCTCTTACTCGAGAATCAATACCTAACGCCTCTGTCGCTCGTTTGAACAATCTGTGTGTCGTGTGCATATCACATGCGCATGATTTCCTGTGTGGTCCATTGGTCTCATCACGGAATCAGCCCGGGACAGCACTGTGATAATGTGTCGACCTTTTATACTGGAATCTATTAACCCAGCCACGCGAGAAGTTCATAGGAACGAGTCTATCTTCCGTAATTTACCGATATATGGCTAACGACACGACTCGACACAAAGTTGTGTACAGAGTACGCCTAAACATTCCCTTCATTTTCTTTTGAATATATAAGGACGATCTTATCAAAATAATGTTGGTAATATAAAGAGCGCTATTTTCTAGATTATTCTTGAAATGATGGTAACAATAACGAGCGCTTATCTCAACTATATATGTGCAGTGAATTAACGACATTTTTGTTATCCGTAGTGAATTATACATACAACATGTAGATCAACATTTCGTTTGTCCATCGATCGGTCAACCTCACCCGTCCATCCAAATCACACAGACACGTCAATTTGGATATTAAAATGAGCAGTCTCTGGTTAAAGGTACGGTTGGCCTTGGCGGTGGGTATCCTGTTAAAATATTTCCACCCATCAAAAACCGCCACAAACAGAAAGAACAACAAAATGTAGACAGACTTTGTCCTTATACAAATAAGAAATATCGCATAAACAGTATATTATTGTCATATCTTTGACCATTGTTATGTAAACAAAATCATAAAAAGTTACTTTTCTGGTGTTTGTTTATATTATGATGGTAAACATAAAGAGCGTTCTTTGTTGGTGAATTCCTGATATGGAACGAATAAAGAGCGTTTATGCCATTTGTGTGTGATTAGCCAGCAGCATTGTGCTGTCTTCTGCAACACGATCAGGCTCTTGCTTAGGTAAAATATAGTAAATCTTTATGATAACATGCTGTTTACGCGATGGTCGTGGTATATATGAACGAAACTCTACGCGTTTTAATGTTTTTCTGTTTACGGTGATTGGAAAAAATATGAATATTTTCGACAACTAAGGCCTCACGTGCCTTTAAACAGTGGATCCGTCAATTAGATGACTTGTAAACATGAATGCAAAACTATATAGTCATATTAATTCTAAGATCAAAAAAATTCTGTTATATAAACTGCATTCCAAATGGAAGTTGAAAAAGTTGCACGCTGCTTCGTCGCTTAATCCAGAATCAATACCATAAACCTCTATGGGTGCATGTACAGTAATGCCCTAAATAATCGACTCTTTAACCATAGCAGAATTATGGGTAATTATTTAGGATTTAGTCGGAAATATGGCTTGTTGCCATTCACCTGAAAGCTATCACTTAGGCAACAAGCCATATTTCCGACCAAATCCTGAAAAATTACCCATAATTCTGCTATGGTTAAGGAGTCGATTATTTAGGGCATTACTGTACATGCAGTATGATTATTTAGGGCATTACTGTAGCTTGAATAATAGCTGCGTGTCATGATTTCCTATGTGGTTCACTGAGAACGAACGGAGTCTTCTCGTCACGATATCAGCCCGGGATCGCGCTGTGATATATGCCGACCTTTTATATTGGAATGTATTAACCTGGCCATGCTGATATAACACGATGTGAGTCAATCGTGTACGCCCGATAAAACGGCGCGGTTTAAAGGCACGGGCGGTGTTCGTTGCAGAAATATTCACATTTGTTCAAATCGCCATCAACAGAAGGAATATTAAAATATATATAGTTTTGTTCATATGCCAAACATAATAAGCGCGTAAATATAGTATATTGTCGTCAAGACGTACGATGGTGTACGTAAACAAGAGCATGCTCGTGTTACAGAAGTTTTGCTTCTGTTTACATAACACAGCTCAATTCTATTGGTTAATCATACACAAATGATATAAACGCTCTTTATTATTTCCATATCAGGAAAACAGTAACAAATAACGCTCATTGTGTTTACCATATCCGGATCTAAACAAAAGCCAGGTTCTGTAACGTGTTTTGCTTTTGTTTAAAGGAAAAACATTTGACAATAACATACTGTTTATGCCATATTTCTGATTGGTATAAGAACAAAGTCTGTCTATATTTTACTATTCTTTCTGATTATGGCGGTTTTTGACGGAGGTGAATATTTTAACAGCATATCCACCGCCAACGCCGCCCATATCTTTAACAAACGTTTATACAGACTATGCCTGATATAAATCTTCAATTCATTTCACTGTTGAATATATGAAATCCGATAAGCATAGCGTTGGCGATATAGAGTGTGTTATTTGTTAGATTTGTCCAGATATGGTAAAAATAAAGAGCGCCTGTCTCAATATTGTGCGGACAGTTGAATTATTTTCAGTCACTTTTTCTAATCGCTTTAGTAAATCGTTCAGATGCTTAATAACCCTTAAATGCCAAGTCCGATTTTTGTATCAACCCATATTTCCTTGATCATTTTTCAAATTTATTGATTATAATAATGTGATACATTGGTGGAAAGAGCTCTTATAGCTCTTTCCATCAATGTATCACATTATTATAACCAATAAATTTCAAAAAAAAAGGATCAAGGAAATATGGGTTGATATCACATTATTATAATCAATAAATTTCAAAAATGATCAAGGAAATATGGGTTGATACAAAAATCGGACTTGGCACTGAAATGGTTACATATAGTCCGAGTAGACAATGCCTATAGCCCTATACGTGTTCCATTGTATTTTACACCAACAGCATCGACCGTCGATGTGATCATTTCTATTCATTTCAATTATGCATGCCGAGGGCTCCGTCCGTCTGTCCGAATACACCACCCTGAACTTGTGTGTTACTTATCGGATTTCATTACGCCACCTGTGGTGTATCTAGCTGCAGAGATTTTGATATTGCGTGGTGGACAGGGCGAATGCATTGTGGGGCTTTTATTTATTTATAGAGTTGGAAATTCCGTTTATTTAAAAGTCGGAACTACGCGACCAGTAGGCCAAGTCCAGTAAAACGGTTCGTTATAGGTGCTGGTTGTTATTGTTATTTTAACGGAATTCTGAGTTGGTCATTCGCGAAACCAATATATTTTATATTCTATAATTAATACCGTGGGTATATAATATATGATCCTCTTTATGGATATTGTAGGAAGGTAAATTTAGCTAAAGCGGTGGGATATCTTGCAAGACAACACATTTCGGTTTGCGCTATAACCGCTCAATGTTTTAAGGTGTTACACAACGTCTGATAAAAAGAGTTCTATCTGGAATATTCACACAATTTTTTCAGAGAACATGCATAGAGTAAACATAGTCCTATCGGACTATCGTAAAGTAGTTCCATTTAATTCGGGATTAATTAACCCTCAGACTGCCGAAACTGCCGACAATAAATTGGCTTGTTTGTGTCCCCCGAAAATCAAACTTGCCTGTTTAGAGGTCCCATTTTCGTGGCTAATGGTGATAGAATCACAATTTTTCAGTCAAGTTCATGGATAAATTACATTACACTTAATCGGCTTATGTCCGCGGCCATAAACCTGCGTTTTGATAACAATTTATTTGAGACAAACTGTTGCGCGGGTATCAGTCGGCGCTTATCGGTTGAAGTTATTATGATCGTGCAGCCTGCACGTGCAACAAGTGTTCAAATACAACAGGAAAAAAAATACTATGTCAAATAAATAACGTGATCAATGGACAGACACGTTTCATTTCCGTGGGACACGAAAAAGCGAATTTAATGTCGTCAGTTTCGGCAGTCTGAGGGTTTTAATTAATCTCCTTTACGATATCCCGATAGGACTATGTTTACTCTATGTTCTCTGAAAAAAAAATGGTGTGAATATTCCCGATAGAACTATTTTTATCAGACGTTTTGTAACACATTAAAACATTGAGCAGTTAGCGCAATTTTCTGAAATTTCGGACTATTTCGTCTATAAAAATACGATGAGCAACTGAAAATGTTTTTCAACATTCTGGAAGGGGTATATGTCCATGGTATATATGTTTAAAATTTCACGCATAAACTATGACAGATAACAAAGTTATAATTAGTTTTATAGGCCCACCATAAATCCCCTATAATAAACGCATGCCTCCGTAAGCACGTGGCTTTGCTGTGGATACTTTCGTTCCCAGCATGCATCATTCTCGCTATCTGTAAAATGTCTATGAACAATGGCTGCATGTGCCATGCACTCTTAGCTTTGATCCGCATTTAGAAGCATTCTGGTGTGGCGAACGAGAAATCTGCAGTAATTTATAAGCCGTAGTTCATTGTAATAATTTGAAGAATTACTTGTCTTAACGGAATTCTGAGGCGGTCCATTCATGTAACCAATATATTTTATATTATGAGTTATATTTATGACTAATAATACGATCTTGGTGGCGTTACCATTTCTGACTATGGTTTTCTTGTTGTCCTTTGGCATTGTGATAGAACATGCTGGGGAAATGATACCCACATAATACGGGTTTCGTCTATTAATTTTTTACCAGAGTTACGGCCCTTGTTTTACTTGAAAGTTTGTGAATTGTGTCCGTGTGAACAATTCAGTTGTAACTCGGGTGTTAATTATCGGATATCGTTGTCCTTTGACATGGTAATATCATATGCTGGGGGAAAGCCGAAAGGATACACACAGACGTCCATTAATCTTTTACCATAGTTACGCCCTTGTTTGACTTGGAAATTTGTGTGAATGTTGTATCCGCATGAACATTTCAGCTTGTAACTCAAGTGTTAATTATCGGATTTAATTTCTTTTGGCATGGTGATAGCCAGGTTGAGAGAAAGGATACCCACCAACGATTTCGTCCATTAATTACCAGTTACGGGCATTTTTTAATTAAGACTTGAACATTTGTGAATGTTGTGTCCGACAGAACATTTTAGCTTGGACAAGGATCATCGGATTCATTTGTGCCTTGGCAAGTGGTTTCACAGCTCGGGGAAAGGATACCGACTTACATATGGGGTTCGGAAATTCATTCTTACCGGACGTATGGCCCTTATTGGTATGAGGGTAGCACACACGGGAGATAGGACATCCACACACTGTATGTTTCGTCCATTCGTTTTGACGAGAGTTACAGCCCTTGTATAAGACTTAACAATTTGTAAATTTGTGTCTGACAGGACATTTTAGCTTGTAACTTGCGCAATTACCATTTGATTCATGTGTGCGTTGGCATGGTGATAGCACAGCTCTGGGGAAAGACTACCGACTTATTACAGGTTTCGGCCATTATTTCTTACCAGAGTTACTGCCCTTCTGTCCTCGTTTTACTTGCAAATTTGTGAATGTTGTCTCTGTACGAACATGTCAGCTTGTTTTTCGGGCATGGATAATAATATTCTGTTGTGATTTGGGATTGGGATTGGCGATAGCACAGCTCGGGGAAAAGGATACAGACTTTTTATGGGATTCCTATATCCATTCGTATGAGAGTTACGGCCATTGTTGGACTTAAAATTTGTGAATTTGTGAACTTCAGCTTGTAACTCGAGGGTGTTAATAATCGAATTTGATTCTGCTTCGGTTTCGTCAATTCATATTTACCTAAGTTACGATCCTTGTTTGGTCTGTGAGTTTCTGAATTTTGTGTCCGCATGAACATTTCAGGTTTTAACTTGGCAAGGACCATCGGATTTGGCTGTGCTATGTGGTTCGTCGATTCGTTGTTACCATAGTTACGACCCTTTTTTGACTTAGAATTATATTGAATTTTCACTCTGTACAGACATTTTGAATTGTAACTCCAAATAGTAATTAATGGTTAGACGTGTGTGTTATTTGGAATGCTAATATACCAGGATTGATACTGACATCTTTGCTTCACACATAGCATTGTTACTCAAGTACCAACATATCTCTTTGAATATATTTGGAATAGTGATAGATGCACTGTGTCTTATCCATTGATTTCCTCAGATTGACGGATCTTCTTGGATTTAGAAAATAATAAAATGTTCCCTTCATACAAATATTTTGTATTGCCCACTCTCTCAACTGAGTGTCGGGGGATATGCCACGCTTGTCGTTACCCTTGATATTTAATGCGATAGTTGTTTGGTCCCATATTAACTTTGCTTGTAGTTCACTGTGCAATTTATCAGATGTTTAATGTTCAAGAACCATAATATATAAATTTCTCAAATCTGCGGTATTAGCCATTGCAAGTTCGGTGCCCCAAACTGCGTTTAATCTATTCTCGGTTATATACCCACTTATCGTCTGGTCGTAGTGTCATGCAAGTGCAAAATATACACACGTGTGGTCATTAGACCGGTAGACAAGTGTAAATTCACTCATCTACTTCTGTCACATTCTCTCCCTCTCTCTATCCCTCGCGCTCTATATATCTATATCTGACACATACATGCTCTGGTTCTTACTATCCTTCCTCATCTCACCCCCAACATTATGCCAACAACATGCAATTCATTTGAACAGGGACCCAATCTTCGAGGCAGAGTTCTGCCCCTCGATACGCTTGTGTGAATATTGCCATCACGTATACAGCATATAATGGAATACTACATTTTATTTAAGGCTTTTGCCGGTTACAATTCATTCTGCATTATAATGAGAAATCGAACTCCCCATATCAATTTGTTAATTAACCAGTTCAAATCAGAACTGTAACCGACAATAGTCTTAAATGCATTGTGTAGACTCAATTACATTCTGTATACATGATGGTAGTGGTCAGAACAGCGTAGTGGGGGGGGGGCTGAACCATACCTTAGTTTCATGGATCTTTAGTTTCTTTCAGGGGCGATTCCCTTAATCACTTCTGTAAGACTGTCCGACATATATATATATATATATATATATACTGCATTTATCGACGAAGTTCAGATACATGAAATATGATGATAAAAGCAAATAATTACTATGTTTTATGTAAGCCATGGATATTACGAGTCTTATGAATGCAGCTTGACTGCATCATGGCCAAGATGTTTGGCGTCGGGAGAACGTGCAGATGCATTCTTATTTCTATGCCGCCTCTGATGTATAGTTTCGGTGTTAACGTTCACATACCACCCAGTAATTGCACGTCGACTTAGAAAACGGTTATGATAAATATTACCAACCACATACATTGTATAGTATATATATAACCACGACCCCATGTTCGTTTTGTATATGTGCGTTGTGTGTGACAGTTTTAATGAAATAGGGGATCTCCAACGAGTTATGTTGGATATAAGATTTTATGAAACGAGTTTGATAAATTTGAATCACAACGAGTCGTAGACGAGATGTGAATCAAATTTATCAAACGAGTTTCATAAAATCTTATATCCCAACATAACGAGTTGAAGATCTTGTATATCACATGAAAAAAACTAGAGCTTTATGCTTTTTAACAAATCAAGATCCTTAACAGAAGCTTAAAAATGCACACATTTCCATTGTTGTCTGAGACGCTTCACAATCGTATACGACATTATTGCGCGCTCGAGCTGCCGATGGAAAATATAGTCCCCCAATTTGCGTCTTTGTTTTTGTGGATATTTTGGTTATAGTGCAACGAATTTAGACAATAATTTAACTTTAATGAACAAAGCAATCATTTTGCATTGTATGATGTTGTTGTTGTTGTTGCTGCTGCTGCTGTTGTTGTTGCCATGTGCGGCTTTACCAAATAGTATTAATCCGTCTGATTCAATGTAAAGTCATTTGTTGGCGCGCTGCCAAGTTAATGGGAAGCCCGCGCTTATTATTCACTAGTGAAAGATAAGAAATATCTAATGGTTTTTTTAATGATATAATATGGGTTTCATGTGATATAGACTGTATACCTAAATCCAGCCATTTATGGGGGCCAAAATATCCTACTATATACACTTAAAAGAATTGATGAGTCAAGAATGAGAGTTAAATACATTCACGTACACAAAGAACATGGACGCGAATAACAACCTGATCATTATTACGAAAGTGAGTAAAAGGCTTAAGCCATTAACTCATTTTCATTATAATTACAACATTCATTTGTTGCATATTTTCTGTTGAATATTATACATTTATCGCCCGCGATTGAGTAGACACGGGGATTTGTCGCCCGCTCGAGACCTGGAATGTCACCCGAGGGCCGCCAGGCCCGAGGGTGACATTCCAGGTCGAGAGCGGCGACAAATCCGCGTGTCTCACGAAAACAAGGGTGATAACTGTTTTGTTATCTGATAAAGGAGTACACAAGAACCTCCTTAATAGCAGGAATAAATGCGCGCATATATTCTTTAATCCAGTTCGGAAAGTTAATTTTATGTTGGAATCATCGCTATTTAGAAAATAAAACATTCATAATCTGGATCAATTAACAGACCCGTCATTCGCGCAGCTATTCTCCGGTCAGTTTGCTGGTTGCATGGTGGAAATCGGTTCACGGAAAGAGGAGCAAAGCAATTTCGAAGCTGAGTAGCCATGCAGCGAAATGTTCGGTTTCGTTTCAAATTTTAATGGCCGTGAAGACCATGCACAGGTCCCTGGCACAATAGACCCCAAACACCCAAAGACATATATATGTCTTTGTGTGTTTGGGGTCTATTCTGCCAGGGACCTGTGGTGAAGACGCCGACAGACGTGTTCATTTCCAGATTGCTAAACTGTGAAACTAACACGTTGTAGATTGTTACGCAACATACGGGTATTCTCTGAAGTCTGAGGAATGTATTGAAGAAAAGAAATAGTCAATTGATAAACAGCAAAGAGTGGCTATTTGATCAAGCACATAAACGTAGTTGTAACGTATGTACATCGTATATGCAATTGTCTGCAGCAAATATCAACTGCATAATAAGGTTTATCTATTTGTCCCACGGTCTTTATTATTGATATAAAAAGGTCCAATAGGAATATTACACCTTATAACAGATATGTGTCTGTGATAACACCATTTATACATAGCGTGCTTTAATAGCAAATAAAAAAACACACAACTATGCAAATTAGCAAACACCACAGTTTATAAAAACAGTGTTTTTCGAAATTATCAGAGATCTGTCAGAGAATCTCTGCGTGGTGAGTTCTTCGTAGTTCTATGTTTGCTGGTAACAGCTGAGCGGTCAATAACTGAGACAATGTTACCCTCGAGGGTAATATGGTGATTTATCGCCCGCCATGTGACGCACTCTCAGCCAATCAGAAGAGAGGAAAATGGGATGAAGGATAACAAAGTAGGAGATGGCCCCATAAATGGCTGGATGTAGTTGCATGCAGTCTCCGTTTAATACATGTAGCTGTTCGGGTAGTTCCTGGTTCATTGTTGGTCTCAGCTAAATGGGATAATAGAGTAATGCCCAAAGTAATTGACCTTTCCGATGAATGGCAACAAGCCATATTTCTGACTAAATCCTGAAACATTACCCATAATTCTGCTGTGGTTAAGTGGTCAATTACTTTGGGCATTACTGTAGAACTCTTATTCCATCCGAATGCGTATGTCACATTTGATTTGACACCAAACTAGTTAAAATCTCCCAAGCGATTCCGCCCACAATGTTAAAAATTAAAATTACTTCCAATAAACGTCATCCGCATGCAACAGAGTCGTCACGAAACAAATAACGGCATCACACATAATAAGAGATGAGAATAAGGTACCCTACATAAATTTAACCCGAGAAAGATCGAATACGATTTATCGTTTATGGATTATGGATTAATATAATCTTCACGCTGCCCCTATACGAATTAGAAAACCCCGGTATTACAGCAAAATAATATTTATATTCCCAATTAGATTGTTCTGTTTCACACATGATGAGTATAAAATATTTTAATCGTACAAATGGCTATTCAAGTGGAAACGAAAGCGAATGTGTGTCAACGCATCGTGAAAACGGATTGACGCGTATATCGCATCGCCGTGTGAACGGTCAACGCAAATTTGAACCGGGCATGCAGTGACTGCACGTGACGCTTCGATTCGATAGCTGAACGATGGCAGCGTATTAAGACCTGAGGTTAACCCTTTACCCAACAGAAGGGCCCTGTGCCAATGCATTCTCTTAAATATGCGAGTCGACCATAGGTCGCCTCGCATATATAAGAGAATGCATTGGCTTAACACATTAAAAATTATAAAATTGTTAAAGAATGTAAGAAAAAATGGTAAAAAGTGTTAAAAAAAGATTTTTTTTAGGCCAATGCATTCTCTTATATATGCGAGGCGACCTATGGTCGACTCGCATATATAAGAGAATGCATTGGCACATGGCATAACTGTAACCATCACAATGTGGTCAATGAGCCGGTTCCAATGATACCCATATTTGTATGGTTCTATTGAGACAGACCGAAGATATTTTAGGCTGTTGAAGCTTTATTTGGCCGGTTTTGGCCGGTTTGTTGGGTAAAGGGTTAAACGATTATAACTAGTGTTGTTGAACGATGTTTTAGGACTGCCGCTAATGGGCAACGAATGCATATACATGTATACACACTCTTTGTCGCGAGACTTGTTCGGCGCCTGACATATTCATGTAACGTGGTAAAACTTCCTCATTATGAAGTCGATATCTGACCATCAAAACCTATATTGAATGACATAAAGAACAACAAGCATGCACAGTAATGCTCTAAATAATCGACTCCTTGACCACAGCAGAGCTTTCCGATGAATGGCAACAAGCCATATTTCCGACTAAATCCTGAAAAGTTACCCATAATTCTGCTGTTGTTAAGGAGTCGATTATTTAGAGCCTTACTGTACTATTCCTCCGAATATTTCGATAGTCGCGGCCTTTATCGGCGGTATAACAATATAATATAATACATACATGGTCATACCTAACAAATTTTACAGTTAATGCATTATTATTTTTCGGACGAAGGGTGACTTGTTATTCTTTATTATACAAGACGTCTATATATACTACATGAGCATGATGTAAATTGTGTCATTTGTCTTGAATGAGCTTATAGTAATATAAAGATTGAGAACGCTCTCTTTACAAGACATTTTCGGCCTCGTGGCCTTCGTGAACTTTATTTATAAGCAGTCGGTTACAGTTTTGGAGGACATCGTAAACACATCTAGACAACGAATAACTAACAAATGCTGTAATACCCTATATACTCGGTTATTCTTTGTCTATTGCTTTTTGTACGATGTCCTCCTAAAATGTAACCAACTGCTTGTACATAAAGCTGCAGAACTTGAATTTCTTGCAAAGAAAGTGTTCTAATTCCATCATCACAGAAAAGGCTATCGTCATAGAGTTGATCGCCTTGTTTACGGATAAAACTAGTAAACGTATATGTTCTTAGAGATCACATGAATGCAAGAGAGTTTTCTTGATTCGACGAAAGGGTGTGACAACATATATAGGTCCGCCTTTTGTGCATCGGCTATAATTCCGGAAACACTTTTCAATAGAGAGCTTTCGCAGCTATACGATTACAGTTAGGGTAATATGTCACCAAGTTGTCGAGTTCAATAATCCTACTCTCATTTTCGCGAAATTAAATTTTGATCCTACATAAAAACTGTAAACCGTGAGTTTTCGAAATCTCTATATTGGCTAAAAGTTTACACGAACCTTTATGTCGAATTTTGTAACATGTTGTCATATTTCAATCACGTATTTGACTTACACAGGGCTCAGTTTGTGAATTTCAGATCATTTTCGTGAAGGGGTGTGCGTTACCGATTACAACCAACAGTTGATATATATACTATCCGAGAGATAAAAGCCAAGTAGCTGCAAGTTAAATTTCTTAATTATAAAGGTGTGCGATCCTCACTCAATTGCGTGAATTTGGAAAATTATAATAGAAGGTCTTGCTTCGCATAACTGGTGTGGCCTATTGCGTCACATTAGTTATGTGGAATGCCACCATATGGTGTTCGAATTTCCAGCTCTATTTCCCAACTGAAGTCTCAAACTGCTAAACCCAGACTATTGGCATGGGTATTAATGTGCCCATACTTGATGCACGAATATAATATAGCGTCAATTTAAGTAAAATACACGGATATGGTCTCAGTGAGGATGGGTATTGACCTTTCAACAGCTGTGAATCAAATAATTATTATAATATGTTTTCCACCATGCAATCATCGACTGACTCCAGTCGGTCGCCGGCTACAATGATCATTCTTTGTTCACCCTATATATAATGTTGATATATACGTGTACTTTCAGTGTTAAATTGCCTATATTCAAACAACAACTTTTTCGTTGTCAAATCATAATGTACTGACATTTCTATTTGTACCATGGTGTTGGAAATTAATCCATGATTGTAACACTAGTTTTCATTTTGCGTGACACTTGTCTTAACCCTTGTCAGTGCCAGGACCGATTTTTGTATCAACCCATATACGTTGTGCCAATGCATTCTCTTATATATACGAGAGACGACCTATGGTCGAATGCATTGGCCTAACAATTTTTCATCATTTGTTATTATTTTTACATTTTTTTACAATTTTAATAATGTTTTCTTATACTCTTTAACTCTTTCAGTGCCAGACTTATTTTGTAGGTTTAGTGCCAGGGAATCTTACGTTTTTCATGGGCATTAACATTATTACTATGAATACTTGGTGATAGTTTTGAGTTATAACATGCCCCTAAGGTTTTATCCAGTTTGTTTTTAAATTCGCTATAGCATGCTTAAGGATACCCAAAAAAATTCAACCCCAAAAAAAACAAAAAACAAAATAAAATTTATTTTTTATTTTTTTTAGGGCCGATTTGACAGACCGTAAATTAGGGCCGATGACATGGGCCCCTGGCACTGAAAGGGTTAATTTCACAATTAAAGGTGAAAAGAATGTATGTTCTCATGTGTATTACTAAACAGAATAAGCGCTGCTAAACTAATCAAACCATTCACGTTGTCTCTTAACAACCGTATAAGCTCTCCCCCCCCCACTTGTGAATATTTGGGGAAAGCTCCATTATCAACAATATCTACTCCCAGCTATAATTTAATTCAACAGAGCGGAGCGAATATATTTGTTGGCAGGAGCGTACCGAGTCAGTATCACAAGCGCATCTTGATTAAAAAGTATAGTACATTTGAGGATTTGATAGACGAAAGTTAGAACCTGTTGGAATAATTTTTAATAGAAATGTCATTAACTTGTGTGTTGTCAGAGGTGATATTATGACTTGCTTTATTTTTACTTTCGAATGTAGAAACAAAATAACCGTTTGATTGTGACTGCATTTTAAAGATGTCAATTTTTTAAATGTGTTATTGTTCACCACCTGGAAATCTGGAGGCCTAGCAAATATTCCATGAGCCGACCGACATACTCTTGATATCAAATTGCGTTGAACAGAATGTTGAAATATAACACTTTTTGAAAACTTTTTATGCTAGAGTTGACAGTGGTTAGCATTATTTTTTGGTAATTAATCGATTAATTAGGTCGATTAATTAGAGCATTACTGTACGTCCCTGGTTGTGGAGCACGGATATTCGCGCTGCCGGGAAGCTGTATGTATTCTAGGTCATTTCTCTCATGAAACATTGATTAAACGTGATACATCGGGAATTTTAATGTGGTGATTCGCCGCTGGCAAAACCACATATGTATCATGAAACATAAAATTAAATGTCCCGTTAATGTGTAATAAATAAAGAATGAACTCACCCTTTTCTGTCATAGTAATCAGAATTAAACTCGCCACGTAAAGATGACACCCAAGAACACAGGTATAGATGACTGATTCTCGCTTAGTCCGCATGTCACATGAATATAATTAATCCAACATTTTCAAATATCACCATACACCACTAGATCCAAATCAATGAGAGAGAAAACTCAGGTTATGGGGAAAGGATGAGCAAATCTTCCGGTTAAAATCCTAAGAGCAAGATTCACGGACACTGTTTAAGTGTTGGTCGACGATTGACCAAGTTAATACACGCGGAAGCGCTGACTCAGTCAACCATCCTCAATATGCCACACATTGAAGAGTAATCAATGGCTGGACTTAATCTGATCGCAGGAAACTTTATATTGGTTCATCGATAGGTTTAATTCCACCACGCTATAATAAATCTGAGTTTGTTCACACCCATGATCCGTCTATAGTACACTTAATCTAGTATATATATAACTGTTTCTTGAGACGGTTAACAACCGAGTTAAGAAAATTCAGTTTCGCGCCACAAATTATCCTGTGATTTCTCTGAGTATGCAATAAAATCCAAACTGAACACACGAGACCTGTGCTCCTGTCTTCTGTTACACGAACATCAGAATTGAACGTTGATTCCGGACTAAAAGACCACTTCCTATATGAGCGGGCGTCAAAGAAAACTCTTATTTGACAATCAAACACAACTATTTGAGAAATAAGTAGAATTATAATTCTACCCTCGCTCAAGTATTCCTGTCACCCACCACTCAATCTTTCTATGTTCCGGCCCGCTAGGCACCTGTAGTGGTCTATTTTATAAGAGAAAATTACAGCCTGGGTAATTATAGTGCATAGAAATTCCGATATCCGTTAAAGGTGCGAGAACAGTAGAACAGTATCAAAGTAAGACATGTTATATTCCGTTACACTACTCCGAACGATATTTGTGCAATCAATATGAGGCAATAATTAAATTCTCCGGTCCGTTTCCAATTCCGTTAAACACAACCAACAATTATCTTCACAAGCATCGCCGTAATCCGGAAGTGTGTTTAGCGAACGCGGGTCTCTTCTTCTTGCTGCCCGCGTCGTCCTCTGATCAGCGTTGTTTGATGAGTTTATACTGCCACCAGTCAGTGGGCTATGTGCTATGACTGGCGCCTCTTTTCTCTGAGACTCTGCAAGTGATAGAAAAATCTCGCTCAGAGACGCTGTTCTCACTGAGTGGCCGGTAGAGTCCCAACGGCGTTATCGCGACGTTTATTCAACATCGTAAAATTTATTCGATGATGGTCACCGTGAGTGCTGTCATTTATCTCGACATTTATAGAAAAGAGGGCGAGGAAAGTGCCGCTCCTCTGTCTCGTATCGGCAGTTTAATGATTGAACTAATCGACATCTTTGTGACCAACCACCAGTTTGCTTCGAACGTTTTTGAATTAGATTAAAGGGCCGAATGAGGTTCAGACTTCAATATTTCAAACATTTTGTGACCAACCGCAGTATGCATCGAACGTTTTCAATTACATTAGTTGTGTTTAAATTCCGGAGGTACTAGTTTTCGCGCATCCATCATTGCGCGAATTTGCGCATCCAATGGTGCTCGAGTTTATGTCTCGGCGAATAATAGTACGACTGATGAATTGATACCAAAAGTAGGGACAATAAGGTAGATAGAACATAGCGGGGAACTACTCTCGACCCCAGTATTACTATGTAACGCGATAAATCGTGGTAGCTGTTAAATATACTCAATCAGATCGGACGCTCCTACATACTATTTCGTTGGTTTCGGGGGTAAACAATATTTTATTGGAGTCCGGGAACCCATCAATCAAAGCTCAGAGTGATCAGATATCGATTTTTGAAGTTTGTAATTTCTCGAGATGTGTAATAATATGTGGCCCAGAAACACGTGCTCAAACGGAGGGTCTCGGACAAAATTGCGGATGAAGATGGATAACTCTAAAATCAAGTAGTAATAGGTCAAATTTCGTGATACTTTAGTGATAATACGGCCATATGTTGTTGATAAATAACAATTTAGGGAAATTTGATAACATAGTTGAAGAAATGTTTTTGTAGTTGTATCTTGATGGAATGGGGACCGTCTGATCGGATTGAGTACCTTTAACATATACGATGTTGAAACGATTCTAAGATAGACACCTATTCCAGACTGAAGATGCACGGGTCCATGCACGTCTTCATATTCACAACACAGTGGTGACACCGTGGTCAAACAGTCTGAGTTGGTCAACCAACAATTTAAAATACACAGCCAAATGTTGATTTTACTTTCTGAAATCAGCAATCTACGCGGTTGTGGTTTTACCTCTTTCGAGTTCAATTCAATTATGATGTATTTGAATATAAGAATGATTATTTACACCATCTTTATATAAGCGCACGTCATCACAACAGACTTATGATGCAGTGATGTTTTATTCGATGTGAATATATACGTCGTTGCGGTATTGAATAGACACGTGTATTTTCGGGAACGATTGAGAATTGAAAAGTCACCAAATACAACACTATAACGAAACTGAGTGAAAAAAGGTATTGCGCGATTTTAAATATGAGTAAGGTAGATTATAGCGGTTTATAATCTTTAGCCTTCAATTATAAGCTAATGTAGTAATCATTCGCTTTAATCGCGTTCCGGGATCAAATATGCCCAGGGCCCTGTTTCATGAAGGCAACTTATGACATAGTTGGGATTAAGATGGTCATAAGTTCAAACTTCAGTCATAAGTGCGTTTCACGAACAAGGTCTTAACTTAAAAGATGGTCTTAACTTTTGTCTTAACTTTAAGACTGGTGTGAGGTGTCTTAAGATGATATTAAAGTTAAGACCTACATTATGATCCGCATTTGGTCCGAAATATGGATGGGATCTAATATATTTCCATAGAGTTTGACATCATTTGCGATTCAAATCACACAATCGTACTGTAGACAATAATCAGGTTGAGACAATTGGTCCGAACATGTTCACATCGAGGATAATACTGAATGATTTATACTCAGCTGTTTGACCAATGCTGATGTCGGCTATTATTATTATTTACTTGCCTTTCTGTATTAATATATGTATATATAATAATACATAATATATATTATTGTATTATGATGTATATTATCATAATCCACCCGCGTGAATCTCAGATCATATACATTTATTATATCTGCATCACATGTTTATTAACTATGAAATTAAAAACAACATAGCATGTATATAGTATACGGACCGCGGGCACTCTGGGATCCGCGAAAGAACATATATCACTGTGAACCGGCCGTATATTCACGTGTTGTTAATTATAAACGCTCTTTATTAGAAATCGTCGCTTTGGTTTTATTAAAACATCTATGCAAAATTGTCGTTCAACATAGCCCTGTACATACTTTCGAAGTTGATACGCAGTTTGTTAATTATAACAGGCGTTTAGTATATTTGTCAACAGAGCCAGAGCAAATGACATTAACATCATTTATATATGGCTTCTACAATTATGCCTCAGATTGGAAATAAGTCTATTTGGAGCACGATATGAAGTACTATCACATTACAGCAATATAAATAAAGAGCGTTTTGTATTAGTATTCCATGAATGTTGACAATTAATAAAGAGCGTTTAGCTCGGAACTTCCATCGTGGTGTATTGCATGTGTATGCCCTCGTGGCGACATATTGGGTTTCCTAGTATTATAGATGCTTCAAATACATATAATGTATTAGAACCTAATATCAGCAAACGAAAGGAGTGAACATATGCCCCGCATCACCTTAATGGCATGTTATATGGGTGAAGGTTCACCTTCGGAGTTACGATGTATAAGTCCATTTAATAACTGAAATAATATATTGGGGCTCGTTACGTTTGTATATAATAGGCATTGGAAGCATGCAGCTATGTGTGGATGGAATCTGACGCGAAATTACACATTTAAATAGCGCGCTCATGCAGTTAAGTATGCACCAGTCATTATACTACAGTAATATCGCCCTTGCATTACAATATCATAATTCTTCTTAGACACGCCCTAGTATCTATCACGAGACACTGTACCTAGGCATATAACATACACAGAACCAATATTTTCTGCGCATAGCTGTAATAAATTGTCGAGAGCCAGTCTAAAAGCGCGCGAACTTAACTTCCTACATAAGATGGACTTAAGATTGTTTTATAAAACGCGTTCGTGAAACGGAAAAGTAACACCATAAGATCCACCTTAGATCTTAGATTAAGTCCATCTTAAGATAATCTTATGACCTTGTTTCATGAAACATGGCCCTGGAATACACAACCTATTTATATACATATACATGTATTAAAAGACACTATACATGCCTCATAAAATGATAGAAATTATCTACAGGGAAAGAAACAAGGCGCACTCTGATAGGTTGATTTGCTTGATTGATTGAAATATGGGAGTTTCGACCGCTAATTATATAAGCCATATCACACAATTGAGAACAGCATCAAGTTCACTATGTGTATGGAAGAAATGTGTATTGAGCAGAGAATGTACAGTAATGCTCTAAATAATCGACCCCTTAACCACAGCAGAATTATGGGTAACTTTTCAGGATTTAGTCGGAAATATGGCTTGTTGCCATTCGTCGGGCAAGCTGTCACCAACAGTTTAAGATTCAATTCAAGTCTTTTGCTTTGCGTTATTTTGTCATCCTACTGAACTAGAATAGAATAGTTTATTCTTCCACCATTAGAAATGGTATACAAAGAATGGATCAAACAATACATGATACGATACATACATAAAAGACAATAGACAACAGTGCATGTGTATGCATCCTATTATAGGGACAAGACCGCCCACCCGTTGCTCACGTCTACCGCTACTGAGTTCGTCTCTTAGAGTCGAACTCAGTAACCCTGGTTATACAATGGTCGCGCACAACGACATGAGCCATGGTTCGGAATCAGCAGACTGCTATGTTCAGATGCTAAATTATTGAAAAGACAGTGTGTATATATATAACGCGCGGGTGCATCTCAACCGTTTACTCGGGAGAACTACCAGTTTTTTTTCATTTAAAAAATATAAAAATTTACTCAGTTTCTTCAACACTGATGTCTTTTCGAGGAGAGCAAGATACGGAATTTTTGCGCTATTAGGATATTTGTGGTATGCCTTCGGTATATACTGCTCTCTTTCGTGAGACATTTCTGGGCAACGAAATATATAGTGCATTTCATCTCCCAACAAGTTCTTATTACAAAGTTTACAGGTTCTTTTGTTACGTGGCGTCCCATTCCAACGGCCTGTTTCGATCGGTAATTGGTGATTACTAGTTCTAAACATGGCTATGGTGAAAATAAAGTTATCTGTCAAATTGAGGTAATGTTCAGGTTTAAATTCACTTTTAATAAGCTTATACGTATTTCCACGACTCGAATTATCTATTGATCCATGCCATTCTTGGATAAACTGGTCAATTAATCTCTGTTTTAATGGTTTTGATTTCTTTGAGATGGCGATTTTTCCTTGGTTCAACCACCAGTGGGACATGCCTGTGTCATTCAGGATACATGATACTGCCTCGATCCAAGCAATATCATATATCAACCTATGTTTCTGTGAATCATGGCTTTTTAGAAACTGTTACTATTAACCCTTTACCCAACAAACCGGCCAAAACCGGCCAAATAAAGCTTCAACAGCCTAAAATATCTTCGGTCTGTCTCAATAGAACCATACACATATGGATATCATTGGAACCGTCTCCTTGACCACATTGTGATAGTTACAGTTATGCCCTGTGCCAATGCATTCTCTTATATATGCGAGTCGACCATAGGTCGCCTCGCATATATAAGAGAATGCATTGGCCTAAAAAAATACTTTTTTTAACACTTTTTACCATTTTTTCTTACATTCTTTAACAATTTTTATAATTTTTAATGTGTTAAGCCAATGCATTCTCTTATATATGCGAGGCGACCTATGGTCGACTCGCATATATAAGAGAATGCATTGGCACAGGGCCCTTCTGTTGGGTAAAGGGTTAATGTGGACCAAGTGTCTCTACTGGAGCAGATATGTATGGCGTTTACATTTCCTTTGAGACATGTTATGGAACTTGAACGAGATCTCTTTCTGTGTGTAACTGCCATGGGCGTGACTTGAGGGTCCACCTCGGATTATCTAACTGGACCCCCACCTCGAATCAGACCAAAAAGCTTTACATGTGTTGGAAATATCCAACCTACCAACTGATGGAAAATTAAGTCCAAAATATTTACATAAAGTTCCAAAATATTCGACCTTTGGTATAAAAAGGACAACGTTCACACTAAATACTGATTGGAATATCAAACTACCATAACAAATTCAACCTAATCTCGGTCTGAAATTTCTAACTAATGTTGTGTCAGACATGAACCTTCAACGTTGGTGGGTGTTTGGGGCTGATTGAAAGTCAAAACGTATAGTTGTATTATAGCACCTGTTCACCATCATTTGTTTTTAATTATATGCACATTCGTAATCCCCTGTGAAATCAGCTCATGCAATATGTTCGACTCGGACGAATCAGTATATGCATATATCGCCGGTTCTGCATGAATACAGGCTATCATCCGGCTGCGTGTAATAACCAACGTCTTTTGAGAAGTAACCAACCCTGGCGAGCAAGTTTAACAGTAGAGCGTCGGTCTGCACGGATTTGACTGATATTTAGCCGTTTACTGACTCAGCCATGATTAACTTAACATATTTCAATTCTCCAGCAATATTTTATAAAACATATATCTTTAAGTATATAATACTGAATGCATTTGGCACTATATGATTGAAGCTAAGACACGTAACTGTTATGTAACTAACTTGTTATGACCCGGTACAATTTCATAAGTAAATTTCCGAAAAAAAACAGATGGCCCATCTGGGTTTTTTTTCGAAAATGACTTATGAAATTGTCACTAACTTGCTGTCAAATAGGATTGAATATTTTATCTCACGATGCATTTTATAATACAAAATATACCTGTATGCCTCCATCAAACGAAGAACTTGATACACAAATTATATAGTGTAGACATAAACATATAGAGAATGCAGTATATCAAGTGGACGCCACTGGTATGCTGGCATTGTAAATTGAAATATAACAGATACACACAATTATTAGATAGCTAGTAATTAAGTTCATTCTCAGCCAATTAATACTACCGCGTGATCATATCGTATTCAGCGGTATCTGGTCACCCATCCGATATCGCTCTCATCGGGCGCAAAGTAATGTCGATATCGGACCGACAAACTTGCCTGATGTCACCAGTCTGGTATTACTCGATACAGACCAGTTGTGACGTCATGGAAAACTCCTGGGAGATCACGTGATAATTCAGTAAGGTCATTAAAGGTTTTACTGGTCCGTACCGGTGCCTATTTTTTTTACTTCGACTCGGTCCGATATTGACTTTGTACATTCGGCAGTCTCGTCCAAAAATACTCACCGGTACGGACCAGTAAAACGTTTAAAGGCACGGGTGGCGTTCGTTGCAGAAATATTCATATTTGTTCAAATCGCCATCAACAGAAGGAATATTAAAATATATATAGTTTTGTTCATAGGCCAAACATAATCAGCCCGTAAATAGTATATTACCGTCAAGACGTACTATGGTGTACGTAAACAAGAGCCTGCTCGTGTTGCAGAAGTTGTGCTTCTTTTTACATAACACAGCTCAATTCTATTGGTTAATCACACAAAAATGATATAAACGCTCTTTATTATTTCCATATAAGGAAAACAGTAACAAATAACGCTCTTTATGTTTACCATATCCAGATCTAAACAAAACCCAGTAACGTAACGTTTTTTGCTTTTGTTTACATAACAAACGAAAACAAATTGACAATAACATACTGTTTATGCCATATTTCTCGTTGGGTTATAAGAACAAAGTCTGTCTATATTTTACTATTCTTTCTGTTTATGGCGGTTTTTGACGGAGGTGGATATTTTAACAGCATACCCATCGCCAACGCTGCCTGTATCGTTAATAACCTCAAAGTATTTAGTCGTTCCTGAGAGTGGGAAAGTTGTGGCACTCTTTAAAGATGGTATGCAGACAGGTGGTGAATAAATTCCCAAAGTGCCAACGACAGTCGCCTATGGTCTATCGTTCACAGACGCTTGGCAGTAATATTCATAATAGTTGTAGGTATATCGGGAAATGTTTTATCTGATGTCGATGTTGTAGGTAATACGTCGCTAGCAAAACAATAGAAATACCGCCTGGTATTCTTGCGGTTTGGCTTGGTGGTTATTCTCAATATGTACCCGAAACAATGTTAGTAATTTTGTTGGATGTTCTGGTATGCTTTATTCTCTGATCCAATGTACATATGGATTTTAAGAAATATAAAATAGAGATAGTATACAAAAGATTGATAGAGTGAAACATGGAATATCCATTATTTACATAGTATATATCGACCCTCCGGTTGACATGCAGTCTGATATATCAATCTGTCTGGGTGCAAATGCTTATAGTGACTTGTGCAAAAATCTTCATCGTGTTCAAGATCAGCAGCATTATCTATTTCTACTACTACCATCCTCGTTGATCATTACTGCTACCACTACTACTACTCTCATCATCTCAATCAGCATCGTCATCATCATCAACAACACCATCACCACCATCATCATCATCTGTACATAACCATCATCATCACACAACCAGCATCACCATCATCGTCAACATCAACATCAGTGACGATATTTGCCCATCCTTTATCATTCTCGATCGTAGATATATACAAATGTATTTGCTGCAACGCCGGGTCGTTACCCGGGGCAGTATGAATACTATATAATTATCGCTAACCGACTAATGTGGATCTGATCTTATTCGGCTTAAGTGTGAACAATTTGAATTGCATATGAGAAGCAAATAATCGACAACTAGCCCAGCAGCCACATGGGACCACCCTCTGAATTATGGTCGGTCCAATTCATACACATATAGTTGAAGCGCGACCCGTTTAGCCACTGTATGAAGCGAGCTCCATGCAGAGTTCAGCCCCCTATATGCATGACTTACCGCTGCCCGCACTACACGTAGTGTGAAGATATGTCACATTTATTTATTTGAGACTTTTGTTTGTTACAGTTCATTCTGCATTATTCTGAGAAACTGAACTGTCCATATTTATTTGAAAACTGTCTAGAACAAGCCAGATGAATTATAACTCACAGAACACTTCAATAACAAATGTTAGATTTAATTAAGAAAATACTCATGCCGGCAGCTTTCATACATACATGTAGCGTAGCGATGGGACTGAACTCTGTTTTGCTGCTTGTGCACGTGTACAGCAGCCTCCTGGTGTACCTCCCCAGCATGCAGCATAAAATATCAACATTCAACAACATGTGATCAGGAGGAAATTCAAAGCGACAACAGAACCACCATACATGATTAAACGGAAAACAAAACCGCAAATATCAGAAATAACCGATACAACATATCACAGAAACACCGTGGAGAGGCTGACTAGTCGACTGATTGAGACGTGTCAACACAACCAACCGTCTTCGAAGAGATATAAGACCGAAGTGAACCATGAACTAATCCGTATCCGCAGATCGATGCCTAACCGCAGAACAGATCATATAGTGTGGTCGTCAGAGGGTTCGACCCGGAAGAAATTGGTATAGAAGCGGTTTGGTGTCATTCGACGCGGGAGAATCTCGTGTATAACATATCCAAAATCCGCTAAAATCCGCTTTGGGCAAAATTCAGGATCCAACATGGCGTCCAACATGGCTGCCGTTAGTCAAAAGATACTCTTGACTGAGATTAATTCGATAACAGTGAGAACAAATGTTGTCATATGTATTCAAATGTATACATTTTTGCAAAGGTCAAATGTTGTGCCACCTGTTTATGGCAAAAATGGAACCCATCGTCCCAGATGGCCGCCAAAATGGCGGCCTAAACTAGAACATTTGAAGTTTTTGCCTAATATCTTAAAGATCAATTCCTGTTGTTTGATAATGGTTCAGACTGGCGACATTGATTAGTCATATTCATGTTAATTCATCATTGGACCAATGAAAGATACCATAAATGGGGTCCCAGACTCATCTACACCCTCAAAAATTCGATTTTACAGAACGCGGTATAAAATTCCACAAAACTCTCCATTGTGATTACAGTCATATATCAACAAGAAATGGACAGAACTGTACAATGTAAGTTGGGCATACCAATATCTATAAATACTGCAATTCAATGAAACCCAAATTGGCGCTTTGTCTCAAAATGGCTGCCAAAATGGCGGTCAAAATATGGAAAATGGCGAATATTGATCACAGTGTCATTCAATCCATTATAAGTAGTGGTTGATGAATAAAATTGACTAAATAAATACGAATGTATACCTCTTTATAATGCCATTATGCTAGCTCTATGTAAAAACTTAAAAATCAGTACCAAAAATGGCCACCCGATGTGAAAAATACTATTTTCTATCACTTCTGTTTATCACTTGTTGCTCTCTGAACTGGGAAACAATGGGTATATTCTTTCAATGATCGTGTCAACTGATCATTACAGCAATGACATTTCTAATAGATTAGATCATAGTTTACTCTGGTCCTTCACTAATAAGTTATAACGAATGTGGTATGAAATTTAACCAAAATCGACTTTGGGGTTCTGGTCACATTTGATATTTAGGGATGAACAGATCTTGTCTACAAAATAATTGATCAAATAGACCAAATAGACAAAAAGAAACAATAAATTTTATCTAATATGGTTCCAAAACGAAAATGGTAGACTCTGCCCAGCTTATCACATAATGGAAGTTGTGAGTGGTGGATGCAGTTGATAGTTGGCTCATATACATGTATGTGGCTCATATACATCAAAACTATTTATTTTCAATCTTTTGGTGGCTTCCCGCGGGTTGACAAAATCTCGACTCATCAGTGCTATAATGTCGTATATCCATTTTGGCGGGAAATGAGTATTTGATACCATTCGAATCGTGAGAAAAAATCCAATCCGATGGGCCAAACTGTCCTTGCATTGGATGACAAATATTCGCACAAACCAGTGAAGCAAATGTCGTATCTCCAGCGATCTTTACAATTATTCGTGCTATGAGGTCGTATGTCCAACAGCAGCCAATCGGACGCTTCAGGTTGTCCACGTGACTTCTGTTTTGTGTTTGTGAATTCTAAAATGTGTGCTATATGGCAGTATCTCCATGTTAGTCACGTGATCATTTGGTGATTTAAATTTTGTGATTGTTCCACACATTTCTGTATGATGATGCACATGGGTGAATTTTCATAGTGTAGAATAGGCACTTTTTAGTTCATAGACACATGCGATTGCCACCATATTTAGCTTAATCTGCATTTATTAGCACAACTTCATTATAGCACGGAAACGAATCGTCGCTGGCATGTCATATCTCCAAACAAGCTATTGCTTTTTAAAAGAAAACGAGGGAATAAACAGAAAACAATATGTGGTTCAATGAACAGCTAATGTCAGTTTTCATTGGGATAAATACAACAATACGTCATGCTTTGTCAACATTAGTTCAAGCTGGAACTAAATGTAGCCCATGGATTCCCCATTCGACATGTAAGAAAAGTAGTTTTACTCTGATCTCTTCCCAGATATCAACTCTCCGGTAAATGGTGATCTCTCATGTTCTAGAAAATACGTGTGCCAAATACATATATGTATGAAGAAACTATCCCCATACATTGTTTACACATCGACTCCGTAAGTATGTGGAGGTTTTCTTGGACAAGCGGGATTTTCAAACCTCGAAACCGTCCGTACAAACAATAAAAGTTAATAGGAAATGACGTTGGATGTAGGTCTAGAGTACGTCGTCCGCATGAAATAGTTTTCGTGTCAGTAATTTGCACATATTTCGTGCTCTGATGAGCATGGATGAACGCCTTATGTGGCAGTTTGATTGTCTAACATCCGGAAAATAACATGTTCATTGTTCACATTTCTTAGACAAACATGTTGTTAATCACCATGTTCATGTGGCATTTCTATCCAATGACAACCTTGAAATGCCAGTTAATCAAGCTAAATGGTTGATACCTTTACGCCTACGGGTCAGATCCAGCCGCGACGCACATTGTGTCTACATATCATTGATGAAATTCACTAAATGTGTAGAAGATATAGGTGCGTCTATATATGTACTAGAATGTTTCTATCCACATGTATATACCCACAATCGCATGACACGGAATTGTCACATAAAGTGTGAAGGGTATACAATGTACGTGCGAATTTTCATTTTTTCCTCTTGATATTGAAGAAAATAATTTTACTTTGAAACTCCCCAGCTCCGATAACCAACTTGCCCACCAATTAAATAAACCCCAGATTAGTCGCTTTTCCCTCCTGTCCTTTTCACTTTCGCCAGCACTGGAAAACCTATTATAGCCTGATGCTTCCGGACTACCACCGATGCCCATATATTTGATGTTCCGAATAGTCGTTATAAGTAGAAATGTTGACACTGTGTTTTCAAATAATCCAGATTCGTAGCAATTTAATTTCTTTTTAATTAATTTCCAGATAGTCCCTCGTAATAAGTGGACATCGTGTTGGATCCTGCAGTAGATTCTGCTTAGTTGGAACATTTCGGGCTGAACTGATTGTGATAGTAGATTATTGGCAACAAGTTTAATAGGTCTGTCATCGTTAGCTCACAACCGAAGTGTTGTTTCGGCTTTCCTCTGAGCAGAACTTAAATTTCGACAATTTTCGGTGGCCATTTTGGTAGCCATCTTAGCATTTTGAATCGTGATTGGCTACTCATACCCACAAAAAACATTCATTTCAATCAATGATGTATATTGGTGCCGAATTGGCGTTTTGTCGAATGGGTTTTCGTGAATAACTACATATTTGCCATTTTCATTATTATTGGCGACCATGTTGGACGCCATCTTGAATTCTGTATTTTCCCTAAAGCGGATTTTAGCGGATTTTGGATATGTTATACACGAGATTCTCCCGCGTCGAATGACAACAAAACCGTTTCTTTACCAATTTCTTCTGGGTCTAACCCTCTGACGACCATTCTAAATATCTGCCATTTTCCATATTTTGACCGCCATTTTGGCAGCCATTTTAAGACAAAGCGCCAAATTGGGTTTCATTGAATTGGAGTAATTATAGATAATGGTATGCCCAACTTACATTGTACAGTTCTGTCCATTTCTTGTTGATATACGACTGGAATCCCAATGGCGATTTTTGTGGAATTTTATACCGCGTTCTGTAAAATCAAATTTGTTAGGGTGTATATGAGACTGGGACCCCATTTATGGTATCTTTCATTGCTCCGATGATGAATTAACATGAATATGACTAATCAATGTCGCCAGTCTGAACCATTATCAAACAACAGGAATTGATCTTTAAGATATTAGGCAAAAATTTCAAATTTTCGAGTTTAGGCCACCATTTTGGCAGCCATCTGGGGCGAGGGGTTCCATTTTTTCTATAGATATGTGGCATAATACTTTACCTTCGCAAAAATGTATACATTTGTATTAATATGGCAACATTTGTTCTCATTATGTCGAATTAATCTCAGTCAGAATCTCTTTTGACTAAAGGCGGCCATGTTGGACGCCATCTTGGATCCTGGATTTTGCCCAAAGCGGATTTTAGCGGATTTTGGATATGTTGTAGCAGAGATTCTCCCGCGTTGAATGACACCGAGATCGCTTGTATACCAATTTCTTCTGGGTTGACCCCTTTTTTTGCGTACCACGACCACACTAATACACCACACCCCACGGGATGCACACATGGTAAACAGGGTACCATATTTTGGACTTCTTACCCCGCAATGGGGCGTACACATATTCTACCCCGAGCCCATACGATATTATTCGCATTTGTCGCGTTGGGGGGGGGTCAAAATAAGTCAACAAATACATCGAATAATTATATACGAACTTTGTGTGCACCAGTAGGACTAAAAGCAGTGATTGGATTCATCTCATCAGAAATATGGGTCTCTCTTTTCTGCATGTAACAAATAAGTTGAAATAAGAGTTAGTTAAAGGCACGTGAGGCCTTAGTTATCGAAAATATTCATATTTGTTGCAATCACCGTAAACAGAAAAACATTAAAACGCATACAGTTTCGTTCATATATACCATGACCATCGCGTAAACAGCATGTTATCATAAAGATTTACTATATTTTACATAAGCAAGAGCCTGATTGTGTTACAGGAGACAGCACAATGCTGCTGGCTAATCACACACAAATGGCATAAACGCTCTTTATTCGTTCCATATCAGGAATTCACAAACAAAGAACGCTCTTTATATTTACCATCATAATATAAACAAACACCAGAAAAGTTACTTGTTATGCTTTTGTTTACATAACAATGGTCAAACAAATGACAATAGCATACTGTTTATGCGATATTTCTTATTTGTATACGGACACAGTCTGTCTAAATGTTTTTGTTCTTTCTGTTTGTGGCGGTTTTTGACGGGTGGAAATATTTTCACAGGATACCCACCGCCAAGGCCAACCGTACCTTTAAACATATTTGATTGCCAATACAAAAGTATATGACAGACAGGAAATGGGCTGCAAGTGCCAAGCACTTCGATATGCCCGCTCCTGAATTGCTTTATTCTCTGATCCAATTAAATAACATGAATGGATATTGAGAAAACGAAATTATATACAAAAGATGGACAGAATAACTAAAAGTAAAAAATATACAGTGACCTCCCAAACGTCTTCATCGTCACCTCCATCATCTTCATCATCGTCATCATCATCATTATCATCATCATCATCACCATCATGATTATTATCATTATCATCATCATCATCGTCGTCGTCGTACTCGTCGTCGTTGTTGTTGTCATCATCATCATCATCATCATCAGCAGCAGCATCGTCGTCATTATCATTGAAACATCATCATCCTCGACATAATCATCATTAATTAGCATTACACCACCATCGTCATCATCATAAGCTTCATCATCATAATCATCATCATCATCGTCGTCCTTCTTGTTAACACTTATCATGTGGTCGCCATCATCGCTTCATTGTCATCATCATCACCACCATTCACAACAATGACAACAACTAAAACAACAACAACAACCACAACTATGTACTTTAATCACTGGCATCCAACTTAAGGTTAATCAGTCGGATAAAAGAGCAGAGTCTACGTAAAGAAATTACGTCTTTCAAATTAAAGTATGTCGTCTAGAATATCAATAGTCGCGTGTTCTATACTTGTAAATTTCTTAAGCATGAACCGATTACTAGCCTCATCTAAACATTCACCTTCCATCAAATAATGCATTTCATCTCCAAGTTGACGTTTATGGCACAGGGGCACAGTCTACTAAGTACAGTTGTTTCGTTCCACCGTCCTTTCTCTATTGGCAGGTGATGGTTACTCGTTCGGAGTTGGCAGAGAGTTATTCTCTTCTTGGTATCCAAACAATTCAGGTATCTTTCGAAATGTATGTCATGTTTAAAAATCTTATAAGTTTTCTATATCAGATAACCAGATGGTTCGGAATTTACTATTTAAGCTGCATTTGAAATATGGTGTTAATTTTTCTGGACATGAAATATTCTCCATGTTCCACAGATGATTCTGTCCACAATCTGTTAGGATGTTCTTTATTTTTTCCATCCACTGAAATTTCACTGACGAAGCATCGCATACTTTCAGGGATAGTAAGTACAAAATTTTGCAAAATCTGTTCTGGTTCATATTTTTAATTTTCATCCAATATTTCATAATACGAAAGTTGATTGTGTATTTAATAGGCAGCCTACCGCTCTCGCCATATAACATATAATTGGGGGTAGACGACTTCAGATGGAGAACATGTCTTTAAAATGTTCTGTGTATAACTTCAAACATATCATTATTCCATGATCACCATACCTCGCAACAATACAGCATGATTGGCAACACTTGTGCGTCAAACAATTCAAAGTTATTTTTAATTGACAAGCAATGTGTTCTCGATTTTGAAATAATGGAATACATTGCATTAGTTGCTTTATTCAGCAAAGTCTTTTTTGCATCCGAGTACGAGCCTGAATTTGTATGAATAATTCCAAGATAGTTAAAGTTCTTGGCGACTTCAATTTGCTGACCTTTGTATGTAAATGTCCTGTTTTTAGGCAAGCTTCGTTTAGAATTCCTCACAATTTGACAATAATTAATGATATGATGTGGCAATACAACAAAACATTATAGCTTCAATGAGAGTAACATATAGGATGAAACAAGGAGTGAGAGCTTGATTAGGGGAAAGGACGGGGAATCTGACACCACACAATTACTACATCTGCATGCGTTTATTGAACTTTGTTTACAATGACTAAGTACAAATTTGGAAATGTATCTCTGGACGGCAATAACAATTTGTTCGTTTGCGGCGAGACTCAGGCGGTGATTTCGCATTACCAAATTATCCAGCGTCACAGGGCCGTGTCTCGCGAGGCCGTAGAGCAACTATGTACGATGGGTGGAATAGAGGGGACATTCATATAAATAGTGGTAGACATCTGCAATGATATTTCCACATTCGCAATGGTGGTGCTCTAATATATGGTTACTGTATATTTATCCCACAATAGGTCGCTACAACCACATCTAATTTGCCAAGAGCAATATTCAGGTTCCAGTTCCCAACTTGAAAGTAATTTGGGGGTTGAGGGGATTTACTGGATATATATTTTTAAAGAGGTCAACAGACTGCGATCTTGTGCGAAGGTCTATAGTTGGTTTCATTAGTTAACGCTGGTGGGAAAACAGTCTTTTTGGAGGTTGGGTTTGCACTGAACGGTTCAAAATTCGATCAATATCTTAGGTTATGATCAGATTTATTTGCGACTTTCCGTGGTAATATATATATATGATATTTCGGGGCTTAATGAAATACAATTTTCTGGAAAGAGATCTTTTTTTTTTTCGAATGTCACCGGATTGACAGTGTTTACCACACCAAGTCATAAAGAAGAAGCCATCTGGGTGTTGAACGAGTACAACCAGAGACTAATAGGGTAGCGTCATATTTGAGGTCATCTAGTTTCTTCAATGTAGAATCCGGTGCACAGCCCCAAACTGGGCTGGCGAAGTTAGCGTTTGGAGTGTGCTTCAAGACAAAATAAATTTAAGCTTACATAGTTTACTTTATTACTTATGGTGGTGAAATGTTTGTTCCACGAATAGTCATAAGTGAATTCTACGCCCATAAGAGAAATAAGATTATCTATATTAGTTTGCTTTATCCCTGATATGGTCAAATTGTGTTGTGCAGTGCAATGCGGGCAAAGGGACGAAACCAAATCTTATTGATATAACTACCCTGTTCTGCCTTGGTTGTAACTAGACCAAACATGCGATGCACATTTCACTACATACATACCCAGACAGGGACTACTTATCATTATTGCTCAGACCATATCAACGTCAAAGAAATTCCTTCCAACATTTACATGATCCACAAGTGGTTCTTTTTTAATTTTTTGTTATTGGCTCATTGATTTAAAATTGCGGCATATGCCCGTTGTTTGATTGCAACCTACATCGGGAAACCTTGATTGAAAAATTAACCTTTCAAGTTCTCTGAGTATTTTATTGTAGATAAAAAACATGTTGTTCACGCCTAAAGTGTTTGAGGCTCATCAATTCATAAGGGTTGATAATGCGCTTGATGATAACTGGTCTAAAACACAATCACTAAAATCGCTCCTGTTGTAAGTTGTTGTCGGGTTTGAAAGCCACATGGCGTATGGTATTGATATAAAAGTATGCTTGTGTTTACGACTTAAGAGCTATTTGGGTTCTATATCCCAACTTTGATCTTGGTAAAATACTTGAAATCAACCCTATCGCCAGAAATTTATGTGGAAACTAATGGTGATAGTCCGTATTATATGCGGCCACCGTGATAACATGTTGCCGGGTGTATATAATATCGTTCATTAAGGTGGTGTAGACATGGTTTTTCAGCATTGGATGGTGTCACCTTCTGGAATTCGGGTGATTTGAAGTTGTATTCAGGATTCATACCCCTATGTTAACTGATACTACACAGCTTTATCAAGCAACTTTTCTGCAGCTTCACGCTGATGAGGTCTCATTGGTTTTCTTATTCATTGCATTTGATGTTTCCATTCACTGGTATCATTTTTGTCCGCATTGCACATACCAACAACGACAGCCCTCACAAAACACATGTTATCTTCTGCATTCTGAATCAGAAGAATGTTTTTATTTACTGTTTCCATGTTGCTCCATTGTGTAATGTATGCCAATTTTAACCGGTATTCAGGATTGAGCAAAAAGACTGGTATGAAGTTTTTCTAGCATAAAACTGCTCTAATTTTGACTATTTCTCAGCCAAAATGACAAATTTGCATGCAATTCAGCCTCCATTTTTTTTTCTCCAAAAAAAAATCTTTCCACTAACAAAGATACTTTTTCAAGTTAGTAGATGCTTGAAAAGTTCGTAAACTTAACTAGTGCAAATATTAATTTATTTTATACTTCCAGATTTAGCTGTGATGTTGGTGGGGAAAACGATCCTGCTAAGAACAAGTGCCGTTATTGTTCATGCATGACTATTTTAGATATCCTTCACAAAGCCTCATACATCTTGATGCATGTGTTGAAGTTATGGACATTACTTCACAAAAGAGTGTTTAAATTATCATATTAGTGTGAAATAACTATGAGTTGTATTCATTATTTTCTTACCCGGCACACATCGGAATATATGAATTATTATAAATAAGAGGTTACCACCCCTATACCCCTCATAATAAGTAATGCCGGTATATATGAATTATTATAAATAAGATCAGTGGTACCACCCCTACCCCTTATAATAAGGAATACCGGAATATATTAATTATTATAAATAAAAGGTTACCTCCCCTATACCCCTCATAATAAGTAATACCGGTGTGTATGAATTAATATAAATCAGTGATATCACCTCTGCCCCTTATAATACGTAATACCGGTATATATTAATTATTATACATCAGAGACTACCACCCCTATTCCTTACAATAAGGAATATCGGTCTATATGAATTATTATAAATCAGTTGCTACAACCCCTACCCCTTATACCGGTATATATGGATTATTATAAATCTTTGATACTTTATCCATTATAAGATTTGAGTCAGTGACATGCCATGTTCGTTGAGGAATCAAACTACCAAAATAATTACAATTTGCACAATGTTACCTAATCAATGCTTATAGATATATCTTTCTTTATAACAAAGAGAGCGTGCGACAAATGACGTCATGTGGGTATTTCCGCAGGTAAGGGGAAACCCCTCATTATTATACCATTATCATATCATTATCATATCATTGGCAACTTTCGGCTCTTATCGTGACATGTATTAGATTCGAGTCGTCAAAAATCCGTCGTTTGAAACCAAGACGGATTTCAGACGCATCACCGACGAAGATTCGTCTGAATTGGACGGAAATTCATCTGTGATGCGTCTGACACGGATCTAATTGTTTCAAACGTCGCATTTTTGACGCATTTAATACAATTGTGGGTCTGGTATTAGATTAGAGTCAACAAAAATCCGTCGTTTGGGACGGGCCTAACAAAGATACTTTTTCAAGTTAGTAGATACATTGAAAAGTTGAAAAGTTCGTAAATTTAATTAGTGCAAGCGTTAATTATTATATACTTCCATATTTAGCTATGATATTAGTGGGGAAAATGATCCTGCTAATAACAAGTGCCGTTACTGTTCATGCATGGCTATTTTAGATATCCTTCACAAACCCGAACTATTCGAATAAAAACCATCATATGTATAAATCATCCATGAGCATAGATGTTTTAATTATATGTTTTAATTATATGACGTCGTTCATTTTTGCAAAGCGACCATAATCACGGTCGCTCTTCCGGTCGCTCTGCAACAAGCAGAGAAGCCATTACTAAAACGTTTTAGAATATATATGTTATATATGTTATATATTATTGAAGTATATGCCGTATGAGTCTGTGTCAATAATAAATGGGAATAAAATAAAGTAACACCATTTAAGACTCATTTGAGTTTTTAAAAAACACGAGCTTTCGGCTATCTAGTAGCCTTTATCAAGTATGAAGTGAACAAATAGTGAAAAGTCGTTGACGTTGAAAGTGTCCCTCACGATGACGTGCACAACAAGAGTGACGGAAAGTTATATATGTTATATATGTTCCTGAATGTTTTACTCGTATATACTGGCTGTTCCTCAAATCACTCGGATTAGCCAAAAATGATAAATTTAGTAAAATAAGGTACTTTTTAATTAAAGGGACTATTTTGCCCCACCATATCATAGATAAATCATGCAGAACCATGCACCAACATTGTATGGAATTAGCAGGATCACTTAACCAGGGTGGTTACCCGCGCACACTCACACTCTCGAGATCCAGAAAGCATGTTGTTGTATACCACCCATTCGACCAGGGGGGGGGGTCGAAAAAAAATTCCAGGCACGTAATGATCATTTAAATTTTTTCCGGCCACGGGGGACCCACCCACCCAATTTCTTCCGTTTCCGGCCTTTTTTCCAGGCAATTTTGGACACCCACCCTTTTTTTTCCGTTTCAGGAAGTTTTTTCCGGTCAGTTATGGACACCCACCCCCCTTAAATTTGAGAAAAATTATCAATTGAGCAACTAAATAGCTGATTATCCTGCATTATCATAATTTATTGCGCGATATTTGAATAGAACAGTGGATAATGAGATAACTATACTATTTGAATTTATCATTAATCAAGAAATGTGTCAACATAATCACATTCTAGGGTTGCCAAGGTTTTTATTAACATTCATTTTCATAATATATAGTCACATGATCTAGTCACATAATCACATTTGAGTATTCTACAGAATACATGGTACAACAAATTTCAGATTTGATATTTGCTATGTGAAATACAGTAATGCCCTAATTAATCGACTCCATAACCACAGCAGAATAATGGGTAATTTAATTTGAATTTCCGACTAAATCCTGAAAAATTACCCATTATTCTGCTGTGGTTATGGAGTCGTTTAACTAGGGCATTACTGTATTGCTGGAATAAATTTTTTTATCAAAACATGTGGAAATACAACTGTTCATCCCAGTTCATCCCAGTTTGAAGAATAATGCTAATACCAAACATAACCATGATATACATGCGTGACTCTTCTTGTGGCATCTCAGAAACCGGAACTGAGGAAACATGTTATAGCGTGTAATGGCAGGCTGGTAGCCACTGCCTGAAGTAATAGGCTTCGTAATAATTGGGAATAATATGGATGGATAGCCCAATTTCACTTCTTTTTTGCTCACAATATCAGTGACGATAAAATCTTCGTTACTGTGATTAACATTACAAGCTGATCCACATTAACATGGAAAACAATGTGAAATTGTTCAAGCTGGCCCGGCTGGCCTTCAATTTATTTGTTAAGATTTTATGTTTTACGTTGTCAAAAGTCTATTTTATTCCATTATTTATTATATCTTTATTTCCATGTCACATATGGTCAAATGTTCTGCATAGTTATTCTTATTTTGTTGTATCAGTAGATGGAATCCTGATTAAATTTTATTTTTCCAATAGCGCAGTGTCTATCAAGTTCTATCAAGTTGAATTTGGGTTATTGTTGGCCATTGTGCAACTGATCCAACTTCTGATAACCTCTATATGTAGGATAGCATTAGTATTAACTATATATGACCTCTTTCTGTTCAAAACACATCAAAATAAGACTCAATAGCAGGAATGGAAAACAAATTTGGCATATGGAAAAAACTGTTTTTTGGACCCAAGAGACACCCACCCATCCCATCATACGTGCCTGGAAATTTTTTCCGACCCCCCCCCCCCCCCCCCCTGATTCGACTAGTAATTTGATCAAATCCGCCGTAAATTAACAGTCTGTCAAACGTCAATTTCAAGAAGCAACGTGTCTAATATCGCAAATGTATTTAAGCCATGAGTTGATTCCCTAAATGTCACGAACTGTTTGCTATTGTTCAATGTTAACGAATGACTGCGGTCAATTTAGCCTGCCAGCAATCCAGACAACATTAATCTTCCGCGATGACACAAACTAGCTGTAACACACCGTGTAGACGAAGATCGAAGACAGAAACTATATCTCAAAAAAATCTCATTCTGACATTTTACATTGGCCTGTAACAACTAAAAGAAAGTCTCAGACTGTTTTAATCACCTGACAATTTACTATTCCCTTCCCCAGTTGACGTATTATACTTTTAAATGGCGCGTTAATCAAGTGGTGATTCTATATATAGAACATATAATAAGACTTATTCCTAACGCGAAGCTACAATAACAGCATTTATCCCAGGTTGACGACGGCAGAAATTACACAAAAGTTGTTTTGTACAGCGTTAACAACATTAAATGACGCATTCTGTGTTTCTTCCGCTTTGATTTAGCTCCAGGATATTTAATATGTAGACTGTCAGGTTTCCATGCAAGCAATTAAATTCAACTCTCATCTCTTGTTAAAATGTTAAAATAGAAACATGCCTCATTGACCCGAGTTAACCCTCTCGATACTAAATACTCACTGACGAGTATATATCAATAAAGGGGGACTGTACTCTAATACAGCCATTTATGGGACCATCTCTACTTATACTCAACAGAATATGAATGATTTGAGCCATGGATGAATCCAAAATACACTCACGTGCTCTATGAACGATTCAAACAACCGACATGGTAATTTTAATGAAAATGAATTTATGACTCAAGTCATAAATTCCTTTTCAATATAATTACCATGATGTTTGTATCGTTCAAGAGCACATGAGTATATTTTGCACTCATCCATGGCTCAAATTCATTCATTTGTTGCATATATTCTGTTGAGTATTAAACGAGATGGTCCCGTAAATGGTCGGAGTTAGTGTACAGTCCCCCTTTAAGTAGGACATGTTCAGATAACAACTGTTGAACTTATTACCTGAACATTCCCCACTATTGAATATGAATCCTGCTGCTCTTGTATTATCTGTTGTTGTTTTTTTCTGTCTGCTTTTATTACACGAACACTATAGACAATTCCAATGTATACTTTTATAAATGGGTGGAAGAATCCATTCAGTTTAGAAAGGGTTAATGTTTGTGGCTATGAGACCCATTTTGTATAATGACTGATTGCCCGTTGATTGACATGCGTCTTAGTAAATTCTGCATGGGGAGAAATTCATAAATTGCAGTATATTTTTTACCTTCCGACCAACAAGAGTAAAATATGTCGTTTTTAGAATAATATTCCAGTGTTTTCCTACTTTCAGTGAAAACACAGTAATGGTAATCAATTGGAATTTTCCCCAACCATAAGGACTGTCTCGGATTTCGGGTCAAGATGCAGGTGAGTACGAAATGCACACTGGACCCTGATTGGTTAATTGGATATTTCATATTTATAGATACAAAATGAAGGAAATCATTCTTGTTTGAATTTCAACAACCAGAACAAAACTTGGCTTATGACCAATGTTGTGCTTTCAAGTTTGAAATTTTCAGTTTGAGGCGTAAAATATCAATATTTTTTTTACTGCGATCCCGACACTACTTTCAAAAATACGAAATTGAAATTTAAAAGTCATACCCGACGATAAGAATTTAGTTTTCAGAAAGTTTGCACAGATGACGGCAGTCCTTCATATTATGTAAGCCTTCCACACTTATGCATGCATCGTATATATCCACATCCACTGTAACCTAACGATTGGAAATTTCTAACCTGTTAGAAAGTTTGAGGCAGCAGTTGGTAAATTTCAACTCAACGGGGGTGCAAATGAATGTCTTTTAGTTTGGTCCACAGCGGGGGGGGGGGGGGTCACATATGGACATTATAAATTGGACACCCGACGCATTCGGATGCAACAACGACCATAAGAGAGAGTCCGCTGCTAGCGAATTGTAAGGTTTCTGCGTGGATATCCTTGGTAACTGCGTTCAACGTAGATATTCCTTCATATCGTGTGGATGGAATATCTCTGTAATGTACGCGTCAAGTCAGAAAGCACAAGCACCAGATGATATAAATTTATTCCCTGTCTATAGCAAGCAGCAAAAAATAAATTCGCTCATAGAAGAGAGATCTCATACACAATCAACAATCTAATAATTTCTCCAGAGTCCTACGGTGTTCGCGGAATCATAAATGAAATCTTAATGAGACTTGGTCGCAGGATTAAGAATACAGCATATCATCTAACAAAAACAAATTTACAACACACATAGGCAAACTAATACGTATGTCTGGGTCAGGAAAGATACCAGATGAGTTCTTAAAGTCAAAACCGTTACTCTGGGGGTAGTCCTACGTGCATGGCACATTTAGAAATGACATAACGTGTAATTACATAGACATGCACAAATGAAACACCTGATTTACACATAGCTAGACAGTACTGCTGATTGCATTTTGCCATTGTTAATCACCATAATGGCTATACCAAACCCATCTTCACGGGACGTGGTTGTCATCGTTGTGTTTGTTAGTGGCTCGAAAATCGATGTCAAGAAAAAATATGTATATATAGAGAAATGTTTCTAAGAATATGCAACAGCACCAATATATGACATAGTTAATTGTTATACTAAACACTATTCAACCTTGACTGCCAGCTAAATTCACTAAGATTTATCACTCGCCAACACTTGTTTGACATCTGCCACGAAGATATGTTCTGCCACGATATTATGCCATTAGATAGGTTCAGATATTCGTATTCATAGCATGTACGTATGTATTGAGTTGTTGTGAGTGTGTACTCTAGATGAATCACATACGCAGTTACTTGATTTTGGTAATATTCCAGAATAGATTGGTTCAATTTTGCATCCACCAGTACTCAACTTCACCTCACTACATTTCTTCCTTAATGTTTCCTCTATTTTGTTTTCGGTTGTTCAGTGGGTTGTTAACAAGAAAAAAGTGGCCGCAGAGACTCCAAACAAGATTGTGTCCATCATGGCGGCCATTTTGCTTGATTTGCACCAGGCCTCTTTGCTCGCCGTTATAGTAAATATAATATCACATGCGGTTTTATTTTCAAGTCGATTCGTCATGGTATTATACCACAAAATTAGTCAAAAGTTCGACACCAAAATCCAATGATGATCCATGATGGCGGCCGAAATGTGAAAATTTGCTTAAAGTTTCGACATTTCACCACAAACCGTTTGGTTCTGTGGGAAAACATTGGCATCTTGGCGTGTTTTTAAACATTTATATTATAGAAGATTCATATAAGCTCACAAATGAAACCATACTGATAATATGCTTTCCTGGCCGGATATTCTGTGATATCACGTTTTATCTTACAATTTAGCTATATTTCCTCAAATACACGCGAAACGCCTAGGCGGTTTCCGATCTTGTATCCTGGATGGCAACATGGATAATCGTGGATGGCAACAGCTAGTGCACGTGCGTTTCGGCAACTGGCTTTCAAAACAAAACGTCTAAATAACCAATTAAAAGTCATAAAATATATAATCGTGTGCTACAAACGTAAAATAATCAATACTTATTTCAATAAAGTGGACAAAATGTGGAGACATGACCCAAAAAACTAATAGATGTCATCCAAAAATGTGTTGGAATCCGAAAAGTTACGAACGTTACACATTGTTTACAGCGCGCACGAATACGGACTAATTTAACAAATTCTATTTCAGCGAAGTAGGGAATTCCCCGTAATTCAGTACGGTCTTGATCAAAAGGATCAAAAAACTACTGAACGCACTTTAATTCGATAAAATACAGAAGGGAAATGCAATATTTTGTTATCTTATGTTAAGGATATAAAACAGAATACTCACGAAAAGACCGTGATTTATTGCATTTCCTCTAAATGAATTTGAATGGGTGATTTTAGTGCGAGTCAGAACTCGATTGTTGAAGTGTCGGAAAGTTCAAAATTCACCAAAACTCTGAATGGACAGTCATCTCCAGGTAATGCCTCTCGCCAACACTATCACTATCCAAGGAGATTGCACCATAAAATAATACAATTATTCTATTAAAAGTGACAATTATGTCGAACATTTGAAACGAAAATATCGACGCCTCATCATTGAATCGGATTCCAGCCAAAGTGAAATTAAATAGTGACGTGAATTTCTCAGAGTTTGACTTATCACAACGTCGCGTGCTGAGAATTGTGTACGTTGTGTGTTGCGCGTAATAAAATAGTTCCTGTTTTAAATTGAGTTTTATTGAATTTTTATGGGACGAATTGTAAGATAAATTGGTTATCATCACCCTGTGTGTTTCCGAGATAAGTATTCAAGTCTCGCTGCCTTCTCTGGGCTGTCTATCGACTCGTCCTGCGGACTCGTCGATAGACTGCCCAGAGAAGGCAGCTCGACTTGAATACGGATCTCAGAAACACACATGGTGGTGATCTATTATATATTTTGGAAGATCTGTCTGTGTGTCTGTGTGTGTGTGTCTGTCTGTTCGCGATGGACTCGAAAATGGCCGAGACGAAATTTGATACATAGGGTTACTTTTGTCCACTGAGTATTATGGACTGGTCATATCATGACCCGACCTGACCCCTTGACCTTCTAAATGATCAATTCAAGGTCAAATCGGGTAAAACCGGATGGATTTCGACGGGCACGTTTGTCCGGTACTTTGTCCGGGCAGTGTTTTGGACTGGTCAAATCGTGACCCCACTTGACCTTGACCTTCAAAATGGACAATTCAAGGTCAAAGCCCGGACAAAGTCGAGTCACCTTCTAGTCTATTATATATTTTGGAAGATCTGTGTGTCTGTGTGTGTGTCTGTCTGTTCGCGATGGACTCGAAAACTACCGAACCGATTTCGATGAAACTTGGTATGTGGGGGTATTTTCGGCCGGGAAGTGACATAGGCCTATTAATTTACCCGTGCAAAGTGACCTTGACCTTGAAATCGGGTCATTTCAAGGTCAACCGCCCGAATATCACGGGATTCGATGAAACTTGGTGTCTAGGGATACTTTCGTGTGGGGAGTCTCATAAGCCTATTCATTTGCCCGTGCGACGTGACCTTGACCTTGAAATCGGTTCAATTCAAGGTCAAATCGCGAACTTTGATGGGATTTTCACGAAATTTGATACATATGGTTACTTTTGTCCACTGAGTGTTTTGGACGGGTCAAATCGTGACACCGACCTGACCTTGACCTTCAAAATGATCAATTCAAGGTCAAATCGGGTAAAACAGGAAGGATTTCGACGGGCACTTTTGTCCGGCCAGTGTTTTTGGACGGGTCAAATCGTAATCCCAACTGACCTTGACCTTCAAAATGGTCAATTCAAGGTCAAAGCCCGGACGAAGTCGGGTCACCTTCTAGTATATTATATATTTTGGAAGATATGCCTGTGTGTGTGTGTGTCTGTCTGTCTGTTCGCGATGGACTCGAAAACGGCCAAGCCGATTTCGATGAAACTTGGTATGTGGGGGTACTTTCGGCCGGGGAGTGACATGGGCCTATTAATTTGCCCGTGCGACGTGACCTTCACCTTGAAATCGGGTCATTTCAAGGTCGAACGCACGAGTATCACGGGATTTCGATGAAAATTAGTGTCTATGGATACTTTCGTATGGGGAGTGTCGTAAGCCTATCCGTTTGCCCGTGCGACGTGACCTTGACCTTGAAATCGGGTCAATTCAAGGTCAAATCGCGAATTTTGATGGGATTTCGACTAAATTTTATACATAGGGTTACTTTTGTCCACTGAGTGTTTTGGACGGGTCAAATCGTGACCCCCGACCTGACCTTGACCTTCAAAATGATCAATTCGAGGTCAAATCTGGTAAAACCGGATGGATTTCGACGGGTACTTTTGTTAGGGCAGTGTTTTGGACGGGTCAAATCGTGACCCCACCTCACCTTGATCTTCAAAATGGACAATTCAAGGTCAATTCGCCGAAAAGCAGAGGGGAAACAGCCCGGACGAATTCGATGAAACTTGGTATGTGGGGCTACTTTCGGCCGGGGAGTGGCATAGGCCTATTAATTTGCCCGTGCGACGTGACTTTGACATTGAAATGTACTTTTGTCGGGTACTTTTGTCCGGGCAGTGTTTTGGACGGGTCAAATCGTTACCCCACCTGACCTTGACCTTCAAAATGGACAATTCAAGGTCAAATCGCGCAATTCGCTGAAAAGACGAAGTTGATGAAAATTAGTGTCTAGGGATACTTTCGTATGGGGAGTGTCTTAAGCCTATTCATTTGCCCGTGCGACGTGACCTTGACCTTGAAATCGGGTCAATTCAAGGTCGAATCTCGAATTTTTATGGGATGTCCGGGCAGTGTTTTGGACGGGTCAAATCCTGACCCCACCTGACCTTGACCTTCAAAAAGGACAATTCAAGGTCAAATCGCGCAATTCGCCGAAAAGCAGAGGGGAAACAGCCCGGACGAAGTCGGGTCCACCAGCTAGTAACCTATATTTATTCAAATGACGGTAAAATCCGACCAGCGCCGAGTCGACGCTGATAACGTAATGTCTGTTTTGAATGAGTGGGTGTTATTGCTATTATAAATCTACACATGCATATATATGTGTAGGATATACCCCGGCTAGGATTCCTGTTGAGTAACTCAGGGAAAGGAAAAGCATATAGGATTCTGAAGTCAGCGTTTCGAATGGAATCATTTGTTTCACATTGCATGCCTCTAACAAAGATATAAGAACTCTAATCCGATTTAGAACGGCGAACCATTATTTGCCAATAGAGACCGGCGATGGAATAAAACTCCACAGTCTGAGCTCAAATGCACGTTTTGTGAAATGAATGCTATTGGTGATGAATACCACGTATTACCTGCATGTCCAGAACTAGCCCATAACAGAAAAAGGTACATCAAGAAATCTTATTGGAACTTCCATAATCAGAGAAAACTTACCATTCTTCTTTCAAATAGCAAACCAAATATAATTCTGTGTAATTATTATCTCATCTTGATCGTCTGCGGTTGATATGTTTATATATATTCTTAAAACCATGTATTTGGTAGAAGAATTAAAAAGAATCAGAATCTGAATCCGTACCTGGGTTGAGGAATATTCCCCCAAATATTCTCCCAAATCCAAAATGGCGCCCAAAATGGTGGACAAATTTTGAAAAATCATCGAAAATCCCTTATTCTCATCATATTGACATGAAAACTCCACCCATGCATGCAGTTCAGTTGGGAAATACTGATGCTGATGCTAATAATGACGACGATGATGATGATGATGATGGTGATGACGACGACGACGATGATGATAACGATAACGATGATGATGATGATAATGATGATAATGATGATGGTGATGACGACGACGATGATGATGATGATAACGATAATGATGATGATGATGATGATGATGATAATGATGATGATGATGATGATGATGGTGATGACGACGACGATGATGATGATAACGATGATGATGATGATGATGATGTGATGATGATATATTCTCAGGTGATCCTACATCATTATTATATGTAAATATGTCAACTCTATAACGCGTGTTAACTCACGGTTGAGTTCATTAAAACAATAACGAGAACTACTTTCCCGGTGTGGTGTCTTTTGTCGTCGGCCTCGAACAATAGTCATGCTTGCTGTTCTGATTACACAATCGATGGAAAATAGTACTCGCTATTCCGCACCATAGCAGTTAATACATGTATGTGTTTTATTATATATAAATACTAGAAGGTGACCCGACTTCGTCCGGGCTTTGACCTTGAATTGTCCATTTTGAAGGTCAAGGTCAAGTGGGGTAACGATTTGACCAGTCCAAAACACTGCCCGGACAAAAGTACCCGACAAACGTGCCCGTCGAAATCCATCCGGTTTTACCCGATTTGACCTTGAATTGATCATTTTGAAGGTCAAGGTCAGGTCGGGGTCACGACTCGACCCGTCCAAAACACTCAGTGGACAAAAGTAACCCCACGTATCAAATTTCGTCGAAATCCCATCAAAATTGGCGATATGACCTTGAATTGACCCGATTTCAAGGTCAAGGTCACGTCGCACGGGCAAATGAATATGCTTGTGAGACTCCCCATACGAAAGTATCCCCACATACCAAGTTTCATCGAAATCCCGTGATATTCGGGCGTTTGACCTTGTAATGACCCGATTTCAAGATCAAGATCACGTCGCACGGGCAAATTAATATGATTAAGAGACTCGCCATAAGAAAGTACCCCCACATACCAAGTTTCATCGAAATCCCGTGATATTCGGGCGTTTTACCTTGAAATTACCCGATTTTGAAGGTCAAGGTCAGGTCGGGGTCACGACTCGACCCGTCAAAAACACTCAGTCGACAAAAGTAACCCCACGTATGAATATGCTTATGAGACTCCCCATACGAAAGTATCCCCACATACCAAGTTTCATCGAAATCCCGACGAAACGTTTGTGAGAATCATAGTATTTGGCAGTAGTTATAAAAACAACAAGATGCGAAAGAATAGTCAGTAATAAATATCGTTGACTGATAAAAACTCTAAGATGATGTATACTTGCTTGCGGTGAGTATACTGAATTATAAATATGTCGCCTGTATTCTGTATCATAAAATAGTATGTGTTTCGCTAGCGTGAGGGAAATTGTCAACACGCCATTGACCTCCGAATTCGCAATTTAAATATAACCATCAATGATGAAAAAAGAATTATTTCTAATGACAGAAGCTCATGTTTATTGGTTCGTCTGACTCAAATTGTTAATTTATACAGAAAATTCATGGATAAACCACAGGTTGCCATTCCACGCCTGCTATAATAATAACATAATGATGATCAACCAAAGTGAAAGGAGTTCCAGTGTGAGTCACTTCCAAGTGAATACTATATGCCATGCATATAGACTGTCACTGCAGTGTTTGTAATTGTGATCGGCTTTTTATAGAGATTGTATTCCGCCTTGGAATGATATTTTACGTCACAGACCAATGAAATCGCACATGTTCTAAGCCATAACCAATGAAATTGAGGGAATCCCATCAATACAGAAATGAATTATGAATGAAAGATATATAGACGTAAATATGGTTAAATGTTCGTCGGCTGTTCAAATAGACTGAGTATATTTACTGTCCCAGTTTGTGGAAAAAATTGCAAAAAGAATTATTTCTAATGACAGAAGCTCATGTTTATTGGTTCGTCTGACTCAAATTGTTAATTTATACAGAAAATTCAAGGATAAACCACAGGTTGGCATTCCACGCCTGCTATAATAATAACATAATGATGATCAACCAAAGTGAAAGGAGTTCCAGTGTGAGTCACTTCCAAATGAATACTATATGCCATGCATATAGACTGTCACTTTCGTTTCGCTAAATGCATCCGCATATTACTATAAACAACGAAGGCGCATATCTATAACATGAATGAGAGTACTGGGGTATAGAATTGATGGCACCTTTGGGTGCACTTAATTCTGAGTAGTTACCCGAAGGCATCAACCCCTTAAGACTAATTTCTGACATTCGCCATTGACATTGACATACCCATTATAAATAAACGAGAATTTATTCAAAAAACGCCGTGCTTTATAATGAACTCTTGCACACTTGGCACAGAAATAATTTCTTTACATTTTCTGACAAAGTTCTTCCATAATTACAAAAAAAGATATTCTTTGAATCACTCGGATCAAGCACACGACCGAATAGAATAATCAGCATGTGTGCGCACCCCGCCGCGCAGGATTTCATATTCAGTAACACTATCTAAGATCATCATAGTTAAGTATACCAACCGCATTTATTTGATGAAAAGTTATTTAACAACCGTGCCATTCAGTATATTGGCATGGGATCTGAGAAAACATCTCGTTTTTGTTCAAATTGAGAGACAACCATTATTCTGACATAAGAAAGCGGCGAAATTTACACTCTTAGCGGCAAAGATATTGAGACTGAAGTCACATAGCTCAATTACACAAACGTGCCATTTGATGGCAATTTATTCCTTGGTGTTAACCCTTTCTATAATAAATGAATTCTCCCATGTAGTTAGTTATAAAGGTATACATTGGAATGTTATATTATTCATTGGGTGTGTTCAGGGCAAATTAGCAGATGAGAGTATGACGAAAAGATAATATAAGAGCAGGAGGATTCATATTCTTTGGAGGGAAATGTTCAGATAATAATTCAATGTTTGGTTGTTGAACTTATTATCTGAACATGTCCTTGGTGAATTACTCGTCAATGAGTATTTACTATAGAAAGGAATAATTCACAATGCAAATCCAATGCAGGCAGATATTCTTTGATTCCAAACACTGTCAGTCTCTGGAACAGTATTTTGAGAAACGAATTCCCTGTGAATAATACCACATAATATTATTCGCTTTTGAATTGTTCCCAATATCGAATATCTTAACTATAGCTACCTTTCTACGAGCATTCTGTAACCCAAAAAGACCCACTCACGTAATGAATGTTTGGATCCAAACCAAAACAAACAGCTATTTGCACGGCATGGAACATAAAAGATCGTTCCGTGTTATAGTCTATTCCTCATAAAATATGGTAGAAATAAAAAGCGTTTGTCTTACTTCTGGCGCCTGGAAAATGGCTGTGACTTTGGCAAGTGTTTTTCAGAGCAAATGAAGCAGTATATCAATAGTTTGCGTATTTATCGATCTATCGTATTTTTCCCTCCAAATTACGTAGACAAAATATGGAGGTTCGAATTAGCCATGCCCTTTTCTATTCGTATAGTTATAGAGCTCTTTTCTCACTATTCACATTAATTCAGCTGGAATATATCTATTTCCTTTTCTGAAATCTCTCCGATCCTGGAATTAAGAAGAAAATAAATACATAGAGAATACCTACGGGTTTTGGTTGAATACCCGGATTATCTCTTGAGTGGGTACAAGGAAATACATAATTTCCACGAGCGGCTGCAAGCCGCGAGTGGAAATTCTGTATTTCCTTGTACCCACGAATGAGATAATCCGGGTATTCAACCAAAACCCGTATAGGTGTTCTTTTTATTATATGCGCTATAAACCGCACCAAAATTGCTAGTTTTGTCCTACAGTTCACTTCAAATTGTTAGAAAGCTTCGACATTTGCATTTTGTTTACATTCCATCAATTGATTTGCTCACCACTGAATGACAAATATCGAGCATAGCCGCCATAAGAAATAGTCCCCATTGTGTTATTCTGAAATGATGCGAGAAAATTAATGTATACATAATTTAGTGATAAGAATATATTAAAACAAATGAGTTAACATTATAACAATTAAATAACAGTTTATGAACCGTGAAAATCTACAATTAAAACTATAGTCCGACTGTTATTGATACGCTTTGAAACTTAATTTGATTCGCCGCTATAAACCGGAAGTAATCTCCGAAAAAGTAATACTATTGTGTTATCCATCGAGTCGGTCAGTGTTATCCATCGAGTCGGTCAGTGTTATCCATCGAGTCGGTCAGTGTTATCCATCGAGTCGGTCAGTGTTATCCATCGAGTCGGTCAGTGTTATCCATCGAGTCGGTCCAGGCGATGGATATAACGCTCTACGCCACGGCAATTTCCCACTATTTAATGGGGAAGCATATAATAAAACATTTTACATTGCATATTTAATTTGTTTGTCATGTGAATTAAGGACCAAAAACAACATAAAACAACATAAATAGTATTCAACAACGTTTGCAATAATCTGACATTCAATACTGATTCATATTTTCAGACATTATGTTGACTTTTCCTCCAAAAACATAGTTCTGCAAATGACCACAGAGAAACTAAAATATTCAATGAATTTTTTTTTTTTTTTTTTCTCGCAATCATGATTTCAGATAGTAAACTAGTTGGGTTAGTAAGAAAAATAATACAGTGTTTGTTGCGAACATTTCCTGGCACTCTCCAGTGACCAGCCTTAAAAATTGTTGTTTTTGTTTTGTTTAAATCACGTTTTTACATAATGACAACATATCTCTCATATTCTGAGGGTGAATATCTGTTGTTATAGTACTATAGCATATATATGATTTTTTCCCTTCAAATTGATAGTTTTAAATTGCGATATGTTGAAAATTCACGAATGGTGTGCCTCCTTAAATAAACACATCACACAAGTTCGCCAAATAGTAACTCGATTTATAGTATAAATTATCGATTCTGTGCTGTACCTTGGTCGCGTGATATCGGTTTGTTTTATGTTGTACGAATCTGTTTTAATGGGGTGTGGAAAACTTGACTCAATTGTCAATCGGCCAATCGGTGAACAATAATTATTTTTGAAATACCAAGTTTATGTAAATATATTTATCCCGCAGGGTCGTAACACAACAAAGACATGTCTGCCTGATTGACTACGTTTATTTATTGAATTATTAATCAAAAAGGTAGTCGTGAACTTATTGGTAGGATGTTCACTGTCCAGTTATCCATTTCTTGCTTCGCGTCTTCCTTTTTTGGCCCACAATGCGCCATGGTCTTAAGCAAACAAGCTGAACATTGCGTAGTATGTATACGTAATATATACTGTCAATGCCTGAATCTGTATGTTTGTCACGTATACATATACATATATGGTTGACTCGAACAATGCATTCATATCGTCAGGGTATAATTGTAAAATTCTGCTAACGTTAGGTTCCAAAGTGATATATACCCATGGCATGCAAATGAGCAGCACGCCTCTGCTGAAAAGTAATTGAATTGCGCCGGATTCATACATGTAAGCACTGTGGGTATGTTTAGTCTTGTGTGGGGGTGCAGCAACGAAATATCTCGGTTAAATGTCCCCACGGGAGAGCCCATTGTACATACATTCGGGGAATGGACGTTCTAGATAACGAATGTCGAATAGTGGTATAAAGCATGGTATAAAGTGTCCATTCGGAGAAATAGAAGGTCGATGTAGAACAAAGGGAGCTGGGTTTTAAAAATACTTAACACCCAGCTCTCGTGTTCTACCTATACCTTCTATCTTCCGAATGGGTACTTTTATACCAGGGTTTGGACCACAATTTGACATTCGTAATCTTGAACGTTCATGTCTCCCAATTTATACACAATGAGCTCCCGTGGATACAGCTACAGAGAAATAGCTACTACACCCGCCCACAAAAATTAACATAATGCTTACGAACCCCACGTAAGTCATGCCCTTGTCGGTAGAGGCGTGATTATCATGTGTACACCAGTGGGTATATATCATATTGAAACCTCCACTAACAAGAACCGTGTCAAGGGGTGTGGTTTTGTTCTCAGTCGAGGACTATTGTTTATATATATATATCTTTATTTCCTCCAATTCAGGAGAGTATAACTGAACAAACAAAAAACATACATGGAATAAGCAATAAATATTTACAGACTAACATGTAATGAAATAAAAAAAAAAAGTTTATATTCACGATTCTGTGTTTCTATAAACTGTGAACCTGGCATGCAAAACCCCACGGAGACACACCGGAACAATTGATGTATAAGTAGTTGTGCAAGCCACAGGGATGCATATATGTGTGCCCCCATTGCGGTCTACAGCTGCCCCAAATCATTCAGTGTTCCTGTGTACTCGGGCTGGACTAACAAACCAGATTCCACAAAACTGTTGATTTATATATATGGCGGATAGACCTTCAGTCGTAACAGCGGAGAATGTGGCAAATGTTACCGTGCGACATATAAATCCTGACATACATTATCCGACCACAGTGAGTAAGTAGTGTTAATAAAAAAATTGCACATATTCAAGCTTGTCTTCGACGAATGGTTCTAATGTGAGGGGCATATGACCCAAAAACACATGAATAATTTGCTCCGGGCTCATGTTATCTAGTACGTGATAAAATGAAATTCCGAATATATTTATGATATCATACCATATATTGTTTCGTATAGATATGAGAAATCTGCATGATTCCACGAGATGCTCCGCTAGATCCGATATGGTCACTTCACATTTGTTGCATTGAGTAAGTCTGTTATTTGATGAACATATAAGTTGCGCAACAAGCACATATTTATGTTTATCGCGAGGATGCTTATGACAAATGCGCCATAGATTAGAAAGAACAGGTGCTGGATGGATCGCAAAAAAAACGTGAAAATTCGGTGTCGGATGATACTCTATTATCCCAGTCACGTTGATTGGATACTTCTGAAACTATAATAAGTTCTTTCCACATTGATTTATTCATAAAGGTGGACGTGTCTATAAAAGACACAATATGTTCTGTCAAATTACGCTGATTTGAAACATATAAAGCATTAGTGCAAAATGATTGTGAACAAGTAAGACCATGCAGACAATGCATCTATTAGACGACATATGAATACTTCTTTCACTCTCTTGTAAGGAGAAACATGATATAATGCACATAATAGTGATAACACTCTACGTTCAATGTAAACACGCAGTGGTGGCATTCCTGTGAAACCCAATGCCATATCAGTTCTGGTTCTTGTATGAAAACCTTGGATGTGCTTCAAACACATCCTATGAATTTTTTCAAGGCGATTATAGTCTGTTGAATTTAGACCGGCGAGTATTTCTGAACCGTACAACCCTTTAGGTAAAACTATTGATTCATAAATTTTCTTAGAGCTAATAGGTATCAAACCACCTGAGTACACGCCACAATTGGACAACATAAAGTAAACTGATCTGATTTTATCAACAATGGTTTCTACGAAAGAGCTCATCAAGCGGGACTTATTGAGAGGTATCCCCAAATGTGTTACTTCATCTGTTTCCATTATTTGGCTTTTTCCAAGGTGCCAACATCTTTTCGCTTTAGATGCTTCATTGTCTGTTCCATTAAAGACGATAACGTGTGATTTCATTGGGTTAAAGCGATATCTCCACTTATTACTGTATTGTACACATAAATTACACATCGATTGAAGACCAAGCTTCGTTAAGGAGAATAATGCCGTATCATCAGCATGTGTTACAAAAGAGCAGTTAATGTCGTGCACGTGTAGACCAAATCCGGACTCATCTAGTATGTTTAATAATTCGTCAATGAATAAATTATAGAGAAAAGGTGATATTGTGCCTCCCTGCCTGGTTCCATGGCAAATATCTATCCATTTAGAAGTCGAATTCTTGAATAAAGTGATGCATTTGATTCCAGTAAGTAAGGTGTTGAAAAGTCTTAGTGTTTTACCTCGAATGTCGCGTTGGTGCAATTTGAGAAGAAGGCCATTAATCCAAACTGTATCAAATGCCTTCCAAACGTCCAGGAAACATTTATACAGTTTACTTTTCTTTTCGGTCGTGTAAGAATTGCAATCGGAAACCAGGTAGGAAGACATCAAACAACTCAACCCCTTTTGAAATCCGTTTTGTAACGGATGAGTTTCAAGAGTTTTGGGGGCATTAACTTGCAATCGAGTTAAGATAACTCTTTCAAGGAGCTTGTATAATGTCGGCAAAAGTGTAATGGCTCTGTAGCTATCAAAGTCGTCCTTCGGCTTCCGACCACCTTTATGCAGGGAAAATATCACTCCTCGTTTAGCATTTATGGGAATGTACTCATGAAAGAATATCTGGTTAAATAGATAGGCGATATGTCCTGACAGGACGTCGCCACCAAAAATGATATGTTCATTGCGGATATTATCCCAACCAGCAGCTTTATTTAGAGATAGGAGTCTAAAAAGTGAGTTAATCTCTTGAGATGTGACGGTGTACATGACTATATTGTCTATTGGGCTGACGTCCGACTTTGATAACTCTCGTGTGATGAAGGAATTTGTTTCAATAAAGTGTAAATCGTTGAATTCTGAGCTCTCAATTGGAAATGAAAAAATAGACTCATAATATGAGGCCCATGCACCGACAATTTCGGATGGATTCCTCAGTATGTTACCGTTATATTTAATAATAGCGCTAGACAAAGAGTTGCGACTTTTATCATTTGAGTTAAAGAGACGAAACAACGTTTGTTGATCTACCTCTGCCGAATTATCGACTTCAGCATTGAATGTATCCATGTATGGTCTAGTATATTTTCTATGAGCTTTCCGAAAAGAACATTTTGCATCTTTATAGTTACGGTAATTGACATTTTGGCAGTCACGTGGTCGTCCTGCTGATATCCAGATCAATCTAAAGTAGTTCATAGAATTGTGATGACTCTTCAAATGATTGTTCCAATACGGTTTTAGAAATTGTTTGAATTTACGTTGAGGAATATTGTTATCTGATGATGTAGTTATACATTCAATTAAAGAGTCATAATAGTTGTCAAGATCTCGACGACTATTGACATTTTTATCTGGAAGCCTCAGTGCTATATCGGACTGGTATTGAAGCTGATATGCTGCATTAGAGGAAAATAGTTTCCAATTACATCTTTGGTTACGGACAGACACAGGTATTTCCGTGTTAACATTGTACTTTATTGACGCTAATACCGGTCGATGATTTGAGAAATCTAGAGCATCATCATCAATTACATTGGCATATATAATATCGTTCTGTTTGTGTTTTGGTATTAGAATGTGATCAATGACAGAACCAGGACAGTCCATTTTTGGCACATAGGTGTTGAGCCTCATGTTGGAATTTACAAACTCATTGGCTGATAAAAATGATGCGTTTTCGACGAAAGACTTGAATTCTTTTCCACGATCATCGTGTTTGTAAGTTGTAGCGTTAAAATCGCCCATGAATACCACTTCACCAAGCACAATATAGGCATCATAAAGACTTTTCAAAATAGCTATGTAATCTCGATAAAACTGGATAGTATAATTTGAAGATGGAAGATACACTTGAAACACATACATGTATGATGTATTTGAAAGTTGTATTTGAACACCAATTATACGGTCGTCGTCTATATCAATACTTGATATTTTACCTTCATATTTAACCTTGTTATAAAGTATTGCACAACCACCTTTGGGCCGACCGCGTTGCAGTGGCAAACGTTGAGAAGCATCACAAACGGCGTGATATGAATATGTATTATGCATGGATACAATTTAGAAAATTGATATCTTTCTGATATAACCAGTGCTCACTTATGCCCACCAGATCAGCTTCTATCCGATTTAGTGTCCTACTCAAGTATAGGGCGCTTGACATTATGCCCGTGGCATTCCAGATAAGAAATGTTACCATATTAAACAATATCCACACGTACAGGGCCATTACCACTTTTTAGCCGAACATGAAATAAACACATGCACGAGGAAGACAGTGATAAGCATACAAATACAGTTATGTGATGTCATTGTGGAGAAATGCAAGGAATACATGTAACATCTGAATTTTCACAAAAATGCTGAGAATTACGTATAAGAATGGTGTCCCTTGCCAAAGCTGGGTGTTGGTGGTGGGTTGCTATCGTACATGTATTCACCGTGACGTTCCGAATATGGTTGCCATTCGTGACAAACAACGTCAGGGCCCCAGAATTCAGGGTCTAAAACTGTCTCCATGCTAGTGTCTTCAATGTTGATTCTGGCCGAGGCAGTCTGCGTACGACGATTATACATGACTTTTACAAGAGAAAAATGAACTTTGCATGCGATGAGGTAGTCACTAAGATCTCTAGCTGTGACATTTTCGTCCAAATTACCCAAGAAAAGGCGAACAGATTTGATAGGATATGGGTTTTTATGAAGATAAAAGTCTGTATTGTCATTGGTACCATTTCTGTTTTGACGATATTCATCATGGTACCTTTGCGAATTGTCATTGTTGTAACTGTTATGAGAACGACTGCCAGTGCTATGAGGCACAGAGTTAATACTATAATTGTCAAAGCGCTCATCGTGGTCAGGTGACCTCCCTGTGTTATGTCGGCCCAATGCATTGAAATTGAACAGCCTGTTCAAAACAAGCAATAGGAAAACCCTTACGAACCTATCGATATTTATCCGCGAAGCCCTTTTTCAGATAGGAGCCCCTGAGGCATTAAACTAGAAGTCCCCACCCATATAGACACAACACCTTATATAAAAGCGACCGAAAAATTGCCCACGTGGGAAATAACATACATAATAGAATGACCTAATTTATACTTTATATGATTAACAATGTGTATGATTATTACCCAAAGCCCCATCCCCACACGACCCCACGACACCCGATAACCCAAAAGAACTAATTATAAATAAGACAATTATACTGAGAGATATATACTCGGAACATATCACATTCATTTATGTCGTCATCTTCGCGTATGTGCATGCATAACTTATATGTTTAATTTCATTTGTTCATACTCATATATCTTATCGATGAAAAGAGTAATAAATCTATCTATCTATCTATCTATCTAGCGGTCCTGGTTAGAGTGTGATTGTCGTCGAATGGGGGAACGCTTTGCCGGTGACTCTTTTGGTGTGACTATTTTGGCTGGTACTTTCTTCATTGAATCAAATTCGGAAACAATTGTATCTGACAAGTTAATTAAAGCTTTCTGCAAGAAATCCATATAAGAGTCGTTTACACCACGGCTAACTTTGTCCACATGTTCGGCTTCTTTAAAACGCCTGGTGATGTCAGCAAAAGAATTCTTCAATGCACTAACATGCATGTCGCCAAGACGGAGCTCCTTGTAAACATCAGCAATGTTTTCGACACATGTGCGCATTTCAAGATGAAGCACATTGAGTTCCTCTCTGGTAGAAGCCGTGCCATTAGCACGTAAATCTTGTAAACGAATCAGTGTAGCTTCGGATACCGCAACTCGCCGACTTAGATCTGCAGTTACTCCCTCTAAATGATGTAATCTGTTTTTACAGTCTTTGGAATCCTCCGTGATCACGTCAATTTTGCATTCAATTTCATTCAAGCGAGCAAAAAATGACTTGACATCACCTTGTAATGCTGGCACAGTTTCATGATTAAAGTTGTAAAGTTCATCAAATTTATTTTGGAGTATCACGACATCCTTACGTAAGTCGATTAATGATGACGTAACTGACGGTAGATTCAATCCGTTGTTGTCCGTGTCTGGCACACTGGCTTTTGATGGAGTGTTGACGCTCGTGGATAAGCATCGCGAACCTTTGCTGATGATCTCACTCAAAATTTCAATATCACCGTCGACCAAAAAAACTAATAGCTGATAAATGTCAGTGGCTAATTTGACAGTCACATTGTTTCCTATACGGTTTTTCATACATGCGGTTTTGTCCAGAGAATAATCTCGCGAGTTCTTGACCTCATAGAATATGTTTGACCGCATAGCTTTCAACAGTGTATCATCTCCAGCAGCCGAGTCTTCTATTATGTGAATAAAGTTTTCCTTAGGCGTCGAGTGTAAGAATTTCATTGCATCAAATATACAGAGAGAAATTTGATCACTTGTCAACAGCTGTAGATCTGATGCTGAATCTTTCAGATTTGACATACTTTCAACAAGAGAATGTGATGGTAAACAAAAAGGTGATTTTGTTGGTTGACAAGGTGGTGTTCCTTTAACACTATCTGTGATAGTCGAAACGTTTGGGGACAATGGTTTGTCGATGTAATCAGGAGAGTCAATTTGCTCAGCAGAGTGAACATCTGCATATGTCTGCAGCGACGAATCGTCAGTTGAGTTTATTGAAGTTGACTCCATCATATTCGTCGAAATGTCATAGTAAACAAGACAGGAACAGTTGTAGGTCAAGAATGCGATCACAAAATACACATAAGCTGATTGGTCTATGATCACAGTCAACGCCCACGGTGACAATTGCTTCAATGATTGAAGAATGAATGCAGTCCAGTTGGTGATTGGGCAGGCGATTGTATTGTGAGATGACAACATCGTGCGACACATCAAGCAAGTCGATTTTTTTTGGGATGAATTGAGTCAATTGGGCGCACTTGTAATGGTGAGAAATAACAGCGACAGTTTGATAAGTCATCCCATATTGGGCGGATTTCGAAATCCGTTTAGCAAAATTTGTTTTTAGATGCATCGTCTCAAATTCAGCAACTCACGGTTGTTTGAAGTAACTAAGTGTCCAAAACAAAGGCGAAAACTATTTCCTATATGAGAGTGTCAGAATGTTTTGCCGAAACATTGCAAATCCGGAGAAATCAGCAAATATTTATCCTCCGAACCGACTGCACGCTGTCGGTCCATCCGCCATTTTTCAAATTGATAGTTTTAAATTGCGATATGTTGAAAATTCACGAATGGTGTGCCTCCTTAAATAAACACATCACACAAGTTCGCCAAATAGTAACTCGAGTTCTAGTATAAATTATCGATTCTGTGCTGTACCTTGGTCGCGTGATATCGGTTTGTTTTATGTTGTACGAATCTGTTTTAATGGGGTGTGGAACACATGACGCAATTGTCAATCGGCCAATCGGTGAACAATAATTATTTTTGAAATACCAAGTTTATGTAAATATATTTATCCCACAGGGTCGTAACACAACAAAGACATGTCTGCCTGATTGACTACGTTTATTTAATGAATTATTAATCAAAAAGGTAGTCGTGAAATTATTGGTAGGATGTTCACTGTCCAGTTATCCATTTCTTGCTTCGCGTCTTCCTTTTTTGGCCCACAAAGCGCCATGGCCACAAGCAAACAAGCTGAGTCCGTGGGAACCAGGACCTGAAACGAGACACTAGACCCCCTGGTTAGTGATGCCTGCGGCACTGAATGCCGCATGATCACTAAACAAACAAAAAAGGGGAGGGTGGGGGGTTAATTTCAAACAAAAACATACTTTCCCCAATTTTCGAATCTTGCGAAAAGACCTTGGCCCTCTCGCGACTTGATCACGTGCCTCCGGCGATATAGTTCCGCTCTCCCGATTTACTGAGAACGATCAGCGCCCTGGTTATATATTACCCTGATGCTGCTGAGAGTTTTTGGTAACATTGCGAATAAATTACCAGGCAGATGTTGACTTATTAAATCTTATTAATGATCATATAGTACTGCATGTTAATCCCACCAATGGAATTTGTGTATCGATCCGCATGGTCCATCAAATCTTTATTTAGCGACTGACCCAATCGGGCACGTGATCTTGTTTTGGTTCTATTCTTAGTTTTGGTAAACAACTGCAAACGTGTCTCTCTAGCTGTCATGTTTTAGCGACCCGACAGGATAAATGCGGTCGGTGTGCGACGCTCGTTATATACTGTTATTCCGCTCAAGACGTTTATATTGGCACAGTCTATGTAAACATACACTCAGATTCATACTGATACTGAGTCTATTGCATTCCCATCAACTTTTCATTTCTGAACGGTAGTGGGCTTCCCCCAAATTACGTCACACGGCACTAAATATAAATCTGAAATTAGTTGTGATTGACAGGCGTAAACAGGGTCCGCGCTGGACCGAAATTTACTTTTGCCAAATTATTTGCCAAATGAAAATATTTTTTGCCAAATTATTTTAGCAATTGCCAAGTATCATTTTCTGCAACCTTAAGTTTCGACACTCTCGGTTTGAACGACTTTTTATATCGATAGAAAAGTAGTTAGTTGATAATTAATTATACTCGCATCTCTATTGTGGTTTATCATACACCAATAAGCCAATCACAATTGTAGAAGGGTTTCTCCATCAGAAGGGTACATCGCACAAGGATTAGTAATCCCTCCAAACATCAGTACTAATGTTATGTGATTAATTGCATCTTAATAGAGGTGTTGACTTTCCCTAAACCTTATAAAACACCACTAATATAATGACGGTGAAAGCGTTTCCTGAAATTACTGGTAGTGATTTACCAATATTTTTCAAATTGCTTGAGGAATTAAAAAGTTACTTGCCAAAACTTTTGCCAAATGAAAATATGTTTTGCCAAATGTGAATTATTTTTGCCATTGGCAAATTTGGCACGTGGCAGCGCGAACCCTGGGCGTAAACATGGTCACGTGCCAGTGCCGTCATGGCCGCTTCAACCCTGTGAAGCCGATTCTAAGAATCGGAATTAATAGTTGCAGGGTTTGTGACTTTTCGTTCGGCGGTTGTTTTACTGACAATAAAGGGAAACAGCTAACTTCCGGGATCCAAAATAATATGTACAATAACTAAGACAGATCTTCTTGAAATTATAAAAAAATGTCAATTTATGTGGATCTCTTGGACACGGAACGAATTATATTTTAGATTGGCCAGGCGATTTGTCGACCATGTTGTCAAAAAATAACACAAATCAACGGCCACGAATCAAAAATACATGAATGTCGGGACTATTTGCTAAAACAACTCCAGAACTAAAAAAAGGTTAAATGACATAACAAAACGATCTATCAGTTCCACAGTACCGGCAGTAGTACCACCGCAGCCAAAACGAGCGAAGAGCAACACAATTCTACCACCAACCCCACCGAAACCCTCCCGACCTTACAGAGCCGTATTATTAGCTCCAACGATTGGCCAGTTGTACCCTAATTACAGTTGCCTGCAATCCAAATTCCGGTGATTCTTGATTTTAAACTTTCGACCGCTCGTCAACAATCTACTTTATTTGTCGATTTGTGAATTTCTCTTCCGGTATAACATGACGTCGTGGATACTATTTTAACAACATTTAGCCACACCTTCGGAATTTCCACACCGAGAGCACGTGACATGTTACTAGTTTTGTATTGGGGCACACATTTCTTGGAGCTAAGTTTTGATTGGCGGTAATTACAAGGAATCCCGGGTTTGGGAAATGAAAACTGAACGAAAGGTCGTCAGACCCACTATTTTTTATATGTGGGTATGTAGTTTACTCCAGACTGATATTGGCATAGCCCATAATCGACATGATTCATTGCAGAACATACACGAAAAGAACAAAGGTGAAGACCTCTTATACAGTTATTATGGTAGTGGGGTTCAGTCATGCTTTTGTGTAACTTGTAATGTGTGTTGCTATTGCCAACTAAATTGAACTGATTCACGTGACCATTGTGACTGTATGCCCGTCGTCGTTCGGCTCAGTAGAATCTTGGCAGACAACCAAGTGTTAAGTACCATTTTCTGACCAATTTATATGAAAGCTGCTAATGTGAATTTTGAACACTCAAAAAGAACTTTGTCTTAAATTCTTGGACGGCCCCGGTTGGTTTCAGCGCATTATAAAATTACATTTGGTAGACAGTAATGACCAGTCTCTTTTATTATTATTTATTTTGCGGAGCTCCGTGGTCCAGTTGTTAGCGTGTCGGACTTGTCTTCTCTGTCAACACATCGGGATGAGTTCGCAACCTACCGGTGGTCTATTGTGAGTTTCACACAACATTGGCTTGGCCGAAATGAGCGACGTGTAATTATCAGATCATGCGCTGTACAAATCTCGCGCCTTGAGCAAGGTCGCTCACACTGTGACTGCTTCGCACCACTCACGTGTTAAACGAGAATACGTTTCGGGTGTCGATAGATCTTGACAGTATATGCTCATTGATATGCGCACGAATTTGTTACAGCTGGATTGCTTCCCTTTGGATGATGTGAATCACAATGGTGACATGTGCCATGTGGCGAGGTAATAATTGATTTGAAATAATTTGTCACTATGTATAATGCGGTATAGAATTGGATCGATTATTATTATTATTATTATTATTATTATACTGTTGTTTGTTGACTGTTAGTCCTCTCTCTGGGAGGTTTGATAGGAAACAATTGAGAGCTTGGCAAGGTTTTCACAATGCACCCTAGATTTTTCGCAGTATCAGCGCGGTTCCATGGCGGACAGTCTTCTGAATTTGAGCTAATGATTATTGTTAAAAACCGACGATATCAGATTTACGTACCATTCCATTGGTGATGTCTCAGACTGTGTGCTGTCTTATTGCAAGGCCGAATCCAGTTTTTATAATTAAAAAAGCAGATAAAAAGTACACTGATTTAGTGTAAACATATTTGTATTTCCAATTCCAAACACTTAACATAATATACAAATGACACAGAAATGCAAAATAGAAGTGGTAACACATGGAAACGTAGATCAGACAATAATTCCGGGGTTTATATGAAGTCTTCTCCCTTACTGCTTTGTGGTTGGTTATATTTAAATTGGGAAACCAAAGGTCAATGACGTGTGGACATATATCCCCAGGCAGACTGAAACACAACAATTTTTATGATACAGAATACAGGCGACATATCATAATTAATCAGGGTTAATGGGCGAGCTGCAGGACAATCGGACACTAGGTTATCAAAGTCCCAGGCCAATGGAATTTAGTAGACGAATGTCCAATCGTCGCGAGTCCGACTTATAACAGTTTTATAATATACAAGGAAAAATTATACAGATAAAAAATATCGATAAATGAGAAGTTTACGGGCGTTTTATTAGAAGAAACATCCTTGGCTGAGAACAACACCACGACCTTGACACGACTCGTATGAATGGGTGTGAAATTTGACTTTGTTATGAACACACAATACCACGCGGTACAACTTTGTTCGAAAATAAACGTCGATAAACATCATAAAATATTTATTTTGAGCTGAACATTGCGTAGTATGTATACGTAATATATACTGTCAATGCCTGAATCTGTATGTTTGTCACGTATACATATACATATATGGTTGACTCGAACAATGCATTCATATCGTCAGGGTATAATTGTAAAATTCTGCTAACGTTAGGTTTCAAAGTGATATATACCCATGGCATGCAAATGAGCAGCACGCCTCTGCTGAAAAGTAATTGAATTGCGCGGGATTCATACATGTAAGCACTGTGGGTATGTTTAGTCTTGTGTGCGGGTGCAGCAACGAAATATCTCGGTTAAATGTCCCCACGGGAGAGCCCATTGTACATACATTCGGGGAATGGACGTTCTAGATAACGAATGTCGAATAGTGGTATAAAGCATGGTATAAAGTGTCCATTCGGAGAAATAGAAGGTCGGTGTAGAACAAAGGCAGCTGGGTTTTAAAAATACTTAACACCCAGCTCTCGTGTTCTACCTATACCTTCTATCTTCCGAATGGGTACTTTTATACCAGGGTTTGGACCACAATTTGACATTCGTAATCTTGAACGTTCATGTCTCCCAATTTATACACAATGAGCTCCCGTGGATACAGCTACAGAGAAATAGCTACTACGTAAGTCGTGCCCTTGTCGGTAGAGGCGTGATTATCATGTGTACACCAGGGGGTATATATCATATTGAAACCTCCACTAACAAGAACCGTGTCAAGGGGTGTGGTTTTGTTCTCAGTCGAGGACTATTGTTTATATGTATAAACGTTCTTGTGTCAGGGGCAGCAGGAAGACGACCAACCATGGTCATGCTGCTCCTGTGCAATACTTATTATATACTTGTTCATAATTTTGTTGTTATATCATTTGTTATTGTACAAATAAAAAATCAATCAATCAAAAAAATTCTTGTGTGACTCAGTCATCGAGATTTATCGGAATTGTTCATCGGTATGAAAGTAGTTCATACTTGTATAATTCAAAACTGTGTTTTAAGTCAGTTAATGAACTCGCGACTGGACATTCTGAAACTAGAAGGTCTCACTCTTCGGGCTCGACCATCTATTTTCCGAATGTCGAGTCCATTAACCATGACTGAAACTACGATTCTCACGAACTTTTACTACAACGGGCATGCACTCCATATCTGGAAAAGATTCATTACGTCATCTTGTGGAAAGCCGCGTCGTCCTAGTCGAGTTCCAGAAACATAAATATGATAAGATTACCGTCGACTAAAGAGGCTGCGCGTTGACATGAAAGGCTTCAGACGCATTACAGGGTATCCCCTAGTGAGTGGAAACAAGTGCAATGCGGATAACAACAGTCATGTGGCTTCATTAAACGCTACATTCATTATAATGTACATTATCAGCATTGCGACAGCATTAGTATCTACAAACAGCTTAATTACGTTAGTGTTTATTTCGAACTGTTCTGAATTTGAACAAACTCTCTCAACGTGGCACCGCCTAGGAAAAACATGCGAATTCTCGTCTCCGATATCGGGAAATAATTCGATTCACCAATTCGACGTGTGCCGGCTGAGTGTGTGTACTCGATTCACCGATCGCAGTGATATGTGTCTCGGTATACGCCATCTGTATGCGCTTGAGTTCATCGATATTTCGGTAAACGATTAGAGATGAGACGGCAATTTCCTATCTATTTTCGTTTCGTATTAGTCACAGTGATGACGAGTTACGGTTTTATAGTCAACCGCATAATGTGGAAATTAATGTTTTATCCAGTGAGTGTATGGTCTGCAGATTTGAACATCATTGAGAGAATAAATCATTAAAGGCTGGGTGGAGACAGGGCTGGAGCATGGAATACTATTAGGGCCACTTCCTAATGACGCTTCTGGCGCCGCCGAAAGCGACGGAACATACGCCATTAGTCGCGCGCCGAAAGCGCCGAAAGCGCCAAAAGCGCCAGAAGCTACAAAGCATACGATATTATGGCGAATATTTTGGCGCGCCAGAAGCTACAAAATGTCGCACATTTTGGCGCTTCTGGTGCTTTTGGCGCGAGCCAAAACATGCGACATTAGCTCATGTTTTGGCGAGCGACAAAATGTGCGACGCGTCTATTCACGTCAGTAGTCGTGCGTGCGTCTAGTCGCGGTGACTGCTAAGGTCGGCAACGAAACATATGTGTGACTGCCAGGGATGTGGCTAGAGGGTCTCCGTTGGGGGGGGTGTCCACCTTAGGAAATTCCAACTGCACCCCCCTCCCCTTGAGTCGGAATCACACCAACACAACTTTTCGCATAATTCCATTTGCACCCTCCCCCTTTTACCTCATGCTCAGGCCTAATCTCCTATATATTCATAAGCCATGCTTCTATGTTCCCAGTATGAGAACATTAAGATATTTTAACCTGAAAATTGCCCAAAAAAAAAAAATAGTGGTCTAATTCCAGACAAATGCACACAGCTACCGACAAGACCAGGAAACACCAGGCCGACCATCTATACAAGAAAATCGCAAATCCTAGCATCTAGACTGGCCTCAACTGAAGCTTTCCTAGTGTTGGAAAATTCAAACCTCATGCTCCCCCTCAGGTTGTAAAATTCTTCAACTGATGACCATTTATGTCTACAAGTTTGACCAAATGTAGTAAAATATTGTTTTGCTAAACTAATTAGCAGTTTTGTATTGGCCATGTGGATGGGGCAATGACACACCGGGCCGACCATGGTGACTGATGACAATTCCAATGACAATGTTGACCAATTGTATGACAATATTTTTTTCTTAAATTAACTAGAAGTTTTTGACTGGCCACGCGTGCGGGGGAGGGACCAGGACACAAGCTTTCCAAGTGTTGGAAATTTCCAACCTGTCACCCCCCTAATGTTGGAAAATATCCAACTGATGACCATTTCTGTCAAAATTTTTGACCAAAAATAGGAACATATGCAAATATTGGTCGAAAAACAATAAATTCCCCCCAATAAATTGTTTTTACCTGAAATTAGGAATTTCCAACTATTGAAAATATAGCTCTCTGCTGGGGTGAGACACCCCCACACCCCCTCTAGCCACATCCCTGGTGACTGCTGATTGGGTGCGTCCCTTGAAGTAATCAATGTGGCCAGATAGTAATGGGGACCACAATGAGAAAGCATGGTCTTCGGAATATTATATTATGATATTCCCGATAAACTAGTTTATTATACTAACTGCATGTGGTTGGGGGTTTTATCATCATTTGAAACCACACTGGTTTTCAGAAACCGTATCATGTTATTTTGAAACAAGAACAAGACTGCTGTACTGACCTAACTATTTCCTATCCAAATACAGCACTAGATCACTTTATTCGTGACAATCATGTTGAAATTGTTCATTGAATTTGAATGTTCAGACTAGCCACCGTTTCTTTCTTTCTTTCTCATACTCGCGCTTGGATATATATACGAAGGGAATTCCCCGTCAACAATTTGTGAGAAAATATAGTCCCAAGTTACGATCTCTTACTGTGGGATATTTCTGGGTAATTGTGTAAATTCTTCGACGAAATTTATTTCCTCTAAGTCATAAAATAAACGCATTATGTATCACTATATATACAGTGAAGTGATATTTGTCTCCGCATCACTGCAGCTCGGCAGATCCGGGATCTCACCTCAACTCGACGTGAGATGGATCCCAATATCACTTCACTGCAGTGATAGTATGTATGTACTGTCAGTGTCCTGGAGACACCATCAAAGTGAATGCAACGAACACACTAGGGGTGGCACAGTATGCGGCATCCACATGCATGGGCGTCAGCTGAATCATATATACATGCGCGAACTCAATGAGTTCACAGACAGAATATTGTCTCTCAGTACTAAATGTAAATTGTTTGACAACTTAATAATACCTATAGTGTTGTAAAGTTGCGAAATATGGGCTGTTGAGTTGAACTTTCCCTTTATTGATACTAACTTATTGAACAGACACACTTATACAGTTCTGAAAGAATATTCTCAGACTTACATGTAGTAGAGGGAAGAATTATATAGGTCGATACATCATATCAATTAATGGCATCGGGAATATGTTCAAATATCTAAATAACTTCGTTCTGTGAAACCGGGGAAAATCATGCTCGAATTCTTTCGGAGAATCCCTGTGGTGTAATCTCCCAACGTGTGGCACACATGTGAAAAGTGGTATCATTAGCTCAGTCTAATACAACGATAAAGGACCACCGTCATTCGTCGACAAAATTAGAAACGAAAGGCTACAGTCAGAACTTGTAATTAATTTCAAAAAAGATATTGCGATGATTACATACCAGATGGTGCTAGTTTACGCACGTCCAAAGACAAATATAAACTAGAACTATATACCTGAAACACGTTCACGGACTGTGTGTTACATGTAGCCAATCATTAGAAGCTATAAATATGCTGACGCACGCAGCGAAATATTATATTAAAAGGCAGAATGTATCCATTGTGTGATGAACAAAAACAATTCATAATGGAATGCAGTGTATACACTGAATTCGAGAAATAATTATTTGATTTTGCTCAAAATTATAACATAGCCCTTACACACATGAACGATGATGATAAAGTCATATTAATATAAAAGAACGAAGGCAAAATAATTATCAGTTCAGTGTATAACATGACTACATTATAGTCCAGTCGTGTGTTTTCAAAAAAGAAATTATTATGTCAATGATGCACTGCCGTCGGGAAGTTTAAAGTGGGACTGTAGTCACTGTACCCTAAATGCGGTCATTTATAGGACCATCTCCTTTTATACTCAACAGAATATATATGCAACAAATGAATGAATTTGAGCCATGGATGAGTGAAAAATACACGCATTTACTTTATGAACGATGCAAACAACATGGTAATTATATACATATAATGAAAATGAATTTATGACTCCAGTCATGAGTACAAAAGGAGATGGTCCAATAAATGGTCCGATTTAGTGTAAGGTACTCATTTAAGAACTGTCACATACATGTAGAAAAATAATAAGTCAGGGAAACCCAAAATTATATTGTCCGGTTATTACAAGTATTCAAAGATTAGTATGTCGCATGTTATCTCACATGTATGCCATTACGTCGGACTATATTTATTAATGTCAACAGCCAGTATCATGTGTATGGTCTAAAAAATTGAACAACATCAAGTGACATATGTTTCGGTCACACCATTAACACTACCATGACTGGAGCTTCCTGAAATCTTGCGAACACCCTGTGTCAATGCATTCTCTTTTATATGCGAGTATCCCATATGGAGCCTCACATGTATAAGAGAATACATTGGCCTAACAATATTTACCTTGACCAAGTAAGCCAAATGGTGCATTCTCTTATATATGCGAGGCTCCATATGGGAGACTCGCACATATAAGATAATGCATGGCACGTGATCATTAGTGCTATACCAGCACAGCTCCCTTCATTAAAGGGTTGGGGTCTTTTGGGTGTGGTGACAATAGCCGCATGCATATACTGGGCGCTATAGGTGACAAGAAAATTAAAATCAAAACTGTTTTGAACAAATGTTAGCCCTAGCATGTGGTGTAGTGCTTATGAAGGACTGAAAGTGCGCCAAAGTGTTTCCTAAAATTGCGGAAATACTATCAACTTCCTGCTTCGAAGTCGACATGTGCTAAATTTTAGCCAAAGTTTCACATGGATAAATTTTCACAAATACAAACTATTCAAGTAATATGCATTCTCCTTCCCGGGTTTTGTATATACAATAGTACAGTTGTGAAAATTAAATTAGGTATTAAAGTCTTATATTACCATCCATATCTGGCTGTTGAGAAACTTGTTCTTGCCACATATTGTCAACATGCGCATGCAGTAGACCTTAAAGGCATATTATGTACTTGTTCTGGTGGCTGAAACTGATCAGTTACTATACAGGCGCTATGCTAACTGGAGGAATGTAACAGTCTACTAACATCGCCGAAAATCTGAAGCAAATCGACCGCACACTCCATAGAAAACATCGTCTGAACTACGCCCAAATGTAAATATTTATTACCTTACTCGTATTTAAATTCGCGCAGTACTATTTTTCGCTCAGTTTTGAATTCGCGCACTTTAAATTCGCGCACCTAGCTGCGCGAATTCAAAACTGACAAAAATATCTTCGTAATATATCCGTTATATTTTCGTATATCTTGGAGCTAATGACAGTTTCTGTTCTTAGTCATTGCAATGGTCTTGATAGCGGTTGGCCGAATGTAAATATTTGCATACATGTATAGGCGTAATTGTCTATTCAACCGTTCTTGTACTACCTATGGACTGTGGTTTAGATTAAACTTGGGAGTCGTACTATTTTTCGCTCAGTTTTAAATTCGCGCATCATTGGATGCGCGAAAAATAGAACTGCGCGAAATTAAATACGAGTAAGGTACTCGGTTCGGGACCTATCTATCGGCGATAAACTAACGAAAACGATTTCACCATCGAGAGTCACTGCATTTAATTATTACATAAGAATGACGGTGTGTGTTGTCAATTTGGAAATACTATTTATAAAAATTACTATACTTTGAACAAGATTATTCTCCATTTATATTTTATCACCCTACCGGAGTGTTTCACATCACTTTAAATCATTCGGGCAACTGAGTCATTAGAGACCTTTCGCATCCTCACGTTTACGATTACGAATACGGATAGCTATTCGTAGACGTAAGTCTATCCGCATGGCCAAAAAGTCCTTTCGCAAAACGATTACGCGTAAGAGTTTTGACGAACACGTACGATCATTATTTCGTACAACTTTTACAACTCAAAGCGTGTGTTTGGTATACAGTCCCTTAATACTTCACTTATCGTCTCATTTGCAACAATGCGATAATCATGACCTGTTAATATTGTCAATAATTCGACCAGTCACAACGTATATACGACCCGGGATTCTCGTGATATATTGTGGCAATACAGGTATAAACGCCAGGTCATATGTGATGGAAATTCAGTTCGTTGTTAGCATGGATGACCAGATAGACGTTATGTTGATGGGGAAGAGGGGTTCCTGAATTTGGACCTCACATCAACCACGACGCCATCGTTCAAGCCCCTTCAAGTCCGCGAGTTGATTTCAATGCGATTTCGGCTTCACCTCTTTGGGTTTAGGAAATCCGACATAAGGTTGGTGAGCTCGCTGATGTGCATCACTTCTGATTTGTTACTACCAAATAGAAACAAAGTCGACACGGTAGAAGCGATGTGCATCAAGTTGCTTTTTTGTCAGATATTTGACAAACCGGCAAAATTTCGTTGAACAAAATGTTGATAAATAACAGGTTTTGGGAAATTTTGTAATATAGTTGACTGTGGTTAGCATTAATTTTGAGCAATTACTCGATTCTTATAACAGAAGCGGCATTTAAAAAAAAATTGGAATCTGATGAAATGGGGACATCTAATCGGATTGAGTACCTTTAAATGCCGCATTTGGGCGTGTTTTTAAATTAAAAATAAATGCAAAGAACAAACATGACAGAGACCGCTGAGCTCTGGTGATGTCGGTGGGTGTGCCAAATATTCTTTTAGTTACGGTTCAGGAGCAGAAGTCGCTATACTTACCAGTTGAATCGGGATCCAGGGTAGGTTCAGATTACTCCGACAGAGTATTTTATGTAACTTAGAACTCGGTTATGAATTCCATGTAATTTTAAAATCGGTTGTGAATTCCATGTAATTTTAAAATGCCCAGCATTATATACAGGCTCTACGAAAGAGATATATAAAACCCAACTTCTACCGAAAACCGAATATTATTAAATTGAATGAACTATTCAATTCGGGAAAGGGGAAGAGAACACAAAATCTTTCACTATTCATTAATAGGGTTATGCCATTATTTAGGCTTTCCTGAGGCATTCTATAACTGCACACGTTAGGACACCACCATGGGTTGTTGAATTAAATAATTGTTGAATTTCACTATATATTGTGTACTATCTTGCACATAATAATCACTCAAAACTCCCCATGCATCGCACACTATATACTGTATTTTTGGCGACTGCATGGTTTCATAGTGCACTCCTCTTACTGTACAGTGTTCTGTCACAGCCAGCGATGGCTATCCGTTGTGAATAGCGATCTTATTTCGCGGGAGCTCGTGATTCACGACGACGCATACAGTGATTGGCAATCTAAACAGCATATCGAGGTCGTAGCTCAATACAACTGGATGGTTTGCATGATATACATTTACAGTCTCGAACGGAGTAAAGTAATATATTGCAGAAAATAATTTTCAGGTGTTATTTGAGCTTATTAGAAACCATGAAATCGTAACCGTCATTACAGATAGTCAAATACGAGAACGATTAGAAAGTACACAAAGGTTGGTGACGTAGTACCCTATCCGTATCCGTAATCGTAAACGCCGGCGTGAGTTTTGCGAAAGGTCTCTAATGTCCGAAAGGCAAGGTTCTACGTGTACTTGTTCGGTGGAACTTTGTATTGTATTCGTTCGGTCAGTCACGTGAACATATATCATCGGAGACCTTAATGGAAATACATTGTCTGAAAACTGTTTCTTATGCTACTCCCAAAGGCCACCTGTCACTTCCAGACAAATTTATCACATATCTGGATGTCCGTATATATACAGTAATGCCCAAAGTAATTGACCACCTAACCACAGCAGAATTATGGGTAATTTTTCAGCATATAGTCGGCAATATGGCTTGTTGCCATTCATCGGAAAGCTCTCGGTGAGAGCTTTCCGATGAATACATGGCAACAAGCCATATTTCCGACTAAATCCTGAAAAATTACCCATAATTCTGCTGTGGTTAAGGGGTCAATTACTTTGGGCATTACTGTAGTAAGGACATTTGCTTCGTGTGTTCACTCCGAACTGTTATATATTATGATCAGCCGTTTTCGCTTAAAGGGACTCAATGCATTCAAGATGGGTTCATGCGAAATAACATAAAGGTATGTAAAACAACTATCATAACATGATAAAATAGACTGACTTTGATCTTATTCTCATTAGTAATCTCTCTCCTATATAATGAGATTTAGCGTGTCAAAACCATTGTTATGTAAACATGACTTGACGGTCAAAGCTTTGAAAATATTTAGAAAATCATATTCAGACTAAAATATTTGAACTTTGTACACGATTAGCAATGTTTGTTGGCAAATCACTGTAAAATTTATGTTTACATGATAATAGTTTCAACACACGGAATTTAGTTTTGGCAAGCTATCAATATAATGAATATAACAACAAAGTTTATCCAGTTCTTCATAATCGTCTTAGTTGTGATTCTTTTACATATTTTTATACTGTATTCTCATTTACCCACTCGAGTGCATTATGTCCCTTTAAATGTGTACTGTACCATACATCTGGCCATTTATGGAACCATCACATATTATACTCAACAGAATGTATGCATCAAATGAATGAATTTGAGCCATGGGTGAGTGCAAAATACACTCAAGTGTCGATTCATAAATTCATTTTCATTATAATTACCAAATTCGTAAAGTCATTTTCATTATAATTACCATGTTGTTTACATAATTCATAGAGCTCATGTGTGTATTTTGCACTCACCCAGGGCTCAAATTCATTCATTTGTTGCATATATTCTGTTGATTATAACATCATATGGTTCCATAAATAGCTAGATATAGTGTATAGTGCCCCTTTAAATATACGGGCGGCGTTGGCGGTGGGTGAGCTGTTAAAATATTCAGCTCCGTCAAAAACCGCCATAAACATAAAGAATAGTAAAATATAGACATACCTTGTTCTTATACCAATCAGAAATATGGCATAAATAGTATGTTATTGTCAAATGTTTTTTCCTTTGTTATGTAAACAAAAGTAAAAAACGTTACAGAACCTGGCTTTTGTTTAGATCCGGATATGGTAAACATAAAGAGCGTTATTTGTTACTGTTTTCCTGATATGGAAATAATAAAGAGCGTTTATATCATTTGTGTGTGATTAACCAATATAATTTGCGGTGTGTTATGTAACAGAAGCAACACTTCTGTAACACGAGCAGGCTCTTGTTTACGTACACCATCGTACGTCTTGACGACAATATAATATTTACACGCTGATTATGTTTGGCATATGAACAAAACTAAATGTATTTTAATATTCCTTCTGTTGGTGGCGATTTGAACAAATATGAATATTTCTGCAACGAACGCCGCCCGTGCCTTTAATGCGCTCTGTCGCATTCACAGAATAAGCCACCGAGCAGAACTCCACACAACAGAGCAATCCATTCCATCGTCTAGCCATCTCATGGTGGGAAATTCAAAAATATGAATACAGAAACGTTCTGGTTGCAATCACTCCCATGCACTCCACCCCAATCATCACAGGACGGAGCGTTCAGCATACTGTCAGGTCTGACTGATTGCGTCGTGTTCGGCACGCCATGTAATCAAACAGATCTTGGTGCATAACGTTTTCTCGTCTTGCTTCGTCTGACATATAACCAACAAATAAATGAGATGGAAACCTCAGATAGACCGCTACAAGAGTGGTGCCATCCAAGAAAAGCCTGTGATCCAGATACGCCATCCATGAACAACTGGCGTGTATGAGATCTGAACGCATTGCTAATTAGAAACAACTACATGTGTTAACACTGTAACCGCTACATGTATGGCGATGTGAACCAAGCTTGTGTGTTGTAAACATATGTATCCAGGGAATATACACAAGAAAAACCCATTCGTTCTTTTGCAACGACAAGACATGTGTATCCTCATTTCCGTGACCGTGTGACTAGACTGCAGGTGTGTTATCATTGACTGTATATATATGTTCTATGTAACTTTACCAGAAATCAAATTGCCGAAAGCGAAAACTAATGTGCGAAATCCAAAGGACAAGAGCATCTATTTCCGCCATTGACCAACATAAAAAAATATGATCCAACATTGACTCGACAATACAAACCGTTAATTTCAATGCCAATCTTCACCCGGGGTTAGCAAACGATGTTTCTAATAAAACAATCACACAGGAGCACAAAATGGCCAGTCGTAGATACAGGCATAATGGCACAAAACACAAACAATACCCCGCATGTGCATTGCTTGAGTGTATATTCCGTGGGTACACGCATCAGTATAATACACAAACTTTGGACATCTCGCCGGTAATCATTTAAAAAGTGAAAATATTTTTTCCAATAGTCTATTTTATTGAAATGTATGCCACTGCGGCCGTTTGGGGCACATTGTGATGAACCGCGAAGCGATGGACATTAACCCTTGGATGACGGGAGCTGCGCTGGTGCAGCATTAAATATCGTGTGCCAGTGCATTATCTTATATATGCGAGTCTCCCATAGGCAGCCTCACTTATATAAGATAATGCACTGGCTTAAAAGGTCAAGGTAATTATTGTAGAATGCATCGGCACAGGGTTTTCGCAAAATTTCAGGAAGCTCCAGTCATGGAAGGGTTAAACGTTCTCTATTGGCCACAGCGCCATTCTCACCAATAAAAAACACTCAAAACTACATTTATGCTTTAGATATATACAGCTATTTTCACAGTTTTTTTCTTCTTAAATATATCTGCAGTTTTGATATTATGCCATGCTCCAAGTCAGCCAAATATTTTACCTGAAAATAATCGATTGATTAGTCTAGATATGGCCGCGCATTTAAAACACACACACACACAGTTGTTAATGTATATACTGACTTTAAATAGTCATTTTGGTCCAGAATATGTGACGTAGGTTCGTGTTATGGTGTGTTTTATTGGGAAATAAAACGCATGACCGAATTGGCAGTTGACCATGCAATCGCCGTAAATGATTAGAGAAACATACACGGGCTGTGCAAATATTACCAATACAACCTTAAAAATATAAAAATCCACCACCTTCGCTCTATATATTTACAGTATATGTGACTATTTATGTGTTCTGTTCATAATGGTAAAGTAAAAAATCACTTGATTTATTTCCAATGTAGTATGCAGGCCGTATTGCCACAAATACACTAAACGGTAGTACTTAAAATTGTCATTATGTAGACTAAATGTGATAAAATGTTGACAATCTTGAATCAAGACTTAGTGTATACATGATAGCTCAAATTTAACATGGTTGGGCGCAATGTTTTTTGTGCATTATGATGTGGATTGCTATTATGACTAACGTACTGGGGTTGGCAGATTATGAGAAAATACACACAACATAGAAAATAAATGACATTTTTATCAATGACCTTGACATCAACAGTTAATCTTGACCCTATATGACCTAGTAATCTAGCCCATTTGATGGAATTTTGATGGCGCTATTAGTTCACATTTCTTCAAACACAAGGCTCATTGGTTCCTATAGTGACCTTTAAAACTTTGGAAACCAGATTTTCTCCTGACACATGGCCCTTGGCACGGGCATGCACCCCATCCAAAATTGTTTCGCAGATCTCACTCAGTAAAGTTTCACGCTTTATTAAAGCCTGTTATGATTTTTGCAAAAGCACTTGTGTTTTGTGTCTTGGGCCTGGCGACTTCGATGGTGTTTGCCTCTAAGGAAAGGCTTGGGATAAAACAGTTATGTAGATATCTACAAAGTATCTACAAAGCGATATCAACCAAGCGGATGCAGACCTGAATGCCGGAAACCCAACAGAGGAAGATGTCATTCGTGCATGATACCAACGGGAAGATGCTAGGGGAATACAGGAGCAGCTGGAGTAAAGTTACCAGAGTCTCCGGACAGCTTCCAGTCGGCCTTCTTCTCTTGGATCTGACATTACCAGCCCGTCAGCCATCCCTTTGGAGCACCCCGGAGTCAGGACACCTCCTTGGCGGAATCCAACATCACCGGCGAGGCAACAAACATCTGCTGGGGAACTGCAGCTACCATCAATCTATAGCGCTCCTGCGTGGGGGCTAAACACCCCCTCGTCTGGATTCCAGCGACGAAATCAACAAAAGAAGAAAAATGTTAAAAAGTGCTTCTTTTTTTTTCTTTTTTTTTTTTAATTTTATATTTCTTAATAAAAACTTAAAATGAGGGTGAAGGAGATGGCATGTCGGATTATCGGCTCTTTCGAGCATCCCGTGGTCAGCTCCCCCGAAACACTTTCCATACACAGTGTCACATTCTCGAATAGGATGGGATGTTGCACACCTCTGGTTAAGTTGTATTGCTGACTTGCTATGATGCTGGTGGTGCACACATTATGTTGTTAAGAAATTGTTAAGTTGTAAAACTCACTGATTGGCTACGGCCCCAATCTCTCGTTGATTGACAGCGCAGATCGTAGTGGAACATTCTAGCATACTTCATATCTATCAGATGTTTTATCCCCGCCTTCCATTGTGCATGATGGGCACGCTATTGAATCAGGTATAGATTTCGACGAGACAAATCGAATTGCTGTAATAACTCATTCTCCGGCCAAAATGGATTTATAGCACTATATAATTCGTCCGACGTAATTACAAGTGCGTAGGGACCTTTGGTTCATTGTGCTATTAGATAGGCCGGGGAATAGCTAGCGATAGGGTCGTGGCGGGGGGTATCCAACTTTGAATTTTCAACTGCTGAAGCTAACACCCCCTATATAATTAAATGGTTACACTATTTGTAACTGATTGCTATTTCAGTCTCAAGTTCTTTCTGAATATCCTTAATTTAAACCCGACAAACATTTCATACTAAATATTGGGTGGAAAATTACACCATCTGAGCAAGCTCAAATCGTTGTTAGCCTGAAGTTACCAAACAAATTTATCAGGCGGCATGATATTTCCAAGTGTTGAAACCTTTGTCCAAAGTGAGACACAACAACCCCCTCCTGTACATGTTATTGTGTGTTGTCTCCACGTCCATAGTCTGTGGTGCTTTGTGCTCTTTTCTATGGCAAGTTATCTTTGAACATAAACATAGCTATGTGACTGGGTATTGATGTTCGTGAATAATAAAGTTATCACGTTCCGCCAGTGCCTAATAGAATGCAATGGGGAATTTAAGCCTTGGCTAAATGAAACATATATTGTTCATCGTCATTTGCATAAATATCTTGCCTTTAAACTTTGATTACCGAATTCTTCACATCTAGTTTAAACCTGATCTTCATAACACATATGTTTAAACCGCCGTTTGACAGCTAACACCATAGTTTAAACTGAGACCGAACGTCTGAGTGACCCATTCGTAATATCTGGTTTAAATGCGGTCCAGCCAGACCATGGTTTAGCAGTAGTGTCTTTTTTATCGTCGAGCCAAATAATCGTACATGTACTTGCCTAATGTGGACCGCGGCGTTCTGTCGACAGCGAAAATAGACAATCAAGACAACGAGCATATTTTGATTGGAAATATATAGGAAATAAACGCTCACATCTGTAAATTACGTGGGGATACGTGTTTTGTCAATTGCGATCTTCTTTTTTTATTTTATAACATTAAACCGGCAACTAAACCATAATAGTCGACGGTCCACCTAAACGGGGTTAGGGAGGCTAGACCTGATATGAAGAATCCGTCTTTTCTAGACCGCGGTTTACAAGTTTAACACAATCAATTCAATGGGTGGAACTCTATATAATCTAGATTGACGGGGTGTCTATAATGTGAGAGTGGTTGCTTGTTGTTATCATGCCAGTCGTAATTCATTCTCAAGCGATGGTTGTTATAAGCGTATGCTTGTTCGCGTTAATTGAGGGCGTGTACCATTCTACTGGCGTGATTGTGGTCCGCCGGGTAACTGGGTAGTTTTACTGCATGCGCATCTATAGCCGAATCAGCTAGCCACTGAGCGACCACATAACCCAACTTAGACCCCTTTTGGCTGGACCGTCAATGTAAGTTTAAACTATGATTAATCTCTAAGGTTTAAACTGAAGATGAAGCAGAATCCGGCCTACCAGCGACACCGAATACGACAATATTCGGAGGATACTTTACGGCGGCTTGAACAGCAAAACAAGCAAAATCATAAATAGACCGAGGTGAATACAATTTCTCGCCCTACATCCACAATGCGTGAAACAAAATATACCACGCGAACTACGCGCCTGTTTCGCGAATAAAGAGTCTCTATTGCGGCAACCAGATTTTTTAAATTGATCATTGTCGCATGCATGGCATCGTGCAAACCGGCACACATAATCTTTCAAATGTACAAAAAGACACCTAGGATCTCACAAGTGTACAGTCAGTCAATCACAAAGCAGGTGGAATACTCATTCAAATTACGTTCAAATTCCACTCAAAAATCACCAACAAATATATTATTGTGATAATAAATAGCATGCGACATCCGATGTTGGTATATGAGACTTTGAGATTCTGGATGACTTATTGTACATTTGGGAGATCCTCTGTGTCTTTTTGCACGTTTAGGAGATGCATGTGCGTCTTTTTGCACGAAACCAATCGCCATTGACCAATTCAGCGACAGAATTGGGTTGCGTGGATTGTGCAATCTTGTCTGGATTCTGGTCCAAAAATCCAAAATGACGTAAATAACGTCAGAACCCTTGTCATGACATCTTCGCTGGTTTTCATTAAGCTAACCAACGAAATTGGTCTAAATGAAACTAATAGGCCTAAATCACATGGGAATTCTTCGTAAGTTGTGATGTAGCTAATTTAATTTTAATCGCGATGGTCCATTCCCGATTCCGCATTTTTAGTAATCTCCACACAGTTACTAACCGGAAGTCACGTGACAATTTCTCCAATAGCCATACGAGGTCTACGATCTGAAAGGTCACTGATGTATAGAAAAATATATATGACGTCTTTCACCTGCGCCTAAAGTATAAACAGCCACGCGCGCCTGCGCTGCGCTGGTGGTTGCTATAAGGCGTGCTGGTATTACGAGATCGAGACGACGATTTGGTCTGTAGAGGTTCTACAGTCACAAATATGCGAAAGATCCAATGCTTCTGCAGAAATGTGTTGATCGCCGATGTCTATCATCAGTCGCATTGTGTAAGGAATGAGAATTTATTATGAAGTCATGATGGCATGTTTTATAGAGCTTCTACAGTCACAATGAGCAATATCCAACAAGAAAACTAAGATGCATGCATCAGGTCGGCCGTGAACTATCTACCATAGAATTGTTGTAGCTATCGAGTATACATTTTGAAACACCTGTCTGTATGTATGTATGTATGTGTGTATGCGTGAATGCATGTGTGTATGTGTTATAGACTCTAACACTGCTCGAATTTGGTATTTAACGTGTCAACTTGACCTCGCTCATAGGCATGTTTCTGGACCTTGACCGATCCGACTAAAAATTTGTGTGTAGGACTACTTCGATCCCGGGAGCAATATGGACGGATCCAATTTCACGTGGGACCATGTTCTCAAACGTGCTGATATAGGCATGTTTCTGGACCAATTGAACAATAGTTTGGCCAGACGCTGTATATACTGGGTACTGTCCAGATGGAGGCGATCACAAAAAAAATCCCTAACTAGCCCGAACGAAGTCGAGTATATCAGCTAGTTTAATATATATTTTGGACATTTGTCTGTCTGTTTGTCTGTTAGCTATGGCCGGGAAAACTGCCGGACAGATTTGACGAAATTTGATACCTAGGGGTAATTATTTCCAGGGAGTATTTTAGACGGGTCAAATCTTGATCCCGACCTGACTTTGACATTCAAAAAGATCAATTCAAGGTCAAATCTGGTAAAACGGAAGTATTTCAACGAAATTTGATACCTACTGTTACTTTTGTCCCAGGAGTGTTTCGGGTGGGTCAAATCATGACCATGACCTGATCTTGACATTCAAAATTGTCAATTCAAGATCAAATCGGGTATAAAGCCGGGCGGATTTCGACGGGTACTTTTGTCGTGACTTTTGTCCGGGGAGTGTTTTTGGACGGGTCAAATCGTGACCCCGACATGACCTTCACCTTTAAAATAGTCAATTCAAGGTTAAATCGCGCATTTCTCCGAAAATCAGAGGGGAACATCCCGGACGAAGTGGGGTCCACGAGCTACTATTATATATTTCTAGATTTAGTTACAAACTAAATACCTGTATATTGTACAAAGAAATGTTTGACAAATATATCTGTATCAATATTACCATACGGGTCATTAAAATAGATACGACGAAACAAATTTTGAAGGGTGCATGTATCAGGTAAATATTTATATTTCAAATGATGACAGGAATGCAGAAAGTTGGAGTACCTACGTAATACTGGCTACCCGCATGAAGAGATATACATGAGGGATATGTCTGTACAGTTGCTAAACAATTCAGTCATGCAAAAGAGGATCAAAGAGTAAGATACCAAATTGCTGCCTGTGGTAATGTTTTTTAACGAAATTCGGGAAAATTAGATTACTCTCACCCTGGTTATCCAGAAGATAATTGTGGAATCTGATGACGATCGGACAAGGGGTGTCGTCTGTAGGATCAACCAAATTATTTAGCCATAAAAATAGTAAAATTGAAGATCACCGCTGGCAGTGATGTCTTCACAAGGACAGTTTGAGGACAAAATATGGCTCACATCTAGCGGTGACCCAAAATATCCACATAAGAAAAAGTTCTCCAATAAAAGCTGGCTGCAGGGTGCGCCAATTGATTCAAATTCGAAATTTAGCAGGGTGTACTGCTTGTGGCCATGTTTTCCCCGCAAATTTGATAGACTGATGGACAAAACCACTGAATCCGTTGAATCAATATACATGTATACATGGATTAATTTATATGCATTGTTATACACAGTACTGGTATATAAAGGTACTGAAAATAACTATATTACTAGTATACACAAAATAAACCATATATCATGGCTATGGGTTCTAATATCCGAACATGACAGCTGAGAACTTGGTGTGAATTAAAGAGTGGTGGTTTCTCAAGCATATCTAACCCTCCACGTTAGCAACATGCCATTAAATGTCATAAGTATAATCTAGATTGAGGACAGAAGTGATCCATAAAACCCCCATTAATTCAACCAGGTCCTCGCGCGATGTATGATCGATCACATGATGATCTAGGGGGGATTAGAATTGATGTATAAAAACAGCACTGCATGTAAATATAAAATAAAATAGTGCTACATCTTATTACAGATTATTGCCATATATAATCAGTGATTATACAGACAGTCTGACAAAATAAAGTTTCAGTGACACTCTATCCGAAGAGGGGAATAATTTCATCTGTTACAGTCAATGGAGCAATTATGAATCTGGAAAGGTGAAATTTCTAAGTAATACTAGATATCGACATGACGCGATAAAATATAACGTAAATGCAATATGGCCGCTGGCGACCATTTTTTCCTATGAAATTAAAAAAATATTTGATAGCTCTCATCTAATAGATCAATATCAAGATAAATATGAAGTTTGGTGATGATCGGATGAGTGAAGTGGACTGTGGTCTGTGCTAAACGGTTTAGTAATGCTTAAAAAGATTCTTACCTTAATATTTTTATGTTCACTTTATAAACTTCACTGAGTCATCTTTGTCATGTATTGAGTTTGATATCTTTTGTTAACAGTTTATAAATCATGTATGTCTCATGTTTGTTATTTTAATTTATGTGTTTATTATCATTAAATAAAGTTGCATTCCTTAAAAAGATGCTTACCTCAATGTTTTTATGTTCACTTTATAAACTCCACTGAGTCATCTTTGTCGTGTATTGAATTTGATATCTTTTGTTAACAGTTTATAAATTATGTATGTCTCGTGTTCGTTATTATATTATATACACTTTATAGTGTGTTTTCAGAACGAAAACAAATTGAATAAAATCAACAAATTTGTAAATTTAAAAACAATTCAAACGTTGTTGTATTCCATGTCCCAGCCCGGACATATACACCAAATTTCAATAATATTCATTGAGAAACAACGGACCAAACGCTATATAACACCCGTATACATCTTTTATTCCGTATCGGACTCGGGTACATGTTATAGTAGGTACCGAATTGACACACGTCGACTGGGCGAGTTGGCCCTGGGGCGATTAGGCCGATTCCGGCACATTCTAGAATTTACCGTATGTATCCGTTTACGCGTAGTTTACTTTAGAAAGTTCCGCAATTAATACCGTAAATAGAGCGACCATATTTGACAGAGAATGCCTCTGTTATTGATTATCAAGTTGCTGTACATTAAAAACGACAAATTCACATGCTCGTTCAAGCGCAGTAGTATATTTTCCCCATGTTAAAGGACATCCACAAATACTAAATAACGCCAACCTACTGCCGAATGTTTGACACGACAACTGTTAACATATTTGGGCTGAATTCATCTGACGCGGTATTATTCCTCAAAATAAACAACAAAACCATCGTTACTTGGAAATGTAGTTTGGGCTAACATTTACATAAATCCTCCAGATCAATTATCCGACACACACGTCAGATGAAAAAGTCACATGAAGTAACCGGCCAAATTGGCCGAAATAATTATATGAGGACAGTCTCTCACATCGTGATACAGTCATATCTTAAGGACAAGACGAAAGACATCTGAATTCCCAAATGAGCAAAATACGCGGACGATGTCAATAAATATGGCTGATTATCCCTTCCCTGACTGGAGCTTCCTGAAATTTTGCGAAAACCCTGTGCCAATGCATTCTTTTATTTATGCGAGTCTCTCCTAGAGAATAAGCCACTCAAAGACACAATATTACTACCAAGCAGGACAAGACAACTGCTTCGCCCACAAGGGGTCCACTGGCATATTGCGCAATGGATTTATAAGACGTCACGCGACGACTGCCCGGGCTATGAATTATATACATCCACATGCATGCACAAATGCTATTATGGGTTTGTGATAACTCTTTGGTCCGTTGATGGGTCCACATTCACATTATATATAGGTATGATAACATTGCGAGATCTAAACGACGAGTTGGTCAGTGGAATTCTCTATAGGTTATCCCGCAACTTATATATAGAGGATCTCACATGAGTTTCTATTTTATATGGAATTTATCAACCGAGTTCGCTAAATTCTATTTGAGCCGAGGTTTACCGTATAAAATAGAACGAGTTTGAGATGTATACCTTTTATCACATGATTAAATAAAGGCGAAGCAAAGCGAAATATTCATCGAAAACAACAATCATAAACTTCAGCAATCGCAAGTCATTTAAATAATGACGTGACGTCATCGCATGCGCTAATATTACACGTGTGTCTTACCAATAATTATGAAGCTGGTTTTGTGGGTTAATTATGTGATAAAATGCATTTCTAATATTACGAATTTAAATGTAGAAACTCTACAGTCATATTGAACGGGACACGATTAAATAATACGAAGAATTAAGCCCATCCAACGACAAAATACCACTATAGATCTTCAGCCATATTGGTGTATATAATATTTATTTTAAATAATCAAACATTTAACACAAACACAATACACATATAAATACAGAGAGATTAAGAAAGAGGGTTGGACAACACGCAAATGGCCTTTTAACGTCCTCTCCTCGATAGCCATATTGAACCGGACACGATTAAATAATACGAAGGATGAAGAATTAAGCCCATTCAACGACACAATAACACTATATACCATGCCAAAGCGATTCCGTGATCCACAAAGGGTCGACTAGCACATCGAGTAATGAAGTTGTCATATTTGGGCCGGTGGTCTCAAGTGAATTTTAATCAACTAAAATGCACAGAGCGCTGGGACCACTCAGAGAAATCCGATTGTTGACAATCGATATGTAAATTGATTCATCCAGAAAATTGGAAAACAAATTGGAGAGGTGCCCTCGAGGAATGCTTGTCCGTGGTTATAGTCCTCAAAACAGAACGCTGCTCTTGCCTGACTCTTTCCATATTTTACATATAAAATTAAATTATATTCGCAACGGCGTTAATTTGCATATTCCAAAGAGTTGATTCGTTTTAGCCCGGAATCGTCTTCCAGGTCCACCCCGACCTGGGATGTATATAAACCCATGTAGGAACCCCGGGGCGCAGTTGTCGTTAAGCCGCATGGCATATTCAAGATTAGGTCGCTATGATCCGTCCAATAAAAATTGCGAATCTTGTCCAATTCATGACAAGCACGAGGGTGTAACCTAGAAAGTGAGGGGGAGGGGTAAAACGAGTCGTGTATCTGGTCGGGTTAGTCAGTTGCCTACCAGGGTCCGTAGTTTCTACACAGAATATACGGTGTTCTAAACACGTCGTGAGCCGTCCAATGATGGCGAAGCTTGTTCAGTTCCTGATAAGAAGCTATGTAATCCATAAAAAGAGGGTATAATAACAATGGTTCGTGTATCTGGCCAAGTTAGTCTTGGTAGTTTCTACGCAAAGTACAGTGTTCGAAACTCCGTTTTTCCCTCCGTTAACACTTTCTATACTATATTCCATTGGTCGTTTGTTGAACTTATTATCTGAACATTTCCCTCCAATGAAAAGGAATCTTTCTGGACATAGCCGTACGGGCGCCCAAATTTGTAGGGGGGGGGGGGCTGAGACTTTTTGCCCAAATTTTGTTTACATGATATATTCATGGTTGTAACACACTGATTTTGTAAAATATACCTTGTATATACGCAGAAATATAACAACATAGATTCATATTAACCTTAAACAGGTATGGCAATTCCCAATTATAGCTACAATAGCTATATGTAGCTATTGTAGCTACATTTGACTATCGTAAAACAACAATTTACCATATTGCATTGCATGCAAGAATTACCGCGAGCTGTTGCAACTAAGGGTGAGGGGTATTATGTTGTTACTACATATGAAACCACTACCGATGACGTTTCGGTTGCACCAGCTTGCGGAATATCCGAGAAGCTTATAGCTAAGCACATGCATCTGTTTAGATATTGGTTATGCTATGTGATATGGGAGTCAGATCCATCCATATATGATAAATTCTTCCATTTATAGGTACAGCTGCATATAGCTAAACATATGGCTATAGTGCTATATTTGGGAATTGCCATACCTGTTAAATGTGAATAATTCTGGCAGAAATGTGAAAAATATCATTACCTGAAATACCATTCAATTTGCTTGAATTTGACCTAAAATATCTCAAATTTGCCCGAAAATAGCCCGAATTTTGAGCTTTCGAAACGTTGGGGGGGATGCAGTCCTCCCAGTCCCCTTTGTCCATCATAGGTCTATGTTTCTGTACTTAATCCAATTGTAATGAACTAAACCTGAATTCTGATTTCCGTGATCGGAACACCGTGCATTTCGTTTTCCCTGTATTAACTGTCAGATAATTTGCACCGGCATAGCTGTCAAGTTTAGATAAACATTTTTGAAGACCTGCTACAGACTCAGTCTGAGTAAACTCATACCTAAATATTCATTACAACATTGAATATAAGGTCTGACGGATAACATCGCTATCTCATTTCCAAGTCCTCGGGATTCCGTAATCTGATTGATTGCGTAAATTATTTTCCGTCCAATGAAACCGTATGGGTTAATAAACAAGTGTTAGTGGGCGGAGACTACCATAATGTCACCTCTAAATATAGTAACAGAGCGGAATTTCTCCGATCGAAAGCGATGCTTGCAAATACAACAGAGACATAAACAATGGCTTCGAAATTATATATTCGGTACGATTCGGATTAATTTGAAGGATGTGCTAGACCTGATAGATAGGCCTGCGCATGGTACCAACTTGGCCTCCCATAAGTATAAATAGAACTCACTCATGTCCGTGTATTTTATTTACTTTATTGTACCATGGTTTGCAAATCAAATTATTTGTCGTAAAAAAGTCATCTGAAAGTTAACACCGAGGAAATGACTTAATTTTATGCTTTTAAATAGTTCTAAAGCATCATTTTTGATGACGACCTTATTTTTTGCTCTCGGATGCAGCTTTCCGGTTGATGCAGCGAGTTCATCTCCCGAAAAAGAATAGTCGCACACACGACAAAATTATCTGCTGTAAGTTTATGTCGCGACACAGGCCATTGCTATTGCGAAGCACAACAAATAACACGTGGGGACACCTGTCAATCATCGATGTATTTTTTTTAATCCGTGACGTCATTTTGGGGAAGCTCTTCGCTGAATAGAAATGGTTTTGGCTACATAAGCTCCAGACTCTAGATTTCAAATATAGAGTCGACGTTCACCCAGACTGCTACATACTCTGATAGCAACATAAGATCGCCAGCAAAGAGAAGACGATTAAAGAGAACGATAATTAATTTGAGTCGGTTTATATACATTATTTTAGGTGTGTGCAGGAACATTGTGAGAAACCATTACCATGAACTGTTACATGAATTGCATGGCTGTGGACTTAAAACTCATCTTAGCCCAAAGGTTTGTGTCAATTCTTGCAAAATTGTTGTTCACCATTGTTCAGCACACACAAACATAATGTTCAAATTTTTGAACCAGTATTGAACTCAATTAGATTGCCATTCGACCCTTTAATGTATTTGTATAGTGGGCATTTCCACTCAATTTGTTTATCTGTTGAGAACGCTGTATCCAAAATGTCCCTTCCAAAACTATATATAATTAAAGTCACCTTTTTGACATTTTTATTATTATACAATATGCTTGATGTGGTCTTCAGATAGTATAGATTCCTTCATGCGGTGTACTAGCTTAACAACTAAGTAGTGTCATGAGCAGGTCCATCTAAACTTTCCACTTCCTGAAACCCCTTAAGTTGGGATCAATCCATCTTACATGTAAGAGAACACCAGATATCTGGACACCACGGATGTCAGTCACATATAGTGCTCTTATGTTAGAAATTCTAACAATGTAGATGACTTTACAGGATGACACTTAAAGTTATGTTAAACACTCCAGTAGGGTGATCAATTAGAAATGGTGAATAATCTTCCTCAAAGTAGTTATATTTTACAAATATTGTATCCAAATTGACAACACACACCGTCATTCTTATATATTAATGAAATGTAGTGACTCTCGATGGCAAAATAATTTTCTTAAGTTTATTGCCGAATCTAGAAGTAAATATTTACATTTGATCGTGGTTCAGACGAAGTTTTTCTTCGGAGTGGTACGGTCGATCTGCTTCAGCTTTTCGGCTATGTTAGTAGAATGCTACATTCCCCCAGTTGGCATGGTGCCTGGATACTAACTTACCAGTTCCACGTACCCGAACAAGTGCATAATAATGTCTTTAATGGGGAGCTGCAGGTTTTGTTTGCATAAATCCAACCAAACATGGCAAGAGATTTTTAACAATGAATTTCTCTGGATCTATCTGGCGAAAAATCTTGCATTTCACATATCATCATCTTCATTATATGTAGACTATGGCCAATTATTAAGAGACGACAAAACAATGGATGTCAATAAATTTGAGAGGTTGAAATGATCATTTTCTTTTTTTTATCCCGTTCGGTACCAAGAACTGCCAGAATAATATATTAAAATTGCACATAGCACACCAAATAGCATATTGTCTTGGCTCTATGACAGGAGGCTTCATTTGTATAAATAATGATGTTGAGATTTGTAATTGCATAATATAGCATCATATCCCCATATATTATAATGAATAATATAGCAATCACAAATATTCCAGCGCAATGATAACAAATATTGATATGTAGTGTGGTCCGCTCAAGCACGGAGCAATCAACTAGAATTTAGGCCACAGTGTTAGGAGATATAGTGGTCAGCTTAAACTTGGTTATGAACCCATGACCCAGAACTCACCCAATTTTCTATCGATCAACAGGCATGAGAATTCTCAAATATATATAATTATTTATGGGTAGTTGCCTTTCTAAATGAAAATAATCATTAAATTCCACGAATCAAGAATCTCCTCTCAGGAACTTCAGATATAATAACATGGATATATGAATTGCACTTTGAAAAAAATATATTTAACAGAAGTCCTTGGGACCTGAAAACAGTGAAATTTGAAATAGTTTTCATGCCATAAAAGTGAAGTAAATGATGGTTATAATATCCAATGGTTCGATGGATCTTAAAAAGTGTGTCACAATAATATCTTGTATCAAATTTCACAATGAAATTCCTGACAGATTTTGAGAAAATCCATTTTGAAATACCAGGAATTTTGGCAAAACGTCCGACTGACCTAATTACTATGTTTTTATTTCATTCAAATATTTTGTCCGATGGTATATTGCCCTAATTTTAATTACCTTTTTTTTCAGCAATAAAGCTCGGTAAAAACTGTTCCTGGACATTTGTATTCTTGTGTATGATGCCAGAGTGTGGGTGAAAGCGTTATGGTGTGCGACTGCGCACGCGTGGTGATTCCGCAGGGGGTCGATTAGAGAAGTTAAAGCTTTAATATAATATAGTTCCTGACATTTCATGAGGAACATTTCCCTTTAGACCTCAAGTCGACAGAACCGTATATAACCAGTGTGTCACTAGGAATGTCCATCACATAAATTCTGCAACAGTGTGGAATAAGACACTCGCGATAACATCGCGGTGTGATACGAGATACAAAATAGAGCGTAATGATACCGCGGGGACTATTTAAACCACTAACCATCAACTGACCTAATTGAATATATAGTGGTATTGGCTATTACACATTCGTCGATCTAAGGCCTTGACCACAAGCATACGCTGCAAGCCTGATTATAGTGTGTCTGTCATTTGCAGAATGAGGTCCCCAGAGGGTGAATTTAGTGATGCTATCCCGCATAGCGGGCTAGCATTATTAAATTCACCCTCTGGGGACCTCATTCTACATGGCCTTATCTACTTTTGGAGACATAGACTCAGATTTGAAGTTCCCAAATGGTGAATATTGTGATGTATACACCCATTAGGGAAACTCGATAATGCAATGTGTCGTCTGCCAGTTTGGGGATATAGAGAAACTAAACTAAAACAGAAATAGAATATATGTGAAGAAGTTTGTATACAAATTTGCTAATAAAAACAAATTTTCAGAGAATATGAGGCCTAAGCAGAATGAGGTCCCCAGATGGTGAAGTTAGTGATGCTAGCCCGCTATGTGGGATAACGTAACTAAATTCACCCTCTGGGGACCTCATGCAATTCTGCAAATGACAGGCATACTAAACTCGGGCTTGATACGCTGCCACCTGTTTAGCTACCAGGATATTCCTTCAGCGCTATCCGGACTATAATGCTCGTATTGAGACCTCGTGGGGAGAAACGATATGATATGGGTCAGCGCTTTGTCATAATCATATTGTTTTGACACACTTTCTTGCTCGTTTCCACTTGAGTAGACCATAACTCGACCAACATATTGTTAGTTCAGGCATTTCACTGAATCATCATGATTGTTGAAACTGATTATTCGTATCGATTATCTAAAGATCTTATTTATAGAACATAATTCCCCAAGCATCTACACAACCCAAGTGTTTTACTTACACCATATAATAGCCACTAATCACTAATGTACGATTCACAGAGTAAACCGGCTACTAGGCCCACACAAAATATTATACACGGCACATGTAGATGGGTGCCTGTTGCATTTCTCTGTTCGAGAGATATTGCTTCCAGTTACGTTAACATCAAAATCAATGTTAAAAGTCAAACAGTCCGATTTAACACAAATTTAGTCAAACTTTCCTCAGGTAATGTTCATCTTTCTTGGCAAAAGAAATAGAAAACAGACTTGCAATTACAATAATTATTTTTAGAAGGGTCACAGCTGGATTTTTGAGGAAATAACACCAAGTTTGGGGAAAATGGATTCAAAAACATTATTTTTCAAAATATCAAATTTGATGACAGCACCTCTTCCTTATATATTAGTCTTCATCGCGAACATCCATAAAATATGATGAAGCAAAACAAGTTTGAAAAAATATAATCCCGAATTCCAAACCTGATTGATTTCTTAATTCTGGACCCAAAAAAACGTCATTTCGAACAATTTAACGCGACCAGGTGTTAGTATATATACTCGAACGAACTTCATAAATATACCTAGCGCAACAAATATATGTTCGGGTGACCTTAATGAAAGCAATTGTTCAGATGTTATTCATTTCACCAAGCCAATCTCGGTCTATTTATTTTGCACCAGCTTCCATTTTGAAACCCCATGATAGCTGTAATGCGATTGGTGCAAATCAGCTATTTTCGGTTTCGTAGCCAATTGTCTTATTCCCATCGATTGTCGGCATCTATATATCGAGAGTAATTGAATACAAAATGAAGCGGACACAAATAATTGTCATGTTTTAACTTATTGTCACAACCAGACACAGTAGGCTCATTGTCATTGTACTACTCACTATACTGAAATGTGGTTGCTGGTACTCACCACTTTTTTTTTACCCCTCGACCCTAATTTGTTTCAGTTTTAGCAAGTGTTTTTCTAAACATTTTTTCGACACCCACCCCCAGAAAGACGAAATAAACATGCTCACATCAAAGTCGCGAGTAAAAATTAATATCAAGCACTGTTTGATTTTAGATGAGAAATCGTGGCGTATTCTTGGTTATCCCCGCTTGCGACGGAATGGCAGTCGTGTGTATGTAAACATCGTAGATGAACATATCGTGGGTTAGTCAATCATGTTGTTAAAATGGGTTACGAACAACCCACGATATTCTCATCTGCGATGATATCGCAATCGTGCGAACAAACTATCTTGTCTAGCCCGATTCCTCCACTTACACCGTTGAATTGCGGTCGTCTGAACGTTCATTAAGTTGGGTGCATGCACATGTGTGAATTTCGCCTTAGAATATCCATGCAACTGCACCCCCTTGAACCAGACCTACAAACAACCAAGTCTGGGAGGTTCCAATAGCTTGCACACATGAATACCCCTCATTTTTCGGAATTTTTCATCTGGTACATCGGGCTTTCCAACTGTTCAACATGACACCTCTAAGGTCAGTCGAAAAAATGTTTCCCATAAACTAAGAAAATATCTTATTTTATGTCTAAAACAACAATATATACTGGTTGGAAAAGCAAACTATATCAGAACAATTTGAACCTAATTTCGTCTGAAACTTCCAACTGCTGATAACTTTTACCAACATTTTGGAGAGGATGGGTGACACCAACACCCCTGTCACCACGTCTCTCCGGACAACCCCATCCAACAGTAATGGCAACCGATAAACGATCGAATGGAGGATGAAGTTCTTCCTGACCTGTCGTCTATGTGTACACCAAGAACAAATTGTCAACAAAACCCTTATCAAATGAGCATCGATCACCGATGGTATTTATGGCTAATTCAAACATATCGACATCCCCCGTCAGCTCCTAAAGATTCATCAGGCTGCAATGTCTATTGCACGGTGAAAACAATGACTCATTGTGTGTATTTTAATTCACAATTATTGTGATTCACGAATGGGTAGCTAAATATGTATTTTTTTATGAGAATTTTATCAAATTCGACTGGACATTTTGAACAATGTTGAAAAAAACTATCATGTTTTGAACGCACATGTTAAACTTGAACTAAGTATTGCTATTTATCATTATTTAATACAGTAATGCCCTAAATACTCAACTCCTTAACCACAGCAGAATTATTGGTAATTTTTCAGAATTTAGTCGGAAATATGGCTTGTTGCTATTCATCGGAAAGCTCTCACTGAGAGCTTTCTGATGAATGGTAACAAGCCATATTTCCGACTAAAACCTGAAAAATTACCCATAATTCTGCTGTGATTAAGGAGTCGAGTATTTAGGGCATTACTGTACATGATCAAGTTTGATACACATTCAGCCATGCAGTGAATAAATTCTGCTCCATGCATTCACATCAATGCGTCACGGTTCTGCTCCATGCATTCACATCTATACGTCACGGTTCTGCTCCATGAATTCACATCTATGCGTCACGGTTCTGCTCCGTGCATTCACATCTATGCGTCACGGTTCTGCTCCATGCATTCACATATATGTGTCATGGTTCTGCTCCATGCATTCACATCTATGCGTCACGGTTCTGCTCCATGCTTTCACATCTATGCGTCACGGTTCTGCTCCATGCATTCAATCAGTTATTTCTCATGAACCTATGCATACATAGGTATGGAGATAATAACAATTTAAATATATACAATATGTACATAAACATTTGAGCTTCCGGTTGACAAAAGTTGTATACATGGATTATATTACATACCCTTCGTCGTTACATAGACGTATATGCATATTGTAAATATATATAAACATATACAACTAAATATATTTATTGTATATGCTTACATATACATATTTATAATGATATATCAATAACTATGTGTATGCGACTTATTGTCAAGCTGAGTTATTCGGTCATTTCTCGATTTACAATCTTAATAAATTCGCACAACTTGCTTTTACTTCACATCTATGCATCACGGTTCAATGCCATGAGACACTTTCGCATAATGGACGACGGCAGATAATTATTATGAATAGCCATTTGTAGTCGTTATTTTTCGGACGGTCCAAAAGCTTTTTCGCAGAATCGACGACTCAGAATCAGTTTCCTAGACAATCGCGCTTGCCACTCGAAGTAAGGGGTTATGGTTGAAATAACTCAAACTTTACCTTTATGTCGGGCTAGTGAACTCACATACCATATTTCATTCCATTCAGTTCAGACTTACTAAAGTTATCATCCGGAAACGAAAATTGAGTGCAAATTCCAAAACAAGGCTCTGGTGAAAACTGCCGGGTGGAACCCGAATTCGGACTTGACCTGTATTTTGTGTATAGTAAATCCACATACCAAATTTCATTCCATTCAGTTGAAACTATCTAAAATTATCACCCGGAAACGAAAAAATCGGAAATGCCGGCGGACATCCGGAACTCAAAAATTGCACGAAATAACCAGCAATGGGTAGTAGCTTGACATTGGGTGGTCGAACATGTCAAACTTTCTTTTATATATTTTATTTTATTATATTATTTTTAGAGGGGTCACGTCTCCCCATGTTGAGGATATCACACCAAGCTTGGGGGGAAATAGCTTCAAAAACACTATTTTTCAAAACATCAAATGTGTTGACAGTACTAGCTCTTCCTTAAATATTAGTAAAACTAACATCCAACAAATATAAGACGGCGCAAAAGTCATAGAAAATCCATCCCAAATTCAAATCCTGATCGATTTTTTAAAAACAGTGTTCAAGATGTCTATCTCCACGTCTCTGAAGATGTCCAACCAATGAGCTACAAGTAGAATTTCCCTAGCTTGAGATTTTTTAGTCTTGTTGAAGACCCTAAAATGAGACTCACTAACCATGTCTCTGAATGGATCGCCAGTATGCTCACTATGCTGAGTTAGATCCGACGTGGATTTCAGTTTAAAATTCTGAAGTGGGTACATTTACAACGAAGACCCCTGGTTACACTTTACATTGATTAGTAAGTGGAATAATATGGCTTCAGCTTTTAACATGAAACCTTTTAGACCGGAGAATATCCATTTAGCGGTGGGATTTGATCACAGTCTGTGATGGAGTAGCTGGCAATAGTGTATGTGACTTTATTTTTTGAATATCATACAACTCCCACTTGCATGGGTAAGTGAGTTCGAAAATAAGGCGACAGGAGGTTGGGATGTCTCACTCCCAACTTTGGCCAAAATGTCAACATAGGATATTTCATACCAAAAATAGATTATAGATAGATATATTTATTTGAACAATAAACATAACATCACACAGTTAAACTAAAATTAATGATATTGGCACAAAATTAATGATATTGTACAGGGACTGCATGGCCAATACTGGCCGTCTTCATGCAGTCCCTTAAATAAATAACAAATTATCCACTGCCTATATGTATATTATATCTCACGTAACTTTCTCGCATTCTGATTGGCTGCATATAATACTGCTATACTAGTTTACGATAGTACCCCAGTAGGATTCCTACATGCCTACTATTCTTTTTCTATTTATACATGTAGTAACAAACTCATTTCGCGAAATCGGGTTGCCGCCAGAGTCGTTATTTGGTGGAAGAATCTGGATTAGACCCCGTAAGACGTGGTTCGGTAAACGAACAGACCAGAATCAGTAAACGAACACACCGTAATCGTAATCAATCGTTATTTCGTCTTAATCCAGGTTCAGATTCTGATACCGATTACGGACTCAAACGTTCATAATGTAAACAAACCGAGATTTCGCCATCTCGGAGTTTAAAAACACAATAAAACATAAGAAACCGTCCCTTGTGTACAAATTATTGCAGAATATAAACGATCTATATCATGGTCTGTGTTCAATTGGTGCCATTAAAAATACAGTGAGTGAGTTTATTGTTCAACCTCCACAATGGGAGAGCCTCGATATATAAAATATAATACATCAAGATAAACGAGATGAGAGCAAACAGCATGAGGGGTGACTGAGGACAGTGGTGGAGAGAGTGGGGGGAGAGAATGAGATATAGATATAGAGAGAAAGAGATAGGGGGACAGATAGAGAGATTGAGGTAGATGATGTTTAGGTCCCAAACAAAAAACAGCCATTTAGATGGCATGGATCAAAAAAGATCGTGTTGGTCCATTCCTGATATGGTAGAAATAAAGAACGTTTGTATCACTTCTGTGCGAAATATTGGGAAAAGCTGTAAACTGGTTGAGACAATGGCACTTATTTCTCAGAGCATGTGAAGCCGGTATATCAACATTTCGCATATTCGTCAACCTACAGTAATGCTCTAAGTAATCGACTTCTTAACCACAGCAGAATTATGGGTAACTTTTCAGGATTTAGTGGGAAATATGGCTTGTTGCCATTCATCGGAGCAACAAGCTATATTTCCGACTAAATCCTGAAAAGTTACCCATAATTCTGCTGTGGTTAAGAAGTCGATTACTTAGAGCATTACTGTATCTACCAAATCGGGAAGCATGAATGAGTTTAATGTCAGTTTAAATGCATCATATCTACAGCCATGGCGTGGCTTTATATGTCGGACCCCAATTAGTACTGTGGATAAATTTCAAACGAAGATCCCTGGTTACACTTTGCATTGATCATTAAGTGGAATAATATAAGGGAATATATATGGCTTCAGCTTTTAACATGAAGGCTTTTAGGCGGAGGATATCGCTGCCCAAAACAGTTACCGGGATGTGATCACAGCCTGTAATGGAATCGCTGGCAGTAGTGTATAGGATTTAATTTTTAATATCAAACAATAAAACCTTCAGTGTGGTCGATATACAGTCAAGCAGCCCCCATTCATCGGGAGGCATTGGTGTCTGTGTATGGGCGGATTTTATTACCGATGTTCCAATATATATATATCATTTCTAATTTGATTGTATTTTAAATAAAATGAAGATAATGAAGCTGAGTGCTAGTCTATATATAGAGGCTAACATGAAATCAGGGACGCGGGATAGGTGTGTGCGAATGTCCCGCCCTTTATTTTGTCAAAATGTTCGAGGGTTAGAACTTACTCGCCTGGCCCAACAACATAATTGGACATTTCAGACCAAACACATGCTGAAATTGTGCTAACTACAACCAGTATTTAGTGTAAAAATTGTTTCTTACTCGAATATCTTCCTACTGTCGGTCAAATGTTTGAACTTAAATGACCATCAATTGAAAACTGTTCAACTATATGAAAGTGTAGGTTGAAATTTTCAAAAGTTAGAAACTTAAGAAACAGGCCGGAAAAAATCCAAGCCAAGGGGTGCAAATGAAATTTACTTAAAATTCAAGACGGGACATTTTGAACAAAATAATTTGCTAATAATTTGCTCTAAATGGCTCTTTTCACAGAAAATGTTATATAATTACAATGAAGCTATTAGAAGTTGTAGCTGCATATCTTCTTAAACATTGAGTTCTCGAAAACAATTGCCAAGGTTGATATAAACCATCTACATGCCCTTTTAATGTGACACATTTGACCGCGGTAATGTTGCTGGCAATTTTTCGAAGAGGGCTGTAATGTGATACATATGATTAACGACAAAATACTTATAAAATTGACATGTACAGTAGTTTACAATATGCTCAGTGAAATATTCCTTAAAGGCCCACTTAATTTTCGAACCCCCAGATCACATATATAAAATATATGCCATATTTTATACCATTTGAAAGAGGAAGCTCCAAAACATTGTGTTATCAACTTATCCGGTATAATAAACTGTGAACATGTTATTTTGTTGAGTTACCGACGTGTTTTGTGCTTAATTAAGTTTCGTCTGGTTGTGTTGTGCAACGTGCATTATTGTCAATGGAGGGGAATAACTCTATATTTACAAGATAGAGTTATTCCCCTTCCATTGGAAATACATTTTTAGTTTGAATTCTGTTGCATTCTGGGAGCCAAAACGGGGGGTAATCTTTTTTATGATTTCAACTGTTTTCTATATCTCTATGGTCATCTTCTGAGACACAGACGTTTCAAACGGTGATGAATTGTAGTATTTTAATTATATGTTATGGCATAGATTGTTATTAAAACCGTATACCAAGGCACGTATCCTACAATTACCTGACAGGTTAACAATACATCGTAACATTTCATTACTCTGATAAGCATTAAATGAATCGAATATACATATTTGATATATAATTCCAAAATTGATCATGCAGTGAAAAGTGTGAAATAGATAGTCAGCAATAAAGTATTTCCATAAAATTTGCCAGGCTATTTTGCCAGCTCACAAGAACATAGATCATGACACGAATCTCTACTCAGGCTAACAACGCCCGTAGAGATCATATTCCACCAATACGAAACCTTGGAACTTTTTGAAGTTTTGACAGGGAACCTTATGAAGTTGAAAAAATAACGCGGGGAATATATTTCTTAGTTATTATATGTTCCTTAATAATGTACTTGACTGTAGGTGAAGGTCATAACTCGAAATTTCACGATTTAAGTGACTTTGTGAGCTATTTTGCTTTGCGTCGCTTACAATAATGAAATTTCTCCTGGGTAATTAATTCAATGTTTATTGCGATATTGGCTCATAACAGTCACAGAAAAGCATGCAATTTCGAGTTGGGGCTCCACCTTCAGTGCAGTACATTATTAAGGATCGAACTGACAATAACTAAGAATTATATTCCCCGCGTTATTTTTTCGACTTTATGAGATTCCCTGTAAAAATATTCAAAAAGTTCCAATGTTTTGTACTGGTGAACTATGATCTCTACGGGTGTTAGCAGTATATAGTACAGATTCGTGGCATGATCTATCAAGAACACAGCTTAAGCCGTTGTGTGAGTTGATGCGATAAATCGTAGCGATGCTGGTTGAACCGGTTGTGATATGCAACAGGAAATATACGACCCAGACGTGTCGCCAACGAACAAAGAAGTGTAATGTACATCCTATTGTGGCTATCTTTGATATAGCACAGAGGGCCCAACACCTGCAGATCGGAAACTCACATGAATTATTTAATTTATTGTCAATTCAAATTGGTGAAAACCGTTCTGATTTATGCACCAGGAGTCCTCACGGAATCAAATTACAAACGGAATTCCTGTTTGTGACCAGCCCTGTCTCCGGGACATAATGACTTGGTCTAATATTAATGAGGTTATCGTTCGCATTGCTAATGGACGCTTCTGTTTTACTCACAGTTAGCTCAGTTTTTGTACCTCAAAGCGAATCGTGGGTATACTGTATTACATACATATACATATGGTTCTCCATCCGTCCGTACAAACATATATTTCAACCAGATGATCATGACGTGGACGGGCTTTGATAGAAAATGATGTTTCACACAATTGATTTTTCTACTTTGGGTATATATGTTCACATTATAGGCTATGTGTATCGCTTGTGTGTACCACCGGATAACAGTCCATCTCCTAAATCGAGATCAGTTCATATATAACAATACAAAGTTTAGTGGAAATTAATCTTCCCGGTGTGACAGAAATCGGCGCCTAAAAATCAATTTTCTTCAAACAAAGAGAGTTTGGCCCACTGTATTAAGAAATTAAAAGTTGAAAGAAATTAATATATTTTTGTTTAACATTTTTTTTCTTTTCGGAGCATGTTAAAGATTTTATATTTATATTCATCATGCTTGTTCTGTGCATCCCACAACTACTTGTGTGAAATAACGTATATCGAAAGAAGATATAGACATACAGTACCAGTCAGAAGAAGTGGTATATTGAGGCGCGCCTTTATTGCGATATTTAGCGCGCTTAATTTCGAAAAAAGCGCGCAATACCAAAAATCCGTCGCGCTTATTATTGCGATATTAAGCGTAGAATATTGCGATTTTAAGCGCGCATTGTCACAATATTGAGCTCGACAAAATTTCATACAGAACCGATAGTGTAATATTTAAATTAGATAAATACTGTGCATATAGTGTGCATATAGTGTACATTTCGTGTACATATAGCATTTACAACTATAATTATATACAAATCAAGAACATAGTCTCTATTTATGCCAAACAATATATCAGAAGCAATAATTTGCTTTAAATGTCACAATTTTGAGCGCAAGATGTCACAATATTAAGCGCGCGATATCGCAATATTAAGCGCGAAATATTGCGATATTAAGCGCAAAATATTGCAATAATATCACAAGCGGCGCACTTATAAGCGTTTTCACTTGCAATATTATTGCGATATTTGGCGCGAAAATAGCGCACTTAATATACCACTTCTTTTGACAGGTACTGTAAGTTTAACTGTATTTGAGCTTTTACTGCACACCCGTTGGTGTAAGGCACATGTATTCAACGGAATCGCAACCATTAAATACACAGTGTCGTATACCACACGTTAAATACACGCCGAAACGAGTTAGTGTTGACCAAGGCGATGACGTGTATTACGTCACAATTCCGCTTCCAATATAGTGCCCCAAAAATACCGGTTTTACATCTTACTTGCATCACTGTTGTGGTATTTAAGTATCAATTTAGGCCACATACGATGATAGAAGATAACCGATACAAGTATGTGCAATAAATACAGAACACAACTTGCGTCATAATCTCGAATCTTTTATCGAACTCGTTGCGGACGACGCCATTTATAGTTACATTTCACTCGAGCTCTGTTCTTTTGAAATATATATCACTAGCCGATGAGCGCGACGTTGTCCGGGCTATTCAAAAACCAAATTTCAAGTCGATAGCTCTACTCAGCCCGACGTTGTCCGGGCTATTCAAAAACCAAATTTCAAGTCGATAGCTCGCAAGATACATTCACATAGCAAATTTCAAGTCGATAGCTCCACCCGTTTCCGAGATCTCGTCTGCGCATGCGCGAAGCGGGCGCCGCACGGGCTCGCCAATACGACGTTGACGACCGCCTGGTCAAACTACACACACGTACCAAGTTTCGTCCCGATCGGTCGAGAATCGTAGATTTGTATCAATGACTTACAGACAGACAGAGGTCTTCAAAAATATATATGAGACTAGCCGATGAGCCCGACGTTGTCCGGGCTATTCAAAAAACAAATTTCAAGTCGATAGCTCCACCCGTTTCCGAGATCTGGTATGCGCATGCGCGAAGCTGGCGTCGCACGGGCTCGGCGACCCGATAAAATTCGTATCCGGGGCAAGATACAGCCGATGAGCCCGACGTTGTCCGGGCTATTCAAAAACCAAATTTCAAGTCGACAGCTCTACCCAGCCCGACGTTGTCCGGGCTATTCAAAAACAAAATTTCAAGTCGATAGCTATATAGCGTCGCATGGGCTCGGCGACCCGATAAAATTCGTATCCGGGGCAAGATACATTCACATACCAAATTTCAAGTCGATAGCTCCACCCGTTTCCGAGATCTCGTCTGCGCATGCGCGAAGCTGGCGTCGCACGGGCTCGGCGACCCGATAAAATTCGTATCCGCAAATTTCAAGTCGATAGCTCCACCCGTTTCCGAGATCTCGTCTGCGCATGCGCGAAGCGGGCGCCACACGGGCTCGCCAATACGACAACGTCCACCGCCTACAGATAGACAGACAAACAGAGGTCTTCAAAATATATATGACATTGCGCCATCCGCAAATCATTCGATAAACAATTCTCGATGAGGCGCGCGTTGTGTTCGGCATGTCTATTTATTTAAAATTGAACCTATATAATTATACTGAACTTGGCTCCATACTAAATTTAGATTCTCCATTTATATCTATTATTCTAAATGTATGGCGAGTACTAGTATATTGATATCGTGCTCACGAAAACTGATGAATTGCCCATTCTCCACTCTTGTCGATCGCAAGGGTTGCATGGGGGATATCCACCTATACACGATGTATCTAGATTGTTTCTATATAGCCTGTTTTGTAATGCACTTGGGACAAAGTTGCCGACCAGAATGTATCGAGATTGGTCCTTCTGTCTCTCCAATCTATCATTATATTCCCAGGTTCACGGGCTGCAGACATCATGAGATCGTTACGTTGTTCCACACAGTTCCTCAGGAGAATCATTGCGCAAAACCTGAAGTGGAAAAAGAACATGGGCGGTGATACAACAAACTTGATTGCAGAGATCAATAATTCAGCAAGGAAATTATAATGTGACGAGGTTCGCGATATGGGCTGCAGCGGATGGGGTTTTTTGTGGGTGATGTAGCGTCTAAGAGAGCAGTTCATCAACACCATCTGAACCAAACCATGCAGGCTGCATGTCTGAAACTTATGCGGCAACATTGCTGAACGATTCCGAACCATATGCTACCATGTGCAGGACGCATTTCGCACATGCTACCCCAGAAAATCGGTCTTGATCTCAGAGTATAAAAATTGCTTTATATAGCATATTCTGGGCACGAAAATCTGTATTGATGGAGCGCTCACATGACGTAAATTTTATACCGTTTCTGTTGATGTTTCTAGTGCAGTTTTACCACTAATCCATATGGTTGTTCTATCAGGGTTCCATAAGGTATAGTTGTATCATGAACCCATTTTATTATGGAACAGTGTTGTAGTTTTATCTCGAATCTACGAGGTATGAATCCATAAGGTAGTTTTATTATGAATCCTTATGATAGTAGTGGCAGGTTATAGCTACGCAATCCGGTATTTTGAGATAGTTTTTTGTGGAATTTAATATGGCTGCCGAAACTGATAAAATGAACCCTGATTTTAATACAACCTTGATTGCACAGATCAATAATTCAGCAAGGAATCTATGTGACGAGATTCGCGATATGAGCTGCAGTGGATTGATTTTTTTTTGTCAGTGATGTAGCATCTAAGAATACAATCCAACGCGATGCTAACCATACCAGGCTACCTGAGGTTTATGTGACAACATTACTGAATGATTCTCAAACATATACTGCCACGTGCATGACTCATTCCGCACATTGTTACATCAGTATATGGGCGCGAAGATCCAAACAAATATATAATAACAAACAAATAACCGAATAATATGTTCAATAAAAAAAATATCGAGATTAACCCTTTGAACTCGAAAGATCGGAATACCGGTCCAATCCTTATATTCCTATATCCCGGGAGACCGGAATACCGGTCCGGAAATCATACGATATTTAACATGAAATTTCAGCACGGTAATCGCACATATCGACTAGAGTTGTACTTCTGCGACGTGCATGGTGGATGTCATGTATATCTCCCACAATATTCTCAGACAAGCATACCAAGATCATTTGCAGTTCTAAAGAGAAATACTACCGGAACTGTTTTAGACGTCAACGATATGACGTTGCACCGGTCGTAACTACGCACGATTCAGAGAAACAAAACACAAAATAATTAAATGAATACTTTTGTGATTCATTGAAGTGAATGGGGAAATTGGACATAATATCATGTTCTCAGCGACGTTCGTTATCAAAGTCAACTTATTTTTGGAAATAAGGTCGATTATTGATCCGTCTAAAAGCTGCAATCTGATTGGTCAACTTCCCGTTGGCTGGTTCCTATATTTTCCTAAGTTTGATTGGTTATGTACAGCAATAGGTATCTTAATCCAACGAAAGTGTATAAAAGTAGCGTTCAGAACAGAGCTCCGACCGCCGGTGGGATAAGAAGTACCGGCTTGAGCGACCCTGGACATCGCCCGCATGGCGATCGGATTACTGACTTCAGTAAGTTTTTGTCATACCGGGTTACACCAACACGGTCTTTATCAGGACCCTATGTTGGTCGTAACCCGGTTGCTGGAGACCACCAACAACCTGGGGATCTCGGCGAAAGGGGGAAGCGGAAGAAGACACCATCCAGAAGAAGGGATGCCGACAGGAGGGTCAAGTGGAGACAAGTGAGAACCGAGAGACGCCAAGTTCCCCCAACTTGGCCTCCGTCGTTGATATCACCACCAGACGCGGGGACGCCGTTGACACACCGGATGATCCTGCCATCGTCATCCAGGCCAGCGGAGACAAGTACGCCGATGTCACCACCCGGACGTCCATGCCGCCGACTTCGAAGTGGAGCTGGACTCACCACCAGAACCAGCACCACTTCCGATGTAGATGGAGACGGATACTACAGATTACATCCCGAAGACGCCGTATTACATCGGCCCGGAGTCTTCGTCCAGTACCATCAACACCAATAACTCCACCAGCAGCAGAGGATCCACCTATTCTGTTGCTGAGCTAGTGCCAAGACACTCATCAAAAGAGTGCTGGATAACATGCCTAACACCACATAACTCAGCGCAAGATGCGAAGCAATGATTCCAGCATTCCCCAGCGCCCAACAAACAACAACATCATCATTCAACAGGGAAAAGAAAAAGAAGTGAAAAAAAAAGAGATCATTTTCACCATCACCTGCACACATGTCATGTACTATGTCATACCATATCCATGACCCCACACATTATTTCAAAGTGGGTTGTATGGGAGGGGTTCCGCCCCTTCCAAATCATCCCGGTTACTCCCAAATACTCAATAAAGAGCGGACTTATCAGTCATCATTCACGCTTCCAGTCAACAAGATGGACGTTCCAGTGAGAACTCCTCGCTAATCATTTGAGTGGCCGTTGATTTTTATTGTTGTGCTTTTCTGACTGTGGATTTAATACCCAGCCAAGTACACAGCGTGCTGAGTGGTGTCCAGTCTGCCCATTGTGTTAGCTGGTCTCCCCATGCTAATACGGGAAGACTGGGTGTGGCTTTGAAGTTCCAGGTCACTCCGGTGGAACCCTCTCCCGGTCGTGACCTGGGTGGACCGACCGGATCCCACGGTCCGGGCCTACCAAGATCACCGGGAAGAGGAAGAAGACCACCTCAAGACGCCGCAGTGACGCCATCATGGGGACCAAGTAGAACCAGGGGAGAATCGAGAGACGCTCAGTTCCCTCACTTGGCCTCCGGGCATGAAGACCAGCCAACTGATTACGTCACCACCACCAGCGGATGCAGGGACGCCGATGTCATCACGGATGCCCCTGTGTCGACTTCGTGGTGAGGATGGAGACAATATCGTCACTATATATATACACCTCGGTAATGTTATGAATCATGCGAATATAACTCTTACTTTATCAGACGTGGACGAGTTAGCGGACTTACTTTGTATATGTTTTCGTCCAGTTCACGTGCAGATACGGATGACCTTCGCGGTGGGTATTGCTGTTAAAATATCTATTAAAACCGCCATAAACAGAAACCGCCATAAGCAGAAACAGCATTAACATTTTGACGGATTTTGTTCTTATGCCAATCATAAATATCGCATAAATAGCATGTTAATGACAAGATTGTATGCCTTGTTAGTAAACAAAAGCCATGTTGTGATACAGTACAGTACGTAATGAGTCTGCGATACGCAAAACAATCAAGACGGGGGAGACCACAGTAAGTGAACTTTCGTTAAAATTGCCACCATATTGTTTACAACATACCGATATAGTGCTCGCAATCCTAACCCTCAAGATTTCGGTGTTGAGTGGGTCACCGTGAATCAATCTCCCCACAAACATTGCCACGGTGTTGAGTGTTTTGCTGAACGCACACCTTTTAAGTGGTGTATATAAATAAATATTCGACTCACACAAAGGGTGTTTGTTGATAATATCGTATTCAAGCTATTATTATACTATACTATTAGTATATTCTTGACGAAATTCATAATTTAGTAACTTTTAGTTATAAATTAAAACCTACAAACAAGGCCATTCGTGCCTTTAATCGGAATTTCATATTGATACGTGGGCGCTGGCAGCATGTGGTATATCAGTCGATTTCCTTAATATTATAATTGCGTGGTCTTGGCGTTCGAATATCAAGAGTACGTTTTTTTCCATATATTTACATTCATATATTACTGCGAAAACCACGTGTAAAACCTTGTAGTTTGAACACGAAACGACGAATCTGGCCATACAGTTCGTAATATAACTGGCACACTATTGTATGCTACCGACAAACCTCGCGTTCTGTTGGATCAACGGCCGATGCGGGTGCGTGAGGATGATTTATCGAACAAGACGACTGATTTGTCAAGAGGAGCCTTCTGTGCTCTTGAATGCCAGAACAATAACACTGCAACTCATTGACAGCTCATTATTTCGCCGAGTAAATTGTACAGCACATTGTGTTTCTTCTGTGTGATTTATTTTCAAGGTGATGTGACGAGAACTGTAGCTATTTCTCGCTGTTTCTCACATCTAACACTCATACGTCTTAGAGTGCCAGACATCCCGCCAGCAATGTCGTTCGCCCTAATTTTATTGCGAATGTGTGTCTTTAGATGGGCACAGGAACGTCGCGACGTCATGCACGGGTATGGTTCGCGCTGCCGTTTGCTAAATACAAAAATTATCCACATTTGGGGCCGCATTTGGCACAACATATTTTCATTTGGCAAAAATTTTGGCAACATTTCAATTCCTCAAGAAAGTTGAAACTACTGGTCACTCAATACCATTCATATCAGGAAAGCCTAACATTTACTTATAGTGCTGTGTTATACGGATAGGAAGAGTTAACATCCCTATCAAGAGACTACATGCACAAGTCTAGTAGCATTAGTTATCGACGGGGGATTGCTATAGTATGAATAGTGGTGGTGGTCACATATCTAGTCATCTTTGTTTCGACGTGCCACCCTTGGTGAAGCAACCCTTCTAAAAGTGTATAGTTCGATTGTCTGTTTATAAACCACAGTTTGAGAGACGAGAATTATCAAAATCAACTGCTTTAAGATCAAAGGTCGTTCAAATAGCGATTGTCTCAATGTATCAGAAACTAAGATAATTTCATATTTGCGAAAGAAATTTTCGTCCAGCGCGGACCCTAGCCACGTATGATTTAAGTCAAATCGTTCTACAGATAAAATGTCAAGCCAATACCAGAACATTGGTTGGAAATTTCCTGACCAAACCAGAGACTACGTCAGTGGAATTAGAGAAACATGCCTTTCCTGTGGTCAATGGACGTGACAAAGTCACACCCAACAGTATTGTGAAGCACAATTTTCAGACGTTGTCATACTTATGTGAGGTCAGAAAGGCATAGGTTCGAAGAGTATGATCGTGTCCCATGATCTCATTAATATAGAAGGCTAGTTTTGGTGGTCAGATATCGACTTTCAAAATAGGAGTTATAATAGGCTTTAAATGTTTACCAGGTGAACGAAAATTCCACTTGTCGTTTATGATAAAGAGTGTCCGTTCTTTGGATTCCCCAAAACAGTATAATAAATAGCGTTCTGGATTATGATCTTTTTTGTCTTTTACAGCTTAAAGGTACTCAATCCTATTAAACACCCCTAAATTACTACATCTTCGGCTTCGGGGTAAAAAATATTTGATTCGAGTCGAGGAGCATACCCATCAAAGCTCAGAGTGATCAGATATTGATTTTGGAAGTTTGTTATTTCAATTGTTTGTAGCCCAGAAACACACCGTCAAAAGGATGGTCTCGGCCAAAATTGCGGATGAAGATGGATAACTCTAAAAACAAGTGGTAATACGGCCATATATCGTGAAACAATTTTCATAAATAAAACGTTTTTGTGAAAATTAATACCATAGTCGACAGCGTTTAGCATTATTCTGTTGCAATTAATCGATGCTGATAACTAAAGCGTATTTTGAAGAAATGTTGTTATTGTTGTTGTTGTTGTATCGTGATGATATGGGGACCGTCTGGTCGGATTGAGTACCTTTAAAACTGGTGAATGAGTTCTGTGGATTTTCGCGATGCGTGGGCCAGACGAATGATGGTGATTGCATATAAATGGTAATATGAAAAATTGCTTGAGAAATGTTTACTAATTGTTCTGTTATAACGCGGTCTGTGCATTTAGAAAAATACGTTATGTAGACTAATGTCAGAGGAATCATGTTTAAAATGGGGTTTGGTTAAAAGACTTGGCTGCTGAACGAGACCATTCTATATATATTTCTGCACTAGATTACTATGCCAATCTGGAAAGCGCTCAAACGAGTCGGTACAGCCAGGTTATGAAAACAGGTATGCTATAATCGCCATAGCCAAACATTGTTCTGGGTTATAATGTACATAGCATATCCTAACAATGCCCCGTATGAGCGGGAAAACACATGGTTCCCAGAATGCCTGACGGGCCGATTACAAAATAGACCCATCACACGTCCGCCCATAGAACTGGAAGGATAAAAGTAATCGAAGTAATTACCAACAACCCATAAGATTCACCTCCAACAAATTGAAGACTCGTAGATATATGTAAAATCTCGTTTATCTTTTGTGTTCGTCATAAAATGAACTATACAACATCGGAATCGCTCCAAACCATTCAACAATGTTCTGTATTTTTTTGGCAATAATTGCATCTTGCATATAATTAAAGGCCCCCCAGATCACATATATACAATATATGCCATATTATATATCATTTGAAAGAGGAAGCTCCAAAACATTGCATTATCAACTTATCCGGTGTAATAAACTGTGAACATGTTGTTTTTGTTGAGTTACCGGAGTGTTTATTGTCATCACGGCTTAGTGTGGAGACAAATGGTGACACGAAGAAAAAAATGGTCTAAAATCATTCACACAAACGTTTATTCCGGCAACTTGCAGCCCAAACATGTGGAGTTGTGATTAAATTAATGAAAAACTGCAAACGCACCAAACAAAATCAGTATATTCCACAAAATTATAAACTTCATGTTTCGGAGCTGATGGACCATGTGCTCAATTATTGCCAGAGTTTCATATGGATAAATACATTTAAAGGCTCACTTAATTTTCGAACCCCCAGATCACATTTTACAAAATATATTTCATATTATATACCATTTGAAAGAGGAAGCTCCAAAACATTATATTATCAAATTATCCGGTATAATAAACTGTGAACATGTTGTTTTTGTTGAGTTACCGATGTGTTGTTTGTTCTTAAGTTTCATCTGGTTTTGTTGTGCAAAGTATAGAGTAATTCCCCTTGTTTATTAGTTAAAAGAGATTCGATTTTGTAAGAAAGATTTATTCTCTTCTGAAAATCAGGGAGAGTCATTTTCAATATATCTAATGGTATGTTTCCCAGTTAAAGGGACACAAGGACTTCGAAGAGGGTTAATGTGATATAACATAACATAACATTATGTAAAACAACTATAACCAACATGTATAAATAGTATAAATTTCCTTCATGAGATTTCGCACATACAAATTGTTATGTAAACATTCATGTTACAGTGGAATTACCAATACAAGTCCAATAAGATACCAATATTTAATAAAAACTTGACGGTATATTTTGGAGAAGATGGAACCAATGTGAAAATATTCTGAAAATTATATTCAGATTAATAGTTGAGTGAACTTGCTACACGATTAGCGATGTCTGTTTACAAAATCAATGGAACAGGGTTGTTTACATAACACTAGTTTCAACACACGATATTTCTTATTGCGTTCAATCAATAATATTTACATACTGAGTGTGATTATCACTAAATCCAGCATTCCGATTGGTCGGCGCCCACGTGACTAGTTGCAATTATTTATCGGTGAACGCGCAAGAGGGTCATAATTGCAACCATAATTACATCGACGCGTCATTTATTTTGGAGAAGAAGAACGCGTAATGTTTTGGGCGCATTTGCACTCGCGCAGGATTGACTTAATTAATCATCAGGTTTCAATATAAAGAGCCTCGTTTTGAAATTGTTCTCAGCTGGTTTCTGGTCGGGTGCTATGGGATATTTTGGGCTGGTTTTGTCACGATACACTTTTCGATTTAAATACATTTACAAAAGTGGCTTTTTCGCTAAATGTATATAAATATAAGGATTAACTGTCATTTGGACTGTTTTTATGGAGATGTAACCGTGAGGTAAGTGGTCATAACTTGTATGTAAAACCTTCGGGTTTTACACAAGTTATGACCACTTACCTCACGGTTACATCTCCATAAAAACAGTCCACATGACAGTTAATCCTTAAATGAATATAACACCGTTTGTCGTATTTCCCATGTATATGTTCTTCGTAGTGGTGCGTTTTTTAGAGGCGTTTTTATTTCTTTGAATTTACCCACTGTGGGTGCACTGTTCCTTTTAAAGACCAATGCTGACGCTATAGCTCTCACGTGCATAACCTATTTAGTCTTCAATGAATGTGTGTATTGGAGGTTGATTTGTCATACAAATGTCAACAAATAACGAATTATCAACATAAAGGCTCATGTTCTCCAATACCTTGCCAAATTATCCAGCTGTTTCAGACAGCATGCGTTCAATTTTTCGTTCTGAAGTGAGGCAAACGCTCTTTAACTATTTACTGTTAGATGCTGAAGAAATTTTTATCGAGACCCTTGTTTCTAAATTCTGTGACTTGAAGAAGTCTTTCTGTGGTTGAGGTCCGTATAAATGTGTTCAATGTATATGTATGGAACAATTGTGATTTCCAGAATCTGACCGGGATGTAGCAAAGCGAGCACAGTTTCAGATTGTATAATGGATGTTTGCCGTTAAATTGTATATATAAATTTTTATTTTGATCCTATGACTTTTCGTCGGTTCGTTGTTGTTAATTAATTTCTTTTCAATAAGATTAGTATCTAAAGTGTCGTCAAAAATCTATCTATATTTTCGTTTCCAGAACTTCGGTCTATTTAGTCAAATGGGCGTCTAGTGCTATCGGATAATTAACAAGTCACAATATAGTGATAAAGCATTTTCTTCAATTTATTTGCACATATGTTTTAATTTATAATGTGTCACTTAATTATCGCTTTAATGTACAATTGGTTAACAAACACTCATTTTTGGAAATTAATCTAGTGCCATGTTTGGTCTATTAGTATAAATATTCGGAAATTTTCATGCAGTCAATTCTACAGCATCTATATTCGAGAAGCTCGACGTATATGTTCCGGGATCTAGGCGTTTGAAATGGCTTGTTTATACTGTGTCACAATAATAGATGTTCATCTCTCATCCAGATCGAATTCCGGTATTTGAGTAATAAAAGAATGTCAAATTACACAAGGACTCAATAGATACATCTGCACATAGGGGACAATACAACACAGTTTCCTATCGTCGTAGGGCTTTAATTTAGAATTTATCTAAGAATTTCATACACCATAATATCAAAGTTGGCCAACGATAAGAAAATCAGATTTGAACCCATAATGCAGTACGTGAACATGCACAATTATACAAGCCTTAAAGGCCCACTTAATTTTCGATATACGGTTTTATTAACAATCTATGCCATTAAATATGATTAAAATTATTCATCACCATTTGAAACGTCTGTGTCTTAGAAGATGGCCATAGAGAAATAGAAATCAGCTGAAATCATAAAAATATTCCTCCAGTTATGGCCCCCAGAATGCAACATAATTCAAAAATGTTTATTCAATGGAAGGGGAATTACTCTATACTTTGCACAACAAAACCAGATGAAACTTAAGAACAAACAACACATCGGTAACTCAACAAAAACAACATGTTCACAGTTTATTATACCGGATAATTTGATAATATAATGTTTTGGAGCTTCCTCTTTCAAATGGTATATAATATGAAATATATTTTGTAAAATGTGATCTGGGGGTTCGAAAATTAAGTGAGCCTTTAAATGTATTTATCCATATGAAACTCTGGCAATAATTGAGCACATGGTCCATCAGCTCCGAAACATGAAGTTTATAATTTTGTGGAATATACTGATTTTGTTTGGTGCGTTTGCAGTTTTTCATTAATTTAATCACAACTCCACATGTTTGGGTTGCAAGTTGCCGGAATAAACGTTTGTGTGAATGATTTTAGACCATTTTTTTCTTCATGTCACCATTTGTCTCCACACTAAGCCGTGATGACAATAAACACTCCGGTAACTCAACAAAAACAACATGTTCACAGTTTATTACACCGGATAAGTTAATAATGCAATGTTTTGGAGCTTCCTCTTTCAAATGATATATAATATGGCATATATTGTATATATGTGATCTGGGGGGCCTTTAATTATATGCAAGATGCAATTATTGCCAAAAAAATACAGAACATTGTTGAATGGTTTGGAGCGATTCCGATGTTGTATAGTTCATTTTATGACGAACACAAAAGATAGACGAGATTTTACATATATCTACGAGTCTTCAATCTGTTGGAGGTGAATCTTATGGGTTGTTGGTAATTACTTCGATTACTTTTATCCTTCCAGTTCTATGGGCGGACGTGTGATGGGTCTATTTTGTAATCGGCCCGTCAGGCATTCTGGGAACCATGTGTTTTCCCGCTCATACGGGGCATTGTTAGGATATGCTATGTACATTATAACACAGAACAATGTTTGGCTATGGCGATTATAGCATACCTGTTTTCATAACCTGGCTGTACCGACTCGTTTGAGCGCTTTCCAGATTGGCATAGTAATCTAGTGCAGAAATATATATAGAATGGTCTCGTTCAGCAGCCAAGTCTTTTAACCAAACCCCATTTTAAACATGATTCCTCTGACATTAGTCTACATAACGTATTTTTCTAAATGCACAGACCGCGATATTACAGAACAATTAGTAAACATTTCTCAAGCAATTTTTCATATTACCATTTATATGCAATCACCATCATTCGTCTGGCCCACGCATCGCGAAAATCCACAGAACTCATTCACCAGTTTTAAAGGTACTCAATCCGATCAGACGGTCCCCATATCATCACGATACAACAACAACAACAACAACAACAATAACAACATTTCTTCAAAATACGCTTTAGTTATCAGCATCGATTAATTGCAACAGAATAATGCTAAACGCTGTCGACTATGGTATTAATTTTCACAAAAACGTTTTATTTATGAAAATTGTTTCACGATATATGGCCGTATTACCACTTGTTATTAGAGTTATCCATCTTCATCCGCAATTTTGGCCGAGACCATCCTTTTGACGGTGTGTTTCTGGGCTACAAACAATTGAAATAACAAACTTCCAAAATCAATATCTGATCACTCTGAGCTTTGATGGGTATGCTCCTCGACTCGACTCAAATATTTTTTACCCCCGAAGCCGAAGATTTTCAATGTATATGTATGGAACAATTGTGATTTCCAGAATCTGACCGGGATGTAGCAAAGCGAGCACAGTTTCAGATTGTATAATGGATGGATGCTTTTCATTTTTTGTATATTTGTGTTTTTCATAAGAATTCAACTTCAGTTTTATTCAATTTAATTTGTATGAATATTGTTTTCTGCTCAGCCTTTTTTGGTTATTTCGTCCCCAATAACTCATTGTTTGTATAAATTATTTATGTTTCAATGTCACTCTGTTATATTCAGTTATGAATAGATATTAGTATACCTCATATTAAAAGCCTATGTTAATTTCCCATAGGGTGTGATTTTACAATTTGCGATGTTTCCCGCACATGAAACATTACCTGTCACCATTTTTTGCAATGTTTACCACTCCGACCGAAAGAGCCCGAACATGTTCACGGAAGCACCCGAACGAAATTTTATGACGTATTTTGACCGTGACATTCAAACCAGAAACCCCAAATCATCACGATTCAGACGACTTCCGCATTCTTCAAAGTAAACATCGGGGGTGCCGGTGTCAAATCGAAGCGATTCGCGGATGTTTCACCCGATGATATTTCGAAACTTATAGACGAAAAAGACAGTAAAAGCACGAAGAGATGTTATTCGGTATAATAAAAACAATGGTTACCTGGCTCGAGGGCAACATTGCGGATAGTCTCCCATTGGAACAATGTCTCCCTCGGGAGACATTGGTTCCTCGGGGAGACAATCCGCAATGTTGCCCTCGAGCCAGGTCACCATTTTTATAATGATAATCATCTCATATATATTTTGAAGACCTCTGTTTGTCTGTCTGTCTGTCTGTATGTATGTATGTATGTCATTTATACAAATCTACGATTCTCGACCGATCGGGACGAAACATGGTACGTGTGTGTAATTTGACCAGGCGGTCGACGTTGTCGTATTGGCGAGCCCGTGCGGCGCCCACTTCGTGCATGCGCAGACGAGATCTCGGAAACGGGTGTAGCTATCGACTTGAAATTTGGTATGTGAATGTATCTTGCCCCGGATACGAATTTTATCGGGTCGTCGAGCCCGACTTGAAATTTGGTTTTTGAATAGCCCGGACAACGTCGGGCTCATCGGCTAGTCTCGTACATATTTTAAAGACCTCTGTCTGTATGTATGTATGTATGTATGTATGTCATTGATACAAATCTACAATTCTCGACCGATCGGGACGAAACTTTGAACGTGTGTGTAGTTTGACCAGGCGGTCGTCCTTGTCGTATTGGCGAGCCCGTGCGACGCCCGTGCAGCGCATGCGCAGACCAGATCTCGGAAACGGGTGGAGCTATCGACTTGAAATTTGCTATGTGAATGTATCTTGCCCCGGATACGAATTTTATCGTGTCGCCGAGCCTGTGCGACGCAAGCTTCGCGCATGCGCAGACCAGATCTCGGAAACGGGGGGAGCTATCGACTTGAAATTTGTTTTTGAATAGCCCGGACAACGTCGGGCTCATCGGCTAGTCTATAATATATTTTGAAGACCTCTGTCTGTCTGTCTGTCTGTATGTTTGTCTGTATGTTTGTCATTAATACAAATCTACGATTCTCGACCGATCGGGACGAAACTTGGTGCGTGTGTGTAGTTTGACCAGGCGGAGGACGTTGTCGTATTGGCGAGCCCGTGCGGCGCCCGCTTCGCGCATGCGCAGACGAGATCTCGGAAACGGGTGGAGCTATCGACTTGAAATTTGGTATGTGAATGTATCTTGCCCCGAATACGAATTTTATCGCGTCGCCGAGCCCGTGCGACGCCAGCTTCGCGCATGCGCAGACGAGATCTCGGAAACGGGTGAAGCTATCGACTTGAAATTTGGAATGTGAATGTATCTTGCCCCGGGTACGAATTTTATCGGGTCGTCGAGCCCGTGCGACGCCAGCTTCGCGCATGCGCAGACCAGATCTCGGAAACGGGTGGAGCTATCGACTTGAAATTTGGTATGTGAATGTATCTTGCCCCGGATACGAATTTTATCGGGTCGTCGAGCCCGTGCGACGCCAGCTTCGCGCATTCGCATACCATATCTCGGAAACGGGTGGAGCTATCGACTTGAAATTTGGTTTTTGAATAGCCCGGACAACGTCGGGCTCATCGGCTAGTCTATTATATATTTTGGAACTTCTGTCTGTGTGGGTGTATGTGTGTATGTAGGCCTATGTGTTATAGACTCGAAAATTGCTCGACCGATCCGACTCAAATTTGGTATGTATGCCTACTTTGATCCCGGGAACAATATGGGAGGGTCCAATTTCACGTGCGACCGTGTCCTTGATCTTTACCTTGACATCGTTCATATACGCTCATATAGGCATGTTTCTGGATCAACAATAATTTTTTATTCTTTCTCCTAATACTTTTCAACGTTGTTCGCTCAGAATTGTTTAACGCTGTCACTTTGAATTAGTTCCCCATCAGACTAAATTTTGCAACGTCCACAAACAAGTCCAGACGCTGTATATTCTGTCCAGATGGAGGCGATCACAAATAAATCCCTAAATAGCCCGGACGAAGTCGGGCACATCAGCTAGTATCACATAATTTCGAGTTGCGTTATCTCTCTTTAAAACCAAGCAGTACCCTATAGTTCAGGAAGGATGCTTACTAGTAGTTACTACCAAATCAAAATGGTGGCATAAATTATAATATATTACAATATATGCTGCGAGAAACTGCGATTTCTGCGACGGTGCGAAAATGTGTCTCCTCAGCCCTCCTTAATATGGCTGAAGTACGTTTTTCAAGAGTTATCTATCCTGGAAACTCGCCAACCGTCTGCACCTTTCCGCGCGCAATTTGTTTAACTGTAAATATGTTTATTCCTCGCAGTCCTATCTCATAGTTGATATTTGTATTGTTTAAGTACGCAAAAATAATGGGAACTATTAAATAAAACGCGCGCCGAACGGCGTAGACAGTTATCTCGTATGATAGCTCGTTTCCAGGATAGATAACTCTTGAAAAATATACGACAACACTTTTCGCCTTAATATGTGTCGTGTTTGCCGAAGACCACATATCACTTCGCCGGTCGATTTTCATGCGCCAATAGCTTCTAGCTTGGTTCGTGTTATTATCTTAGCATTTACTCATGATTCGTGTACCAACATGGAGGCCGTTTGCATAATTCCACTTCTTTGGTTGTGTCAATAGAACGCAAGACATGGGCAAATAACTCCAAATAACCGATTGGCAGCTTCTGAAGCACAAGGCCGAATAAAATCGAAGACTAGTCGTAATGAAATCGTACGATTTGGAAATGGCATTGCTGATTCGAATTTGTTGATTTTTCACATTGCCGTCTTCAAACATTAGAGATCTATAGAAGAAACTTTGTTCACAAACACATTGTGGTTGAACTTATTATCTGAACATTTCCTGGAACTTCTCGTCCATGAATATTTAGTATAAAAATGGTTTTAAACGATCACGAAATTTAAGATATATTCAAGCTATACCTAGACTTTTAATTTGCCATAAATAAGGGTGAATATCGAAATTATTTTACATACAATGTATAGCATCGGATAACAATTTGCCTCTGTAAAATTTCAGAGATGTTTCACTAGCAGTGGTCGGTGCTATATATTTGATGGCAAAAAAAACAACTCATAAGCTGTTTCTGCAAAGCTTGCGGATGTGCTATTGTTGCAACGATCAAATACGTTACATGCTTGTAGACATAGATATACACACAATTATTGCGAAACATGCATGTTTGGAAAATTGGATTTGCAAAGGATAGAATAATTTTATTTACAATATACATATAAATAGTATAATGGCAGAAGCTCATAACAATGGCAATGTATTGTTTTTTGTCGGGAATGTCGCATAGCCCTGCTAGAATCAATGCATTGGCCTGAAAAAATAATTGTAACTGGCAATAATTGTTCGCTGAAGTTCAATGTTCAACACGGGAGGGGGAAAGTGTTTTTTTGTTTTGTTGAAAATCCGGCCATATTTTGATAATCCGGCCTTATAAACAATATGTTAGGTTGTAACCGATAAAAACTACATAAAAATCACATTATATCGGAAAAACAACGAGGTAAGTGTACATATATAGTTTACATATCTACATGTTCGTGATATTCGGCTATAGCATTGATATTTTATAAGCGTTGTTTATCACGATTTAGCTAATTATGTAAAAATACCATATCAATCCCGTTTTGTTTTGGGGACAAATGGTTTAACTCGAATAAATTATCGATGCCAATAGACGGCATGGGGTATTAACCAACGATTACACTAGTTTATTTCATTAAATTGTGCCGTATACGCTTTTATTTTTATTTTTATTCACACACGGGGGTACATTGGATGTGGATAAAGCCGCCATATACTCGATACAGATAACGCGGCCATCATAGATTTATTATGGTGGCCCCCTTATCTATCGAGTATAGCCGCTTTATACACACCCAATGCACCACGTGTTTGAATAACTCCTTAATGCGTATAACGCACCTTTTTTAGGAAATAAACTTGTGCAATCGTTGGTTAATTACCCCATGCCGTCTATTGGCATCGAAAATTTATTCGAGTTAAACCATTTGTCCGAAAAAAACAAATGGATTGATATGGTATATTTTACATGATTAGCTAAAATCGTGATAAACAACGGTTATAAAATATCAATGCCAGCGGAATATCACGAACATGTTGTAGATATGTAAACCTCGTCGTTCGTCGTGTTTTTCCGATATAATAAGATTTTTAAGCAGTTTTTATCGGTTACTACCTAACAAATTGTTTATAAGGCCGGATTATCATTCACATGGCCGGATTATCAAAATAAGGCCGAATTATACGGATACCCCACGGCGACTATCTCGTGATGTTTAATGTCTGGCCTCAGCTGCGTCCTCAGTCCGCGACCGAAATACACAACCAGGTCAACGGGTTCTGACACTCACACAGGAGTGAAAGGCGGGCATTGCACCACCAAGAGTTGAGGAGCCCCGACCCACCTTAAGTCAACCGGCTGGCACTGCACCCTCTTCCTAGCATTGAGCCCGTTGTACAAGCCCGGATAACAACAGACTAAGGTAACTTAGGACACTAAATTACAACCATTCATAACTCAAAATAATATAGATATCAGAACACAAAATTCATAAAAGAAAACAAGGTAAGTCTTCATCGCCGGTCCAGGTTCGGAATGGGGGGGGTGCTTCCTGCTGCGGTGGCATCCACCCCGTGCAAGTAGGCAAACACCTAATTACAGCGGAATTACAGCATCCAAAAGTGGGTTGTAGGAGAGGGCTGACAGCCCTTTCAAATCTTCCCGGGTATCATCCAAAACTCCAAACTTGTATTGATGTTTAATGTTATTCACTAGACTGTTGCGACACGTGTTTGGTGCGCACGTTGATAACATCAGACAATGACGAACATTAGCCGATTCTTCACTGATTACGTCACGGATCCGATTGCAGATTGGCAGACCGATCCGGCACACCAATGTGTAAGCTACAGAAACAGTAAGAAACGCGTGAAAATTCGATTTTTGTCTGATTATCGTGCTGTGGTGTATGACGAGCTGATGTTTATCACTGGTTTCGCTGGGCCGCCTGCCGCACAGCTGATCACCTTTCTTGTTGCGTTGCACATTATATGAATGAATCGATGATTGCATTCCAGCAATCTGCCTATTTAAATAACTAATGGCAACTGTTATCCATTGGGTGGTCCGTATTGAAATAATCGTATGAAGACATTATAACATTCTTCCTTGTAACTAATACAGTATGGTCAAATTATAAAGTGTTTATGTTGCAATGTTGGATAGGTGTCTCATATACGTGATGGTGTGGAATGGGACCTATACATGTACATCGACACGTGGTCTGGCAACGGTGCATGGTGTGATGTCCAAAATCCAAATTGTGGACGAAATAAATTATTGTACTTTGAAGTATATACGATCATGAAGCTAATTCGTGATATTGCAGAGGTGCTAAATGCCAAAAAGAATATCTTTGACTGAGAAAAGTATTGCGTTTAGTTTGCCCATGTTACATACAGATACAGCTACATGAAGCTTCTGGTATGAATATCTGGGGAGCTACGTCTGTTCTGTTCGTGGAGCTATAAGCACTTGCCGAATAACGAATATCCCAACAGTTACGAACCTGGCTTCAGCCATAATATTTGTGTTCGTAAAAAACACACAACGCAGTAAGAATGCTGAAACAATTTATTGTATGACCTGCTATAGAATCTATCTGTCAATTTGTATTAGCGGAATCACTGTTAGTAATAATGTTGAGTAATTGTAAGTTTGTGATGGATATATACTTCTCCCGCGCGGAGGTCTGTCAATTTAATTGCATTGAGTGTTATTGCACCGACCAACTATACCCCGGACGGGGGAACGAAGCATTCCACGCTTCGTTAATGCCAAGATAATCTCAGACGTGAGTGTTATAACACCATCCAACTACCCGGGGTGGAATGAAACGAACAGACCGACACGCAACGCTTCGTTAATACTAAGATAATCGCAATCAAATATATAACATAGCCACGTTTATTGTTACACAACATTCACCAACCTTTTTACTGATAGCGTGTAAACAACACGCTAGGTGATGATTAACGGCTGAAGCCTTTATGTATAACTGATTTATCTCTCACGTAACGTCTGTTGTACTTATTTACATTTGGCACTGAGACCAGAGAGATTGACGGGTGGTTGATTACTTGAAGTGGTTGTATCGATACAAGGGCATGCTACTGCTGTGAATTGTAAAGCCAAAAATTAGGGGGACCCACACAAAATAATCTTCAATTGTTGCGCTTCATTTGATTCACAATGGTGGGCATTACGAGCGATAACTCTATATTCTACTTTCCACGCAACCGCTGAGAAAATTGGTTATAAGAAAATGACGTTGTATCATTTTCTTACTACATGTATCATGGATTTGCTAAGTCTCGGTTAATCCAGATCATCTAGAACATATATGTTCTCGATAGTCCGGAACAAACAGCGGGGAATCCCACCCCTTTCAAAGTTTCAAGTATATTACGTCAGTGTCGCCAAGTTCCAACTAGTTAACGTCTGATTGGATAAGCTCACAGCCGAGTAACTTTATAACCCTGTGGTGACTCCAGTATCGTTCTTTAAAGATACGGGCGCGTTGGCGGTGGGTATGCTGTTAAAATATTCACCTCCGTCAAAAACCGCCATAAACAGACAGAATGGTAAGATATAGACAGACTTTGTTCTTATACCAATCAGAAATATGGCATAAACAGTATGATATTGTCAAAAATAAATTCCCTTTGTTATGTAAACAAAAGCAAAAAACGTTACGTTTCCTGGCTTTTGTTTAGATCCGGATATGGTAAACATAAAGACCGTTATTTGTTACTAGTTTCCTGATATGGAAATAATGAAGAGCGTTTATATCATTTTTTGTGCGATTAACCAATATAATTGCGCTGTGTTATGTAAACAGAAGCACAACGTCTGTAACACGAACAGGTTCTTGTTTACGTACACCATCGTACGTCTTGACGACAATATACTATTTACGCGCTGATTATGTTTGGCATATGAACAAAACTATATATATTTTAATATTCCTTCTGTTGATGGCTATTTGAACAAATATGAATATTTCTGCAGCGAACACCACCCGTGCCTTTAACTTGCACACACCGAGGCATGTACACGGGTCAGCCATTAATGTTCGCGCCAGATCGGACAGCGTACTTCACCTGCGACAACATACCTGGACAAATGTTGTAATGGGGGAAGTCGGCATTTTGCAATTTTTATTTAGTGATCTCGAATGAGACTTTTCAGCATGACAAACTTGGTATGTGACCGAGTTCTGATTTTTGTCAGAATACCCTGACCAGGTTGAGATCCCCGGTCCGCTAGCACGAGAGACCAGTTCACTACCTCTCGGCTACCGACTTCCCCAAGTTGTTGGCTCACACTCACATACAATTTTTTAAATGGTTGGATTCTCTTTCATTTGTACCAACTATCGAATTCGTAGGTGTTCAATATCTGTATATCCCCAGGCTTCATGGGATGTCAACATGGCGCGTTGAAGTTTGGTGCGAGATGTTAGCGTTCTTCAACCTAAACATCTGTCACAATTTTATTATATATACCTGCCTGGTGAGCGGGAAATTTGAATAATTTCCTGTAATATCCGATTGGGCATCTTCAAGCCCAATGCAGGTTTTCATATATATCAATTAGTGGGTGGAGCTTACGGTTGCTAGGAGACAAGGTGTCTGCATTAAGTACATTATGATTTGACAACAGGTTATTAGACATTAGGCAATTTAGCACTGAACGTATGCGCGGAAATCAAAATAAGGGCGAACAATGATTTTCCAATGGAGCAAGCCATCGGCTCAGTCGCTGATTGGTAAAAAATATATATGATGATAACATTGTCATCATAATCATCATCATAATCTACGTCATCATCGTCGTCGTTATCGTCATCATACAATGCAGTCATCATCATTATCGTCGCCGTCGACCTAATCATCTTCATCTTGTCATCGTAGTGATTATCGTCCTGGCAACGCCTATGCAGTCCTCATCAAAATCGTCGTAATTATTTTTTTTTCTTTTCATTTTGTAGATTATGTACACATGCCGACATTACACATGTGTAATGCAAGCATGTGTACATGTGGTTAATCGAATCATGCTGGGTCATCTCTTGTTTTTTCGTGAATCTTCATAAACGCCTTCACAAATATCGCTAAACTTTTCTGAATAGTTCTTGGGCTACAACAACAACAACATTTCTTCAAAAAGACGCTTAATTATCAGAATCGATTAATTACCAAAAAAATAATGCTACCCACTTTCAGTATAAAATTTTCCAAAAATGTGTAATATATCAACGTTTTGTTAAACGCAATTTGGTATCGAGAGTATGTCGGTCGGCTCGTCGAATATTTGCTAGGCCGCCAAATATTCAAGGTGGTGAAAAATATCAGATTTAAAAAATCGATATCTGATAACTCTGAGCTTCGATATGTGTGTTCAACAGTCCTCGACTCGAATCAAATATTGTTTACCCCCGAAGTCGAAGAAATAGTAATTTATGAGCGTTAATTCGGTTTAAGGAAACAGCGAAGATACAGTGTAACATTGACTACGATCCTACCCTGCGAGCATGACACAACCGTTCGTCCCTTTATACGCTGGAAACTATGGACTAACTATTAAGATACTCGATCAATAATGCAACAGAAATCTAAACTCGCCAGTCTCACGTGGCTCATCGGAGCCACCTGGTGTCCACTTACAGCAGCACGTGGTACTATTACCCCAATAACCTGAAGCTTCGAGAAACCCCCAGTTGTTTCTGTCAATTTGTATCACGAATTCATGGCTACAGTATAGTGGGGATCCAGTAAGTATTCCCGTCCATAATATATATTCTTTATTTCCTCCATTCATGGAGATATTTAGAGAAAGCATACAATTAATATAAATTATAAGAACATAAACAGGTAACAAAAGTCAACATATTTACGGTCATCAACTAAGTGGTGAACATGAGAATTACATACATGATTTCCATTTACAACAACCATACACATAGAAGCATTCATACTAACAGACACATATCTATAGCATTGGAGAATTACATGCATGACTTCCATTTATAACAAACAAACTCCCAGAAGCATTCATATATGACGGTTATATATATCTTTATATATAAAGAACTGGGACCAGAGAAATAGCATACTCCGAGACGACCAAGCCGGAGTTGGACCCAAATCAGGGATCTCTCTCTCTCTCTCTCTCTGGAAGACCCACAAACGCCAATGCCTTTGTGCAGTCTTACCGACTCGGAGCCGACCATTTCCCCAGCACCACTCAAGTATATATATTTACTCATTTGTCGTGTCTTCGGATTCTATGGGTTCTATGAGTTATGTATAGTATTATGTCATTACTAACGTATACTATAAATTGTTTAACTACAATTCAAACAGAGAGGCAATGATATTCTTCCCATAGTTTACAAGTGCAATTAATTATGAAATTTGCAAAGTCGTTGATATCTTTGACATAAGAGGCAATTTCTTCAAATTTTGCCGTCAAGAAGAATAATAATTTATCTTCATCTGAAAGAGAATCAAAGCGTATGTAAATTTGAACTCCAAATCTACACAAAACAGAAAATTCTATTTCGTCACGGATACACGTTAATGAGGAACACTGGACTATTGCATGCCGCATGTAGTCGGAGTACGCGCGAGAGCAATTTGAACAAATACCTGTATCACACGGAACGCAGGAGAATTGTATAATTTGTGCCATTTTGTAATAAGACAATTTATTTTCTGGAAACAGGCGGCACAATTTCCACAGAAGCGAGACTTCGAACGTGGTCTGAATCTTCGAGAATCGAATTAAGGAGTTATCAGCATGAATTCTCTCGGACCAGGCCGCGCTCTCAGTCTCATTAATGAGAGCTTTAGTTAATTGTTTCCATTTCTTTTTAGAAGGAAATACTGATTCCTTCAAATACAGACGCAAGTAGTCTACCAGTTTGTATTTATTCATTGTTACAATGATATCGGAGGAGAAATTTTTACAAGAAGTAGTTGGAGCAAGTGCGTGTTGATAAAGACGGAAAATGAAAATTTCCTTGGCCGTTTTAATTTGTTCCAGATTACACATTGAACTAAGGAACGATAGTTTTCGTTTATCTATATAGCTCATAATAGGGTGAACTCCTATATATGAGCCCATGGACGATAACTGTTCTAGCACGCGTAGGTAAACCCTAAACCTGTTTCAGACAAAATCTATGGCATTTTTCAAGAGCTTCCTCATGTTTATGTGCCAGATTCCATAGTAATTCTGCGCCAAATAGCGATTACGTAACCCAGTCATAGTAAGTGAAAGTAATAACATATCGTCAGCTAGCGTTGGGCTGGAACAATCTATACCATTTAAGTTTAGACCATACAGTATGAGGTCGTTCACATAGATCATATAGTATGAAGGGGATAATATTCCCCCCTGCCTTGCTCCTTGACACACTGTGAACCAACGGGATGATGTACCGTTATACCTAACTGAACATTGGACATCAGATATCAGGCTATGTATAAGAGAAAACGAGAGGCCTTGAATGCCGCGATCATATAGTTTGTACAACAACCCGTTGATCCACACCGTGTCAAAGGCCTTCATTGCGTCCAGGAAACATGCGTACATTTTGTGACCAACATCTTTAGCATAATCAATACATTCTAGTGTCATGTACGACACCATATTTGAGCTCAAACATTTTTGGAACCCGTGCTGCAATGGGTCAACTTCTAGAGTACGGGGAGAGCATTTCTCTATTCGGTTCTGAAGCACATTCAGTAATTTTGTATAGGGCAGCATCAATGTAATTGCTCTATAGTTATTAAAGTCATCTTTGCTTTTGGAACCGCCTTTGTGTAGAGTTATAATTATTCCTTTCTTTGCATTTTTTGGAACTTTACCATATTTAAATATTCCGGATAAGCAGGTTGATAAAATATGTGTGAGTAAGTCGCTGCCGTATATAATATGCTCGTATGCTACGTTATCCCACCCTATACGGCTTTATTTAAGCTTAGAGACTTATACACAGATTTGAGTTCTTGACATGTAACTGGGAAGAGAATGAGTTTATCAATAGAAGAAGGTGCCTTTTCTTGTATTATGTCATTGACAAAACTATTTACTGAGGTATAATGCGTTTGATCAAATTCTTCTGAGGTCAGTGGCGTATATAATTGTTCAAAGTAATCACCCCATGCGCACACAATGTCTTCAGGGTCCCTTAAGAGTTTTCCATTGTGATGAAACATATTATTGGGGCTGACTCGTTTAGACCGTTTCAGATTGAATAACCTAAAGAATGAGTCGTGGTCAACTTCAGCTTTGTGATCAATTTCATGATTTATTTCCTGAATGTACTTATAAGATTTCAAACGATACAACCTTCGAAAGTGTGCCTTTGCGTTTTTATAGTTTGTGTAGCTAATAGCACCAGAGCAAGCACGGGGTCGGCCATCCCTGATCCAAATAGAGCGATACATTTTCATTTCTTTATGCAAGCTATTAAGTTCTTTATTCCAGAACGGTTTGAGGTGTTTTGAGAACCTCTTACGGGGTATACACTGATCGGATGCATATGTTATCGCCCTTACAATCTCATTATATATAACATCAACTACAGATACGTTAATAATGTCAGTTTTACTATCACATAGCTTTAAAGGTACGGTTGGCCTTGGCGGTGGGTATCCTGTGAAAATATTTCCACCCGTCAAAAACCGCCACAAACAGAGAGAACAACAAAATGTAGACAGACTTTGTCCGTATACAAATAAGAAATATCGCACAAACAGTATGTTATTGTCATATTTTTGACCATTGTTATGTAAACAAAAGCATAAAAAGTTACTTTTCTGGTGTTTGTTTATATTATGATGGTAAACACAAAGAGCGTTCTTTGTGTGTGAATTCCTGATATGGAACGAATAAAGAGCGTTTATGCCATTTGTGTGTGATTAGCCAGCAGCATTGTGTTGTCTTCTGTAATACAATCAGGCTCTTGCTTAGGTAAAATATAGTAAATATTTATGATAACATGCTGTTTACGCGATGGTCATGGTATATATGAACGAAACTGTATGCGTTTTAATGTTTTTCTGTTTACGGTGATTGGAACAAATATGAATATTTTCGACACCTAAGGCCTCACGTGCCTTTAAGTCAAGAGCATTGCGATAATTTTGCAAAATTGAAGGGTCTGATTTAACTTTTTTCCAATTTGGTTTAGAGTTATTGTTCGTGACGTTGTAAATGCCGTGATTGTCAACTGGAAATTGCATTGTGAACAAAATTGGGCGATGATTTGACACATTTAGGGAATCGTCATCGATTACATTAATGTCTGGTATAAGGGCTGAGTCTTCAGTGGGAATCAAAACGTGATCAATAACTGTGCCGTTATTACTATTGTACGGAATACACGTAGAACTATTTGGGTATCTGCATCTCGAGTGATTCACAGAGAAACATTTTAGCGCTTTGACAAATTTCTTGAATGCAGAATTCCTTGGACCCTTTTTGTCCGGATTTGCATTAAAGTCTCCCATCATAATTATTTTGCCCAGCGAACTATATGTATCGAAAACAGTGCTGACCTTTTGCAAATACTCTTTGTAAAAGTCAAGAGTGTGATTTGTAGACGGAAGGTATATCTGGAAGATATATAGATACTGATGTCGGCTAATTTGCATTTGAATGCCAGCAATCCTATCATCTGGAATTTGAAGAGCGGTAACGTATTTTGCGTATTTTTTATGCCACATAAGTAGAACACCGCCGGAATATCTACCCCTCTGCATCACTGTCGGATACCCGTTTAGGTTCGGACATTCCAAGATGGCGGCGCCAACTAAATCAGATAAACGGTAAGTGTATATATTGTCTCCCAGCAGCAATCAACGACATCTTTCGGTGATACACCTTGAAACAGTTATGTAGGAATTTGTATGCCCAACACATACGTAATACGCCTTTTGCATAACAAGCATGTAAATTGTTGTATTTGGCGTGTCAAGTCGTCATAAATTTTCGAAATTTTATCGAGGCGGCGAAATGTTTGCTTTTTCGTATTTTTATGGCCCTGGGCTCATGCATCCGCAAATTTATGTATTGCTGTGGATAGATTAGGTCACCACACATCTTCGGAATGCAAAACCGGCGAGATTTTTATTGTCTAACTCCGAAAAACGACCTTTGAAAATTTCAAAATGTTCAGGTTCGGATTCGCAACATTCGCGATGATTTTGTTCAGGTTCAGACTCAATTTTCGTTCAGGTTTGGACAAATATGGTTCAGGTTCGGACAATTTTAGTTCAGGTTCGGACGCATCAAAACCTGACCTATAAATGACATACCGAGGTGCAGTCTCGATCTTATTGTGCGTGTTATTAACGAACATGCACTGTTAATTTGTTATTTCTAAATATGGCAGCTGAAATTTCCAAATATAGGTGGTAAATTCTCCGAATTAATGGGATAAAAGCCACAGTTGAATATTCTCGAGCAATGTCTACTATAAACCAGCTAGTGGGAATTATTACATTTTACATATGAGCAACAGTGGTATTATACTTATCTTCTGAAATATCGGGGATACATGGATATTTAATACCTGGTTCTCGATTTTGAATCCCGAGGCGGAGCCAAGAGGTTTCAAAAAGAGACATCCGGGTATTAAATCTCCTAGTATCCCACGATGTTGGCGGAGCTAACGATTTTGTCCCACATCAATAGCTACCATGTGGTGTGCTTTTTATAGGTTTTTATAGATAAATTCACACCAATCAGCACCAATAAGAATAATTCAGTAGCAGACCTATCGATCCTGTTTTAGGTGACGTCAATTAAGCTCAGCGCGCTAGAACAATGTCACGATTGGTGAAACTGCTAGTTCAAGGGTAATTCATAACCACGATGTTTCACGTACTTTTATACGCCCACTTTCAAGAGTTATACGGGACATGGTGCATGACTTAAACGTGACGTTGTTGTCAGTCAGATTGTTAGTTACAACCGGGTGTGGGGACAAGCACTGTTTGTAAAATGTTTCCCTATGAAATAGCTGTAATTTTAAATGACATACGATGCGCTCTCTTTCGTCAGGACCTTGGCATGGATAATAATTTTCAAACGTTATCTCACTGTAGATACTTCTGTTTAAAAAAGGGTACACAATTATTGACGCGTGCATGTATTATCAATGAAACTACGCGAAATTCCGCGGAAGACTGAAAATAGTTTATTACTGCGATAAGTTCTAAAGAAAAACAAATGATCCCGTTTTATTACGTATTCATATTTGTTAATTGGGTTTATGTGTGTAATATTTAACCATTGGGTAGGCACTATTCTCTTAAGCACATGAAGGAAATTTTCCACCAAAATTTTGAGATGCTTAATTTGCCAACGGAACAGCTGATGTTGCTTGCATAAGTTTCGCTACTTCGGCGTCTAAATTCTTGTTTCGATAAATAAATACTTGTAGTTTTGCAGAATTGCTTACCATAAGCATAACATAAAGAGAACACATATGGTTTCTCGAATAATATATTCCTGAAATATCGCCGCTCGTGAAGATTCGCATATTGCAGGTATTATTCGGCAAACCATATATAGGTATTCTCTATGTTCGCATAGTGCTGAATAGAACGCAACATGTTCGGGCTCTAATTAATAGTCCGGCATAATAGTCGTGTGACAAATGGTTAACTTGTAACTGGATTCAACATTTAGAAATGAGGCAAAACACATAAGGCTTATATTGAAAAGAATATGTTTCGTGTGAATACCCAAATATATCATCCAATTATTGATACAAAATATATATTGTCTATCTATCAGCAAGTATTTATGGGCAAATTGTGGGAACAGCTATATAATCACATTCATCGTATAAGCAGTCTAACAAAATATAATTACTGTTCGTGGCTCGTTTCTGCGCTTTATGTCTGGGAATATATTGTCAATAGATACTGGGGGATCGCCTCGGGGGATACGAGCCTCTACCGGGGCATACCACACAGTATCCTCCTCAAAAAGCCGTGTAACTTATGTTATGGACAGCTATCTGCTCATCGGCGACCTTCGTGGCATCGTATGTGGATGTGGAGGGGAATCACGTTATCGCATAGATCTCACGCGCATAAAATAAGAAAGTCCGCCCAAATTATTCACGAGTGGGCTAAAACCATGCCTCGTGTTCCCCATTTATCGTTTCTTTTACGAATGGAAGAAAATCAAATGCACAAAAACGCAATAAGAACGCGACTGTACCTCGGTGTGTCATTTTTATGCGAAGTTTTCGATGCGTCCGAACCTGAACCAAATTTGTCCGAACCTGAACGAAAATTGTGTCTCAACCTGAACAAAATCATCGCGAATGTTGCGAATCCGAACCTGAACATTTTGAAATTTTCAAAGGTCGTTTTTCGGAGTTAGACAATTAAAATATCGCCGGTTTTGCATTTCGAGGATGTGTGGTGACCTAATCTACCCACAACAATACATAAATTTGCGGATGCATGAGCCCAAGGCCAGAAAAATACGAAAAAGCGAACATTTCGCCGCCTCGATAAAATTTCGAAAAATTATGACGAATTGACACGCCAAATACAACAATTCACATGCCTGTTATGCAAAAGGCGTGTTACGTATGTGTTGGGCATACACATTCCTACATCACTGTTTCAAGGTGTATCACCGAAAGATGTCGTTGATTGCTGCTGGGAGACAATAAATACACTTACCGTTTATCTGATTTTGTTGGCGCCGCCATCTTGGAATGTCCGAACCTAAACGGGTATCCGACAGTGTGCATGGGTAGACGTTGCGAGGCGTCACATACAACGTGATAATCATATTGCTTACTGATACATTGCGCATAATCTGCATTGTGTTCATGTAGCCAGTGTTCACTGACACCTACCACATCGATATGATTAAATTCAAGAAATCTTGTTAGGTAAGCCGAAGAGCTCATGAGGCCTGTGGCATTCCATGTTAGGAAGCTCCGTTTTAATTGGCTACAGTTATTGGACGTCATGATAATATATGTGGTGCTCAAATACGGCGGTACATATTGTGATATATAATTTAGAGATACATGAATACACAATGTCGATTGTAGGCACAGCAATAAACCTATTATCGTAAAATACGACTTATGGTGTCGGTTAGAATGACAGTGTGGTGACATGATATTACTTCGTGTTAATACAATTAATAGTGCTCACTATAGGCAAGCAATCAATCAAACTAATCATAATAACGGCGTTCTTCTTCACGCTTTGTTGTATGATCGTTGTAAGGTATCCATTTCCGACAATAAATCCGAGGTGCCCAAAAATACCTGCTTGTAACTTGGTCAACTTGAGATACACAGACATTGATTCTAGCCGAGTTATTTGACATTAACAGAATTTTGGTGAATGAAATGTCATTTTGCGTCAGAACGTCCTTCAAGTCATAGACTGTCACTTCATCAACAAAGTTGCTAACAAAAACTTTAGCTGTTTTCAGTGGTTCATCAAGTCTCTGTCTAAAAACACGATCCTTGTTAATTGTTCTGGAATACGTTTCGTTCGTTTCACGGGTTTCGCTACTGTGGTCGGAATTATCGACAGGGATGATTGGTTGTTAATGTGAACACTTGTGGATTTCTGGTTATCCTCCTTATACATATACGAATTTGGTTGAGGCCTCTGTTGAATAGAAGTGCAAAGCACCTTAACACTATTAATCAGCTCTGTTTGGGAATTCATTGACCCAGTATGTGATTTCGACACACTTTCAATCATGGTCTGTAGTTTACTGCACGTCTCGTTAGTGTGGCGTCGGAATTCTTGCTGCATTTTGTCTGTATTCTGTTTCATTGTTTCAAACACGTTTTTGTCAATGTTAATATTTTGAGTGTTGTTCGAACATTTTCCAGGCTGTTTTGAAATTACATCTTTCAGTGTGGCGATTTGAGCGTCTTGTTTCCTTTCGGCTTTTATATAGCTTTCAACCTTCTCGAGGACCGTAGACATATCATCTTCGACTGTTTTAATATTCGATCTGATCCTAGCTATTCCGTCGAGTTTGTCGCTTTCTACTCGTGAGATTGATTGCGAATTTATTACACTGGCATTTGTTAGTTCTAAGAATTTATTCTCTAGAATTTTTATTCTGTCACTTAATGGTTTCATGAATTTATCCGGGTTTAGACGCTCCTCCATTTTCGTAAGTCTGCTTTCAATATTAACAATGAAACCATTTATCTTTGGAAGCTTTTTCTGGGGGGGGGGGGTCAATGGTCAGTGGAAAAAACTGCAATTTTTGCTGTTTGGGGGGGGGGGGGTACCCAAACCGAAGAAAACAGTTTTTTCCACCCTGTGTCTGCAGTTTTTTTCCGACCCCCCCCCCCCTGTTCATTTTGTAGATTATGTACACATGCCGACATTACACATGTGTAATGCAAGCATGTGTACATGTGGTTAATCGAATCATGTTGGGTCATCTCTTGTTTTTTCGTGAATCTCCATACACGCCTTCACAAATATCGCTAAACTTTTCTGAATAGTTCTTGGGCAACAACAACAACATTTCTTCACAAATACGCTTAATTATCAGAATCGATTAATTACCAAAAAAATAATGCTACCCACTTTCAGTATAAAATTTTCCAAAAATGTGTAATATATCAACGTTTTGTTAAACGCAATTTGGTATCGAGAGTATGTCGGTCGGCTCGTCGAATATTTGCTAGGCCGCCAAATATTCAAGGTGGTGAAAAATATCAGATTTAAAAAATCGATATCTGATAACTCTGAGCTTCGATATGTGTGTTCAACAGTCCTCGACTCGAATCAAATATTGTTTACCCCCGAAGTCGAAGAAATAGTAATTTATGAGCGTTAATTTGGTTTAAGGAAACAGCGAAGATACAGTGTAACATTGACTACGATCCTACCCTGCGAGCATGACACAACCGTTCGTCCCTATATATACGCTGGAAACTATGGACTAACTATTAAGATACTCGATCAATAATGCAACAGAAATCTAAACTCGCCAGTCTCACGTGGCTCATCGGAGCCACCTGGTGTCCACTTACAGCAGCACGTGGTACTATTACCCCAATAACCTGAAGCTTCGAGAAACCCCCAGTTGTTTCTGTCAATTTGTATCACGAATTCATGGCTACAGTATAGTGGGGATCCAGTAAGTATTCCCGACCATAATTACCGGCGGCATGAGGATACTTAAGGTCGGGAACCTACGTCATCGACGGATAACCCTACGTGTAAACAAACCACAGCTGTCAATTGTTTTGTTTTTTAAAGACACACGTGTATCAGCAAGCTATTAGAAGATTGAGTTAACCCAACATCTCCACTCGGATACTGCAAACAAAACCGGAATTCTGGATTACGAACAGATTCATCTTAAGGAAATTTTGGCATTAAAATTCCTAACCTCGAAAATTGGTCATTGAAGACATTTGGATACATATCTTCTCAGCGATCTTAAAACTCACCTGTTCAGAATGTGTTATTCGTTATAAGTGCACCATCTGTTATTTAAAATTTTTTTTAGGCTTATCCGTTATAGTTGGAAATTAATATTTAACTTAATATTTTAATCAGGTCTTTTAATCTACTGGATATTTTATTGTTAATTGTAGGTCCAAGTTCAGTCATCTTTCCGAGTTATCTGCCATATATGTCGATGAAGCTTGTACATTGTATTGTTTTTTTATGTGTAAATATGCGCGATGTTATCTTGTTTGTGTATATTTGTGTATGTAATTGCGCATTGAAACTAATTGCTGTAGAATGCGTTTCTTAAATGAATATATAATAATTATAATAATCTATATGGGGACATGATTCATATTGAGCCCTGTTGAGCCAGCAAAAACATTGACATTTCGTTGATGTATACTGACAGACTTCGATATGAGACAAATTTTCGAGCAAATTATAACGTATAGCTTTCCGGTCCTGATCAGTTGACATTCCACTGTTTGGCAAACATATGAAACCGAAATCTTCATATCTACTTGAAATCGAATTTATTAAAAAAGAAAAGAAAGGAAAACTACGGCGAGATGCACGAAGCTTGCGTATTATAAACATGTGTATATATATGTGATATCACATGCAGGGGTCCGGGAAATTGTTATAAACTATTTTTTATTATATATTACAAGAAGTGTCACAGATGGATATTCGAGGAAATATCTTCAAGTTTGTGGGAAATGCCTTTAAAAAACACTATTTTTCAAAATTGTTGACGGTATACCACCCCTTCCTTCGACATTGTTCTTCACTAACATTCATAAAAAATTATAAATCAAAACAAGTTTGAAAAAATCTAATCCCAAACCAAAATCTGATCGATTTTTTTTAATAATTTTAATGTCCTCGTCCAGTCACTATCTACTTCTGGACCCAAAAGAAACGTTATTTCTAGCTATTTAACACAGCCACGTGTTAGTATACTCGCGCGAACATCATAAATAAACCTAGCGCAACTTACCAAAACAAATATATGTTCGGGTCACTGTAATGAAAGAATATATTCTGGATTTATTCATTTCACCAAGCCAGTCTCGGTGTCATAGTATCCATCAGCTTCAGTGTTGAAACAAATTTTACACGATGACAGGTGTAATTTTAATGCGATTGTTTTCGTATTTTTCTTAATTATCATCGCTTGTCGGCCTCTCTTTATCGACAGAATTAAAAACGGACGAAGCGGAAACAATTAATTGTAATCATTTAACTTATTGTCACAAACGGACAGAGCAGGCTCAATTGGTTTTATTTTTAATTGACCATTATTGCGATTCTCAGTTGGGTATCCAGATATGTTGGGGTTATTTTTAGATACTTTTATCGAATTCGACTGGACGGGGATATTGACATCTTGAACAAATTGAAAAAAATATATCAGGTTTTTTATTTGGGATTGGATATTCTCAAACGTGTTTCGCCTTATCATACTTATGGATGGTAGTCCTGAAGAATAATGTTTAAGGAAGGGGTAGATGTCTCAACAAAATTTATAATTTAAAATAGGTGTTTATGAAGCCATTTTCCCAAACTAACAAACTTAGTGTTATTTCCTCGAAAATCCACTTGTGACCCTGTTGAGATAAGTTTTAGAAAGACTCTTTCAGAGATAACAGAGAACAATAATACACACATCTGTGCTATCACGCGCTCCCATCGAATATGACCGTTGCTATCACTCGATCTCGGATGGAGAAAGTAATGTCGTTTGTTTGGTATCGTGTAATTCAGGTGAGAGGAAATGATCTACCGAGGTTTGTGGATATAATATCTCGAGATCTCGACATATTATCTCGAGATCTCGACATATTATCTCGAGATCTCGACTTAATTATCTCGAGATCTCGACATACCATGCATATTTAAACATCTAATGTAGTGGCAATGTGACAACAACCAAGATGTAACGCGAGCAAGTCGCTCTCTCTCTCTCACTCAAACTGTCTAATCTTCTCCCCCCTCTCTCTCTCTCTCTCTCTCTCTCTCTCTCGTTCTTTCATGAGTCCCGGTACATACAAACCGACTTGGTTCAAATCCGGGAATCTCGATTGATAATCTGTGACTCGGGTCTCTGTCCCTCCATCTCTCTCACTCTCTATCTCTCTCTCTCACTCTCCCACTCTCTCTCTCACCCTGTCTGTCTGTCTCCCTCGCTCCAATGGACTTGGTTCAAATCCGGGAATCGAATCCAGCTTATTCTCGACTGATAATCTGGGACTCTGTGTCTCTGTCTCTTTCCCACTCTAGATCCCTCTGTATGTATGTCTGTCTTTCTGCCCCCCTCTCTCTCTCTCTCTCTATTCGTTCGTTAGCCGCTGATCATTCGAACGGCGGCGCGTGTGCATATATAGTATTGACTCAGTTCCGGAACGCATATCCGGGTTATTCTCGATCGATAAGCTGGGACTCGGGTCTATGTCTCTCTCTCTCTCTTTCTCTCTTTCTCTCTTTCTCTCTCTCTCTCTCTCTCCCTCTGTCTGTCTGTCTGTCTCTCCCTCTCTCTCTATCTCTCTCTCTCTCTCATTCGCTCATTAACTCCTGATCGTATATATATATAAACTTAGGCGCACAAACTACATGATAAATTAATGGGAATATTGCAGATTTGAATTAACATAGTACCCGTCTATCAGAATCGGTGCGAATAATTTTTATATTTTAGTCATTTAAGGTCGTATTGACCCTTTCCGCCGGACCCATATACTCCAATATTATAGCGATGTATAGGGTATTCTGTCTGCTTAGGCGCACAAACTACTGGATAAATTATCCAGTAGTTTGTGCGTCTAAGCTGACAGAATACCATATACATCGCTATAATATGGGAGTATATGGGTTCGGCGGAAAGGGTCAATACGACCTTAAATGACTAAAGTATAAAAATTAGTCACACCGATTCTGATAGACGGTATTATATGAATTCAAATCTGCAATATTCCCATCAATTTATCAAGTGGTTTGTGCGCCTAAGCTGACAGAACATACCATGTACGTGACTATGGGCGCATTTGGGGCACTTATCAATATGATAACACCAATTAAAGGCCCATCAAATCTTTAATGTCGTACTAGCTTTCGGCTATACAGCCTTCGTCGGGTACACACACACACACACACCCTCACACACACACGCACACACACACACACATATATATATATATATATATATATATATATATATATAGAGAGAGAGAGAGAGAGAGAGCGTGTGAGAGAGAGAGAGAGAGAGAGAGAGAGAGAGAAAGAGAGAGAGAGACAGACAGACAGATAGAGGGAGATAGAGTGGGAAAGAGACAGAGACACCAGTCCCAGATTATCAATCGAGAATAAGCCGGATTCGGATCCCCGGATTTGAACCAAGTCGATTGGAGCGAGGGAGACAGGCAGACAGAGTGAGAGTGAGAGAGAATGGGAGAGAGGGCCGGAGGGACAGAGACCCGAGTCACAGATTATCAATCGAGATTCTCGGATTTGAACCAAGTCGATTTGTATGTACCGGGACTCACGAAAGAACGAGAGAGAGAGAGAGAGAGAGAGAGAGAGGGGGAGAGCGAGAGAGAGAGATGGGAGACAGACAGACATTTTGAGTGAGAGACAGAGAGCGACTTGCTCGCGTTCCATCTTGGTTGTTGTCACATTGCCACTACATCAGATGTTTAAAGGTACTCAATCCGAACAGAGGGTCCCCATCTCAACAGATTCCAACAACAACAATCCGATCAGAGGGTCCTATATTACTATTTCTTTGGCTTTGGGGGTAAAAAATATTTGATTCGAGTCGAGGAACCCATCAAACAAAGCTCAGAGTTATTAGATATTGATTTTTGAAATTTGTTATGTTCTCGAGATGAGTACTAATAATTGCCGTCAATTTCGTATCCTGCTCGAGATTTGTACACCAAAACTCTATTCAAACAGACAAGGATGGATAACTCTCAAATCAAGTGGTAATAATAACGCAATTTTGACTGAGATCTGGGCCAGAAAGTATTCCCGATAATGAAAAATAATAGATTTCTAAAATCGATATCTAACAAATCTGAGCTTTGATGGGTGACTTCCTCGACTCGAATCAAATATTTTTGACCCCGAAGCCATTGAAATAGTAATTGAGAGGAGTTTTATCGGATTGAGTACCTTTTATGCATGTTATGTCGAGATCTCGAGATAATTAAGTCGAGATCTCGAGATAATATGTCGAGATCTCGAGATAATATGTCGAGATCTCGAGATAATTAAGTCGAGATCTCGAGTTGTTATCTCGAGATCTCGAGATAATTAAGTCGAGATCTCGAGATAATATGTCGAGATCTCGAGATAATATGTCGAGATCTCGAGATAATTAAGTCGAGATCTCGAGTTGTTATCTCGAGATCTCGAGATAATTATGTCGAGATCTCGAGATAATTAAGTCGAGATCTCGAGATAATATGTCGAGATCTCGAGATAATATGTCGAGATCTCGAGATAATTAAGTCGAGATCTCGAGATAATATATGTTGTGTGCATGTCGCAAATCAGCCACCGTAGTACGGTGGCTGATTTGCGACATGCACACAACATATATTATCTCGAGATCTCGACATAATTATCTCGAGATCTCGAGATAATATCTCGAGATCTCGAGTTATTATCTCGAGATCTCGAGATAATATGTCGAGATCTCGAGATATTATCTCGAGATCTCGAGATAATTATGTCGAGATCTCGAGATAATATATGTTGTGTGCATGTCGCAAATCAGCCACCGTACGACTGAAATGCGCCAGCCATGCATGCTTGAGTTTAATGCTCGATGTTTATTCTGGACTACAAAATCACACAAAATATGTGAAAACTGGCGGTTCGGTGTTGCAAAACTAATGCAATTTGAATAGTATGGATACCAGCGTTGCACTGAAGCTGGAAATATCACAATGGACGAGCCGTGTACCGAGGGAAACAAATTATTGGATGTCTGGGATATTCATTTCTCCATTATTTATGTCGTTTACCAATTTGGGTGTGAAAACACACATATTTTGGTTCCTCTGCTATTATCCGATCATCTGCTATTATCCGATCATCTGCTATCACCGCTTCCGGTTACGGGGGAGTGCGGAAGTTGATATCGTTTTGACATTTGGATAAATCGCATTCTCAGACGAAGAACACAAATACGGAGTCGCGTCTGCATGGAATTCTCTCAACGATCGCCCACCCTCATGTGACGTCAGCAGCTATATAATCATACAATATGGGCAGCAATATGGACGGAAAACATACGACTGGAATTAATTGAGTCAATAAACTTCACCATATTATAAATCGAACAGTACTTAAGACACTTCTGGCACTGTGGCGGAAATGATATAAGGAATTCCTATCACGCCTTCTCCGGTGGGACGGGAATACCCCGAGGTTGAACTGTCCATGAGTAGGTCATATGGACGTGACTACGCATCCAAACGCATATATAACATTAGATGTAGAGCTTGTCCTCTGAGAATAATTTGGGATATGGCCCATGTGCACACAATTTTCATATTGTGATGGGGGGTTGTATTTTATCGAATTTCTCCGGCTACCGTCGGCTCTCCTAAACTCAAAATAAGGATGGACATAGCAGCCCCCAAACAGGCTTCCCATAATGTCGGTATATATTATTGCACTTCATTCTAGCCGATTCGGTTAGGTCGTTGATACAGTGTACCAACATCACGATGTGTTCTAGACGAGGAGGTCGGGGTTCGAACCCCAACGTAGAATGACGATCATTGCATGCTCTTAAACGCATAAACAGGCTTCCCATAATGTCGGTACAACTCATTGCACTTCATTCCAGCCAATTCGGTTAGGTCGTTGACTTGACTTGAAACTTATTTTATTTGCATAGCATTCAAAGGGATCGGGGCACAAGTTTTTTCAACTTTATGAAGCCCCTATCCCAATATACAATCGATTAAGATACAAAATGTTTACAAGATGACAGCTGAACATATTTAATGCGTGATTTTGTGATTTTATGGTGATTGGTGTAGTGCCTTCCTGAGCATATTGCTATATGGGCTATGGATGGTTTTGGTATATAGCTATAACATTTGGTGGGGTTTATGTGATTCTGTGCTTGTTTTAACTAATGTTGGAGCACGCTGTTGTGCAAAGGGATATTTTCTTCATATAAATGTTATAGTCAAGTGTGAGGCAGCTACTCTGGAAGACAGTGCATTGCATACGGTAGATCAAAATAATAGAGAACTGGTGATTGAGTGGGGGAGTATCCATGGATAAGTGGGGAGCCAGTAGATTACTATAAACTGCGTAGTTCATATATTTACCGGTGTACTAAGGCAATTTCCAGTCCTTCCTTGTGAATATATTTTGTTTTAAATCCAGTTATCGAAACACTTTGTGCTACAATATATTGCTGATTTATATCGAACAGTTTATTATTACTTTGGGACGAGATATATGCAGTCAGATGCTCGTAGCCCGTTTATATATAACCATGGGTATATGCCAGATATAACCGTACAAAAAAAACGCCGTTCTTTTCACCGTGTATTTATCCATGGTGTGCGTGCCTGTGGTTGTCCGTAACATGGTGCCCGGTGTTATTGCTTTGAAAGGTAATCATGTTTGACTGGTGTTGTCAGATTGGTAATATGAGATTAGCGGTTTCTATGTCTTGTCTGGTCACATTTACTGTTTGAACTTTGTCTGAAATAGACGCACTTTTTATACTAGAATTTGCGCAACAGGAGCGCAGGGAAATCGCACGTCGAGTTGGTTTAAGGGTTTTTAGAAAAAGTATTTATATGATATAGACAGAGACGTGGCGACAGGGATGGGGGTTGGGATGTCTCACCCCCCCCCCCCCCCAACTTTGGTCAAAATGTTCAACAGTTGGAAATTTCATACCTGCCAAAACATTAGTTGGAAATTTCACACCAACATTAAGTTGAAAATGTTCTTGTAGTTTGATTTTCAAACAATTTATTTGCATATTTTCCTATTTTTGGTAAATATTTTGGACTGAAATGGTCATCAGTCGAAAATTTCCAACCTTAGGAGGGTGACAGGTTGGAAATTTCCAACACTTGGACAGTTTGTGTCCTGGTCCCTCCCCCGTGGCCAGTCAAAAAACTGCTTGTTAATTTAAGAAAACAATATTGTCATGCATTTGGTAAATATTGTCATTGGAATTCTCAACAGTTGAAATTTTCCAACCAAGTCAGGTTTGAAATGTCCAACTCTAGGAAGGTTTGAGGCTAGTCTAGATGCTAGGATTTTGAGATTTTCTTGTTCAGATTAAAAACAATTTGCCGACTATCGTTGTCATTGTCCATTCCCCCGTGGCCAATACAAAACTGTAAAACAATATTTTACTTCATTTGGTCAAACTTGTGGACTGAAATAGTCATCAGTTGGAGAGTGTTCCAACCTTAGGGCGAGTATGAGGTTTGAAATTTCAAACACCAGGAAAGGATCAGTTGAGGCCAGTCTAGATGCATGCTAGGATTTAATATTTTCTTTTATAGTTTAAAAATTTTTCTCACACCGGGCCGAAGAACCATGGTCAACCCGGTGTGTCCCCGCCTCTTGCCCGTAGCCGTGGGCATTTGTCTGGAGTTAGACCATTAGATGTTATGATTTATGCAATTGTTCAGGTTAAACTATCTGAATTTTCAAACCTGGAATATAGTTTAAAAATATATATATATAGGATATTAGGCGTGAGCACTGATGTAAGAGGGGTGGTGCAAATGGAATTTGTGTTTGGGGTGATTATGATTCAAGGGGGTGCAGTTGGAATTTCCCATGGTGGACACCCCCTAACGGAAACCATATAGCCACGTCCCTGGATATAGAGAGGCAAACAGAACGATACCATATATATATACAATATGCGGTTGCATCTAATTTGGATTTATTGGGATGTCTTTAGTGCACTTCTGTGGTTACGAGAGCTCATTTCCCCCTGATTTCTGTTCAATATGTGGTCTTCTTCTTTAAAAGTTTTATATGATTTCAAACAGGGGTGGCAACAGGATATCCCCGACAGTGGGGGGGGGGCTTTAGCTGCCGGGTTGACAATTACATAACTCACCGACGGGGGATGGCTATGACTCCCCGACATGGCTGGGATGTAGCCCCGACTCCCCCCCCCCCGGTGTCACCCAACATAACTTAGTATCGATTATTTAGAATGGGGTGTCAAGTAGGGACTTGTCGACAGTGGTGGTTATGCAGAGGTCTTACCCCCAATTGTAGTCATACCTAATACCCCGAGCAAAATTAATTGGAAAATTCACACCAAAATTAGGTTGAAATTGTTCTCGTAGTTTGATTTTCCAACACTTTCTTAGTGACGAATTCGTTGTTTTTAGACCAACATTTGCATATTTCCCTTTCATTTGCAAAATTATGGACTCAAATGGCCATCAGTTGGCAATTTTGAAACCTATGGGTGAGTGTCAGGTTAATAATTTCCCAGAATTGGAAAACTTGAGGCCGGTCTATGCTATAGGATTGTCAAATGTTCATGTTCATATTTCAAAAATGTTCTCACATCGGGCCTAACCATCGGCTGACCCGTGTGTTATGTGTCCTTGCCAGTAGTTACTCGCTAATTAATTTAAGAAAAAATAGATCGGGGTGTAAATTTGTGTGGTGTTATACCACTATAGATGTTAAGATGTTTTAATCTCATACTGGGCCGATCCATCTTTTTCACCCCCCCCCCCCGCACGACAAGTGGCCACAATATTACTGGTTCATTTGGAATAGTCTACCATCTGGTAGTCTGTGAGGGAACATTTGGGGAAAATCAAAGGGGGGGGGGGTGAAAATTGATTTACGCAAACTTATGAGTTTGGTGTGGTTCAATGGGGTGGGGTGCAGTTGGAAATTCCAAGGTGGAGACCACCCCAACGAAAACCCTCTAACCAAGTCTCGAGTGCCAAATATCCCACACTCAACCAGGGGTGCCTCTCGCAACTTTAGTTTCTGCCCTCGGCATAGGCTTATTTGTTTCTTATGCGAGAATACACTTCACCGGCGGCAATGTATTAACCATACTCTGAAATAAAACTCTTCCGTGACGATCACACGATAAAGTCGTGCTGCAAGTAAAACGATAATTGTGTTGTAGAAATGATACCGAAGACCGATTGTCAAAAAATTCAACATCAAAATACACAGGGCAAGACTTATCGATCCAAACTGTGGAGTGTGTTTTCGTTGTGTATTTTTCGCATATACCCATGGTTATATATATATAAACGGGCTACGAGCATCTGACTGATGGTATTCCGAAAAGAATTTCGTTTATATGTTGAGAATTTGAAGGCTTTCGCGACTCAATTTATCAGCGGGGACGGCTCGCTCAGACTGATACAAGGGGCAACTAAGAAAAAATGAAAGGCATCTTCTGATGGATTTCCACAGAAGCACACAGGGCTATCGGAGATATAATTGTTAAACATATCCGAGCGGACTTCGCTACATCTATTTCGGATGCGACAGTGTATAGGAATGCTGTTTTTTCGTTGTTCTGTGTAGAAATACAAAGGAGGGGCAGGTGAGGGTCCAATAGTTGCAAATTGTAGTTTTAAATATCGAATAGTGGCATAAACAGGCTTCCCATAACGTCGGTTTACCTCATTGCACTTCATTCTAGCCAATTCGATTAGGTCGTTGATACCATCATCACGGTGTGGTCTAGACGAGGAGGTCGGAGGTTCGAACCGCAACGGCACTGCATGGGCATTTTCAAGCTTGATCAAAATTGAATGACATCTCAATGTGCCATTCCGATCTGAACATGGCCATTTCGATAAGAAATGATAACTTGTTCATGTATACATTGAAACAATGAACACTCACACTGAACCATTACCCCCATAAATACAGACATATACAGTATTGCCCTAAATAATCGACTCCTTAACCATAGCAGAATTATGGGTAATTTTTCAGGATTTAGTCGGAAATATGGCTTGTTGCCATTCATAGGAAAGCTCTCACTGAGTCGATTATTTAGGGCATTACTGTAGGCATCATTGCTGCATCTCTCGACATGGTAAATTAATTGTCAATGTATTGAGTTAATGAGAATTGGGTTTTCTATCGGCTTTGTACATTCCTTATTGCTGATTTTTATAATGAACACGCAGGCCTGCAAAGAAGTTCCGAAAGCAAACTCTCTGTGTAGTGGCACAACTATTATACTTCGCCGCCCTATTTTGTAGCTATATACTGTCTCTCGGTGATATTCATAAATAATTGCGTCTTTCATTAGAAGAACATAAGTTTACAATAAACTGATTGTATTCGGATAATAACTGTGTATAACGCGGCGTATAATGCGATTTACTTACGGTCACGATTGTAGGGAAACCCAGGGGAGGAACGAGTCGCCGATATCGGAAATCAATCAAAAGAACAAACAGTTGTCACTGTTACTACAATCAGCCGAGTAACCAAGTGGAAAAATGATATGCTTGATTACTGTATCTATATGACGAAGCAGCATAAATTCGTTAGAATTGCAAATATTTGAGACGGTATTAGAGAGGATTTCTATAGCGTGATCTCACTAATCCTATACTTTACTTTACATAAATCGAATTGACGCTGACTAAGTTTTTTCTTCTTGATGTATCACTTTATTCGGACAATAGATATAAGCTGCAAGTTCTGCATGGTTGTGGAAATTTCGTATAGTAATTAGATAAATAAACCCCGTAATTACCATTTATTTTCTGCCAATTAGTGAGATACTTATTCTGACTAATTTGTCTTGCCATGTTTTGTTTTGCTTTTTACTTATTTTCTTTTTAAGTTTCCCGTTCGTTGCTGCGATTGAACCAGAAAGAAAGATCAATTTGAATACACGCAATGCGGATTTGGCCGTCTCCTAAAAAACTTTCACAGGTGATAGAAACGCTTAAACAATTTCAACTTTCTGGAAAAAAACTGAGAAACAAGCGCTCTCCTTTTATCCCATCATGACAAACTAACTTTATTGTTACATGACCCAGAGAACGGAATTGTTTTCCCTTTTGCTGAAATATAATTTGTTAATCCCCACATGATACTTCATGCATATGTATAATGAGTTTTCCATAATTATGCATTGTATAAGTATACCACTATTTAATACCGATATTCTTTGGTGATCAAAAGGTCACAAAAACGATCATAGATTACTATTGATTTAGATTCAGCTTGAATGTGATATGTCGCTTTAGTGGGTATGTCGTCATTTTAAATTAAGGTCGATTAGATGTGGTGACAGTAGGTGTTAGACAAAAAACAACCATGCAGGTTTGGTAAGGTAAGACTTTAATGCCTCAATTTCGTTTGCTCAACTTTTCTTTTGTGCATGCACAACACCACAGAAGGAGAGTGCATATTAACCCAATGGTTTGTATTCTTTACAGGCATATTTAATATTCGAGTCACCGCATATTATGGTGTTATGGTGCCTTGATATACGGTTATAATAACAATCTATGACATATATAAATTTGATTAAAATACTTAATTCATCACCATTTGGAACGTTTGTGTCTCAGAAGGTGCCCATAGAGTAATAGAACAGAGCTGAAAATACAGAAACATTTCCCCCGTTTCGCTCCCAGAATGCAAGATAATTCAAATTAAGATGTAGAGTGTAGAGTTATTCCCCTTCCCTTTTATTACAAATAACAGACTTTACTGTACAGTCCCGATGAAACGTAAGCACACAAAATAAAACACGTTGGTACATCAACAAAAACAACATATTCACAGTTTATTACAATGGATAGGTTGATACAATGTGTTAGAGCTTCCTCTTCCAAATGGTATATAATATGGCATATACTTTGTATAATGTGATCTGGGCGGTTCGAACATTAAGTGAGCCTTTAAAAGTATTTATCCATATGAAACTCTTGCAAAACTTGAGTACATGGTCGATCAGCCCGGAAACAGAAAGTTGATAGTTTTTGTAGAATATACTGATTTTGTTTGGTGCGTTTTCAGTTTTTCATTAATTATAATTACAACTTCACATGTTTAGGCTGCAAATTGCCGGAATAAACGTTTGCGTGAATGAGTTTAAACCATTTTTTCTTCTTGTCCCCAATTTTCGCCACATTAAGTAGGCCGTGATGACAAATCAGGGGTCCTGAAATAGTATACCGATCGGATATTATAAATATTAAATCAGAAGATTAGAAAGGCCAAGTAATTTATTATCATAAGATCGGAAAGTCCACTCCATTAATTACAATTAAGGATGAATTAGAATATCAGATAGGATATTATTTTTTACGATGGTGGTGAGACAGAGGATCAAAAAGGTTACGTTACGTGGGTACGATTAATGAGGACCAAGAAGATGAACAACTGACGCTCACGCACCCCGACGTATTTGTCGTACATCATTGTGTCTTCACTTGACGAGTTCACTCGCTAATGCCGAACTAAAGTTCTCGAAGAGGATATAACGTGACAAGTGGCCATTTATCACCAATAAATCGCGTTTATATCAGGATGTTCGTGGGGAAAATGTTTATATTACAATTAAGAAGGGAACATCCTTTGTGAACTGTATTGCCATATAGAACTGTACTTTATAATCCGTATTTAAGCAGTTAAAGAGGGAATCATGTTCAATAGTGACACTTTCTTATAGAATCTTCCCGGTCACTCACATGGTGCGGAAAACAAGAAATATTCCATTCACCATTTTTGGTCATTTTAAAGGTACTCAATCCGATCAGACGCTCCTAAATTACTATTTCTTTGGCTTCGGGGGTAAAAAATATTTGATTCGAGTCGAGGAACCCACACATCAAAGCTCAGAGTGATCAGATATCGATTTTTGAAGTTTGTTATTTCTCGAGATGTGTAATAATATGTGGCCCAGAAACACGTCAAACGGAAATCTCGGACAAAATTGCGGATGAAGATGGATAACTCTAAAATAAAGTGGTAATGAGGTCAAATTTCGTGATACTTTAGTGATAATACGGCCATATTTTGTTTAACAATACTACGACCTTGGCCTTCTTGGTGTTAATCTACTAAATATAGTCCCCCCCCCCCCCCCCCGAAACGCTATTGTGATCGAAGTTTTTATCGAACGCATAGATATGTAGATGATGGTATATTTTGTTGTTTTATATAAATATACGTTCAATTAAGCGTCATATTTGACCAGTAATTCGAAGTACAAATTGTAGCAATCAAACGTTATTTAGGTTATTGCAGTTGCAAACAGAGATATAGCATCAACTTCACCGAAAACTCCCTAACGGATTCGAACGTTTTCCCAAGATCCCCCTTTATCTCCCGTTAGAATGTAGGTATTATTGGAAAAAAATCTAATTAAAATCGATAATAATTAACAGAAGCTTTTTCCTGGCAGGTTTCCTCAATTCATATCTATTATTTTACATATGGCATTCAAATTGTACCAGTGTACGAGGAGTTTTTCCGGGGAACACACGTCACTTGGCTACGAAACAAGGTCCCTGTTTTACAGTATAAGTTTGGAAGTTTGGGTGTTAAGTCGTGTCTCTTTTCGGTTTAAGCGCAACCAAGATACAACTCTAACAGAGTGTAAGAAAAACATTGAAGTTTGAATTTGAAAGAAGTTTGAGGTATAAACGAAGTTGATATTTTATTGAAGAACAAGTCCAGATTCAGACATGATTTCATTCAAGACACAAAACCGGAGAACACAGCATTAATTCTTTAGACTACGGGTGGATCTGCCACAACATTCATATCATATAAAATACCCGATAGTCATTCTACAGAAGATTGGATTATTTCTCTGTGCTACAAGTTTCGTATACTGCATGTTGGACACAACATTTCTGAATGGAATGACCGTGTACGTGTAGGAAAAATGGCCATGTGGGCTAGATAAAGGTACTCAATCCGATTCGATGGACCCCACATAATCAGATTCCAACAACAACACAATATTTAGAAATGCCGCTTCAGTTATCAGAATCGATTAATTACCCCAAAATAATGATAACCACTGTCAACTTTGGTATAAAATTGCACGAAACGTGTTATTTATCACATGTTGTTCGGCGAAATTTGGCCTTATTATAAACACAAAGCATCTTGATTTTAGAGTTATCCATCTTCATCCGCAATTTGGTCCGAGTCTCCGAGACCGTCGGCTCGTCGACCTTTTACTGGGCCACTTAATAAGTCTCAATGGTGAAAAATAATAGATTTCAAAAATCGATATCTAATACCTCTGAGCTTTGGTGGGTGGGTTCCTTTACTCGAATCAAGTATTGTTTACCCCCGATACCAAATTAATAGTATTTGATTGGCGCTTAATCGGATTATGCATCTTTAACTTTTGATGACAATAGCAAAAAAATTACAGGTTTCGCGTGGCTATTAATAACAATAGCTCAATGCACTGCAAATATCGAATTGAGACAATACGTCGAAAACATAGATTATGGTATTCGGAAAAGGGCGTACCCCAAGACGTAAGTTATACATTAGTGAAACACATATTGAATATGTCACTCTTTACAAATATCTTGGAATTATTTTTACTAAATTAAACACGTTTTCCAAAGCAAAAAATGACCTGATTACAAGAGCTACCCGATCTATGTATGGTCTTATCCATAAAATACGCCAATTGTCCTTGCCATTCGAATGTCAGTTAGACATGTTCAATAAAACTGTCAAACCTATCCTACTATATGGGACAGAAACATGGAGTTATGGATGTCTAGAATCCCTAGAAAAATTACACTTAAAATTTTTAAAATTTATCCTAAATGTAAAAACAAGTACAACATCGCTAATGGTATATGGCGAGACAGGAATGTTCCCATTAGAGCTTGATGTAAAATGTCGAATGGTATCATACTGGGCAAAATTAGTTAATTGTAATGATAGCAGAATGAGTAGGATGATGTACTCCCTTCTGTTAAAATGGTATAGAAATGGTGAATATAAGCATCCATGGCTATCATATATCCATAAAATTATAATTGAATCGGGGCTGCCGTCTCTATGGTGGGACCAGGATAATATTACCATTGATGTTGTAAATATGAATAATATTGTCCAACAAACACTGACGGACCAATACATACTGCAATGGAAAATTAATATGGAACAATCAAGTAAATGTACCACATACAAACAATTGAAAACAATATTTGGCCTTGAAGACTATCTGAAAATTTTGAATCGCAAGGATGCAATTATCCTTACTAGATTTCGAATGTCCAATCACAGACTTCCCATTGAAACTGGATCATGGACTGATACCAATCGGAAAGATTGAGAATGCACGAGATGTAATATAGGGTTACTCGGAGATGAATATCATTGTATTTTACAATGCTCTTCGCTTGATTATCTGAGAAAAAAATATATTCCCAAATTCTTTCGAAATTATCCGAATTTAGTAAATTTTACTAAATTGTTTAACTCCAAAAACAAGAATATATTGATTAAACTCTCCAAATTTATACAAAACGCAAGAGTTAATCACGAATAATGCATGATATCTGCACTCAGTCACGATATCTCCAACAGTTTCGAGGAGATAGTGCGATTTAGTGATGCATGTCATCAAACAACATTGTGATGCCCTATAATATAAATATTGAATAGCCCCCCCCCCCCCTCACACTGAAAAACCCTTTTCCACTGTTGCACACCATGTATTCTATTGTATTATTATGTATTATCTTCTCATAATATCATGCAACATGATTTACTTGAGAAATAAACATTTGAACTTTGAACTTTGAGTTTCTGTAGTATTGACATTTATTCATTATCTGCTCTTAGTTATATGAGATGCAAATGTTACTAACAAAAAATATATATTCCGAACACGGTACACATATCCCGAATTATCGATTATTCAACAGGTCACCACAAACCAACCGATACATTACATGTATGTAATAATATCTTCTGTTCTAACATGCAGTTTTAAAATGTGTTCAGGTCGCCAGGTTTATTTTTGTAAAACATAATTATTTTTCCTTCTTATTAAAGCCACATGGCGGTTTGCGCTCCAAAATACACCTAATAATATACGCTTTTGAATCGAAATAGGTCGACAAATACTACCTTTCTATTGGCAGTATATATCACAGAACGACGCACTGCAGTAATACAAAATACAACTTTGAACATAGTGTTTGGGTCCGAAACAAACAACAGTCATGTGCGAGGCATCGAAAGAAAAGAGCGTTCCGTGTTAGGGTGGATACACACATGCATGTAATCTCTGTAATTGTCGTGTATTTGGATGTTTACATGGATCATACAGACATAGAGGATCTCACATGAGTTTCTATTTTATACGGAATTTATCAACCGAGTTCACTAAATTCGATTTGAGCCGAGGTTTACCGAGGCTCAAATAGAATTTAGTGGACGAGGTTGATAAATTACGTATAAAATAGGACGAGTGTGAGATACTTTTTATCACATGATCAAATAAACGCGAAGCAATGCGAAATATCCATCGAAAACAACGATAAAAACCGCAGCGATCGCAAGTCATTTGAAGAACGATGTGACGTCATCGCACGCGCTGATATTAAACGTGTCTCTTATCGATAATTATGAAACTGCTTTTATGGGCAAATTATGTGATAAAATGTAATATGTGTCCACTGACAACCCAATCATTGCCGACGTGTTGACCGCACTGAGTTCTAGTTCCACCTGCTATCTTGGACCGAGTCGCCAGGCCACTTAAAATAATTGTTCGTGTGATAACCCATGTGGCGGACGTTCTATTTAAATAACTACCAGTCCTCTCTTTATATTTATGGTAGTGGTGGATCAGGATTTCCCCGACGCAGGGGCTATATATGATCCCCGGCTTGGGGCTATATATGACCCCAAAAGCGGGGTGGCTAACTCTGAGCCATTTAAGTACAACATATTATATTGTACCTTCTTGCCCAGATTATTCCGACAAATACAGTCAACTAAGCGATTTGAGGCTTTCGACAGCCCACGCCAAACAAGCATCATGGTCGAAAATTTTCTAGATCAAGCCTGTATATTGCAGACGTGCATTAATAAAATGCCAGATATCACACAGACTAGACTAATTTCCGCATCCGTAAGAGAAGACATGTTTTGGACTGGCCTTAAATGTCCTGATAGCAGACAATCGAAAGACGGCCGGAAAGAGCTATCGAGAACTTTTGCTTAGGGCGAAGTCGATGTGCAGTTTGACTTTGCTAATCACTACTCACTTTTCTGGCCTGTTAACAATGAACCGCTCGCGCGCAGGTGATTAATGTTGTCAATTATTGGTGTGGCCATGTAAAATACATTTTACATACAGGAATTACATGCATGTGTGTATCCACCCTATGTCTATTCCGGATATTGTCGAAATAAAGATAGTTTATTTCAATTATGTGTGATAACAGCTAGAAAATGCCTGTGACCATGGACAGTATTTTTCAGAGCATATGACGCCAGTATGTCAATATTTCGTGTATGTGTCAGCCTGTCTTGACCCTCCTTCCAAATTACGAAGACAAAATTTGGAAGTTCGAATCAGCCGTGTCCGTTTCAGATTCTAGGGTAACAAATAGCACCTTTTTTAACGAGAAAATTGTACCAACGTATTTGTCACCATCTTGTTTGGTAATGCATTTTCTATTAGTTTACATAATAATTGTTTTGTTTATCAATAACAAAATGGTATCCTTTGGTGTATACATGTAGGTCTAGTTTACATCTCATATTTGGTTTTGAAGAAAACAATTCATCTAAACTAGGCAAAAACTGTGCTAAAACACATTTTGTATGTTGCTGTATATGGAGTTCTTGAATATCCTAATGTTTTGTCATCGCTCCTTATAAAGCATCTACATCTATCTTATTCGTGTCCTTAGACTTATACAGTCTGAATAGAACAAATATTTCCAATAGTGGCCGGCTACCCACAGAGATTACACGCTGTGAATGAATATGGGTTTCTGTCTGGCGAAGTTCGCGGGCACTTCAATAAATTGTGGTGGGACTTCTATCTGGACCACAGCTATAGTTTTGTAGACGAACACCGCAAAGCAGGAGGAATAATCACACCATATCTGTCGCAAATAATTGTTCTCACAAATATCGTATGTAACTGTATCTTCGATGTATAAATGAAATTGGTTGTTAACCTCCCAACGGGTTCCTCGCAAAGAAAAAACTTCTGACACATGCACTAGCGAATGAACGGTGAGCTAGGTTACAAGCAACCCAGTAGATATTTCCATAGGCCGAACAGTTCGGAGGTTCCGGATACCTCGGATATGTGTGTTATGTGCAGAACACATTCATGTTCTATTTGTCAAAGTATGACAAAAAGGGTAAGATTACCACGAATTGGGCGGCTGATTCAATTGGGGCAAGCCTGCAAGGTGCAGTCTAACGTGTGACATTCGCCAATAGCTCTCCGAGTTTCTACTTCACTTCAAGTAAAAGTACACTGTTAAAAATATCTGTAATTTTACGGCACAATGTGTAGGTAATGTTGCTGCCATAACGTGTTTTATAACAATAAGGAATACCCGTAAATAATTAAATGATATTTTCCGTACAATAAAATGAAATTGATCTAAATTAACGGAACTTCATTTTAAATTCAAATAACACAATCGGACATTGGGTTTGTTCTATCAAAGTGTACCGCGTATAAGGTATAACTCTTACATATTAGGCTACACTGTAAAATACCGGTATAAGCCATAAATTTTACGGAATTTTACCGACAGCACAGTTTCCAGTAATATACTGAGAAAAAACAGTGCACCATCTCGTCATATACCGTATATTTAACGGTTATCCCGCAACAATTACAGTACATTGTATTTCCCTATACCGTAGACATAACACGTATATACCGCAAATAGTCTGTTCCACCGACACAGAATAGCGCAATCATGTGGTCTCGCAGACCTTTCCATAAATAATATGATGGGTCTATGGGTTGAGTAAGATTCGACTTCATAATTCTACGAACTAAGGTTCCCTTGTTTTAGGAAACAAGGCTTGGTCGAATTCCCAGTTGATGGACAATAATATTACACATGCAACCGTACTTTGGTCGAACTGAGGTCACACGTAATTCAAATAAAAAACTCACTAAAATATGACGATTATTCAGACTGGTAATTCTTGTAATGTGTTAATTTTTGAATGATGCTTGATTCATTAAATCTTCAAATATTATATTAATCTGAGGAAAACATGCAGTACCGACAATCAGCCATTGAGGGTACGTTCATACGATGGCAAGTTTGCACGGTATGTTTTTACGGGCATTTCGTCATAGAAAACCACATAGTGCCAGAATATGAACGGAAACATGCACATAACATGCATCTTTACCAAAGCGAAAGACATGAGAAGTAAAATTTATGTTCAACTTGTAACAGTGCTACTGGAATTTGCCTTCAAATACCTGTATGATTTATTTTTGCGAGATAATTGCATGCTATTTAAGGCAAATTCCGGTAGCGTCGCTACAGGTGGAACTACAGAGATTCTACTTCGCACGTAATTCCAGGAGCATTTTTACTAGTGGAACTACAGAGATTTTACTTCGCATGTAGTTAGCGATGGTACAGATGCACTTCATGTGCTTTTTTCCATTCATATTATGGCACCATATCGTTTTCTACGACAAAATGCCTGCAAACCATACCGTGCAAACTTTCCAGTGTATGAACGTACCCTGACACGTGTAATAGTATAGCAGTAGGCATACACACATATGCTGAATGATGGAGCACACATTATAGCAGAGTAAAATCAAAGGGCAATTTTCAATCATTGAATTATCCAAAAAAAACTCACAAGAGATCATTTTAATGCATGTTTGTTTATCTATAAGAGTTAAATGAAAACACAGATGTAATTTTGGTGCATGATTGAATGATCAATTGACCACAGACCTACAAACTGCATCTATATTCTAAATACAATTCTTTCAAGTGAGCTTTTCAATTACGAGTACTACTAATTTCGACCAGTCTAAATCATACGAATTGGGCCTCTCATTTTAATACAAAGCTATCACTGTTATCACTCAAAGGTATGTAAAAGTAAAACATTTGAATTGGCATATTTGTTTTGGTATAAGATTGTTAAGTCATATGCGTAAAATTTTCCAGTAATTTTTACATGTGCACGTCATGTCTTGATGCATACTAGTCGGTGTGAATCACATGCACATACATGTATCACAACACTATTGATCAGTCACATATAGTTGGATTGAAACATTCAAGACAATTATTGCAGACTCCGTAATAACTGGGCGATGACTTGGCAACAATTCAATTCAATTCTTTAATCTCGATAAACCAATATACATGGCATTTGAGATACATAAATAAAAATACAAATAAATGACAAAAGCACATTTAACAGGTACATAATTATATTGTAGTATATGTAATATTAATGTATTGATTGAAGGCACTCCACCCAAAACTTATGTCATGAAACCTTTAAGTGCGATTGAGACTCTTCCTTATTCGGCAGTACTGTGAATATCGCAACGTTGTTGATATGGGATCATTGGACATAATAACAAAAATAGAAACAAATCATTGAATAAAAAGGTAAAGACTAAGTCAGGGTGGATGTGCCCGTTACTATATGCAGACTATCTATTTATTTGATACACTCGCGTCATTCACACATAATTTACTGTCATAGCGACATGCAATGCATATACATAAATGTATACATGTTGACTTGAGACGATGGGGCACATGAGCCACATACATAAGTTTGAATTTGAAACTCGAAGTTGTGTGTGTGTGTGGGGGGGTGAGTGTGTGTGTGTGTGTGTGTGTATGTGTTCGAATGGTGATGTTCAGGATAAAGCGTGGCTACAAATAAACTGACAAAGACATCGTTGCTACAAGGTGCTCATAGTCACACATGTTTCGACAAAACATGATGCAGCGGACCGTATATAGTTGTTGTGAACAAAGTCAAAGCATTGTAATAACAGGTTGTGACTGATTCGGTGAAATTGGATCCGCGATCATCCGCCAGTTCAAAAATGTTGATGTTGTTACGCAGGATTTACTTGATGTGGACATGCACTTGATGCGATGGGGTCTATTAGCAACGGTGTCTCTGTCTGTTTATTTGAAGCCCGGCTTTATTCTAAACATTATTATTCGAATACATCCACAACTTCGACCTCAAGTTATATGCTGATTAAAACATACAATGCAGATTTTGTCCATACGTTTTTTTTCTCTTTTTTTTTCCAAATTCAAAGTTATATCTGTGGCTCATGTGCCCCATCGTCTCAAGTCAACATTTGTGTATATGCATGTCGCTATGACAGTATTCCTGTGTAAATGACGCGAGTATCAAAGTATCAAATAAATAGATAGTCTTATATATAGTATCGGGCACATCCACCCTGTTTTTGGGTGGATGTGCCTTCAATGTATGCATTGACATTAATATTACATATACTATAAAATATATTTATGTACCTGTTAAATGTGCTTTTGTCATATATTTGTATTTGAATCTTGTATATCTCATATATCATGATTATTGATTTATTGAGATTAAAGAATTGTTACTAGTCAATGAATAGTCTATGTGTCTATCACGATACCGTCAGTGCGTTGCAGACAGTTCGATAGAAACCTCCGCCAGTTCAATAATGTTGCTGTTGTTGATGATTATGTTGTTGTTGCTGTTGTTGTTGATGATGTTATGTTGTTGTTGTGTTTAGTTGTCGGTATTGCCCTGTAGTCACTAGTGGTTGACATCAAAGCTCTTACGAATTATGAATTCGCGACATGGTTTTCAACTCATTGCTACACATGTTTCGATGAGAATTGATGAATATGATGCATAAGTTGTTGTGGTATTGACCCGTTGTCACCATTGGTAGACATCAAAGCTCTTGTGATTTATTTGGGTGTGTTTATCCTCTTGTGTGAATATCTGTGTTTTGAAATAGTCACAATTAACAATATAGTTCCAACAGAAAACACACGAGTCAAGTCTCAACATGATGCGCGAATAAGCCCAACTGCCACATTTGGATGGAAAATATCAACAGTTGTGCGGTCGGCCGGTTTTGGTAGATGAAAATTGGGTCCGGTTTACATACAAACCGAAATCGGACAGTGTTACCAATATTTCAGCACTATTATTTCCTAACATTCATGAACTAGACGGAGAATAGGACGGATAACTTAAACGACTTCGTTAATTCTAAATTCCACAAAGTTACGGAAGAAAGGACACACCAAAAGTTGTATTCCAAGTTCGAGTTGAGTCCGAGTCGTGGAAAGTTGTAGTTGGATGTTCAATATCGTTTAATGTCGTTAATATATACCTAAAAATGTTGATTTTTGGTTTGTGACAAGATATGCCACTATTACAGTGCAAATCGCGTTAAATAGTTTCCTTATTTCTCGTTAGCACAAAATAAAATGTCCGCTCAGATTTGATTACCACGTGATGTAAAATTATACAATTTGATGCATTGATATATTACGTGTCGGCCTTCACAAAGATGATAGCACAATGTGATTTAGGAATTCGGTATTTTTTGACAGTGTACATATATTTTCATCTCAAACTAGAAACAAATGACCGCCAGTCGGGACTCGATGCGCAGATTTGATTACCACGTGATGTCAAATTACAACAATTTGATGTATATATATATATATATATATCTTTATTACCTCCATTACATGAAGAGTAGAAACTATATATATGGAACAGCACATTTACATACAATAACATGAAACACAGAATATAACATGAACATATAGACATAAATACACCATTGTCAGTGTATAATGCACCCCACGATACATATATACACTTGCATGAACATGCACAAATATACATGCTATAGAATCTGATGTCGTTCACGAAGGGGATCACTGTTACAAATTTGTTGGATGATAATCATAATGGTTACTTCACAAAGATGATAGCACAATGTGATTTAGGAATTCGGTATTTTTTGACAGTGTACATATATTTTCATCTCAAACTAGAAACAAATGTCCGCCAGTCGGGACTCGATGCGCAGATTTGATTACCACGTGATGTCAAATTTACAACAATTTGATGTATTGATATATTACGCAGCGTCTTCACAAAAATGATAGCACAATGTGCTATAGGAATGCGGTATTTTGTGACAGTGTACATTTTAGTAATATAGTTTTATCTCAAAGTAGAAAGAATGGACATGTGCTATCTAAATTGTGATTCCATAATCTTGTCAGAATGAAATGAACTTGCATTGGTGTTCTATAGTCATGATCTTGTTTTTGCATTTTGTGGTGTGCGTGGGTATACTGGCGTCTTGTCACTGATTGGCACATGCATATTACTCAGAAAATAATTATTTATTTGTAGGCCAAAATATACATAGATTGAAAGAACAGCTGCAAACATAGATAAACTTGAATATATTCATGATCATTTTCTTCAGTTACACATGCATGTATATATATTTATTTTGGAGTTGGATTCGGACATTGTGGAATCGCTGAGAACAGTATCAGTCTATAGTTGCACATTACAATGTTGACTCTCAGACGGATAAGCAATTCAATTCAGCGAATTTAAAGGTACTCAATCCGATTAAACACTCCTATATTACTATTTCTTTGGCTTCGGGGGTAAAACATATTTGATTCGAGTCGAGGAACCTACCCATCAAAGCTCAGAGTGATCAGTTATCGATTTTTGAAGTTTGTTATTTCAATTGTGTGTGGCCCAGAAACACGCCTCTAAACGAATGGTCTCGGTCAAAATTGCGGATGAAGATGGATAACTCTAAAATCAAGTGGTAATAAGACAAAATTTCGTGAATACTCAAGCGATAATACGGTCATATTTCGTTGAAAAAGATTTTGATAAATAACACGTTTTTGGTAAATTTGATACCATAGTTAACAGTGGTTATAGCATTATTTTGTTGCAATTAATCGATTTTGATAACTAAAGCGTATTTTGAAGAAATCTTGTTGTTGTTGTTGTTGTTGTTGCTGTTGTTGTTGTATCTTGATCATATGTGGACCCCCTGCTCGGATTGAGTACCTTTAAGGAAACGCTATCCCCTGCACTTACTAACCAAAGTCAGATGTCTTCCTCTAAACAAATTAATTCGACGTCTATAGAATAAGGTCATGCCCCCAAAGCCATTGTATTGACATATGGTGATTGTCCCATACAATAGGGTGTGGTGTATTGCGCCCATAACTCCCAGTCCCCATTAGCCTTCCAGGCAAATGCACGAAACACGGGTCATCATTTACTCGTCAGTTTGTCGCGATTCGTTGATCGGGCATCCGGCAAACTAGGCGATTACTGCCAAGTTACTGCCATCAGAATGGTGAACTATTATGACAAATACGCCTCACAAGACATCTCTATTCGGATTCCATGAAAGACCACCGCGACGAAAATTGCAAGATAAAGAGCACATTAGACACCTGACGATTTAGGAGCTCGGGTTTTCACCGTGCAATAGACATTGCAGCCTGATGAATCTTTAGGAGCTGACGGGGGATGTCGATATGTTTGAATTAGCCATAAATACCATCGGTGATCGATGCTCATTTGATAAGGGTTTTGTTGACAATTTGTTCTTGTTGTACACATAGACGACAGGTCAGGAAGAACTTCATCCTCCATTCGATCGTTTATCGGTTGCCATTACTGTTGGATGGGGTTGTCTGGAGAGACGTGGTGACAGGGGTGTTGGTGTCTCTCATCCTCTCCCAAATGTTGGTAAAAGTTATCAGCATGCAGTTGGAAGTTTCAGACGAAATTAGGTTCAAATTGTTCTGATATAGTTTGCTTTTCCAACCAGTATATATTGTTGTTTTAGACATAAAATAAGATATTTTCTTAGTTTATGGGAAACATTTTTTCGACTGACCTTAGAGGTGTCATGTTGAACAGTTGGAAAGCCCGATGTACCAGATGAAAAATTCCGAAAAATGAGGGGTATTCATGTGTGCGAGCTATTGGAACCTCCCAGACTTGGTTGTTTGTAGGTCTGGTTCAAGGGGGTGCAGTTGCATGGATATTCTAAGGCGAAATTCACACATGTGCATGCACCCAACTTAATGAACGTTCAGACGACCGCAATTCAACGGTGTAAGTGGAGGAATCGGGCTAGACAAGATAGTTTGTTCGCACGATTGCGATATCATCGCAGATGAGAATATCGTGGGTTGTTCGTAACCCATTTTAACAACATGATTGACTAACCCACGATATGTTCATCTACGATGTTTACATACACACGACTGCCATTCCGTCGCAAGCGGGGATAACCAAGAATACGCCACGATTTCTCATCTAAAATCAAACAGTGCTTGATATTAATTTTTACTCGCGACTTTGACGTGAGCATGTTTATTTCGTCTTTCTGGGGGTGGGTGTCGAATTTTTTTTTAGAAAAACACTTGCTAAAACTGAAACAAATTAGGGTCGAGGGGTAGGTGGGACTATGGCCGAAGGTAAAAAAAAAGTGGTGAGTACCAGCAACCACATTTCAGTATAGTGAGTACGCACGAACCTTCACATGATGACATAAATGGGTTAACTGCAATAATGCCAAGAATCTACGTCAGTTTTCTGTTAAGGATGTCACGTCTGATATCGTTCACGCAGAAACAGAGATAAAATATGGTGAGTTCACCGCTCCACAAATCGCAAATTATCCTTCGATTGCATGGAAAATTTGGTAAGAATGTTAGAAAAAAAACACAAAATATTTCGGTCATGTGCGTCATATGTGCCAAATGGCTAAGTAGTGAACTATGTGCGGCAGAGGAACACTGTAGCTTCAACTCCAACAGTTTATTCAGTCTTTTAACATGGATACATATGGACTGTATATATCCGTAACATATTTACAGTGATAAATGAATCACGTGATATAGGACAAATCTATCAAAGCCCTAATAAATTCTAGAAATAGTTAATTGGTGTCAAGATATCCTCATATGTGTCTTATTGGCAATAAAATTCCCTTTCTTTTGACACATTGCTCGGCGAAATTGAAAGAAGCGAAGTCGAGATATCGTATCGGAAACTACCGAAATCTACCGAAGATATCGGGTCGTCAATGTCCCTGTCCACGCAGGGGCTTTGATCTAGTTATAAAATCAATATTTTTGAACAATAATTTGTCCCGAACGTGTACTTAAACGCGATGACATAACCTATAAATGCTCATATATGTTCCATAAGTCATTCCGAAGACAAACATACCTTTTTATTTCATCCGATGTGTTTGTGCCCAATTTTTAAACTTTATTCATCAAACGAATTCTGGAAACAAGACGTGTCTGCGACTGGCAGTAAAATTTGTCAAAAATCCAGCAATAAACGGCTACGTTATATAGGTTTAGGGCCGACCGCCCGGACGTTCGGCCACCAACCGCCTCTCGTCAAACCGTAGGTCGAGTTTTTTATCTCCAAAATTTGACTAAAAAACAACACAGGTACTATATTTCTTAATTAATATCTGTTCCTTAGTAATGTATTTCACAGCAAGTGAAGGTCCCAGTTCTATATTGCATTATTAGACTGCTTTTGTGGGCCGATTTTGCTTTGCGTCGCTAACAGTCATGAAATTTACCTGTTTATTGCGAAATCGACGCATTATCTGTAGTTGTTACGTCCTAGTGACCAAGGCTGGCTTTTACGCATTAATAACGTCATAACTTATATAATACAATAAAGAGCTGGTACCACCCTATAATGTGAAATAGATTATTGAGGAACATGTTATAACAAAGAAATATGTTCCATGCGTTGTCTGTTTAAGGCTATAAAGTCCCCCTTCAGAACCCAAACATTCCCATGTTTTAACTGGTAGAACATGGTCGGGACGGGCGCTTAGTGTGCGTTCATATATACGCTGGCAAGTTTGCACGGTATGTTTTGCAGGCTTTTCTTCATAGAAAACCACATGGTGCCAGATATGCACGGAGACGTGATATAACATGCATCTTTACCAAAGCAAACTACATGAGAAGTAACATTTCTGAATATAGGTCCACTTGTAACAGTGCTACTGGCATATGTGTTCAAATACATGTATGGTTGATTCTTGCGAGATAATTGCATGTTATCTACAGGCAAATTTCGTTAGCATCGCTACGGGTGGAACTACATACATTTTACTTCGCATGTATGTAGCTGTGGTACAGATGCATTTTATATTCTTGTTTCCATTCATATTCTGACACCATATCGTTTTCTATGACGAAATGTCCGCAAACCATACCGTGCAGACATGTCAGTGTATGAACGTACCCTTAGTCAGATTAGAGATTCGAGGCATGATCTGACTGGCCGCCTTCTGCTTCTCGTGCTGTCCTTACGCTAGCACACTTGTGCCATAAAATGACGTCACGAGACATGACAGCAATGCTCGATTGGCATATCCGATCGCAGGGAGAAACTGACTAAGACAGACAACGATGGATTAGAAAACGGAGTGTCTGCGACTGAAAATGCAACGCGTTGAAATTTGCGGAATTAAAATGCACTAGGGGATTTTATTCTGCAATTTTCTCGCCCGCTCAAACATGATTAGAGTTTCAATCGTCCATCAGTCACTTGTTTTTATTCAACGACAATCAATCTAAATGCTGCAGCCAACGCCGGGATTACGCCCCCTTCTAACGGACTCATTTTGGGAGTTGACGTGCACAATTAGTTACACCCTCGATTAAATTTTTCGATGATTAACCATTAAAGCTGGTATAATAAATATTCCGCATTCGCATATAAAAAATTATATTCAATTCCGTTGTTGAAGAAAAGGGTCTATATATAGGGCAAATCACTGTCCAAAAAATACCCTGGTATTTTTTTGGACAGTGATTTGTCCCTGGGTGGCTATGGACGAATTCACCGATGGACGAATTCACCCCAAAAGTTGCCACAAATAGCATAGATCTCGCACAATCATATGTCACTCCCACTTTGTACACAGAATAAAGAACCAAACGAAGAACCAAACGTTTTTCGGTTCTTCGAAGAACCAAATTAAGTACACAACATGCATATTGGTAGAACCAGAACATGGAAATACATAGTTCCTTTGGTTCATTAAATGCCTACTATGAGACAATGTGAGTGCTTGTGGAAACACTGTCCCATGACACTGTGTGTAGGTTACAAGCACGTTTTGTGTTAATGTGTCTTTGTTTCTGAATGTTCTATTAGTTAATGAATACGTTATACCATATAACATGTTACCTTTTTAAATTGATATCACACCGAATAGACCCCGAAGATCGGAAAATGGTCTGATGTCTGAAGGAGATATCCAATTATAATAATAGAGAGGTTCCTCTTGTAGATTATGACGTGTAACGTGTAAGTAATAAACTGACATTTTCGGAGATGTCTAATTAAAACATGGTTTATTTTTATTGGAAGATAGATCAGGGTTAGCTATAACATAATATACTATAGTGATTGACCTTTCGAAATTATAACCCGTTATAACTCAACCGATTGCTACAACCTCTTTTGAATTAACCTCTACATAGTTATGCCTTTTGAAACGACATTTATTAATATACTGCCAACGTCTTGTTAAAATTTGATGTACCGATATGTTCTCTATAAGTGCAGGCATTTGCTTGATTTGTCTCGTAATAATTGATGCTGGCACATGCTGCCATTTGCCTTACTAGCTACACGGAATCTCTCTAATATCAAAGTTATTGTTACATACTTCCCACCTTATTTGTGATATGAACAATAGAGATACCCCCGTCAACAATCAAATGATGAGATCATGAGAGTCTACATAATACGACTCTGAATAGTCTATTATTTCAAAGGAACGCCGCTTGATTTAGTATTCCCCATATCATCTTAACCCTTTACCCAACAGAACGGCCCTGTGCCAATGCATTCTCTTATATATGCGACTCGACCATAGGTCGCCTCGCATATATAAGAGAATGCATTGGCTTAACACATTAAAAATTATAAAATTGTTAAAGAATGTAAGAATTTTTTTTTTTAGGCCAATGCATTCTCTTATATATGCGAGGCGACCTATGGTCGACTCGCATATATAAGAGAATGCATTGGCACAGGGCATAACTGTCACTATCACAATGTGGTCAAGGAGCCGGTTCCAATGATATCCATATTTGTATGGTTCTATTGAGACAGACCGAAGATATTTTAGGCTGTTGAAGCTTTATTTGGCGGCTTTGGCCGGTTTGTTGGGTAAAGGGTTAACCACAAAACGAGTTGACACATTGTTAAATTTTAGACTAGGACGTGGTCGTGTTCACACAAACCTTGAATTCGGTGGGTTCTTTGAAGAACCAAACTTCGGATATTGGTTCCAGAAGGAACCAAAGCAGTGTGGAACCAAACTGTTTGGTTCTATGTTGGTATTTGGTTACCCGAGGAACTAAATTTGGAGCTGTTTTCTTAGAGTGCGGGCAGCTTAGAATGCCCTTGATGTTGGAACCCAAAATTTTGCCGAGCCCAAAACATATCGTTCAAATGATTCCACCGCTATATTATATTATAGTTGCCACCCTGCCGTTCAATGGTTTATTGTACATTGTAATCATTGTCGCTGCAATGCGCATTCTTTTTGGCCGAGAGCTGCTAACTTTAGTTTTCGATCTTATCGGAAGAGAAATTTTGAATGGACCACCGTGTCATTGGCAATTCGTATAAAATACATCAAGTGCTGGGCTTCCAGGAGTTGCGTAATCGAGTCAATCGTAACGTTGTTGTCTGTATACAGATACGGTTAACGGGAATTAAGTTGAACGCAAAAATGATATCTCACTTCAAATCATGTAAGGACGATACAAAGTGTTTTTCGTGAAGTTTCTTTTAAATGTTTTGGTGGATTGAATTACAATGTAATAAATGTACCCCGTTTCGTTGGATATTCGTGACAACCCGGCTCATTCACAAACTATTTTCATGCTCGAATCCAACTCATCAGAGTACGTTTATCCACTAATTGGACCCTTATTTTATAATATGCAATTTTAAGCCCTTCCAATATAATAAGCGAGATGCCTGAGTCGTATATATTAAAGAGTCATATATGAAGCATTTCATGAAGATTATCCAGGTAATTTCCACCTGTACGTGTGGAGGTATACTACTATATTGATAATATACTGCAATTTATAATTTAATACCGGAATATCTCATACGTGTCTGGAAAGAAATATCGTAAAATTCGAAATTTCGTTCCAGACACGAATCGTCGAACCTGGCGAACAATTTTGCTTCGGGCATTCAAACAAACAACAGTTACTGTTGGTATTCTTTTTATATGCGCCTTATTAATGCTCAAAATTGAGAAATTTTCATTTTCACTTTTAATGCATGGTACAACAAATTGAACAATACTTAAAATGACCCCCCGAATTTCTAAAAAGTTACAGTGAAATAACAAAAGCTACAGTGAAATAACAAAGGTATTTCACTGTGGCTTCTAAGAGATACATCGACGAACTATGTTTCGTTAATTTTCCGCTATTTTATAGGCAAGCATATAATAAAAGGTTATACATTTACACACCAAGGGTAGGCAATAAATGCTCCATGACCGGGGTAATAATCAAGTAAAGCTCATTGAAACTAATTTACTGTGGAAAGCGATATATAAATGCATCCATTATTATTATTATTTGACTGAAAGTCCCTTCAGTCTGAAGTTGATTTTCCAACCAAGCAGGGTCCCAATTTCAGAACATATAGGACGTCGAGAAAATCCAATTTGGAATTTGGATCGGAACACAATTGAATCAGTTCGCGTGTGAGATTGTCGTCCGCGGAATCTTTCATCAGCACCCACATTATTTGGGGGTGGGATTTTCGAACTGGGACCTCAGTCATTCCAACTGTTGGGATTATCAAACCTGACATCCCCTCAAGTTGGAAATGTTCCAACTGATGGAAATTTCAGTCCAAAAATGTTTTACCGAAAGTGTACGAAAATATTCGACTCGTAATTATCTCGTATTCATTGTCACTGTGATATAGATGTACATTCCATCATATAAGCCTTCGGTCCTGCTGGTATGTAATCCACCCAAAGGAATCCAGAGTAACTTCAATCGTGTATCTGGGCAATATTGTCAGTTGTCTGTCCGTGAACAGTGGTTTCCATGTGGGCAATCTTTCTGGTATATATATATACTGTCGGTTACCTTAAAGACATATTATGGACTTGTTCGGGTGCGTAAAACTGATAAATTTAGTACTCGGGCGCTATGCCAACTTGGGGAATGTAGCATTTTACTAATATCGCCAAAAAATCTCAAAGATATCGAACATACAACTCCATAGAAAACACCATCTGAACTACGCTCAATTGTAAATATTGATATCTCGATTCGGGACGTGACTATCGGCGATAAACTAACGCAAATGATTTTCGCCATCTATACTCATTGCATTTAATAAATATATAAGACTGACGGTGTGTGTTGTAAATTTGGATTAATATTCATAAAAATAACTACTTTGAGCAAGATTATTCTTGTTGTATATATTATAGTGTCATGTAAAACTGGAACCGATCTATTCAGAGACTCGATAAAATTCAATATTTCCAAATATTCATTCTACTTCGACCCATTTGATTGCTGACAGGCATTTTACCCTCGCCGCTCTTAGCTTCTGTCTAACTGGCGGCTCTGGTTATATACAATCTCGCTGTAGGAAACGTAAATCACGGCTGAGCAATGATAGCATAGTAATGGTGAATTTCAATTATCGATTTAAAATTTTTGCTCTGCATAAAGTGTTGGAAGTACAATAAATAGTGTGCCTGCCGAAAGGCGCAGACGTAAACCTATTATGGAATTGGATCAGGAAGGGCACACGTCACATTCTGACACCTCAGCCTGCATAATCGAAAAACGCCGAAAGAGTAAAGTCAGCCTGGTGTAAATAAAATCTGCGAAATACAGGGAAATGCAGTTCCGCAAGTGACGTAATGATCTCAATTCAATCTCCTCTGCTGTCACCATCTCGGAATAGTTTATTCACATCGCATGATTGATGTTGTTATTGTCAGTAAAAAGCAAAGTGTGGATAGAAATTAGATTTTTGCTGCGGTATCAGTGTGACATCGCGTTAGCTTTGTATTGACATCAGGTTGAGATGTTATTCTGATAGGAAATTTGATCACAGTTATGAGTAGCTTGAAATTTAAATCTGGGAATGTTTATATTGTTGGGAGAAAAGTTCTGTCTTGTATTATTATAATGAGAACACATGCCCCTGGGGAAAATTGCCAGATGTACAAATATATACTATACCAGTGACAAGGTTCACAAGTCCGATTTTGGGAATAACTCACCTCCATCTATCACATTACTCATCAATGATCAAAATCTCTTACTCGTAAAGTCCAATGACCGCATTAAAGGTATCAACCTCGGCAATTTAGAATACAAAATTACACAGTATGCAGACGACACGACTCTCATCTTGGACGGTAGTGATGAAAGCCTTAGGGAAGTATATACTATTTTAAACTCATTTGCAGATTATTCAGGCCTGAAAATTAACAATAGCAAGTGTCAGGCGTCGTGGATTGGCTCTTATGCGGACCGTACGGATATTATATGCCCAGATCTTGGACTAAAATTTGATAGTACTTTCAATCTCCTTGGAATACACTTTGATACCAACCTTGACAAAATGCATATCAATTATGATAAAAAACTTGCAGAAGTCAAACGTTTGATAGCAACATGGAAACACTGGTTACTTACACCCATTGGTCGAATAACGGTGATAAAATCGCTAATACTCACAAAATTAACGCATCTGTTTGTAGCTCTACCAAATCCCAGTAATATTTTTATGAAAAATCTTGACACAGCGCTCTTTAATTTTCTCTGGAACTCGAAGCGTGATCGAGTTAAACGCAAAGTTATTTGTCAAGGTTATTAGAATGACGGATTAAAAATGGTTGATGTAAACAAATTTATGCTATCCATGAAAATAACTTGGGTGAGGCGCCTCGTAACTAAAAGTGCCAAATGGATCCCCTTAACAGATATACCTTTACGCAATGACCCTATGTTCCTTACTTATGACTATTCTTACATAGAAAAACAGGCACATAAATTAACCAATCCTTTTTGGCATGATGTCCTGATGGCATTCACAAAATTTCTAGAGAAAGATCGAAACAATCGTAAAATATCAGCATGTACATTATGGAATAACCCAAACATAAAGCAATATGGAAAAGTAATAAATTTCACCTCCTGGCGGAAAAAAGGGATCATATTTTTAAATGATATGCTGGACAATAATGATCGCTTTCTTACACGAGACGATTTACTAAAGATTTATAACATACGCACAAACTTCATCACTCTTAATAACATTCAACATCAAATAAAATTACTCACAACAAAACTTGACCAGCCTATAACTCGAATTTGCAGCCCCCTTTTACCAAATAATTTCATTAAACTGCTTAAAAACTGTCGAGGAGGACAGGACTTTTATAACATCTTAATGGATACTCCAACTTCTACAGTAGCACACAGAAAATGGCAAGCGTTATATCCTGACAACACAATTCAATGGTGTAAAGTAGATAAACTACCCTTTCTCACGACGCCTGACACAAAACTGCAATGGCTACAATTCCGAATAAACTCACGAATATTATCAACTAACAAGTTTCTTAAAATGTCCAATTTACGACAAGATGATAAATGCGATAGATGTAAAAGCGAGACAGAAGACATCTCCCACATATTTTGGAACTGTGTTCACGTTCAGAAATTTCAGAAATTCATTAAGGAACTCAGCGATTGGGGTAAAATTAACAGCATTGATCTATGTCCCCAACAGATGACAATGATTCTCGGCTCATCACCAACGAATCCGAACTTTATAACGAACATGCTATGGCTTCTAATTAAACAATACATTTATAGGACCAAATTCAAGCCAACTAACTTATCGCTAAATGTTTTCCTCAAAGAATTGAATTATAGATACCAATGTGAGAAGTATACCGCACGATGCCAATCGAAACAAGAAGAATTTTCGAAAAACATGGTTCCTTTTAGAAAAGGCTATACATATACGCACGAGTCAACACAAATAAACTTGAGTGTCCTGAAAATTATCTCTTCACCAGTTCAAAAACTCACTCAACTACTATACCCAAGAAATACTATTACCGCCCAAGACCACAATGCCGTCTATAGTTGGATGTCGTACCGATGCGCCGTACACATGAACAAAGTTCGAAAGATTTAAAATCTATATGAAAATGAACACATTATTCGATTGATCCCTATTCACATGTAAGTCACTGGGAGTGCATATGATGTACGAAAGGCGTGTAAATGAAGTGAGCGAGATGTGAGAGAATTGGAAGAATGTAACTTTATATATAATAACATGTACCCTTGTCTGTATTACATTCATTCATTGATGTATGTTTATTCCAATAAACAAAATCTTTAAAAAAAAAAAAAAATCTCTTACTCGTATTTAAATTCGCGCAGTACTATTTTTCGCCTATAGTTTTAAATTCGCGGACTATAATTTCGCTCACCTATCTGCGCGAATTCAAAACTGACAAAAATATTTTCGTAAAAATCTTGGATCTGCATGATATCAGTTTCAGTTCCTAGTCGTTTCTGAAGACATGTGTATATTAAACACGAACACGACAGATTTACATCATGCAAACCATAACTGCATCATCATTTTGTTGCGATGATGGATGTTGATATCCTCCAAATAATTATTCTGATATTGAAATAGTTATGATATTGAAATAGATATGGACTGGACATCAAAGAATTAAACTCGAAGACAGAAAAACACACAATCTATCACATTACTCATAGATTCTCAAAATCGTTCAACTGAGTCACAACATAGTTAAGTGTGTCTTATTGGCCATGAAATCCCCTTTCTTTTTGGTCTATAAGTTGGTAGTATACGAAGGGGTCGATATATCGTATCGAAAACTTGCGAAACCTACCGAAAAAAGCGGTAGTATATATAAGCCTGGGTGTATGGTATATAGTGTTTATAAACGGATACAATTATACAATAACTATTTAGAGGACCTACTACATCCAGTCCTCAGTTTATAGCGGAATTTACAAAATGAGTCCAGTAAATTATGTCTGGTGCGAGCTTTTGTCAAGTTTTGTAAAAATCCGCTATAAACTAAGGGACTCGTTGTAGATTATATTTATTACATGATCCATTACCTAAATAAGACACACTTAAGTCAACAAATGGGACGTGAAACTAACATCGGCTTCAAAAAGACCTGCGATGACATTTCACGTAACTATACCCGTTGTTTGCCCGCGTAAAGAAATAGTCCCATATAAATAAAGACTCTTTGGCGTATTTAATGCGGTAAATTTAGTGAAATTACTCTCAAACTCTTCATTCATTGTTGGAAAAGATATTAGGAAGCCATAATATTTTGAGACGTAGCGTGCGGAATGCAAACAGACGACAAATCTGAAGTCAGGGGTCAACTGGCACTATTTCCTGTTATGCAACGAATGTTTAATATCATATCATATTCTTCAAAGATGAAGCTTTCTATTCCAACTAAATGCAAATTGTTCGATAAATTAATAAAACCGATAATGTTATACGGATGTGAGATATGGGCAGGAGAAGCAAATATGCTTCACTCAGAGACAATGCCAAGCGAACAAGTCCATCTGAGGTTTTGCAAAATAACATTAGGTGTTAACCGAAATGCTACTAAACATGCCGTCCGCGCAGATTGCCAGTTATACGTGATGCGATTACTCAATAATTTAGATATATGAAAAAAAATTCGAACCTTTCAAGTGGGTGCTTGATACATGATGCATACATCGAATCACTTAGAGACCCTTCTATTTCATATGAGCGCGCCATGGTGGATAAACTGAAATCTGAACATTTGATGCGATTCTATAATGTAAATCATGCCGAAAAGAAAACGATCAGTGGAAATAAAATACGAACGTATAGATTATTCAAGTCAAAGTATGAAATTGAACCATACATTGTCAATGCGCGATCTGTCAAAGCGAGAATTCTATTCACAAGATTGAAAATCAGTAATCATCGACTAAAAATCTAAAAAGGGAGACACAAACAGCCCCTAAAACCTGCGAGAGAAAGAGTGTGTTCTGCGTGTAATTCAAAACAAATTGAGTCAGAATATCATTTCATCTTAGAATGTCAGTCCTACGAAAGTATTCGTGAAGCTTATGTAAAGGACATAATTACAACGTGCCCTCATTTCTTAGACATTACAAATTATGAGAAGTTCAGATTTATTATGCAGAATGAACAAATTGCAACCGTTAACGTTATATGCGACATGGTCCGGTCTTTCTTCACCATTCGAGACAATATACATATATCTAATAAAAGCAAGTATACCTGAGATTTTATGACAGTAAATTCACGAGAACTTATATGCATATCGTATGTGATTACTCATGTTAAATTATTCCTTATGTTGATATATGTTGTATTTATTATATGTGCAACTGCCCATTGGGTGTATTTTGCATTAAATCTTATCTTATCTTATCACAATATATAGAACGGGTTTATTGAATGGAATAAGGGTAGGATCATGTGATAAATATAACTATTACTGACTTTTGAAGGATATGTGAATAATAACCGTGGGCTTCCCACCAACTTGGCAGCGCACCAACAAATGTCTTTACATTGAATCAGGCGGATTAATACTATTTCGTAAAGCCGAATATGGCAAAAAAAACACCAGCCAATGCAAAATGATTGCTTTGTTCATTCATATTGTCCAACTTCGCTGTACTAACCAAAATAGACACACAAACGAAGAGGCAAATTGGGGGACTATATTTTCCGTCGGCAGCTCCTGGAATGCCTTACCATCAGAAACAGTATATGCAGATACGGTTAATGAAATTTAAAACAGTCTTGATAAATTTCTCGAAAAAAGCAGAAAACGATACATATACGACGTTCCAATAATGGAAATGATAACTCAAGAAGAGCTGACAAAAGAGGCCAAGCCTGCTGTCAGGAACAACCTTAAGTAAGTAAGTATCTATATATCTATATATTTCAAAATATGCACATGTCTTCGACTGTTTTATCGCACGAAATGTCACGAGTTATTGCCCGATTGATTCTTGTCAGATATTAGAAGGCTAATCTCGGGCACAATGTCACTTCAATAACAACTTAAATGCCCACTTACTTATCGAACCCCCATATTACATATATAAATTATATGCCATATTATAAACCATTTGAAAGAGGAATCTCCAAAATAGATAATACCTACAGTTTTTGTTTGAATACCGAAATATCTCATTAGTGTTTGGAAAGAAATATCGAGTTTTCACGAGCGGCTACAAGCCGCGAGTGAAAATTCGATATCTCTTTCCAGGCACGAATGAGATGTTTCAGATATTCAAACAAAAAACTGTAGGTAAAATTATTTTTATTATATGCACCTTATTAAAGCTCAAAGTTGCTAAAGTATCGCGGCATTTTCCCATTTAATAGTTCAGCAATTTGAAGAATACTTCCTACTGATCACAATTACCTAGATAAACCACCAAGACTCGTACACAGAAATGAAACACGGAATCGAAACTAACAAGTCTCAGTGTCACCACAGTCGAAATATATAAATCCCAGGCGCACGGGCCCCAGCTACACAGTGCGTGATAAGTACCGGCTAGCCAATCCAACAAAACGTCGAATAAGGTTATGAGTTATAACCGATAAGTTTGCAGTAAATTTACTATAACCCACGGTTATAGAATTTGTCTTCAAATTTTTCGCTCGCGTAAACCACCCGAAAGGCTACAGTGAAATACAACGAAACCTGCAGTGAAATAACGACATCGTATTTCACTGTGGCTTCTAAAAAATACATACAAAGATCTACGTTTTTGGTAATTTGGTGCTATTTTGTAGGCAAGCATATAATAAATTGTATTATCAACTTATCCGGTGTAATAAACTGTGAACATGCTGTTTTTGTTGAGTTACCGACGTGTTTTGTGCTTAAGTTTCATCTGGTTTTGTTGTGCAAAGTGTATTATGTTCAATGGATGGGGAATAACTCAATATTTTAAAGATAGAGTTATACATATTTAGTTTGAATTCTGTTGCATTCTGGGAGCCATAACGGGGGGAATCTTATTATGATTTCAGCTGTTTTCTATTTCTCTATGGGCATCTTCTGAGACAGACGTTTCAAATGATGAATTATAGTATTTTAATCATATTTTATGGCATATTAAAACCGTATATCAAGACACTATAAAAAATAATTGGTGATTCGAAAATTAAGTAGGTCTTAAATGAAATACGTAAATCGCACTATACTGCATTTATATATTTTATTACAAAAGTAGTTTTCCTTCATAGCATCGTACACTACAGCCATCTACGACGAATTTCCTGCAAATTAGCATTTCAGATGCATATCTGGTGATTAATTCTATTTAATTATACAATTGAGCTCGGGTCCACTTCGGTCCCTCCATGATCATTTGACGGACATGCTTGTCGCTAATATTCCAGACACTATTGAGCTTCACCAATGTTTCCATATGAGCAAGCGTTAACGCAGCGTAAATGAATCACGGCCGCGGTATTATCGCGGTAATAGCATTGGCAACGATGCAGTTTCGTATGAGAACCAAAACAAATTATCCAAACAGTAACAATGTTATCCCATAACTCGATATAACGATTCTAGGGGTTAGTTAATAACTAATTCTGCCATATTGAATTACACTTAGAAAGCAAGGCCATAACCAAATTAACCCTTTGAGTAGTATTTCAGTACAGATGAGTATCGCTAATTTTTTACGATGATTTCGCATATCTTGTCGATCGATGGTATTAATTCAATAAAGAGTGCGTGCGGTATAATAGGAAACAGAAGCGCTGATTCACGATTTCGTTTTATAATTTGTTGACGTTGTTGGGTCAAGTTACCATCCGAGTTTCCTCAAGGCGCGCATCAAAACGGAAAAGTAACACCACTGCCATTATGTGACATATATGACATGAAACCCCTATCATATCATTAAAAAGCCATTTCATATCTCCTTATCTCTCACTAGTTATGAATAGGTGCGTGCTTCTCGGGCGGCGCGTGCAAATTAGTTACATATTACTTGGCATCGCGCCAACAAAATGACCGCGCATCTTTACATTCACTCAGGCGGATTAATGCCGCACATCACCATCACCGGACAATGCAAACTGATTGCTTTGTTCATTAAAGTTAAATTCTTGTCCAACTTCCTTGCACTAACGAAAATAGACACAAAACAAAGAGGCAAATTTGGGGGGCTGTATTTCCCGTCGTCATCCACAGAGCGCACAATGCTGTCATATACGGTTGTGAAGTGTTTCAGCCAACGCTGTAAATGTATGCATTTTGCAGTTCGTTTAAGGATTTAGATTTGTTAAAAAGGCATAAAGTTTTGTTCGTGTGATGTACAAAATATTCAACCCGTTATGTTGGGATATAAGATTTTATTAAACTCGTTTGATACATTAATTCACAACTCGTCTAGGAATCAAATTTATCGAACTCGTTTCATAAAATCTGAGATCCCAACATAACTCGATGGAGATCCTCTATATATCACATGGAACCCCTATTATATCATTTGAAAAGCCATTACATATTTCCTTATCGCTCACTAGTAATGAATAGGCGCGTGCTTCGCGGTATCAACTACACAGGCGTTACCTATAAACATATTTTTCACAATCACTACATTAAAGCTACTATATATTTTATATATGCATAATAATACATCTTGATGGCGTTACCATTTCTGATTTCTGACTATGATTTTCTTGTTATCACTAGTTTACGTGTTGATTCTGTTCCAATGCACCCTAGCAGGATAAACAAGAAAACCGTTGTCAGAAATGGTAACGCCGTTCAAATTGTTACAAAAACTGCGGCTTATTACTGCAGGTTTCTCATTCACCACACCAGATAGCCTCTAAATATGGACCAAACATGTACTAAACGGATTAAATACACACCCGATACTTCGCAATAAATTTAGTCTACATTCCAACTGAGACATGTCTCATACTTCATCAGCAAAGTTAGCTTTTATATTGCATTGTGTTCCCGCCATACAATCTTCAAGAGTGGCCCAGCTATTGTTCACACATAAATATCGAAATCAATTAACGCGGTCATAAAAGTTACATACTGCAAAAATGAGACATCCGCGAATACACATCTGTGAAAAGGTGTTGTCCTGCGAGATACGACCAGATCAGCCTTACTACAATTTCCTAAAATAACTTGCATCGCGTGAAACCTGAAATGTGTTGTCCTGCCAGATATCCCCATCGCCCATCGCCCCATTGTCACGGCCAGATCAGCGTAGCAGTAAACACACATAAGACGTACTGATTCGCTGACAGCAATGCTGTGGCGTCTGTTTTATATGGAGCATACTTCAGACGCTATATATATACATATATTATGCGCCAGTGGGTTGTATCTAGTCGAGACTATGTTTGGTTTGTTATAATAGAGACCGCAATTGGATGGTCACACACAATACAACCAAACACAGTCTCGACTAGATACAACCCACCGCTGCCACCACGCCATTACTTAAGTAGTTACATAGTCGGGTAACCAACACGTACAGATGACCATATTCGATCAAATGAGTATTTATTAGAACGAGACAATAATACACGCGGTCAAGATTTCCGACCCAAACCAAGAGAGAGAAAACCTGGTTTGTTATAATAGAGACCGCAATTGGACGGTCACACACAATACAACCAAACACAGTCTCGACTAGATACAACCCACTGGCGATGCAATGATACAATCGACGTGAAGTAATTGCAGATTATTTCATCCATATTAGACTGGCCTGGTTTATCACTCAGCAAGTTGATTCACAATGTGTCATTAAACACAGAACACTTGATATGGTTTGTATATGCAATTTCGTTTTCTATACATTTTGGTGCTGCAAGCCCATCCCTAAACTCATGCAGACGGTGCCAATTTTAGCATTTTCAAAACACACCTTCAGATTCCTGGTATCGTTTGGATGCCTAATATAAATTAATATAAATTTAAATGAAATTGCTGAAACGGCACGGCTTTATCAATTCTGATGCCCCATAATATGGCTTTCCACTCCCTATACGGCCGATCTGCCAAATGTGAACCACACCAATCATGATGCCCTCACTGACACAATCCCTGACTCTGATGGCGCCACTATTTAAACATAACACCACACCATTAATTTGATCTATTAAATTTTGAAGAAATCGGCGACAAATTAATATGTTTATTAATGTTGTTGCTCTCCACTATCCACCCATGATCATTATATACGGTGACACTTCGTCATCTTTATCCACCCTATTAGATTCATTGTGTCATGGCGATGACTATATACATACGTTCGGTGGAAATCTACTTTTTATCAATTCGTGCCACCTCCCCCATACCTGACTCGAACGGCACCAATTTGACGTCTTTAAACTGCGCGATTAGATTCATCGTATCATGGATGGTTATATATACATTTGATGGAAATCGGCAATTAAAAGTTTTTTTATCGATTGTGGGGTCCATATCCCTCTCCGCCCCATCACTTTGGCATCTTTCAATCACACCATTGGACTCCTCATATCGTGAAATTTGGTGCCAATCGGCGAAAAAAAATATTTTTATCGATTTTATTGCAACCCCCCCCCCCCCCCCTTCCCTGACTCGAACGGCAATACGTTGGCATCTTTATATAACACCATTAGATTCCTCATATCAATGGAGATGATTATATATCAAGTTGGTGGAAATCGGCGACAAAAATATGTCATCGATTTGTGTGTCCGTCTCCCTCACCGTCCCTGGTTCGAACGGCAACACTTTGACATCTTTAAACCACATAATTAGACTCCCCATATCATTGATATGATTATATATAAATTTGGTGGAAATCGGCGACAACAAATATTATTATTGATATATCGATGCCCCTCTCCCGCCCCAGTCCTGACTCGAACACCAACACTTTGGCATATGCATAGCACACCATTAGATTCCTCATAATATGGAGATGATTATATATAAATTTGGTGGAAATCGTCGACAAAAAAATCGTTTTTGTTGTCCCTCCCCCTGTTCTGCCCCGACAGCTTTATAAATTTCTAATCTGGACAATTATCTTCCTTGTGAAAAAAAAGATTCTTGTTAGACCCCTTTGGAGCGCTCTTGTTAATATGTATAGTGGACAGACAGACATTCGCAAATATAGAAATAAATTGTTATAATCAGAATTTCAAATGAAAGTGTCAATGACACTAAATCTAAACTTGGAGAGGGGACAATATCATACACTAAAGTCAATGGAGCGATTAAGAATGCGGAAAGTTTAAATGCGCAACACCAGAGGTAACATCGAAGAGCCATTTGAAGTTTGGGATCACTTGGATTAATATGTTTGTTGTATATACATATAGGGCGTGCTGAAGTATTTGATCATGCAAACTGATGCAAAGAGTAAAATCCACGATGGTTGTCGGTAGCCATGTTTCTCGTCGGAAATCGTTCATATTTGATGGTTCCCATCTAGAAGTGATAAATTTTCAAAACATTTCTCCAATACATGTGGTCAATAGAATGTGCCGATTGATTCAAATTTGAAATCCAAGATGGTTACTGGGTGGTTGTTTTATCGAATATCGGGGGAAATCGGTGGCTCCAATCTAGAGGCCACTCTGAGGATCACTATGAAGTTTGGTGATTATCGGATGAGGGATGTGGTCTGGTGGCCCATATGATGTGCCGATGGAATTAAGTCATGCAAAGAGTAAAATCCAACATGGCTGCTGGCAGCCTTGTTTTTAACTAAATTTGCAAAATCGATGTCTCCCATCTAAAGCCCCTGTCACACTCAGGCCGGCGCCCTCATTGCGCTGCAAAAGTATCAAAGCGCCCACCTAAACGCACTAAGGTCTCCAAGAACCGATTGGTGACGCAGTGGACACTGCTACAACGGGCGAGGATCTCCATGGTCGCCCATAGGTGCCAGAGCGCCGCGATTGTTTTATGCATGCACAAAACAAGCGCAGAGGCTCGGCGTTCTGACCAGGACGTAGTACTGTCGCCGTGACAGCGCAAAGCAAAGCGCCAAGCGAGCGACGTGAGCGTTATGTGGACGTAACAAGAGCGCATATTAGCTTCTCGTGGTCCCAGCAAGAAATTAATCTTGTCTTTTGCGACTACAGTAAGCTTAATCAAATTCTCACTACGTGCCTTTCCCGTCCTTAATACGCTCAATGAGGCTCTGTCCAAAACTGATTGCGCTCTTTCTGCGCTGTCATGGGGTGTTATGGACTGGTTCCCGCTCATAGAACGTCCACATTGTGCTGCCACTGCGACTCTGGCGCTCGCTTTACGCCCAAGCGTTATACATGGCGTTCTTCTGGCGTTTACAGCAGGTTTACAGTACGATCCCACTTTGAAATGCGGTCTGATCATACCACTGTCACACTCCGCTGCGATCAGGCTGGCGTTTGCTTTGAGTTGAAAAAGTATCAAAATACGAGTAACGCACAGTGGAAGCGCGGAAAATTGTCAGAAATTTTCAATCTGTTAAAACAAGAGAACCAATGTCAGAAATGGTAACGCGCTCAATATCATATATTTTAAACCCAAGAATTGTAGAATATAAAATATATTGGTTTTGCGAATGACCAACTCAGAATTCCGTTAAATAACAATAACAACCAGCCCCTAATTAATGAACCGGTGGCCGACTCGACCGTCTCCGATCACAACCCCCAGTGGGCTGCAGAAATTTCTTTCATTTGTAATTGACATATAGTTTATCACAAACCAAAAATCAACACTAATCAACGTTGATTAACACAATAAACGAAATTGAATTTCCCCAACTACATGCACCTTTTACGGGACTCGGCCTCCAGCTCGCAGTTTGACTTTTAATCATCCCAAAAATTCCCATTCTATAAATAAAACTAATAAAACACCCATTGATAATGTCAGCACGCACGCGAAACGAGAAACTCCCCACCAGTTATACATGCGGCGCGCGTGACAAGCCATGCTCCTATCCCGCTTATCACGTCATTGCGTTCCTCCTTTGTCAAGTCTCACGCTTTCACTGCGTTTCCTCCACGCCGTAAACGCTCTTAATGCGTTCCAGTCGTTGTCATTGCGTTGTTAGTACGCTTTGCGCTGTCATGGCGACGGTACTACGTCTGGTCAGAACGCCGAACCTCTGCGCTTGTTTTGTGCATGCACAAAACAAGCGCGGCGCTCTGGGCGCTCTGGCGCTCTGGGGCGATCACGGAGACCCTCTCCCGTCCTAGCCAGTGTCCACTGCGTCACCAATACGTTCTTGGATACCTTACTGCGCTTTGCTTGGCGCTTTGATTATTTTTCAGCGCAATGCAAGCGCCGGCCTGATCGCAGCGGAGTGTGACAGTAGTTTAATCGGACAGCTAATCTATTGCGGAGTGTTGGGTATTTTCCCCACAACCTAAAAACTGGAGGCACTGTATGTACTCTCCGCGCCCGCACAGAGAACGTTTTGCGACCTTATTGAGAACGTACTAGCATCACAATGACAGCGACTTGAACGCACTAAGAGCGTGAGACTTGACAAAGTAGGAACGCAATAGGAGCATACTTTGTTTTAAAAGTTTGACAATTTTCGACAGTTTTCGGCGCTCCTCCTGCGTGTTACTCATGTGTTGGTACTTTTGCAGCGCAGTGAGAGCACCGGCCTGAGTGTGGCAGGGGTTTTAAGGTCGCTCAGAAGATCCATACGAACTTACGAAGTTTGTTGACAATCGGATTCGGTATGTGTCATGTTCAGGTTGTGCCGAAGTATTTTGTCATGCAAAAAGTTAAATCCATGATGGCCAATGGCGGCCATGGTTTTGAACGAAATTCGGACAAATTAGATGGCTCCCATCTAGTGGTCATCAAAAACATCCATATGAAGTTTGATGACGATCCGATGTAGGATATGGTCTGTATGGTGTACCAAAGGGTTTAGTTATACAAAGATTAGACTCCAAGATGGCTGTCAGCGGCCATGTTTTCAACGAAATTCGGAGAAACAAAATGATGACTCACTAATGGTCAGACAGAATATCCATTTGAAGTTTGGTGACGATCGGATGAGGGATGTCGTCTTACAAGGTGTGATAAAGGATTTAGTCACTAAAAGAATAAAGTCCAAGATGGCGGTCGGTGGCCATGTTTTTCATCGAGAATCGTTCAAAATCGATAGTTTCCACATAGAGTTGATCCTAAACATACCAGGAAATGTTCAAAACAATTCTCCAATAAATTCTGGACGCAGGTTGTACGGATGGAATCAAATTTGAAATCCAAAATGGCTGCTGGCAGTCATGTTTTAACGAATTTCAGATAAAAATCGATGGCTCCCATCTACAGGTCACCCCGAAGATCCATACTAAGTTTGGTGATGATCGGATGTGGCCTGTAGATGGTATGCTAAAGGAAATTGTTGACTGACGGACACATGCCCGCACAGACGGGCGTATACGACAACCCATGACAATATCTCAAACAATAATTAGTCAAGTTGAACTAAAAAGGAAGCAATTTACTAGGTTTGATTTGATGACTGGGATAGCTGTATATACACGATTGCGAGGATTGTAGGTTTTCTGAAAAATCTAAAAAATAAGTATCTTGGGGACATAACGGTCAATGTGTCCTGTGGTAAATGTTGCATTACTGTTTTTGTGGTTTAATTATGTTTACAAAACTGCAAAAGTTCAAATAAAAATTGAGAAATTTTGATGCGCATAACATGATTGTCGTATTCAGTTTGATTGGCTGTAGGAAAATAGTCCGATCTGTTTGCGCTTGAACGATAAAGACAATATATTTGAAATTACTTTTGTGTGTGCGAACTAAGGGACATTCGTGACTAATGATACGAACAAACCAAAGACAGACATTTGTTTTACACAGACCATTGTCGTCAAACAATAAAAACAAATTTTCGTGAGGATTATGCCAAGTATAATGGCTCAGTACATATTTAAAGTATAGTATACACCAACCCCTCCTTTATTTGACCAAATTGCAGTAAATTGTGTATTGCTACCTGAATACTTTGCGTAGCGTTAAATCTGGATTGTTTCTGACACGGTCGTATCTGAATTAGTTATCCTACATGTATAATATGGAAAGGACATTGTCCTTAGCCGGACTAATATATAGCCGTTTTATCGTTTTAATCGTTTAAAGTCTCGCATTTGGTTGACATAAAAACTAAACTTTTGCGATGGAAACGAGAAAACCATCGCCTCCACCAAATGGATTATCGAACATAGATAGCTTTATGACACTTCGTATAATTTGTCATTAAAATTAAAATACGGTCCCTAAATTACATCAGTCAATCCGTATTCATATAGATAAGGCAACAGGGCATGAATTATCTATAAGCTCGTAGAAAAATAGCAAATGGAAATTGATGAGCAATAAGCACGTTATTTGTTCAGAACATATCGATTTCGGGATAAAATGACGTGAAAAAATAGGTTATTGCCTCGGGTCGTCACCATATCATGGAACTCGTATATATTCGCGTCCTTAGCCTATATACGTAGGAATTTCTTCTGCTCGTATACTAATAGCTAAACCGATTTCTGGTTCCATAAATTCTAACTGCGATAAACAGATCATATTCAGAACGCTAAGGCCTCAAAATAAAATATAATAATAAAAAAAACACACACAATCCGTTTGGTCAGCAGCATGCCTATAGAGGCAGACCAAAGTCTCCCAAGAACGAGAAATGCCAGTTACACACCAAGGTTGGAATTTTCCAACGAATATACTAAACTGTCCAACTTTCGGAAATTTCCAACCTAACACCGCCCAAACATTTACAAAAATTGACCGAAAGTGAGAAAATATTTTGTCTAAAAACAACAATTTTTCAATATAAATACCGGTTAGAAAATCAAACAATTCAACATAGATATGGTCTTGTCCCCACATCCGGTTGTAACAAGCAATCTGATTGGCTACAACGCCACGTTTAAATCACCATGTCCCCCGTCACCTTTGAAAGTGGGGTATAGGAGAACGTGTGCGAAACATCGGGGTTATGAGCACGTGAAACATCGGGGGTATATGGATGACCCTTGAAGAAACAGTTTGCACCAATCGTGACATTGCTCTCGCACGCCGAGTTTGACACAACCTGACCCCGATCCATATAGGTCGGCTACTGAATTATTTCGGCCAATTTGGCCGTTTACTTCATGGCTGTTTTTCATCTGACGTGTGTGTCGGGATAAATGATGTGGTGGATGATAAATGATGTGGAGGATTTATGTAAATGTTAGCCCAAACTACATTTCCAATTAACGATGGTTTTGTTGTTTATTTTGAGGAATAATACCGCGTCAGATGAATTCAGCCCAAATATGTTAACAGCTGTCGTGTCAAACATTCGCAGTAGGTTAGCGTTATTTAGTATTTGTGGATGTCCTTTAACATGGGGAAAATAGACTACTGCGCTTGAACGAGCATGTGAATTTGTCGTTTTTAATGTATAGCAACTTGATAATCAATAACAGAGGCATTCTCTGTCAAATAAGGTCGCTCTATTTACGATACCAATTGGGGAACTTTGTAAATTAAATTACGCGTAAATCAGCGTAAACGTATACCTGCTGCAAATAGAGAAGGTGTCGGAATCGGCGTACTCGCCCCAGGGCTAACTCGCCCCAATCGACGTGTGCCAACTCGGAATAAAATGCCAGCTCGGAATAAAAGATGTATACGGGGTGCTATATGGCGTTTGGTCCGTTGTTTTTCAATGAATATTATTGGTGTATATGTCCGGGCTGGGACATGGAATACAACAACGTTTGAATTGTTTTTAAATTTACAAATTTGTTGATTTTATTCATTTTTTTTTTCGTTCTGAAACCAGCTGAAACACACTATAAAGTGTATATAATATAATAACGAACACGAGACATACATAATTTATAAACTGTTAACAAAAGATATCAAATTCAATACATGACAAAGATGACTCAGTGGAGTTTATAAAGTGAACATAAAAACATTGAGGTAAGAATCTTTTTAAGGAATGCAACTTTATTTAATGATAATAGACACATAAATTAAAATAACAAACATGAGACATACATGATTTATAAACTGTTAACAAAAGATATCAAACTCAATACATGACAAAGATGACTCAGTGAAGTTTATAAAGTGAACATAAAAATATTAAGGTAAGAATCTTTTTAAGCATTACTAAACCATTTAGCACAGTCCACTTCACTCATCTGATCATCACCAAACTTCATATTTATCTTGATATTGATCTATCAGATGAGAGCTATCAAATATTTTTTTAATTTTATAGGAAAAAATGGTCGCCAGCGGCCATATTGCATTTACGTTATATGTTATCGCGTCATGTCGATATCTAGTATTACTTAGAAATTTCATCTTTCCAGATTCATAATTGCTCCATTGACTGTAACATATGGAATTATTCCCCTCTTCGGATAGAGTGTCACTGAAACTTTATTTTGTCAGACTGTCTGTATAGTCACTGATTATATATGGCAATAATCTGTAATAAGATGTAGCACTATTTTATTTTATATTTACATGCAGTGCTGTTTTTATACAACGATTTTACCCCCCCCCCCCTAGATCATCATGTGATCGACCATACATCGCGCGAGGACCTGGTTGAATTAAGGGGGGATTTATGGATAACTTCTGTCCTCAAGCTAGATTATACTTATGACATTTAATGGCATGTTTCAAACGTGGAGGGTTAGATATACTTGAGACACCACCACTCTTCAATTCACACCAAGTTCTCAGCTGTCATATTCGGATATTAGAACCCATAGCCATGATATATGGTTTATTTTGTGTATACTAGTAATATTGATATTTTCAGTACCTTTATATACCAGTACTGTGTATAACAATGCATATAAATTAATCCATGTATACATGTATATTGATTCAACGGATTCAGTGGTTTTGTCCATCAGTCTATCAAATTTTCGGGGAAAACATGGCCACAAGCAGTACACCCTGCTAAATTTCGAATTTGAATCAATTCGCGCACCCTGCAGCCAGCTTTTATTGGAAAACTTTTTCTCATGTGGATATTTTGGGTCACCGCTAGATGTGAGCCATATTTTGTTCTCAAACTGTCCTTGTGAAGACATCACTGCCAGCGGTGATCTTGAATTTTACTATTTTTATGGCTAAATAATTTGGTTGATCCTACAGACGACACCCCTTGTCCGATCGTCACCAGATTCCACAATGATCTTCTGGATAACCAGGGTGAGAGTAATCTAATTTTCCCGAATTTCGTTAAAAAACATTACCACAGGCAGCAATTTGGTATCTTACTGTTTGATCCTCTTTTGCATGACTGAATTGTTTAGCAACTGTACAGACATATCCCTCATCTGATAGTCACCAAACTTCATATTGATATTCGGGCTGACAACTAGATGGGAGCTATCGAATGCTTTGAATTTTTTTGGAAAACATTGTCGCCAGCAGTCATCTTCTATTTTGGTTTTTATATACATGTATATCTCTTCATTCGGATAGCCAGTATTACGTAGGTACTTCAACTTTCCGCATTCCTGTCATCATTTAAAATATAAAAATTTACCTGATACATGCACCCTTCAAAATTTGTTTCGTCGTATCTATTTTAATGACCCGTATGGTAATATTGATACAGATATATTTGTCAAACATTTCTTGGTACAATATACAGGTATTTAGTTTGTAACTAAATCTAGAAATATATAATAGTAGCTGGTGGACCCGACTTCGTCCGGGATGTTCCCCTCTGATTTTCGGGGAATTGCGCGATTTAACCTTGAATTGACCATTTTAAAGGTGAACGTCATGTCGGGTCACGATTTAACCCGTCCAAAACACTCCCCGGACAAAAGTCACGACAAAAGTACCCGTCGAAATCCGCCCGGCTTTACCCGATTTGACCTTGAATTGACAATGTTGAATGTCAAGATCAGGTCAGGGTCATGATTTGACCCACCAGAAACACTCCTGGGACAAAAGTAACAGTAGGTATTAAATTTCGTTGAAATACTTCCGTTTTACCAGATTTGACCTTGAATTGATCTTTTTGAATGTCAAAGTCAGGTCGGGATCAAGATTTGACCCGTCCAAATTACTCCCTGGAAATAATTTCCCCTAGGTATCAAAATTCGTCAAATCTGTCCGGCAGTTTTCCCGGCCATAGCTAACAGACAAACAGACAGACAAATGTCCAAAATATATATATTAAACTAGCTGATGTACTCGACTTCGTTCGGACTATTTAGGGTTTTTTTGTGATCGCCTCCATCTGGACAGTACCCAGTATATACAGCGTCTGGCCAAACTGTTGTTCAATTGGTCCAGAAACATGCCTATATCAACACGTTCGAGAAAATGGTCCCACTTGAAATTGGACCCGTCCATATTGCTCCCGGGATCGAAGTAGTCCTACACACAAATTTTTAGTCGGATCGGTCAAGGTCCAGAAACATGCCTATGAGCGAGGTCAAGTTGACACGTTAAATACCAAATCCGAGTCGGATAAGTCGAGCAGTGTTAGAGTCTATAACACATACACACATGCATTCATGCATACACACATACATACAGACAGGTGTGCCAAAATGTATAATCGATAGCTACAACAATTCTATGGTAGATAGTTCACGGCCGACCTGATGCATGCATCTTAGTTTTCTTGTTCTTATTGGTGTGAACTAATCGGAGAACCAATGAAAACACACTTAAATTTAGGGACATGGCTATTGTTGTGGGGACAAAATCGTTATCTCCGGCAACATCGTGGGGTTCATGGATATTTAATACCTGGATGTCTCGGGTTTCAAAATCGACATCCATGTATTAAATCTCCATGTACCCCGATGTTGCCGAAGATAACTAATATTAAATTTTCAAATAACGTTGTGTCAGGCATGAAATTTTTCCGACAGTCATCAATTTTGACTAAAGTCGTGCACCTCGGCCCCTGCCGCCATGTACAGTAATGCCTCAAATAATCGACTCCTTAACCACAGCAGAATTATGGGCAATTTTTCAGGATTTAGTCGGAAATATGGCTTGTTGCCATTCATCGGAAAGCATTCACAATCTTGTGGATTTTTCGCGATGCCTGCGGCATACCGTTGAAAGTTACCTTATGAAAGTTTGATCAATTATGTCTGAAATATAACCGTTTATCTTTAAAGTGATGTGAAACACTCCGGTTGGATGATCAAATAGAAATGGAGTATAATATTGTTATAAGTAGTTATTATTACGAATATTAAATCAAATTTACAGCACACACACCGTCATTCTTATATATTAATGAAATGCAATGACTCTCGATGGCGAAATAATTTGCGTTAGATTATCGCCGATTGTTGCGTCCCGAATCGAGTAGTAAATATTTACAATTAAGCGTAGTAGATATCTATGGAGTGCTATGGTCGATTTCTTTGAGATTGTCGGCGATGTTAGTGGAATGCTACATTCCCACAGTAAAGTTGGCATAGCGCCTGAGTACTAACTTATCAGTTTCTCGCACCCGAACAAGTCCATAACATGTCTTTAACTGTAAGAATAATCAATTTTGACGCTCGTTCTCGTAAAATCAGAACAATCTCATGAATGTATTTTGTTTAACAACGTGAGCAGGAGACCAGTCGTGACTGTATATATACAGGATGGTGGGAGATTGCTTTCCTTTTTGTTTAACGGTCTCTTTGACTGTCAATCAGACTAAACCGAGAGATTCCACCAAAACCTCAAAGAACGTGAGTATCAAAAGCCACCCACTTGAGTAAATACCATGCCCAACATCAAAGAGGTCGATTATTAGACTTACAAACAGTTCGGGGGCAAACCGGTTGAAACAGAGCTGGGATTCCGGGGGAATAGGATAAATACGAAGATCAATATGCTTTTATTTCTATCAGTCGAGTAGAATGTGGTCTAGAATGTGGAATTTAGTGCGAAATTCAGTTGGCCAGTAGGCATTATCTTATACACGGAAGCCAACATCTTCTTACGTCGTAGTGATGATATACTCGTTGGAGACCTTTCGCAAAATCACTATTACAATTATTATAATAAGGTAGACACCACCACAATTTGCCTACGATTGTTAATTAGTGAGACGGCATATGCTCTATTCAGTTGCACATATATTTGATGAAAAAAGTAATGTATGTCTCTTTCAGATCCAATGTTCTTATCCGTGTGTTATACACTACGCGGATAATGTTAGAGCGTCAACAAGCATGACCGGTGGCATATCCTTGACACATCTGCGCATAATTAAACTGAGTGGGGTATATTTCGTCTCACATGAGAACCCCCGTGTGTAAAGATCGAATTTTAGCCGTATACTGGGAGGATATTGTCCATATCCGTAATCGTATTCGTGATTTTGCGAAAGGTCTCTATTGGAAACCTTTCGCAAAATCACTATTACGATTATGGATAGGATATATTGTCCCAGTAAGTTGGACACCATCACAACTTGCATACGGTGGTTACTTGGTGAGACGGCATATGTCCCACTATATTGAGTTACACATATAATTGGTAGAAAAAGTAAAGTGTGTCTCTTTTCAGATCCCATGTTCTTATCCGTGTGCTATTCACCATGCACACGGATACACACGGATAATACAATAGCATCCACATGCAGGACCGGTGGCACATACTGGGCACATCTGTACATAACTAAACTGTGTATTGTGTATAATTCGTCTCAGTTAAGAACTAAAGATCGATATGTTGGCCGTATGGCGTATACTGGCAGGATATTGTTCATATGTGACCCGCCATATCAAATCCAGTCGGAAGTCGGGATTTTTTTACCCTGTGCCAATGCATTCTCTTATATATGCGAGTCGACCATAGGTCGCCTCGCATATATAAGAGAATGCATTGGCCTAACAATTTTTAAATAAATGTTTCTGACAAATTTTAGGACATAAAATAAAAAAACATCCATTACCCTGCAGGGAGCCCCACACATATACAGAAGCATATAGAAGAGTGTCGTCTGCTCATGTTTGTCTGGGGCTCTGTATGGGTGAAATTATAAAATTGTTAAAGAATACAAGAAAAAATTATTAAAATTGTAAAAAATTGTTAGGCCAATGCATTCTCTTATATATGCGAGGCGACATATGGTCGACTCGCATATATAAGAGAATGCATTGGCACAAGGTAAAACAAATCCCGACTTCCGACTGGCTTTGATATGGCGGGTCACATATCCGTAATCGTAATCTTGATTTTGCGAAAGGTCTCTATTTCCTCTTTCATAACGCACAGATTTGTTCAAGCAGGGTGTGGATATGAATTCATGTTCCGTGTTAGTATACACAAAACAGCGTTCGGAAATGAATACATTCAAATGGTTAGGATCCTCTATTCCGAATGTTCTCTATTCCGAATGTTCGCTAATGCGAAGGTTTGGTATTCCGAAGGTTTTCCATTCTGGGTATGCTATTCAGAAATGCATCAAATATTTGCCACCCCCCCCCCCCCCCAAGAAAATCACACATGGAATGAAAAAATATTATTGCACTAGTCGAGGAGGAAAGATCCCCGTTTATAATAGAAATAGAAACATGACCCCATTCAAATCCAAGTCCACTTAATATGCGAACTGCCTATTATTATTATTTTCTGAGCCATCTCTTCAACTTTATTCATTTAAAAAAAAAACACTTTATTCACCAATTTGTCTTAAGGGACGTTTTGTATAAATCCTGCAAACAATTGCAAGAAAGTTTCAAGAAAGATTTTCTCTGAATCTATCTGGTGAAAAATCTTGAATTTCACATATCATCATCTATACACGGTATATAAAATCTGAACAGTTATTGAGAGACGACAAAAACAATGAATTTTAATACATTAGAGAGGTTGAAAATATTATGCTCTCGGTACCGAGAACTGCAAGAATAATATCGCAAAACAATCCAATCAAGTCGGGTAGCAGACCATCGATTTTGGGGTGAACCTGGAAGTCGAGTACCACTAACGTTTCTCTTCTTCTTTTGTTTGTGTGTACGTGTTTTCTGGTTGAGCATCATCTGGAATCTATGATACAAAGTTTTGTCAGGCAACTTTTTCTGGAAGCCTTCAAATGTGGATAAAAATTTCATAATAATTAAGGAAATATTGAAATTTATGTTGCATTTGGATAAATATTGTCTTTCTTTGTTAAATTATGTTCAACTAGCATGCAATAAATGCTTACTTTGTCTTGTCTTTTGTCAGAAACATTAATACAAACTAATTCGCCACCGATGACCGCTTATGTTTATCAATTTTAGAGTCGGCGCATAAAAAATTCTAATCTGGTTCTATTTATCAGTTCCATTGTTGGATTTGTCCTCTTCGAATTCTCTTCGTTTGTTATATTCATAATGTTTGCCATATGGGTCATATGTATTTCAGAAACGGATTTTTTTTATAAAAATTGTTGGACATTTTTATTTTAAAATTTCACAATATTTCGGCAATGTTGACATTTATGTTGAATTTAAATGGATTTTATCTTCTGTTTATTCAGAAACGGCTAAAAAAAATAGTTCACAAATGAGACCGCTTATGTTATCAAGAATTGGCGCATCATATTTTCGTATTTGGGAATGTATTCCTTTCCATTGTCGGATTTGTTCTCTTCTCTTCGTATAGTTACATTCACATTCAGTCTTCAGAATTGGATCGCAGGATTTGCTCAGACATTATTATGGAATCCTATTACGGCCACTTGCTAATGGCGCTTTCGGCGCACTTTTTGTCGCTTTCGGCGCGCGCGCCGAAAGCGACAAAATGTGCGCCATTAGCGTTGTTTCGGCGCGCGCCGAAAGCGCCGAAAGCGACAAAACATGCGCCATTAGTGCAATCGGCGCGGTGCGCCATTAGTGCATTCGGCGCGGTGCGCCATTAGCGCGGTGCGCCGAAAGCGACAAAATATGCGCCATTAGCGCATGTACAATTAAGTATGTGATCACCCCAGCAGGGGTGCCGGAAGAGGGGGCATATGGGGCAGCTGACCCCCTGCCCTTGACCAAGGGGGCGAGCGGGGGCAGGACTTGCCCTTTTTTCTGGAGAAAGAAAATGCTTTTTGTGTGTTTAATCTCATGTTTTTACAGTAAAATGTGACTTTTTTTGTCCAAATACCACCAATTTCACAAGGAATATAATTTTTTTGTCAATTTTGTCACAAAACGGCCATAAAAACCGACAAATACCTTTAAAATAGGGATTTTTGCCACAATGAATTTATGGTTATTTTTCCGAGTTTGCGGAGAAAATGCCCTTTTTTTGCAGAAAAGTGCCCTTTTTTGTAGGCTCTGCCCCGCTGCCCTTGGATGCTTCCGGTGCCCCTGCACAGATCGGGCATGGCCATATGTACAATGTATAGGCCTATGTATCAATTTTAAAAGGGAGGGGCTGAATTTTGCTGTAGATAGACCTCCAAATGCTATAATTTGTCATTATTCAGATTTAAAATTATTGTGGCCGTGTGGTCCTGGTCCCTCCTTTGTGGGTAGTTAAAGGTACTCAATCCGATCAGACGGTCCCAGGGATGTGGCTAGAGGGTCTCCGTTGGGGGTGTCCACCTTGTGAAATTCCAACTGCACCTCCTTGAATCAGAATCAGACAAAACACAAATTTTACATAATTCCATTTGCATCCCCCCCCCTTTCACCTTAGTGCTCATGCCTAATATCCTAACATCTAGTGGTCTAAATCCAGACAAATGCACACGGCTATGGACAAGAGACCAGGACACACCGGGCTGACCATTGTTGTTCAACGCAGTGTGAGAAATGTTTTTGAAAACTGTACAAGAAAATCACAAATCCTAGCATCTAGACTGGCCTCAACTGAAGCTTGGGTCAGCTGCCCACTCTGCCCCCTCTTCCGACACCCCTGCTGGGGTGATCACATACTTAATTGTACATGCGCTAATGGCGCATATTTTGTCGCTTTCGGCGCACCGCGCTAATGACGCACCGCGCCGAATGCACAAATGGCGCACCGCGCCGATTGCACTAATGGCGCATATTTTGTCGCTTTCGGCGCGCGCCGAAACAACGCTAATGGCGCACATTTTGTCGCTTTCGGCGCGATGCGCCGTAAGCGCCGAAAGCGACAAAAAGTGCGCCGAAAGCGCCATTAGCAAGTGGCCGTAATAGGATTCCATATTACATTATATACAATCACATCTGTAATATGTCTTTAATTGTGTTAAATTAGTTCCATCATGATGCTTGCAACATACGTCAGAGGTATTATCCAGATATTTATTTATGTTCGTACAAACAACAGAAACGACACGAACGCTCTTTATTATTTACCTTATCAGGACCATAACGAATTGAACGCTCTTTATCTTTTACCTTATTAGTCCAGTGCATTTATGAGAAAAAATGCCAAACCCGGAACTAATTGCAACAGAATTTTTTTTTGCTGGAGTAAGTACATAAACCCTCCATAAACAACATACTAAAAAACAGGCAAAAATCGGAAAAAGGGAAATTGGTGAATTTCGTGAAATAAATTTGGGGAAATTTGGTCAAATCATCAATTTATGGATTTTCATGGATGTTTATAAAAACAATAAAATTCACAAATCCTACAAAAAGGATGTGTATTGTGTCGTCCTCAGTTTCCTGAACCCAGTACTGAAAACCAGTCCCAGATTCATTACGTATTTTTCGAGTTGTGTGCCTTCAAAAATGCAAGTTTACCTGATTTCGGCCCATTTTCGGGGCCTCAATTTCGAAGAATGAGCCAAAATGCCTTATTAATGATTAATTATAAAAAAAAACTAGAGCAAACTGAAGGGATTTTTCACTGTTTTAGTAATTTCCTCACTAGATTAAACACAAAATATGATTAATATGTGCATCTATAATTAAGAAGAAGATTATATTCTCAAACAAAATGTGTGTTCCATTGTATGGACTTAGCCAATTTTGCCTCTGACACTGAACGTGTGTGATGAAATGCAATATTTGAGGTCATGTAACTCAATAATTTAATACCCATATGCCATGCGTTTCTTATAACCTTTTAAGTATGTTGGATTGAACAAATTGTAAAGGTATTAACAGGACATTATTTAAGAAAATCAACTTATGGCCCTTTGAATACTTAGTCTTAGCTTGTTTCCAAAGATGCCAGTTTGAGGCATTTTTGTCCATTCTAAAGGGATTTGGGCCATAAAAACAAAAAACAATGGGTGTTTTAATGTGTAAAATTATTTGAACTTTCCTCCCACAACACTTAAGTGATAAAAAATTAGCCTTACATTGGTTATGCCATAGTATGTCACTAGATTTCTTTCATTTTTCAGGAAACTGACGACAAATTTTAACGTTGGTATAGGGGTAGGTAGAGCCCGAAGCCGCCATCGTACGCCGCCGCCGCCAGCCATATTGGCCACAAGCCGCCGCCAGCCATATTATTTCTAACGCCAGCCACATTTAAAAATCTCCGCCGCCGGAATTGTAAACTGGCTGAGCCATGTGCATGGGCTTTGTCAAGCACAACTGCACTGTGAATCGCAAAGAACTAAACCGCATTGCCTAATATTGGCATACTCGCATTGTTGTTATATTATCAGAACACCTGGCCCCTTAATGTGGAATAGACTATCCCAATGCATGCTTTCATATAACTGAATGGGCGCATCCATTCGGTATTGAAAGGGTTAAAATATAAATTGTTTATATCGACAACACCCAGTCTCAGACATCACTGGCATTTGTCAATATATACACATAAGAATAGAAAATAGTTTGAAATAGTATATATCATTACTATCCGGTTCATCATTCAATGATGCATGCATATATCGTAAGATGGCAGTGATGATAGCAGTCTGAAGTCGACAGAAGTCCCAATGTAACTATACTTATACCGATTAGATGGGAAACTACATAGTATATCCATGCCAGTCCTTCGTGAATTTCGCCGTAATGGAAAAGCCCAACATCAAAAGATTGCGTGTGGTCTGGAATTCTACGGGTTCACCACAAACGCTAAAAAAAACGGCATCTATAACCGATAACAGGGGATTAGGAACATTTCGGAAACGGAAATACGCTGAATGATAACATCTCAGCCGGCTGAGCCGCCATATTTCGTCAGCCACCAACGTCGTGACTGAGCCGGCTTAGCTAGCTAACGAGCCACGAAAATCGGTTGAGCCAGCCATGAAAAATATTTGTCGTGGCTTCGGGGTCTAGGGGTAGGAAAAATCACAAAATGCAATCTTATCACCAAATTACAGCCATTTCAGACACAATGTTGTTTTCTTCCAGTTTGTGTACATTCCTGTTGCATTATAAAACTGCTTAATACGTTATCGGACGTTGATTTAGAACTTTATGGTTATGTTGTATAAAAACAATCTCAAAATGCCAATTTGACATTTCACTGCCAAATTATGACAACAAATATTATAGCTCTGTCAATAAACATAAACAAAGGAAATATGAAATTATGCATGAAAGAACAATGTAAGCAGAAGCTGTTAATATAAAGTTTTATGCTTCAAGATTCATAATTTTGAAGTTTTTGTTGATATGCTTTCCCCTACTCCATTGTTCTGCCGTTCAAATTTGGAGTAAGTTTCCATAATGATGAGTGAAATCCAGTGACATTCATTGGTATAACCATTGAAATGCTATTTTCTCAACAAAAAAATGATTTAAGAGGACAGATCACATAATTTTACACAATAAACTTTCGTTAATTATTCTGAATATGCCTAAAATCCTTTTAAAATTGACAAAAACGCCCCACAATAGCATTTTCGGAAAAGAGGCTAGACTAAGAGTTCATAGGACCATAATTTTATTTTATTCACCAATGTATTTGGAAATTACTTCACAATTTCTTCAATCTAGTATTCTCAAAATGTTATGAGAAAAGCAGAGCATATGGATATTAATTTATTGAGTTACATGACCTCAAATATGGCATTTCATCACACAAGTTCTGTGGCAAGGCAAATTTGGCTAAGTCCATACAATGGAACACACATTTTGTTTGAGAATATTTTATTCTCCTTATTCATAGATGCACATATTAATCATATTTTGTGTTTAATCTAGTGAAGAAATTGCTAAAACAGTGAAAAAGTCATTAATTTGGCACTAGTTTTTTAAATAATTAACCATATAATATGGCATTTGGCTCATTCTGCGAAATTAAGGCTCCAAAATCAGGTAAACTCGCGTTTTTGAAAGCACACAACTCGAAAAATACTTAAGGAATCTGGGTTTCCAGTTCTGGATTCAGGAAAATGTGGTCGACAAAATAGGCATGATATTTGTAGGACTTGTAAATTTGAATTTTTTATATACATTCATGAAAATCCATATATTGATGATTTGACCAAATTTTCCCAATTTATTTTCCACGAAATTCACTAATTTCCCTTTTTCCGATTTTTGCCGATTTTTAGTATGTTGTTTACGGAGGGTATATGTACCAATTCCAGCAAAAACAAATTCTGTTGCAATTAGTTCTGGGTAAAACCATAAATGCACTGGACTATATCGGGGCAGCGAATATATGCGTGTGAGTCTCGATGGAATTTGGAATGTGTATGTATTTCGACTCTCATGTTAACATGGGCTGGGTCCTGACTGTACTGCGTCACCTTTTGATGTCCGCACAAGAGTCACAATATTACAACAGAAGGACATGAACGCTCTTTATCTTTTTTCTTATCTGGACAAAGAAAGACACGTACGCTCTTTATCTTTGATCTTACTGGGGCGAAGTAAAAACACATCTGCTAGTTCTTAAAGGTACATAATCGGATTCGATGGTCCCCCATATCATCAGATTTCAACAACAACATTTCTTGAAATGCCGCGTTAGTTATCATAAGCGATTAATTGCTCAAAAATAATGCTAACCAGTCACTTTTACCACTGTCAACTATTGATTTAAAATTGTCCAAAAAGTGTTATATATCAACATTTTGTTCAAAGCAATTTGGTATCGAGAGTATGTCGGTAGGCATTCGTCGAATATTTTCCATGCCGCCAAATATTCCAGGTGGTGAAAAAAAACAGATTTTTAAAATCGATACCCCACAACCCCGAAGCCAAAGCAATAGTAATTTAGTGGCGTTAATTCGGATTATGCACCGATCTTTAATATATGCGTTTATACTTAAGTCACCAACGAATGTTAATATATGATATGAGTTCAGTAAAGAAAAGACGATCAACTGGCTGTATAGGTCGAGTAGTGAGCCACCATCGGGCATCGATGGTGATTAACTTTATCTAGTTTTGAGTTCAAAACTCATTGCTTATTCTGATGCGATCTCTGCTTCCCAAAGCACATAATATACACAGATAGATACAGACCTGTAGTAAAAATGTGGCACTGCAGAACGACCTGGCAAGGACGACTTGAAGACCACTATTTTGAAGAATATATACAAAGTGATCGCAGAACTGACAAGAAAGCAGTAGAAGTGCACGTGCATCTTATGTGGGCACTGAGCGACCCCCCATGCTGCAGATGGCCAGTATCACACAGACGGTTATTGTTATTGTATGGATGAACGTAATATAAAGTCTGCACAAATCAGATCATTGGAACAAGACAACGATGCAACTTTGGACCAATTCGTGACATGGGTGGAGGAGAACCTAGATAAAATGTGTTAAAATGTGTTGAGCTCCATGACACTTATAATAGGGAATGCTCTAATGGAAAACTTGGTCGTCAACAGTAATGTTGACGTTCAATGTGCAAAACCATTTTTAGGAAATAAACTGGTGAAATTGAACATACAGTAATGCCCAAAGTAATTGACCACTTAACCACAGCAGAATTATGGGTCATTTTTCAGGATTTAGTCGGAAATATGGCTTGTTGCCATTCATTGGAAAGCTCCATAATTCTGCTGTGGTTAAGTGGTCAATTACTTTGGGCATTACTGTAAGTGGGTGCTCGTCGTTGATCGCATTCAAAGATCATTTACCAAAACATTTGCGATTAGTTGAAGACGATGGTTCAGATAATGACATTCTGGTGGAAAAGTTTTCGAACGAGTGATCGAAAGCTAAGTGCAACTCTTGCAAAAAGCCTGAAGATGACTTTGCTTGTTTCTCGGAGAAGATTGTAATACAACCAACAAGTTCACAGTTGTTGAGGACTGAGCCAAATGATTTCTAGGGGCAATATCACCAAACCAGTTGCCACAATAGGTCAAGCAATCCAATACAATATCACCAAAAACTTAATTTAAATACCTTTACAATTGGACTTGCAGCGAAGCTCATCAATATTTTAACAAATGAAGAACTAATACCCCAAAATAGTGGCACGCTAGGACCCTTCTTTGTGGAATACATATACGTTATCACGTCCCAATATATGCCATTTTTAACATTCGTGAACAGCGAACACAGAAAAAACTATCACCCGTCACATTTTAACTATATATGAACAAGCAGACTTCATTGTATTGGATCGAGCAATATCAGGCATCGATTGGAATATATTTTTTAAAGGCACGGGCGGCGTTCGTTGCAGAAATATTCATATTTGTTCAAATCGCCATCAACAGAAGGAATATTAAAAATATATATAGTTTTGTTCATATGCCAAACATAATCAGCGCGTAAATAGTATATTGTCGTCATGACGTACGATCGTGTACGTAAACAAGAGCCTGCTTGTGTTACAGAAGTTTTGCTTCTGTTTACATAACAAAGCTCAATTCTATTGGTTAATCACACACAAATGATATAAACGCACTTTATTATTTCCATATCAGGAAAACAGTAACAAGTAACGCTCTTTATGTTTACCATATCCGGATCTAAACAAAAGCCAGTTTCTGTAACGTATTTGCTTTTGTTTACATAACAAAGGAAACACATTTGACAATAATATACTGTTTATGCCATATTTCAGATTGGTATAAGAACAAAATATGTCTATATTTTACTATTCTTTCTGTTTATGGCGGTTTTTGACGGAGGTGAATATTTTAATAGCATACCCACCGCCAACGTCCCCCGTATCTTTAATACGATGCAGATTGAAGACATGACACACGCATTTACGTCCTTCCTCCAAGACAAAATAAATGAATATGTTCCCAACAAAACTATCCGCTGCAGAAAAAAATGAACTCCAGTGGCTCACTTTGAAAATTCGGCTTTATGACAAAGCAAAACTGACCAATGGCACACGGCAATGGGATAACTACCGTAGCAAGAGAAATAAAGGTATCTCCTAAGTACGAAAAGCCAAGTTAGACATATATCGAAAGCGGAACAATATTCTTAACGACCCCCACACAACATCCACTAACTGGTGGAAAACCTTTAACAAGCTCGATAAAAGAACACTTGAGCAAACTATGCCCCCCTTAGAGTTTGATGGGGAAATGTACACCACGGACATCGATAAATCTATAATACTCAATTATTAGTTTTGTTCCATATCCACACTGGATTATTCTAATGCTCAAAAACCCACTCTTATGCACTTAACAGATGCAAATATTGACCACATAGCATTTTAATTTAGCTGCTGTCAATAAAGTCGATATACTAGACATACTTTCACACCTCCAAACAGACAAATCAGCGGTTATGATATTAGCCATAGAGTCCTGAAAAACTGTCCTAGTCTCAGTCGACCATTATTCATTCTCTTCAAGATATTCATGAATGAATCATTGTTCCCTCCCGATTGGAAGCGTGCTAATGTTGACCCGGGAAATTACAGACCCATATCCCTACTTAGCTGTCTAGGAACATTATACGAAAAATACATAGCTAAATATCTCCTAAAATACCTTAAAACAAATTATATTCTAACTAAATTTCAATCTGGATTTTTGCCGGCGGACTCTACAACTAACCAACTTTGTGAAATTGATCATGCAATCAGCGAAATCCTCGATAGAGAACAAGATGTACGCATACTATTTTTCGACGTAAGTAAAGCGTTCGATAAAGTTTGGCATATTGGATTGATCCACAAATTGAAACAAATCGGAATACAAGGAAACCTTCTAGGTTGGTTCGACTCATATTTGAGTAACCGCGAACAAATGGTCGTTCTAGGATCTGAAGCTTCTTTCTTGAAGCCAGTCAGAGCAGGAGTACCCCAGGGATTCGTGTTGGGACCGATACTTTTTTAATCTACATTAACGGCATTGTCTGTGAAATTAGCAGTGAAATACGCCTATATTCGCAGATGATACTTCGATATTTCGGCCTGTTACGGACCCACACGAAGCTGCCGATATACTCCAAAACTGACATAACTAAACTACACTCTTGGCCCAAGAAATGGTTGGTAAACTTCAATGCTAACAAAACTGAAACTATGATTATTACTCGAAAAACAAATCTACTATCCCACCCTAACCTGTTAATGGATAAAGTCCCCTTAACCGTCGTTCACCAGCATATAGGCACCTTGGAATAATACTTAATGATGAAGGAAAATGGGTCCCTCATATTAATTACATTATAAAAGCTGTCTGGCAAAAGATATCCATTCTTCGGAAACAAAAGTATGTACTAAACAGGAAGGCACTTGAAAAATGTTATTTAACGTTAGTACGACCATGTCTTGAATATACCAGTATTGTATGGGCAAACTGTACCGCCACTGATTCAGATAGATTAGAACGCATTCAACTAGAAGCAGCTCGTATATAGTCACTGGACTGACTAGATCTGTTAGTAATGATACATTATTGGAAGAAATTGGCTGGGAACAACTGAAAACGCGACGTGACAAAGCAAAGCTATTTCTATTCCACAAATTGATTAAAGGAACCGTGCCACAATACCTAAAGAATATCGTCCCTTCCCGAGTATTTGAAGTCTCGAACAAAGAAACCCGAAATGCAAATGAATTCCGTTTACCGAAATATAACAGTGAGTCTCATCGCAAATCATTTGTCCTAGCAACGGCAAGAAACTGGAACACACTTGATCAAAACTTGCAAAATACAGAAGATCCAGCACATGAATTTAAGCAATTGATAAACTCAAATATAATCCCGAAAAAGCCTTGGTTTTCCATCTGTTACACGCAAAATGCCCATATTCAACTTGCACGCTTAAGAGCTAAATGTAGTGATTTAAAGGTACGGTTGGCCTTGGCGGTGGGTATCCTGTGAAAATATCTCCACTCGTCAAAAACCGCCACAAACAGAAAGAACATCAAAATGTAGATAGACTTTGTCCGTATACAAATAATAAATATCGCATAAACAGTATGTTATGGTCATATGTTTGACCATTGTTATGTAAACAAAACCGTAAAAAGTTACTTTTCTGGTGTTTGTTTGTATTATGATGGTAAACATAAAGAGCGTTCTTTGTTGGTGAATACCTGATATGGAATTAATAAAGAGCGTTTATGCCATTTGTGTGTGATTAGCCAGTAGCATTGTGTTGTCTTCTGTAACACAATCAGGCTCTTGCTTAGGTAAAATATAGTAGGTCTTTATGATAACATGCTGTTTACGCGATGGTCATGGTATATATGAACGGAACTGTATGCGTCTTACTGTTTTCTGTTTACGGTGTTTGGAACAAATATGAATATTTTCGACAATTAAGGCCGCACGTGCCTTTAAATACCCACAAACTGGAAAACCATATATCCGACACTAACCTCTGTGTGTGTGGTCAGATCGAGGATTGCGAACACTTCATATTTCAATGCCCACATTTTATATTAGCTCTTCAAATTCTTTTAGAGAATATACCTGATTATGTTAACATTACAACAAACCTATTCCTAAATGGAGATGTCACTTTAAATAAACACATAAATCTGCAAATTTTTGAAGAGTTCCAGAAGTACATCCTCAGAACAAGACGTTTCATTTAACTTCTCCGCATGTTTTTCCTGTGATCTCGACTCCGGTACATTTCATTATGCTTTGGTTACACCGGTGACGTATCCTCACAATCTTTAATATGCATTAATTATTCCTCTTCCTACTCTTCATCTTCCTTCTCTCTCTCTCTCTCTCTCTCTCTCTCTCTCTCTCTCTCTCTCTCTCTCTCTCTCTCTCTCTCTCTCTCTCTCTTTCTCTCTCTCTCTCTTTCTCGCTCTATCCTCTCTCTCTCTCTCTCTCTCTCTCTCTCTCTCTCACTCTCTCTCTCTCTCTCTCTCGCGCTATTCCTCTCCTCCGCATCAGTTCTTTATAACCCATCATATACTCTCCACACCTCCCGACGTCACATCTACCTATCATACAATTTCAATACATTATAACGAACATATAATCTATCAACCACTACATACCCAATAAAATAGCGACGACCAGATACAAAATATTGGTCCCATGCTGCCTGAGTGAGGTATTCATAACCAACAAGGTACCAAGATCTTGTATATATATTACCATTTTAAGAATATTTGGTATCATCTTTCTAAGTGGGCGGAACGACCAAAAAAGCTTATAACTTACTGTCGTCTCCGTTTCCAACCGATATAACATGCCTGCAAATCTCCGATAACATACACCAACAACTTTATGTCAACTATACTCTCAATTGTTATCATCATCATCATCATCATCGGAACAAGTCATTTGACTTTTAGTTCCGGTACAATTGAATAAATTAATGGATTTGCATGATATGCATATTAGTGTGAGTATATCATTTGACGTATTCGTAATCATACTTCAAGTGATAGAAGTAAGCGTCTATATTAGTCTTAAATTCATCCAGAGATTTTAGTTGAACGATATGGTCTGGCAGACTATTCCAAGACGAAACCACACGCTGCGTGAAGAAGAATTTTCAAACATTCTTGTTGAACTTTTGTCTATATAATTTCCTGCTATTTCCTCTTGTTGTTGTGTATGGAGACACTTGAAAAAGGCAACTGGTGTCCAAATTGTAATGTCCATTTAACATCTTATATGTCTCAATTAAATCTCCCCTGATCTTCGATATTTAACTGACATCAAGTTGAGTTTAATTAGTCTCTCTCGATACTCTAGTTTTCTGAATTGGGGAACCATTTTATTTGCTCTCCGTTGCACTTGTTCTAGTGCAATGCATTGGTATTGCAGGTGTGGATCCCATGCCGTATTGCAGTACTCTATTATTGGTCGAATCATGCTGATATAGATTGCCCGAAATGTTTCTGGGTCGAGTGTTGTAAATGTTCTCCCTATAATACCAAGGGTCTTATACGCTCGGTTGCATAGTTATGTTTTATGTATCTGTATGAATTGTCTTTGTGTTGGAATAAAGTACTTTTAAACAAAACAAAAAGTTCCACCACAGGTTTGGCTACTGCTCATGTATCTTCTCCATTAGTGTGGAATGGTTACCACACACAACGAAGTCCTTCGATGTATATCATCGGCGCCCCATTCGTGAATTTTCAAAAAATTTCATCATGAAATCATGACTGTCTGCGAGAAGATAAATAAAATATTTTTCATTTCAGATTTTAGTTTTTTGGCAGCCATTTGCAGAAATATTTTTTTTTAGGAAAAATCGCCATAAATCCACAAAATGTCTGAAAAGATGAATCAGTATTGAGTATTTATTTTCTCTCAGACAGTCGTGATTTCAGATGGTAGACTGAGTGCATACCCTAGTTGGGTTCATACTAGTTTGACTGGAACTATTAAAATAAAACACACTGCATGATCTAGACTATCATAGTCTAGATAATGCAGTGTGTGTTTTTTTAATAGTTCCTGTCAAATTGTCTATAGACCTACATGAAAAAATTGTTGTTTTATTTTTTCCAAAACACCTTTTTCAAAATTTGAACATATTTCTCATCGAGTGATGGTAAACACGTGATGTTATACTATTATAGCATACGTTGGTTATAAAGGATAATGAAGGATGTTCCGTGTCCTCTTGGGTTTATAACTATAACTTGAACATATTTACAACGAATGAAGTTAGAGGTACACACTCCCTGGTGATATAGTTTATACAGCCTGGTATCGGTGACACGGTCGACTCGAGCTGATTTACATATTTTTCTAAGTATATACATAAAGCACATACTCTTAGAACAACATTGAAATGAGGTCGCGCCCGGTCATTAACAGACTGTCAAAGATGAACATGGCTGAACCGAGAATCTGTTAAATTCCGCCTGTAATAATCCAGTACTGCACCAGTAACCAGCAAGCACACAGGCGTGTCATACAGTCAATTCAAACAACAGACTGAATGTTTAAACAGCGTATTCGAACGTGATGCAGTATGGTTACTGAAACTGTCCAAACTAGACAATCGTGGGAGGGAAAATCTACCTGTTGAGTGGACGGGATTCAAAGTATTGCTGTGTATATAGAGCCACTGGGTCAGTGGTCAAACACACAAAATTTGTTGTCCGACCAATAATAGATTCCCAGCCATCCAATTCCGACATAGGTTTTGTATATTTTGTTCCGATAATGCTATTGAAGACTAAAAACATTTCTTTTAGAGTGCAGCGCTTACCGCACACAACGTCTCGAGCTCACAAACCTTATGAAGACACAGTTCTCAGACTTTGAAAGCATGACCCAAACTGAACCGCTTGTCAAAATCTTATCCAACAATGTTTCAAATACATGCACTTCAATTTGTCATATCATCCGAAGATTATTCTCCGCACGTGATGAGCATCGTATCATAAAGCAATGAACAAATACAGAATAGATGATCCATTGCACATTCAGTTTGACCTTATATTAATATCATTTATTATACTGTTCAATTCACAATGTACAATTATATGTTATTATGTATGCATACTGTCCTTATAAGGATGTTTTTTGCCAATTAAACTTATCTATCTATCTATCTAATACAAACCAGTGTGATGATAATTGTGGACCAACAGCTGTACCGGTTTATGTTACAGATAAAGTGGTCTGATCCTGAACTTTGGGCCAAATTGATCATTCGACCAGGCGGAATGCATATCCTTATGTCTTTCATAGGATGAACAGGAACAATAATGCAGATCTGGACAAGAGGACATATTGCAGTCAGCTTATGGTACAGTTAGTAACATGCCGAGTGGGAAGTCTTGGCTAAAGGCATTGCCTTCTCGAGAATGTGACAACTTCAGGGGAAATATCACATTATCTGCCATTGAAAATGAACTGGACAAAGCTCGAGATTCCCCCCCCCCCCGCCTTTGCATGGACATACTGTTCTGTCGTGCCCGTGATTATTGCTCACCTATTCGTTAGAGGTGAACGTGAAGCAAACTTGTTGTTGCACATATATTGCCCCCCGACCTGTGTTGCCATATTTTGAAATCGCGTGGTGAATTGGTAGGGATGACATTTCCACCAGATTTAGATTGCGCTATGGTTTTTTGTCCCACAGACTCTGCAATTCGGTCTCACTTATACGTTTGATTATATTTGCCGTGGAGATTCTTTGGAGGAAGGAGAACTGCCAGGAATGAGTTCAAAGTACAAAGAGGATGGTCGTAAACGTAAAGCCTAATGCAGACGACCGAAGTAAAATACAGTAATGCCCTAATTAATCAACTCCTTAACCACAGCAGAATTATGGGTAACTTTTCAGGATTTAGTCGGAAATATGGCTTGTTGCCATTCATCGGAAAGCTCTCCCCGAGAGCTTTCCGATGAATGGCAACAAGCCATATTTCCGACTAAATTCTGAAAAGTTACCCATAATTCTTCTGTGGTTAAAAAGTCGATTAATTAGGGCATTACTGTAAATTCTACATTGACCAAATATCCCCATCCATTGGAAAGTAAGAAGGACAGTTTGCAAGTATATAGTCAACGGGTATATTTAGCAGGTGATACCATCAATGTCCATAATGCCATCGCATTATAGGAGATAAAATGCTTGCTGAATTCAAACATCGACTACCCAAAGGTTGTTATAATAAAATTCGTCGAGAAGTTCGTACGATGGAGCGGGCAAATGTCTCTAGTCCGAAGGTTCACTATTCCGAAGTCATGCAGCCATCGTGATTTCAACTTTCCATAATAAACGATAATCTGATACTATCTTCCTGCTATTAATGGCCGACATCTGGGACAATTTGGAAATTAGAATGGGTTGAATAATTCTACTATATGTGAATATATGTGAATAATTGTACTATATGTGAATTCCTCGTGTGCTTATTGTGTGGGATGTAAATTTTAATTCAGTTCTGGCTAAATACGCACAGAATAGAAAAACCTTCGGAATAGCGAACCTGCGGGATAGCGAACCTTCGGAGTAATGAACCCTCGGAATAGAGAACATTCGGAATAGATAACCCTACCCCCGATGGACCATGTGAAGAAAGGTCTTAACGTATCAGGGAAAGTTGTTTATGACATGGAGAAACTGAACGCGCGACTAATAATAATGTCAAACAAACGAGATGTGAGTCTCGATAATATGCTTCAGTGTGAATAATTAGCACCACTCCCGTCTTCAATATTCGATGATTATGGTTTCATTAGGAAAAGTACAAAAGCCCCTCTTCTGCAGAAATTGGCTGTCTGGACAGACGATCAGACTTGAGTCAGTATTGATGTAGTTGATGGGAATGGAGCACTGTACATAGTTATATGGCCGAAACTTGGGGTTGTTAAGACTATGATGGTAAGACATTCCCTCAAGTATGTGGAAAATGAAGATCACGGTCTGATTCTGGTTTTCGATCTGTATACATGAAGTGATGAATAAAATCTCACAAAGACTTACGACGGGCGAAAGGTGTCGCCTACCCCACAATAAACATTGTACGCAGTTATCCCATCAAGAGACGCAGCGATGGAGTCTGACCAAATATGCAACAACTCATTAATACAATCGCTTCTCTGAAATCTACCAATATGATTGAACTCGGTGATCACTCGCCATACCGACATGCGGAAGCAGACTGTAATATAATTGTTCATCTTAAACCACTCTTGAGCTGCATGCAAATATGATCATATACAATTGCAGCTTATAGCAGACGATACTGACATTTTCCGCTTCTGATGTAATTTTTCTGGGAATGAGGATTCACTATATATAAGGATAACGATATCTGTCCGCTATTTCCAGCTCTAGAGAAACACAATCTCGATTTGAGTTTGATTGGCGAAGTAAACATTGAAGTACGTGATGTGATGCAGGTTGTGACCACGACCACCACGTTCTTATTTCTGGTATGGTTAGGCTGAATTTGACAATATCAAATGTTCACATCTAAGAGAACCGTCCACAAAATACAGAATATTCCACCTACCGACTCATCTCTTGAACAACACATAAATCGCGCTCTTCATCAACTTTTGTGGAAGTCTTCGGATATGCTTGAACCTTCGGCTATTGATTTAACATGCTTTGGGTGGAACCATGGAGATAATATTCCCATGCCTTGGTGTAACTGCCCCAGCACCACCAGCGTTGATGACAGTGGTTATGTGCCACTGCAGTTCTAAGACAGTCTGTTCTCGAAGCAACAACTCCTGCAGAAAGAACGCCGTTTCGTGCACAACATTTCATCCAGTCACCACGAGGCAATGATATGATTCTGATGAGGAGAATGGGGTGATTTTGTGTGTGAGGGTGTGTGTGTGTGTGAGGGTGTGTGTGTGCGTGTGAACAATTCTTATATATTCCCAGTGAATTTACTGTTGATTTGACTAATTTAAGTGTTAGATAATAGGGTCAGTAAGAAATGGCAAGATGTGAAGAAAATCCGCTTTTTCGCTGGAGAACGTATTCTGTTGGATTCGCTTCGCTTAAATATAAATTTGCCAAATAGTATTTTTTTAATATGTTACTTCAACGTATTCGGAATGTATATTGAAGGTACGTTCACTATAAATAAAGTTAAAACGTTAGGAAAATCAGGAGATCTATCGATCAGGTGCAAAATATGCATGACAAAGAATAAAATGAAGATGTATGTTAACTTCACATCCTTATAATACACCATTACAGTTAACTACTACATGTAAATGACAAAACTTTAGTTTGTACGTGTACTGCTAAGAAGTGTATAAGCGTGATATATAAGAGAATACTGCGATCCTGAATTCATGAAAACTTTGCTATCTTACAATGATCTCAAATCGATAACGCCCATCGTCACCACTATCAAGGTGGTTCGGCTAGCTATTTCCGACATAAAAAAATATATTTCTGACATAAAACGTAACTGCAAGCATTCCATGTATGTTATATGAACATATTTTCATAAACAAAGACATATGATTAAAATATAGCACATATTTTGATATTGTGTTTTTTTTTTTACCCCATAAAATTTCGACATTTTGTTTCCATTTTCACTATTAAAAAATTTGACCAGACTTTCATAAGAAACGAGTGTCTATTCTGTGTATTGGGGACCCTAAAGCACAGAAAAATAGCCATAAACATTAGTGATAAACCACATCCAGATACCCCATACAGCGGCTTCCCGGCTAACTTCAATTAGTCCAGTTTTAAGAGATATGGTGGTTAGCTTTAAAGGTACGGTTGGCCTTGGCGGTGGGTATCCTGTGAAAATATCTCCACTCGTCAAAAACCGCCACAAACAGAAAGAACATCAAAATGTAGATAGACTTTGTCCGTATACAAATAATAAATATCGCATAAACAGTATGTTATGGTCATATGTTTGACCATTGTTATGTAAACAAAACCGTAAAAAGTTACTTTTCTGGTGTTTGTTTGTATTATGATGGTAAACATAAAGAGCGTTCTTTGTTGGTGAATACCTGATATGGAATTAATAAAGAGCGTTTATGCCATTTGTGTGTGATTAGCCAGTAGCATTGTGTTGTCTTCTGTAACACAATCAGGCTCTTGCTTAGGTAAAATATAGTAGGTCTTTATGATAACATGCTGTTTACGCGATGGTCATGGTATATATGAACGGAACTGTATGCGTCTTACTGTTTTCTGTTTACGGTGTTTGGAACAAATATGAATATTTTCGACAATTAAGGCCGCACGTGCCTTTAACTTGGTTGTGAACCATGAACAAAAAATTCATTGATCAACAGACATGACATACAAATTCGCAAATATAAAAAATAATGTATGGGCAGTTGCCTTCGCACATTATTTCCCTCAATGAGCAGCTGATGCAGCAATATTGAACTCTCGTTGTGGGAACTCATGCAAGCTATATATACTTTACCGAGTGCACGCTGTTGTTTAAATAATGCATATAATAGATGTTGTCCTATAAGACGTGAAGGTTATAGAATTGTTATCAGGGTATAAGATAAATATCACGAGCCGACATGCAAATGCATATTTCGAGTAAACCCTAATAACATTTCTATAAACTGCTTATAGCACACGATAAGACAATGACGACTTAAAGTGATGTGAAACACTCCGGTAGGGTGATCACATAGAAATGGAACATACTCTTGCTCAAAGTAGTTATTTTTCAAAATAGTATATCCAACTTGACAACACACACCGTCATTCGTGTATATTAATTAAATGCAGTGACTCTCGATGGCGAAATCATTTTCGTTAGTTTATCGCCGATAGTTGCGTCCCGAATCGAGAAGTAAATATTTACAATTGAGCATAGTTCATACGATGTTTTCTATGGAGTTGTACGATCGATTTGCTTGACATTTTCGGCGATGTTAGTAGAATGCTACATTCCTCCAGTTGGCATAGTACCTGAATACTAACTTATCAGTTTCGCACACCCGAACAAGTACATAATATGTCTTTAATCAATTCATTCATGATTGACCACGACTCGTCGTGATTAAATAATTGTGAATAGTGTGTTCATGCTATATGCATAATGTGAAGTGACTGCTAATTGGATAAAATTTCTCTTCAGTCCATTCATTCCATATACATACGCGCGTACACAAGTCATAATAATCGTTATGGATTATGAGAATTTGCCATTTTTGGATGGCAATTAGGATCTAGAATGCATCGATGGAATACCAATTCCACATTTTTGGAATCTATCCAACGCACAGAAGCAGTCGGAAAGTTATTTGGAAGTTCCGAGTGGATTAGTCGAGCCAACGCAAAGTTCAAGGTGTTCGCTACATGCTATACTCCAGTTACTGACAGTCAGGGAAATATTGAGAGTCATAATTTCGTTGGACTAGAACAGGACTAAATGTTGACTTTGACAAGATTCGTCTCATATCATCCGTTAACCCTTTACCCAACAAACCGGCCAAAACCGGCCAAATAAAGCTTCAACAGCCTAAAATATCTTCGGTCTGTCTCAATAGAACCATACACATATGGATATCATTGGAACCGGCTCCTTGACCACATTGTGATAGTTACAGTTATGCCCTGTGCCAATGCATTCTCTTATATATGCGAGTCGACCATAGGTCGCCTCGCATATATAAGAGAATGCATTGGCCTAAAAAAACTTTTTTTTAACACTTTTTACCATTTTTTCTTACATTCTTTAACAATTTTATAATTTTTAATGTGTTTAGCCAATGCATTCTCTTATATATGCGAGGCGACCTATGGTCGACTCGCATATATAAGAGAATGCATTGGCACAGGGCCCTTCTGTTGGGTAAAGGGTTAACTGTGTGCCAATTGATGGGCATAATTATACTATATATTCGCTAAATTGTCGATGTAATTATTCCGATATATCTAACTGATGTTATGTTTCTTACCTCACTTGCCATTGGAGTGTGCTTGTCCCTCTAGCATTTGCGCCCCTGCATGTTTTAGAACGTGTGTTTGTCAACCTGTACAATGGCATTATGTTGCACATCGCATGTTTTTGGAACATATACGCACGAGAGCTAAGGAACCGCCGAAACCCAACAACAACGACAACCAAGAAAAAAGTTTCGAGACACCGGTTTTCCACAAATGCCGGTCAGAGAGCCGGTAAACATATTTTGTCTTGGTTGTTGTTGTTGTTGTTGTGGGGATTCGGTGGTTCATTCGCCTGCTTCGGATACTTCGCGAAGCAATCGAAGGAACCGCCGAAAGCGAAAAAACAACAAAATATCACACGAAGGAACCGAAGAAAGCGAAAAAAACAAACGAAGCAAGATAAATAACAAAGATGTTTTTTTCGCTTTAATTCGCCGTTTGATTTGTTTGCTTGCTTCGTTTGATTTGTTCGGTTCCTTCAGTTCCTTCGTGACGAAGGAACCGAAGTAATTGAGATTATTCGGCACGGCTTGCTTCGCCGCGATGGAATCGAAGCAAGTGAAAAAAACAAACGAATCAAGCGAAAAAAGTATGTGGCGGAAACAAGACACCATAGTTCTCACAGACCCAGGTGTATAATGTTCCAATACATGACATGTCGCTATCAAATCTTATATGTATTATGGACAGATATGGATTTATTTTAGACGACTCTGCATGACTACTGATTGCAATAATTCATTTTTCCGTCGACGTTGTCACTGTCGTTGCCGCCACCACCGTCGCCGTTGTCTTCATAATTGTTTGAATCTGGTCGTTGAAGCATTGACCTAGAACAAATTGTTGACAAGCTGTTTTGGTGTCATTTTGTCCGGCAGAATCTGGGGAAAAACAGATCCTAAACCCGCTAAAATCCGCTTTGGGGACAATGTTCTAGAGCATTTTGAAAAAAGGTCATATTTGTGGTTTTTATGTATGATTTTCCGTTCCTTATGAAATATACACTTGAATGGCATTTAAATTAAAGTTATACAGATGGCAGGAACATGCAACATAAACAAATTATTTTGTTGTCATGACAGAAGTATGCCATTTCGTGTACAATTCGATTGTCAAAATTCAAAATGGCGGACATAATTTCACCAGATCGTTTCCATTTATAAGAAATTTGGTTTAAATGGCCATTTGTCCCAACATATACCATTTTAAATCAATGTCTGATAATTGTGAGCCATATCACGAGGATTGGGAATTGGGCCCTTCAGTGTCCCTCTAATTCGAAATGGATGTCGAAGAAAAATAAATTATTATTTTAATGCCCAGAATAACCGCAAATCAAACACACCAGTGTACTGAATACTCATTAGATGTCAGACATGAACCACTAGTGCCAATTTTAGCAGAAATGAGGCCATAACAAATTTTCGCTAAACTTCACCACATTGTTTCCATTTAGACGAAAAGTTTTGATGTAATGGCTATAGCACCACAGTAAATTATGTCGGATCCTAATCCGATAATAATGAGCTATATGTCGAGCAGTTATCCCTACAGTGTCCCAAAATGGCGGCGAAAATTGCGATCGAAAGTCAAAAAATTAATTTTATCATTGATTTGTAACTAAATCTTATATCGAATATAATTTGATGAGTGTCCAACCCAACCAAACTAGTATCGAAATACATCCAATGAGTGTGTCCAAAACCACTTAGCGGGTCTCCCAAACCATCAAAGGAGCGTAAAACCACACAACGGGTGTCTCAACCGTCTTCTTAATAAATGTACCAAATTAGTCAGTGAGTGTCCCAGTATATAGAACGGGCGTCCGAAATCAGCGTACTAGTATACCAAAACCACATACACAGTCCACCCAAATAGTGCCACAAACCATTCAAATAGTGCCCAAACCAGTCCAGTGTGTGTTCATACCATCCGACGATTGCCATATGTAACCCATCGAGTATCCCAATTCATGCACGTGGTGTCCCAAACCACACCTATCGGTGTCCCAAAGCACACAAATGGGTGTCTCAAACCGTCAAGTGTGTACCACAAACCATCCAATGGCTGTCCCAAACCAACATATGAGTGTCCGTAATCATCCAATGAGTGTCCCAAGCCACACGATGATTGTCTCAAACCACCAGGAGTGTCTAAAACGTCTAACTAGTGTTCCAAACCACCCACTGAATGCCCCACATAATCTAATGAGTGTCCCAAACTAGTGTATAAAAACATCCTTCAAATATATCAAACCATGTTTTGGTAAACTCATTGGGTGGTTTGATAAACTCACTTGATCGTCTGAAATACTCCATGTAGGGTTTTGTACACTTTTGTAAATGTTTTGAGAGGACAGTTGGTAGTTCGTTTGTAGCACCTGTCCAGTGGGATGGATAGGGAACTCATTGGATGGTTTGTGATGCTAGTTTTATGGTTTGGGTCACCCGCTAGGTGATTTGTGGCTTCAGTTGGATGGTTTTGGTGCACCAAGCGGGTGGTTTGTTCACATTGAGTGGTTTGGGACACTCGCTATCGATTTTAAACACTGGTTATGTGCATTGGGACACTGCGTGGCTGATTTTTGTCACTGGTTGGGCCATTTGGGACACTATAGTTGAATGGATTGAGACGACTGTTGTATGTTGTATGACAGATGGCACTCCTCGGGTGTCTTGGTATACAAGTTGTGTGGCACGGGGTACATATTGGATGCCTGCCAATCGTTTCGGACACCCGGTGGATGGTTTGGTTACCTTGGTACAACCATTGTGTGGTTTGGGGCACTGATTGAGTGGTTTGACACACTCGATGGGTGCTCATTGTATGCTTTGTGTTACACAGTTGGTGGTTGTGGACACTCATTGGATAATTGTGGACACCTGCTGGGTGGTTTGGGACACATCGGTGTGGCTTCGAACATCGTTAGCAAAGTCTGGAGCACTACCGGTGTGGTTTCGAAACATTCGTTGAATGGATTGGCCGCTAATCAGGTCTATTGAGACACCCATTTGGTGGTTTGGGATACTCATTTGGGTGGGTTGGAATACCAGATACATGTTTTGCGGGACTATATATGTGGGTTATGACACCAGCTGAGTATCGCTTGGGGCACTACCTACCTCGGTCTACATCAGTCTGGGTGGTAACCGGTGGTCCGTGTTTTGTGAAACTCGTGGGGTGGTTGGATGTTGGGCGCCCGTCGTATGGATTGAGATACTCACATGCTTTTTAAAATATTATATGGGTTTTATAACTCTGTATATGGTTTGGCGCACTCGTTATGTGGTTTGGGGCGCTTATTTGATGTATCAACAAAATAAACCCACTTCAAATGTTCACTTCCGACTGTCATTTTCGCTGTCATTTTTAGACATCGAATTGTCAAATGTCTTATTGTGACGGATTAGGATTCGCCATTTTATAGTTTTAGAGTCAAATTATGCACGAAATGGCGGGCATATGCTATGGCAACACGAATAATGCGTTTTGTTGCGGGTTTCTGTCACATTAATAAATTTAGAGGACATTGAAGTGATTGGTAGTACACTCCAGGAAATGGCCGCCATATTGCCTGGTACATACACGGCCACGTGTCAGCGTCAAAATAGTTTGGGCAGACATCCTTACGAACAAAAACATGGATCAAGTTTAATACTGGGGCCTCAGTCTGTGGGACGCACGTTGGCCGACCTGGTTCCCGAACAAAAATTCCAATTTTCACCATTTTCTTACATATTTTCTTCATTTTTATCCAAAATTAACGACTTTCCCTTCATGAAACGCATGGTAATATTGGATATGATATTATTTGGTCACATTTGGCAGTCAGGCAACTCGACTGAGCGTTTATGGTTGGCAGATTTGTTTATTAACAAAATTCCAATGTTCACCATTTCTTTTACATATTCCAGTCTTTTGACCCAAAAATGACTTTCCCATTCTGGAATTCGTGGGGATTTTGGATATGTTAATATATGAGTATAGTCATAATCAAAAACACCAAAAGTCATTGCATAGCAAATTTGTTCACGGTTGGGCGTTTCTTTCCATCAGTTTGACTGGACTAATAAGGAACTGCACAATTGACACAAAAAAGCCATAAATATGACCCTATTTTAAAGATATGTAGAGCATTTTCCCCAAAGCGAATTTTGGATATATTGTTCCCCAGATTTTGCCCGACAAAATAACACCAAAAACAGCTTGTTAGCAATTTAATATAGGTTCACCTTAAAATCCGAGTCGCAACCAGAAAATTACAATTTTTACCATTTTTTTTTTACATATTCCTGACATTTGACCCAAAAATGACGACATTCCTTCCCACCCTGAGATTCGTGGTATTTTGGTTATGTTATTATATCGGTATAGTCACATTCAATCACACCAAAAGACATTGCATAGCAATTGTTCACGGTTGGGTGTTTCTTTCCAACAGATTGACTGGACTAATAAGGAACAGCAAAATTGACACGAAAAGCCATAAATACGACCCTATTTCAAAGAGCAGTAGAAATTTTTACCCAAAGCGGATTTCAGCGGATTTTGGATATATTGTCCCAAGATTCTGCACAACAAAATGACACAAACACAGCTTGTAAACAATTTGTTCTAGATTCACATCAAAATCGAGTCTCGACGACCAGACTATTGTTGATTGTTCGGTTTTTTGTTGTTATTTTGTATTTATACATCCGACCTTAAAAATAACGAACACTGAGTTGAGTTGACATCATGCGGAGAGTAAAAATCGAGTGTACTAGTTAGGTACAATATATGCAGCTGATGTATGTCTTCTATATACAGATCTGAACTCTATAGAAATTATGATGGAGTCGCAGAGACTGTAATCAGGGGTATATAATGAGAAGTGACACCTTTAATGATCAGTCTGACGTATTGTTATTATGATTTGGTTCCCTATTATGGTTGATGATATCTGCGAATAAACATAAACCACAATTCTGGCAGAAGAATAAAGTGGAATGTCAGACAGATATAATTGTGTCTCGTATTCGATATACTAATGCCGTAACTATGATCACGTTCATTCTATATATAGCTGAACCAGCCCAGGATCGGGACGTGGCTATGGTCTCCGTTGTGGGGGTGTCCAACTTTGAATTTTCAACTAGAAATTCCATTTGCACCCCACCCCCTTGTGTCAAAATTTTCCAACTTGTGGTGCAACCTTTCCAAATATCCAACCTAACACCCCCTGAGGTTGAACATTTTCCAAATGATGGTCATTTTAGTAAAAACAAAAACAAAGGTACTCAATCCGATTTGATGGTCCCCCATATAATCAGATTCCAACAACAAAATTGTTTTGGAAATGTCGCTTCAGTTATCAGAATCAATTAATTTCCCAAAAATGATGCTAACTACAGTCCACTATAGTACAAAATTGCCCAAACCCTGTTATTTATCAACATTTTGTACAATAAAATTTTGCCGGTTTGTCAAATATCTGACTTAATTTTAGAGTTATCCATCTTCATCTGCTATTTGGTCTTCTTGTCGACTTTTACTGGGCCACTAGATATTCCAGGTGGTGAAAAATAATAGATTTAAAAAATAGATATCTGATCACTCTGAGCTTTGATGGATGGGTTCCTGGACTCGAGTCAAATTTTGTTTTTACCACCGAAGCCAAATAGTAATAGAGGGGTGCTTAATCGGATTGAGTACCTTTAACCGAAAAGTATAAAATATGTGACTTTTTGTCTAAAACAACATATTTCACACTATATACTGGTTGGAAAATCAAACAATCACAATCATTTCAACCTATATATTTAGTCTGAATTTTTCTACTAATGCGGTGCATGTCGGGCAATAAATTTCCAACTATAGATAACGTGCCCAAAGTTGGCGGGATTATACCCACAAAGCCCCCTGTCGCCATGTCCCTTGCCATGAGTTGCCAAACGTTATGAACTGACCTGTTTTAAGGAAACTTCTAAATTTAAAGGCATGTGAGGCCTTAATTGTCGAAAATATTCATATTTGTTCCAAACACCGTAAACAGAAAAACATTAAAACGCATACAGTTTCGTTCATATATACCATTACCATCGCGTAAACAGCATGTTATCATAAATACCTACTATATTTTACCTAAGCAAGAGCCTGATTGGGTTACAGAGGACAGCACAATGCTACTGGCTAATCACACACAAATGGCATAAACGCTCTTTATTAGTTCCATATCAGGAATTCACCAACAAAGAACGCTCTTTATGTTTACCATCATAATATAAACAAACACCAGAAAAGTTACTTGTTATGCTTTTGTTTACATAACAATGGTTAAACATATGAGAATAACACTTTTTATGCGATATTTCTTATTTATATACGGACAAAGTCTGTCTACATTTTGATGTTCTTTCTGTTTGTGGCGGTTTTTGACGGGTGGAAATATTTTCACAGGATACCCACCGCCAAGGCCAACCGTACCTTTAAATGTTTGACCGATAAAACCATAGTTTAAACTCGATACCGCAGGTCTAACTGGCGCATTCGTCATCTCTGGTTTAAACCTAGTCCAAGTCTTCTCGTACTAAAATCAGCTAAGATATTGGGATGGAGATGCTGGTTACCAGCATCTCCATCCCAATATCTTAGCTGGTTTTAGTACGAGAAGACTTGGACTAGTTTAAACCCTGTGCAGCCAGACCATAGTTTGTCGCTAGTGTCTCTATATATATCGTAGAGCTAATTAATCATACTTGCCTAATGCGTACGCCGCGTTCTATCAACAGTGACAATTGACAATTAAAATAACTAACAGAATTTAGTTTATATGGGGATCCGTTTTTTTATCAATTGCAATGATTGTTTGCGTGTTATAACTTTAAACCGACAACTATAGACCATTTCATTCAACGGTCCAGTTAAACGGGGTTTTGTGGAATTAAACTAGACCTGAGATGACAAATCCGTCTTTTCTGGACCGCGGTTTACAATTGTTACTCAATCAGTTCGATTTTTGGATCTGTAAATAATCTCGTGTCTAATGTCAGCGTGGCGGCTTGGGTGTTATCATGTCATAATTGATTCATTCTCACACGAGAGTTGTTATACGCGTGCACTTGTTCGTCTTATAGTTGGGGGCGCGCCAATAACCATTCTACCTGTCTGATTGTGGTCTGCCTGGTAACTGGGTGGTTTGATTACATGCTCATTTCACCGAATATATTTCGAGCCACTGAACTACCACAAACGCCCAGTACCAGAGTATATCCCGTTTCACCAAGTAAAAGTTTTGCCAGATTATAAGCTCTTACATCATGACTCCATCAATAATTTACTAGAGAATATTCCTATCTTCATGAGTTTACATTGATTTTACCCATGTTTGTCCTGTTTCACCAGCATTTTACGATAGTAAAGTGGGGTATACCATGCCTATACTTGGAATTTACAAGGGCTTGTCCTTTTTGCATGGGTTTTACATAGCTTATATCTGAATTGATCCATATAAACCATGGTTTTATTAGATTGTAATTTATTACACCATGACTCCATTAAGAATTTACTAGAGTATATATATGTTCTGATTTACATGGGTTTTACCTATGTATGTCGATCCTGCCTGTTTCACCAGCATTTACGAGAGTAAAGTGGGATACACCATGCCTTTACCTGAACTTTACATGGATTGTACCAGAATATATCATTGTTTACCTGACTTTACCATATTTACCAGAGTATAGAGCCATGAAAACCATGGTTTACTTGTCTTTTTGCAGAGTGTTTTATAAGGTATCGATCAGCTTCGTAAGTTTAAATGGCCGTTAATTGAGTAGGGATATATAATAATTTCGCTAATAATATCTCAAACCCAATGGTTCACTCACAGCATGGGTGTCGCCAGGATTTCCCTGACGCAGGGGCTATATGATCCCCATATTTTCCAGACGGGTGTGATTCTCCTTGCATGGTGCCACCCATGACCGATTATGGAACATGTTTGCTTGAAATGTCTATGTAAATGTCAGATTACCTTGGTATAGCTACAGTACACTCAAAGTGTGGTATAAGGAAAACACTCAACACGGTGGGAACCCCACTAAGCCCACTGTGAATCACCGGCATTCACGGTGATTTTTCCACGGTGTTCCACGGTGAACCCGAGTGGATCGGATTAAGTTGAATAAACAAACGTCCGGGTGACTTGTCGGTGACCACTGGCAATCACTGGCAATCACCGCGGATCACAGAGAATCGCTTCAAAACGCCGACATCTGTATTGTATCACGTCATGCATAGCCGAAACCCTTTACTGTAGTTTATTCTAAAACATACACTCAGTGGGCCATTCATTGTATGCTGCTGTACATTATATTTATATTATGGTTGATATTTTCAGAAAATCCAGAATTATTAACTAGCTCCATGTATAGGTAAAATAAATGAACAATTTGTTATTGTATGGATTTCTTCCGTCCCTCGATCACTTATTTCAAATTTTAAGCGCAAATCTCGTATTATTTACATACATGCACACACACATATATGTATAATATAATGATTCAAGTCCATTAAAACAATTAAATGTTTTAATTTATTTTTAATAATGCTATCTTGTTTAGCAAAATGTTTAAAAGATCGAAATATGCGCGAAACGCAAATATGGATAACATTCCCTAGCTCTCTCATTTGTTCAGGCCCCTATATCAATGCATGCATAAACACTCCCGAGGGAAGTCTGATTCAGCTAGCGTATATGTTTTTATTTTATTTATTGGGGTTTTGGATTTAACTCTGGAGGATTTGGAAGGGGCGTAACTACTTCCCTAAAACCAACGCACTTTTGAATTTTAATGATTATCATGCTATGGGTGTATAATAACATGAACTGGGTGAAACGGGTGTATAGTGTAAATATATATACCAGCTAAAAATGATAAAACAAAATGTCGGTGACCACTAGGAATCACATGAAAAAACGAGAGGCCGATCACGATCGGCAGATGTTAACCCATCCCTTGGCGATAGTAAATTACTATGATCGGAATCATAAATGAGAGTTTTGGTGTTGAATTATAGAGTATAGTTTTATGTACTATTATAGACAAATGTACATAACACAAATTATTTGAATTTATGGGTCACTAGTATTTATATAAGAGAATGCACTGGTACAGCTAAACCACCACAGCCTTGGGTTAAATGTGTAAGGTGACCAGGACATGGACTACTTGGTTTAAGAGAGTTTACAATAACCAGAGTAAGAGTGCAAATTAATTAGATAGAGCTTCTGTCTGCAAGCCTGTGTCCTGTACCTCAAAAACATAGCTGGTTTCACCTCACACTAATGTCTAAAAATAACTCTAATTATCAATAACTCAGATACTGCATGTCTCTCATAGAGCTAAAGTTTTACTGCTGGTAATCAATTAGTTGTTATCTGTTCAATTCTTAGTTGAAAAAGGGCCATAACTCTGGTATAAATGTTGGATCTAACCCATATTCAATCTCGATTTGTATTTTGAGTTGAGAAACTCGCATACCAAATTTGGTTCTTATCAGTTGAAAAATGGTTGATTTATCAAAATATGCAGAAATTCTATGTCAAAGGGCCATAACTCCATTGAAAAATATCGGATCAAACCCATATTCGAACTCGATCTGTATTTTGGTCCGAGAAACTTGCATTCCAAATTTGATTCTGATCAGATTAAAACATTTTGAGTTATGGTAGCATGCATGAATTCTAAGTCGAAAAAGGGCCATAACTCCGTAAAAAAAAAACTCGGATCGAACCCATATTCGAACTCGATCTGTATTTGGTGCTGAGAAATTCATATACAAAATTTGGTTCCGATCAGATAGAACATATTTCAGTTATCGCACCATGCGTAAAGTGTCTACAGACAGACAGACAGCCAGACAGACAGACAGACAGACAGACAGACGGACGGACGGACTAACGACGAGTGGTCAATCACTGTAAATATGTTATATGACTCTATATTTCGTGCATAATAGCACGATTGAGTTATAAATAAAGCATACCATACATACATCACAACGACACTATGTTTACCATACTATGGTATGGGTAAACATAAAAATGAAATATGACTGTGTCCGTGTTATTTCAGACAATGGTAGTATAATGGGTGTCAGTTAGCTCTTACATAACCTTTGAAAGTTCCGCCATGCCTGTAAGAGGTGTCAAAATTATTGTCCCCATTGCAGCGCCGCATAGGGTGCGAGTTTCAATCATAACCATTATGAGCTACATTTACATTTAGCGTTCACTTTGCCATTCAGAATGCAGATTATATTGTTTCACAATTAAGCGGGTCTCGAGCTTCCGAATTATACCTGTACGTAATTTGGAAGGAGGTATAAAATATAGGTTGACTTTAATTGATACCGATAATCTATGTACATGCACATGTATCCCGGGAAAATTGGATGCAAATAAAGATCACTAAACCAAAATTGGAAAGGTAACACGAGTAACCTGGTGGGTGATATAACGGTGTTAGTTTTACTAAAGTTTGAAAATGAGATTATTATTACAATGATATATTGATAAAGACGCGATATATTTAGTTGCACCTGCTCTGAACAAAACATGTATTTGATAATGTCAGAGATATTTACGAGCTGTACTCAGTTTTTGCATATAAGTGAAATAAACGCTCTTTATCTCTACCATGTAATGACTAGACTAACTGGGAATTATCTGTATGCCGAAGAATGTTCGGGACCCAAACGTTCTTCGATCACAATAATACAACCAGAAAGATGCCGTTCATGTATAACAATGTTTAGCGTACTTTTGTTTATCGGCATATGCTGATCCATGATCCGCGATGTATCAAAATCGATCATAATTTTGACTTTCAAACCAACAAGTGCCTTTAAAATGAGCAAGAAGTTGAAACTGAAAACATTATGATTGATTTTTTTTCTCAAGTCAACATGTCAAAAAGTTTAAAAGATAAAAATGTGCGCGAAGCACACAAACGGACCACAGTATAATAAAGTCTTCAGTATACAGCTAATTTTAATTGTACATTACTATGTTGTCTTTTTCAATTTTTGTTAAATGAAAACAAATAAAAAAGTAGATGGTGGAAAATGCAATGCTATTCGGTTGCGAATACATGTGTAAGCGTTTCGCGGTGATTGTCGGCAATCCACCGTGTTTCACGGTGATTCGCGGTGATATGTAGTGAGGCGGGAATAAACTGCCGTCACCTTGTTGATTAGACAATAGCGCCTTGCTAATCCTCTCCACTAAGGCCCACGCTGTTGAGTGGGCCACCGTGAATCACTCTCCCAAAAATATTCCCACCGTGTTGAGTGTTTTCCTTATACCACACTCTGAGTGTACTGTATATAGGCCGATATATCATTGATGACTTAGTATGCAATGTTGGTGTTCTTCCCTGCAATTGGCAAAGATCACCGAGACCCAAACGCTCGTCTGTGAAAGGAATCGGTAAATCTCCACTGCTTGGCTAAGATCTCGTTACAAGAGGAATAACTCTAAATTCACACAACGTTAGATTAAAGGTACTCAATCCGATTCGATGGTCCCCATATCAGAATCCGATAACAACAATTTTTTAAATGCCGCTTCAGTTATCAGAATCGAGTAATTGCCCAAAAATAATGCTAACCACAGTCAACTATAGTATAAAATTGCCCAAAACCTGTTATAATTTTATCAACATTTCGTTCAACGAAACTTTGTCGGTTTGTCAAATATCTGACACAAAGAAGCCACTTGATTATTTTAGATTTACTTTATCCGCAATTTGGTCAGAGAAAGTCTTCTCGTCGACTGTTTACTGGGCCACTTAAAATTATTGGTAGTGAAAAATAATATATTTCAAACGTCGATATCTGATCACTCTGAGCTTTGATGGGTAGGTTACTAGACTCGATTCAAATATTGTTTACCCCCGAAGCCAAGGAAATAGTAATATCCGAGCGTTAATTCGGATTATGCATCTTTAACGTTGCGTTATTATTTGCTAACTGGTGAAAAGAAATAATCATTTACTAACACCTATTTTGAAATAGGGCAGGTGCGAGGAAAGGCGGGGAAACGTGGCCCCCTGCCTTTTAGTCACTATATGTGTGTGCCTCAAAACTTCTAAATAACTGTCTGAAATGTGGTTCTAAAAGAATATTAAAAGATAAACTACATAAATGATTCTATAGTATTCCCATATATAGACCACAATGTAAAAGGTAGGGTAGGTCTATATAAATATATACAACAAATCATGTTTTTACACCCCATCCCGATAAGAACTGATCAGTCTCCAAACCCCCGTTTTGATTTTATTCTTTGAATATCATCATATTGAAAAATAAGTTTGTCCCACAATTGACCAAGGGAAACACAATTCTCAGTTCACTAATGACCAGAAATGCATATGTTAGTATAGGGCAGGAGTGGGTTAATGCAGAGGAAATTTGGTCTCCTTGCCTTTATTCGCCATGTATGTGACCATCGCCATCGGCGTAGTTACGCAGATCATCGGCGTAATTACGCCGACCATATACGCCGAAGGTCGGCGTAATTACACCGGTGGTCGGCGTAACTACGCCGATGATCGGCGTATATACGCCGATGGTCAGCGTAACTACGCCGCTGATCGGCGTATATATGCCGATGATCAGCGTAACTACGCCGATGGTCGGCGTAACTAAGCCGATCATCGGCGTATATTCGCCGATGGTCTCCAATCTTATATACGCCGATCTATAGGGGTAGCATTTATTTTGTTTATGTGGCGGATCCATGCTTCCGTATAGTAACGCAACCCAATCAGATAACGCACACTTTGGCAGAGTTCAGAGCTGGGAGTTCGGGTTATCAGACTCTGGTTATCAGAGTTAGGAATTTCTGCTGTCGGATTTTGAATAATGAGTTCTTTGTTAAACAAGATATGCCACACTGACGGCCGACATGCAGTTATAATGCAATATGGCGTCATACTCGGCAGCGAGGCAGCAAAATTAAATGTTCCGTAAAAAAAACAACGAAAAAACGTGAAAACATCAACATTAATTGAGAAGAAATAATGGCGTAATCTATTTATAAATGGAAGGACCATCATTATTCTGGAAGGATCAGAGCTAAAATATCGGAGATAATTCACGTATATTGATGAATTTTAGTTTCAATGAACAATCACTGGCATGAGACCATAGCAACGGATAATTCTAACTTAACTGGAGGTATGTACTCAACATAAAATGGAAAATAAAAACGATTTCCGATCAACTAATACATCTACACAGAAGTAACTTTGTGACTTATGTAAAAGATCGTTCGACTGCAGCTGTGAAGGACTTGACGCCGAAGATGCAGCTGCCTTGGCAATATCACGTTCAATCGTGTGGTCATGCAAGAGATGCATATAACTACGAGACAACCCAAATGAAACGAAGCAGCATCTTACCACCAAATGGTAATGAACCAGATAATAATGTAAAGACTACGTCTACTGTTACGTGTAATGAGAAACAAAATTTAATTGACACTGAAATGATAGAACAATGATGGATAAGATGGAAAGGCAATTAGAGAAACTTGTACATATTTTGGACAAATATGAAGAAAAAACATAATAAAGAAATTGACATCGTTCGACAGACAATACAAAGCAAAGTTAGATAAGTAAACAACAGAGAAAAACCACCCCGTGTACGTGGTATCGCCAAACCCGAAGGTATCGCCAAACCAGACGATGCAGTTTTGATAAATGAACATAATCTTCCCTCAGATGAATATATATATCTCCCAGTTGAATGGTGATATCCACTATTCAAAACATAATTTCGTAAAACGGAATGTTCACTCAATGGGGTAGCGACCATAGCTTGCTCTCATTCCGATAAATTTAATGGAAATTCCGGCTCATTTCCGATTTTATCATAAATAGTAGACGCTTTTTGACGTTATATAGGTAGTTCGTTTGAAACATTGGTATCGATCAGCTATTGGTGGTGGATAATGCGTGTATCAATAGAAAAATATATGTTTAATTAGTCATAGAATTGTCTAGCCTACAGAGCGGTTCGCAAAAATTCTATTCGCGACCAAGTGTGGGTACCCACCATAATTTCGGGTATCAAAGCCGCAGATCGATCCTGCGAAGAGATGTCGCCAAACCAGATTCGGGATGTCAATGATGCGGATGATATACTATACGCATTTTGATCGTTTCTGCTTGAAAATATCCCCACCATCATTCGGACAAGCCGGCACATGGACCATCTTTAGGGTGAGGATGCATGATGTGCAAGGGCGAAAACGTGTATGTTTGTTTGTGTTTTGTGTGCTAATGTCACATTAATAGTATAGACTATTCTGTGTTATTCGATATTATAGGCCCGGAACTATACAACGAATGATGGAAACATTGAATCAATTTAAATCATGAGTTAGCGGGGACGTGGCTAGAGGGTCCCTGTAATAATAAATCTAGAACCGAACAAGCCGAAATTAAATCTGCGAATAATACGATTTGAAAGTCATCATGACGCTGAACATCCATACAAATTTTGGTTAGACTCTGAAATTCATGCTCAGACGGAGTCTTCTGATAAGATAAAATAAGTTTCATTAGGGTTAAACATACATATCAATTGTAGTATTCACAACCTATATGATAACATAGTCAATCCTTATGTAAATATTATGCCCACTGTATGTGGTCCTAGAGCTAAATTAGAAAAGTTATAAACTATACTGTAATTTACGTGTGTACATAACAATCATGATAGTATAAACGGGTTTCACAGTGAAGTGTGTATTACCAATAGCAGTAAATGTGTTGTATATATAGTACGTATATATACCAACAGGGTAAATCGATAACGAAATGACGATTCTGGGTTCCTACATGTAACTGTTTACTGTTTTGTGTCATTACTTCCAATGGTCTTTCGGCAAGCGCATTGCATATATATACGTTATATACACCACTCATATCCGAGTGTCAGACACTCCACCCCATGCACCAAAACCCCACCCAACCAACGCGCAATTACGAACGAATACCCCAATATGACGCCCCAAACAAGATACACGTGCGTCCGATGACTGATGACTCTTGAAAAAGCCAGACTGTGTATAATTTGTAGCTATACGATATCGGTATATTCGATAAGATGATTCGGTTTCATTGTCGTGTAACGGCCGTCTACTCGAGTGGGAACGAGTCATAAAATCTGTAAAATAAACATGATTATAACAAATCGTTGATACTTCGTAGCGTTTCGTCCTACATGTGCGGTCTATATACAAACCCAAAGTATGTTATACTAAACGAATATCCGGTTAGCTGCATGCATACGAACGACAACATTCACGTGCGTGTGATAAAGGCATCATCATTCATTCAACTTTTTGAAATCGCATATTTGAATGCTGAGATGGATGTCCAATTAATTTCAATTAAAATCCATTCATAATAGATATTTACATAATATTTCGAACATGTTATGGATTCATATTTCAGATGACATTCGCAGTCCAATTGATCAATCTCGGATACACATAAAAACACGCGAAAACTCATCAGAACTCCTTAAGTGCTACGCATATTTACTGCAAAGAAGATACGCGTTTGGTGACATCTTGGTCTGCGACTTGCGGCTTGCTTGGTCTACGGTTATGCTTCGTGTCCACGGACGTACACATACGTTGTTTGTTTTACGATGAGAAACAATCATATTCCGGTATCATAAATCGTGAAAGTGACTTTCCCATTCCGTCTGGTTTGGCGATACCTTCGGGTTTGGCGATACCACGTACATGGGGTGCAAACGCTAAGATGTATAAATTTGAAACCATCATATCAAATTTTCAGAGCCATATAACAAAATTTGTTATGAAGCTCGGCGAATCACACATGCACACGATCAGATGCCATGATCAGAAAACTGGATAATAAAATTAAATACATTGATGACCAACATTTACATATAGTCCAAAAACAAGAAGAAGAGCTGAGAGAAATGCAGAGAAAACTGGGAAGACAAGAATAATAACAAAATAGCCGTAAATAACAACTGCTTGAAGAAGACATAATATAAATAGAAAACACGATAAGAAACATAACTAGCCTGAACAATATCATTTCATTTGAAAGAATCGGTTACCTATCAGAACACAAACTGGATTAAGTGCCAAAATTCAGCAAAAATCCCTGTTATTGTAAAATTCGGCAAAATGAGAAATAAAAGTATAGAAACGCAAACATTTTACGCTAAAATATTGTAGTCTATATACCTCTAGATATTTACTATGATAGTGGTATGATTTCTCTGATATAACGAGGACTGTTTTTAGATTTATTGTAAAAATAGACAAAACAGCGCAATTTCTCAAATTTTTTGCCTCACTTAATGGGCGACAAATCAATATTATTTTGACCAGGGATATCGTATATAGTCTAGAAAAGTGCGGATATCTATACCGCACACGACAGTATGCTGAATATGTCATCATATTTAACACGTGCTGTGTTATGTAAGATTATTTCAAGCCTCACCCCAAAATTCATCAAAAAGTCACTGTTTTAGGGAAATTCGGCACAAATTAGTGATGCGGACCTTTGGGTGGTCCGGTCCACTGCCAAGGCGGTCCAGTCCGGTCCGGTCCAGGTCATTCCGGTCCGGTACACATGTCTGGACCGGTCCAAAACGGTCCGGTCCGCCTATAATAGGCTATATGTTAATGAATTCTCTGTTTTCTCAAAGTTTTTACTCTGTATAGTACAAACTATAAGGTTACTGAGTTGAGTGCATTGCAATGAGTCCCTATATGTTAAAACTTACATTGTTTGCCGATTGTATGCATCATTGTCTGTCTCTGGTGTGATATACTGGGAACGATGCACGAAATAGTATTTCTAGTAATGCGAACATGCACTAATTAAATGTATTGGACATATATATAGCTAGGGCCAGAATGTGTTATAACCAATCTAACATGGCACTCAACTGATCGTATGCATGATTTGTATCATACTTATTTTCATTAAATTGAAATTTAAACGAAATAACTATACTGATGACAATTATACAAATGTGTACTAATATGACTACTATACATTAATATTGGAGTCTTGGAGATTGTGATGGCTGCATGATTGTATAGTCCTGACAATTACAGTTATATACCTAAGTACAACTACTATTGGATTAATGTGACTGTCTTGTCTTTCATTATAAGGAAATTGACATTTACAAAGTACATCTGTACATTGTTTTCGTGGCATCAAACGTTTAATAGATATTAACCACTTGAATGCGTCAATACATCGTTGCTAATTGATATGACGGCAAATACGCAATAATATTCGCGATAGTTTATTATAATTGAAGTAAAATAGTGGACCGGACCGGAGAGTACCGGACCGGCGGCAAAAAGCGGTCCGGTCCGGTCCAGTGACACCCGGTCCGGACCGGACCGCGGTCCACACCTGGACCGCGGACCGGACCGATTCAAAGCGGTCGGTCCGCATCACTAGCACAAATGAATGCAAAAGCACAGGTATTCGGGATATGTTTGTGCTACGATATAGCAGGTTACACACTTATAAATACAAAGTAATGAAATGCCATGATTGTGGTGATAGATGTAAAAAATTCTTTAAATTTACGTGGAAAATAGACAAAAAATCATTCATTTTCAGTTGTTTCGCCCCTCTTAATAGGCGATTATTCAGTATTGCATTGAATGGAGATCCCGTATATAATATAGAAACTTGTGGAAATATATAACGCATATGATTGTAGGATAAGGATGTCATTCTTTGCCATTGATGCTATGTGGTGGTAGATTGTGCCGCCCCCACCCCAAAATTCAGAAGAAACAAAATCAATTTTAGAAATTTTGGTAAGGCAGAATACAAAAGCACAACTCGGATTATTTTGTGCTATTATATTGAAGTCTACCCACTTCGAGATATACATTATGATAACGCCATTGTATCATTTACAGATGGCAACATTTCGTAGTGTTCTGATGAAAGTAGACCGAAAATCGTGAAATATAAACTTGTTTTGCTCCTCTACATGGGTGATAATTCAATTCCATTTTGAACAATAATCCAGGACAAACTTTCAAGAGTTGACTAGACACATAATGCATATGAATGTTTTCGGATTGTATCATCTTGTCCGGTCGCCAAACCCCCGGAATTCACGAATGCGTGTTTTCGCGTATAAAGTTTTTTTCTCTGCGGATTTTGTAAATGCAGGTATCCGACATCAAGATTTTATCGGCTGGCCATCTGTCAGCCTTGAGCAATTTTTTTTATAGCACCCTAAAAAGTATACCCCCCCCCCCCAAATATTTCCCAGACGTAAAACCAGTAGCTTGGAATCTGTTGCAAATTCACATGACTAATCTAGTAAAATGAATATATTTTCATGAAGCTAAGACATAATGACACTAGTTTGGGCCAAAATTGAAACTCACCATCCAAGATGGCCACCAAAATGGCCGCCGGAAGTTGAAAATATGACATTTTTTCACAAATATCTTCTAGATCAGTTCATGCTGTTTGGAACTGGTTCAGTAAAATGACTTTATTTTGTATTTTATATATTAACTTATCATTGGAGCAATTAAACATGCAATTATTGGGGTCCTATCCACTTGTGATCCCTCAAAAATTCGATTTTACAGAACGCGTTATAAAATTTCACAAAAAAATCACAACTGGGATTCTAGTCATATTTCAACAAGAAATGAACAGAAGGTTGCAATTAAGTGAGGCATACCATTACCTATGAATATTCCAACTCACTGGAACCAAAATACTTACTTTGGCTCAAAATGGCTGCCAAAATGTCCGCCAAAATATGGAAAAATGGTAAATATCGCCCTAGGGTGTCCTGCAATCGCTTACAAGTTGTGGTTGATGTACAAAATTGGCTATTATGCCTTCTATAAATTGAATACTAACATGTCTGCTGCACCATGGTTGATTGTTACTGTTGCCACCACTGACATCACCAAAACTATTGGACGTTTCTCTCAAAAACTTGACATAAATATCGGCAAAAATGTACTTTTCAGGTTTGGACCATTTTTCTAGTAATATGTAATTATCTTTGGATTTAAAGGTGTTTATTGTATTGGTCTATCTTAAATGTGTCACACTACGTTGTTTATAGAACAAATTGCTCAAGATGGCTTCCAATATGGCAAACAAATTTTTTTTTACATATATCATTATAACATCTATTATATATTTTGAAAGATCTGTGTGTGTGTGTGTTTGAAATCGATGGACTCGAAAACGACTAAGCCAATTTCGATGAAATTTGGTATTTTCGGCCGGAGACGAACATAGGCATATTTATTTGTCCGTGCGAGGTCAACTTTTCACGTGCGGAGGTCAAATCTATTTTTACGCCGTTTTTGCACTAATATATTTCAGTTCGGTGCTCACAAATCGATTCGATATAGCGCGAATAATAAATTGCCAGTCATATAATTTGCACGGTTAGAATCTGTGTGGCTTCATCTTTCCAACGATATATAATATGTATGTATCCGTTTTAGTTATCTGCCTCAATTATTAGGTACAAGTGGTACGATGCTTTTATCAGGATAAAATCAATGCGTAATTTCTATGACGTCGTCAGAGGTCATAAAGTTAGATTACGTTAACTCTCACCCTGCCGATGCATTTGACTGTGTCGCGTTAACTCATCACCGGCCGAGGTATCCGCAAATGACATTGGGCTATATATCTCTGAAACGGGTGTAGCTATCGACTTGAAATTTGGTATGTGAATGTATCTTGCCCCGGATACGAATTTTATCGGGTCGCCGAGCACGTGCGACGCCAGCTTCGCGCATGCGCAGACGAGATCTCGGAAACGGGTTGAGATATTGACTTTAAATTTGGTATGTGAATGTATCTTGCCCCGGATACGAATTTTATCGGGTCGCCGAGCACGTGCGACACCAGCTTCGCGCATGCGCAGACCAGATCTAGGAAACGGGTGGAGCAATCGACTTGAAATTTGGTTTTTTAATAGCCCGGACGAAGTCGGGTCACCTTCTAGTCTATTATATATTTTGAAAGATCTGTGTGTGTGTGTGTTTGAAATCGATGGACTCGAAAACGACTAAGCCAATTTCGATGAAATTTGGTATTTTAGGGTATTTTCGGCCGGAGACGAACATAGGCATATTTATTTGTCCGTGCGAGGTCAACTTTTCACGTGCGGAGGTCAAATCTATTTTTACGCCGTTTTTGCGCTAATATATTTCAGTTCGGTGCTCACAAATCGATTCGATATAGCGCGAATAATAAATTGCCAGTCATATAATTTGCACGGTTAGAATCTGTGTGGCTTCATCTTTCCAACGATATATAATATGTATGTATCCGTTTTAGTTATCTGCCTCAATTATTAGGTACAAGTGGTACGATGCTTTTATCAGGATAAAATCAATGCGTAATTTCTATGACGTCGTCAGAGGTCATAAAGTTAGATTACGTTAACTCTCACCCTGCCGATGCATTTGACTGTGTCGCGTTAACTCATCACCGGCCGAGGTATCCGCAAATGACATTGGGCTGTATATCTCGGAAACGGGTGTAGCTATCGACTTGAAATTTGGTATGTGAATGTATCTTGCCCCGGATACGAATTTTATCGGGTCGCCGAGCACGTGCGACGCCAGCTTCGCGCATGCGCAGACGAGATCTCGGAAACGGGTTGAGATATTGACTTTAAATTTGGTATGTGAATGTATCTTGCCCCGGATACGAATTTTATCCGGTCGCCGAGCACGTGCGACACCAGCTTCGCGCATGCGCAGACCAGATCTAGGAAACGGGTGGAGCAATCGACTTGAAATTTGGTTTTTTAATAGCCCGGACGAAGTCGGGTCACCTTCTAGTCTATTATATATTTTGGAAGATCTGTCTGTGTATCTGTCTGTGTGTGTGTTCGCGATGAACTCGAAAACCGCCGACCCGATTTCGATGAAACTTCGTATGTGAGGGTACTATCGGTCGGGAAGTGGCATAGGCATATTAATTTTCAGATCCGAGGTCAACTTTTCACGTGCCGAGGTCAAATCTGTTTTTACGCCGTTTTGCGCTAATATATTTCAGTTCGGTGCTCACAAATCGATTCGATATAGCGCGAATAATAAATTGCAAGTCATATAATTTGCACGGTTAGAATCTGTGGCGCTTCCTCTTTCCAATGATGTATCACACGCCTGTGTACGTTTAAAGTTGCAACCTTAATTGTCGGGAAGAACGCAGGACCATGCTTCGCTCATCGAAAAACATTCCGTAAATATATTACGCCGTCAACAGATCGTGACGTGATCGCGCTTAACTCTTAACCGGCCGATGTCGCGTTAACTCATCACCGGCCGAGGTACCGCAAATGGCATTGGGCAATATATATATCTCGGAAACGGGTGGAGCTATCGACTTGAAATTTGGTATGTGAATGTATCTTGCCCCGGATACGAATTTTATCGGGTCGCAGAGCCTGTGCGACGCCAGCTTCGCGCATGCGCAGACCAGATCTCGAAAACGGGTGGAGCTATCGACTTGAAATTTGGTTTTTGAATAGCCCGGACGAAGTCGGGTCACCTTCTAGTTATATATATAACATTATTCTCTGCGTTATCCGAAAATGTAGCAAATTGTGACTCACTTGGTTATTATACGTGTTAGTTAATTAACTGACAACTAAATGTTCTATTATGGTTGTCCCAGTTCCGTATGGGGCATGACAAATTTATTTTAAATTATGGAATTTTGCGGAGAACCTCTTTTGTGATTCTGACCATATTATTGAAAGGAAATGGGCAGAACTTTGAGACAGAACTGAGATGAACCATAATACCCTGCTGGACAAAACAAGTGTCCAGTGGCACCGCGGTGTATTTGCCGTTCAGCCGCGGTGTCAGAGTTTGTAACTGCAGTTGAGCACCGTGACCGAACGGCATGTACACTACGGCCAAACGGCAAGTACACCTTGGCCGAAAGGCAACTACAACGCGACCGAATGGCATGCACACCGTGGTTATATTTCTGGTTTGTATCGTCTTTTTTCAGTTTAATGAACGTACACCGTGGCAACTACACCATGGTTGAATGGAAGGTATGATCATATTTGAGGTGAATAGGTATGCATGGAGTTAGTGTATGTCTTGAATGATGTGAATATGTATACAAAGAGTGACTATATGGTTATGATTGTGTTGTCCATAGTGAGATGTATAGGTATACATGGAGAGGTCATGGTCAGGTGTGGGGTGAATCGGTATGAATGGAGTGACTGTATGATGTATGGTTGTGTGTATCTTGTACGGGTGCACCCGGTGTGCCTGTATGGACATTGATGTGGTGTATGGTTATAGCTACATGGCCATCTATGTGTTGATTATGTATATATGGAGTAACTGTAAGGTCATGGGTGGGATGTACATGTGTTTTCTGTATGATCATGGATGGGGGTGTGTGGATAAATCGTGAGTGAGTTTATGGTTACGGGCAATGTGTGTGGTATACGTGGAATGACTGTACTGTCATGATTGAAGTGTATATGCATATCTGGAGTAAGCTGGTGGACATTATCGTGTGGGTATATAGGGAGTGTCCTTGTGGTAACGGATGGGATGTATATGTTTATATCTCGTGGATGTATTATCATTGGTATGTGTGTAGGGATTAGCTGTACGATCATGGATGGCGTGTATGATTATACAGTATGTTGCTGAACTGTCATGTGTGATGTATATATGCAAGTATGGATGGTATGAGTGGTCGTGTGTGCGGTTTTTTTGTATATCTGGAAGGACTGAATGGCCAGTGGTGAGGTGCATATGTATACCTGGAGTGACTCTATGGTATAGGGTGGGCTTCATATGTATATATCGAGTGGTTACATGTATATGACTGTGTGTGGAATATGTATACAGGTATTGACTGTATGGTCAATGGTGAAATGAGTAGGTATACAAGGAGTGACATCAATGTAATGAATATCTATGCCGGGAGTGACTAAATGGCCATGTGTCAGGTGTGTGAGTATACCTGGTGTTCCTGCTTGGCGACTCGTGGCGGTATGGTCATGTGTAGGTTATGCGGGTATACAATGGTGTTGCTATATGGTCATGTGCGAGGTGTGTGTGTATATAGCCAGTGGCTATATGACCATGGATGATGTGCATATGTACACATGGAGTGACTATACTGACATGGCTGGGGTGTATTAGTATATATTGAATGGCTATTCGGCTATGGTGTGACAAATAGGGATACAGTGAGTGACATGGCCAATGGTGAGGTGAATATTTATACCATACACATTACCCGTAGCCATAAAATCACTCACTATTTATCCACACACCCCATCCGTGATCATACAGAAACGCATGTACATCCCACCCATGACCATGTAGCTATATCCATACACCACATCAATGTCCATACAGGTACACCGGGTGCACCCGTACAGTATACACACAACCATACCCTGCTGGACAAAACAAGTTTCCACTTAACCATGGTGCGGTTAGCGTTGCCACCGCGGCCGAAATGCAACAACACTGTGGCTCCACCGGCTAACTACAGTTGGGCCGCAGTGTACTTGCCATTCGGCCATGGCGTAGTTGCTGCGGTGTACGTTCATTAAACTGAAAAGAGATGATACAAACCAGAAATCTAACCACGGTGAACATGCCATTCGGCCGCGTTGTAGTTGCCTTTCGGCCATGGTGTACTTGCCGTTCGGCCGCGGTGTACTTGCTTTCGGCCGCAGTGCTCAACCGCAGTTACAAACGCTGACACCGCGGGGTACACCATACAGTCAACTCCATACATACCGATTCACCACACACCTGACCATGACCTCTCCCTGGATACCTATCCATCTCACTATGGACAACACACTCATAGCCATATAGTCACTCATTGTATACATATTCACATCATTCATGACATACACTAACTCCATGTATACCTATTCAACTCACCTATGATCATAGAGTAACTCCCTGGCTACCATCTTGACAACCATCCTGTATCTAGTTGATATTTGTTTATCATAATGGACCAGAAGAGTCACATATTATGGTTCATCTCAGTTCCGTCTCAAAGTTCTGCCAATTGCCTTCCAATAATATGGTCAGAATCACAAAAGAAGTTCTCCGCAAAATTCCATAATTTAAAATGAATTTGTCATGCCGTATACGGAACTGGTACAGCCATAATTGTCAGTTAATTAACTAACACGTATAATAACCAAATGGGTCACAATTTGCTACATTTTCGGATAACGCAGAGAATAATTATATATATATAATGTTATAATGATATATGTAAAAAAATAACTTATTACCAATTTGGTTGCAATTTTGGAAGCCATCTTGAGAAATTTGGTCTATTAATACCGTAGTGTGACACATTTAAGATAGACCAATACAATACACACCTTTCAATTCAAAGATAGTTACAATATTACAAGAAAAAATTGTCCAAACCCGAAAAGTTAATTTTTGCCGATATTTATGTCAAGTTTTTGTGAGAAAAGTCCAATATTTTTGGTGATGTCAGTGATGACAACAGTAACAATTAACCATGGTGCAGCAGACATGTTAGTATTCAATGCATAGAAGGCATAATAGCCAATTTTATACATCAACCACAACTTGTAAGCTATTGCAGGACACCCTAGGGCAATATTTACCATTTTCCATATTTTGGCGGACATTTTGGCAGCCATTTTGAGCCAAAGTAAGAATTTTGGTTTCACTTAGTTGGAATATTCATAGGTAATAGTATGGCTGAAGGGGTCACTCTCACCAAAAAAAGTGCTGAAGGGTACACAGGGTTTGAAAATGTGCTGAAGGGTACACAGGGTATGTGATCGGCACGAACACCATTACATAAATTGTGTTTATGAAAGTCTGGCGCCCATTAGCAGTTTGTTTTCAGTACATTTTAATATTCATTGGAACGTAAACAATTATTCTCTGACAGAAAACATGGCAGATACGAAGACTGAATGTCCTTTATAATGACATTTCAAACCCTGTGTACCCTTCAGCACATTTTGAAAATCCTGTGTACCCTTCAGCACTTTTTTTGGTGAGAGTGACCCCTTCAGCAATAGTATGCCTCACTTAATTGCAACCTTCTGTTCATTTGTTTTTGAAATATGACTAGAATCCCAGTTGTGATTTTTTTGTGAAATTTTATACCGCGTTCTGTAAAATCGAGTTTTGAGGGATCACAAGTGGATAGGACCCCAATAATTGCATATTTAATTGCTCCAATGGTCAGTTAATATACAAAATACAAAATAAAGTCATATTACTCAACCAGTTGCAAACAGCATGAACTGATCTAGAAGATATTTGTGAAAAAATGTCATATTTTCAACTTTTGGTGGCCATCTTGGATGGTGAGTTTCAATTTTGGCCCAAAATAGTGTCATTATATCTTAGCTTCATGAAAATATATACATTTTACTAGATTAGTCATGTGAATTTGCAACAAATTTCAAGTAACTGGTTTTACGTCTGGAAAAAAATTGGGGGTGGGGTATACTTTTTAGGGCGCTAAAAAAAAAATTGCTCAAGGCTGACAGATGGCCAGCCGATAAAATCTTAATGTCGGATACCTGCATTTACAAAATCCGCAGAGAAAAAAACTTTATACGCCAAAACACGCATCCGTGTCCATTCTTTATATCAATCGACGAACATGTGCTTAGAGAACTTTTGTTAAATTCTTCAGCAGCGGTGACAACGCCGTTATTTGTCCCAAATGGGTTGTTGGTACGAACTACCCTTATAGTAGTACTATACATATAAGAATTACGAGTATAGCTTATAGTATATATAGGCGTATGTGTTTCGTACGGTCTAAACACATTTTTACAGAAGTGACGATTGCGAGTCCATTTGGGAGAAAATAGCGCCGTCCATTGCATTCAATCTTCTTGCCACACACAGTATTGTGATATAGTTATGTTTGTATTTAATTCTGTTGTTTACATGATAAATATTGTTAGTTGTACACTAGATGAATGCATGCAAAACTCGCGTGCCCATATACTTGGGTTTCTCGAATCCGTAATCGTAACTAGTACAGCTATTGAAAATCGACAACTGATAGAAAGAACACATATTCTATAGTGATGTGCCTGTAGCACCATATGCGTAATTCATGCGTGCAGTAGGTTATTATGCGTAAGCTGTCAAGTGCCAACACAGCAAATAATAATTTACGGTAGGCATGCATTGTAATGCATTGCGCTAAATACGCTGCCCGAACCGAATTTTTTCTAGAAAATCCGGTGAAAAACGGAAACAATTTGTGACACCAGATAGCTATGATGTCACAAGATCATGATTGTATTACCAAGCACACTTTGAAATTTGTTCCAATATAAATGGATTGGAAATTGATGACATGGGCCTTTATCTAGACGCATCCTAGAGAGAATGTGCGCAAGGAACACTCCGTGACCTACTCCCAGGACGAGAAGAAGACTACAACGTTCTTGTTGGTGCGATAGAAGGCCGATTTGCTGCCACAAACCAGACTGACCAGATGGTACAATTGCGTGCACGACGGCAAAGGGCGGGGGGGGGGGGTACCGATGTCTGACCATTATGTTATATCACACTGCAACACATTAACTGAGAGACACCTTGTGCAGTTGAATTAGAGGCTTTTGCCAAGTCTGCTGAAAAACATAGGGATAAACACTATGCTAGGGTAGTAAATGAATCAGACCCAACACGAAGCAAAAATATAGAGTTTGAAGAACTCAAAAAGATAAGAGATGAACTGAAGCCCCAAACTGGTTCTAATGGGAAAACTCAAAATAGCCCACAACCGTCACAGTCCATCTCTGAGATGAAGGAGATAAAACAAATATTGACTGATGTGAAGAGGTGTAAAGGGGAGATTAACAAAGAATGACAAACTTGGAGAACCAAAACAAGGAGAAAAAGAGTAACACAAATGAGTCATGGAGGGACTGTCGTGACGATAGACAATGGAGACATAATTATAATGATAATCCTGATTATAACACAAACGAATACAAAGAACGCACCAGATGCAGAATTTCTCACAATCCACGTGACATATGTCATAATGCCTATCGTGGTAGGGGAGACCAGCAGAACACAAGTGGACATCGTAACTCCAACGAGTTTGTTAGATACAGCTCTTCTGAAGAGGGTGTGCTGTATTTAGATTGCAATCTCTATGGGCAGCCAGTGAGGTTTCTGATTGGTACTGGAGCAACAGTTTCAATGCTCTCAAGAAACTGTATGACTACTTATCGGAAGATGAACACCATATGTTACGTAAATGATGTAGCACACGAGCTGCTGACCATTGAGTCTGTCTGTCCAGTAGACCAGTACTGTTGATGTAAAACAAATATTCTATTATATGATTAAAGAGAAGTGGCAGCCATGGGGGCCCGAACATCAAGTCCCGGTGGCTGTCGGTTCTTTCCAAACACGGCCCCTTGGCTCAACTTGCAGGGTTGAGCCATGAATAGATGTGGTGAGATCGCGAGCTCACCTTAATGGCTGTGCCGTCTCGTGGGTAGTTCATGCCCATTGGTCGCTAAAACCCCTCTAGAAGAGTAGGCTATGCGACCGCATTGGAGAACATTTCTGCACACAGATACAAACAAACTTTGGCTTCCATCGGTTCCAGGGTGCAGACGACCTACGATGTGTAAAGGAAGTCGTACCAACAACCCATTTGGGAAAAGTAACGGCGTGGTCACCGCTGCTGAAGAATTTAAATTAAAAGTTCACTAAGCACAGGTTCGTCGATTGATATAAAGATTGGACACCCCTCTGATACACATTTCGCAATGCTGCACATTTGACACAAAACGTCTAATGATGTACGTGTAAGCGGAATGGTCATGTGAGTCAGGTGATTTCGTTGGTAGTGGCTTACAAGTTACATGTACTGTGACTGAACCTGGTTATTAACAATCACTAAACCCCCCAATACGTATAATCTTAAAAAACTGTGAAGCTATATTATGCGAAGTAAACATATACAACTGAAGTAACTATCAAACGCCTCAGCTTGATAAGGTATGTGTATAATGCATAAATGTGTATAGGAATATGCCGTGTTTGTCTCATCTTGCAATGTATTGTATTGTTGGGGCGATGGGTGCAATAACGTAACCAAACAAATGCGACCGAAGATGACACAATCCGAAAACATTCATATGCATTATGTGTTTCGTCAACTCTTGAGAGTTTGTCCTGGATTATTGTTCAAAATGGAATTGAATTATCACTCATGTAGAGCGGCAAAACAAGTTTATATTTCACGAATTTCGGTCTACTTTCATCAGAAAATTCCGAAATGTTGCCATATGTAAATGATACCATGACGTTATCATAATGTATATCTCGAAGTGGGTAGACTTCAATATAATAGCACAAAATAATCGGAGTTGTGCTTTTGTATTCTGCCATACCGAAATTTATAAAACTGATATTTTTTTCTTCTGAATTTTGGGGTGGGGGTGACACAATCTACCACCACATAGCATCAATGGCAAAGAATGACACCCTTATCCTACAATCATATGCAGTATATATTTCCACAAGTTTCTATATTATATACGAATCTCCATTCAATGCAATACTGAATAATCGCCTATTAAGAGGGGCGAAACAACTGAAAATGAATGATTTTTTGTCTATTTTCCACGTAAATTTAAGAAATTTTTACATCTATCACCGCAATCATGGCATTTCATTACTTTGTATTTATAAGTGTGTAACCTGCTATATCGAAGCACAAATATATCCCGAATACCTATGCTTTTGTGTTTATTTGTGCCGAATTTCCCTAAAACAGTGACGTTTTGCTGAATTTTGGGGTGAGGCTTGAAATAATCTTACATAACACATCACGTGTTAAATATGATGACATATTCAGCATACTGTCGTATGCGGTATATATACGCAGTTTTCTAGACGATATACGATATCCCTGGTCAAAACCATATTGATCTATCGCCCATTAAGTGAGGCATAAAAATTGAAAAATTGCGCTGTTTTGTTTATTTTTACAATAATCTAAAAAAAATCTTTGTTATATCAGAGAAATCGTACCACCATCGTAGTAAATATCTAGAGGTATGTAGACTACAATATTTTAGCGCAAAATGTTCGCGTTTCTATACTTTTATTTCTCATTTTGTCGAATTTTACAAAAACATGGATTTTTGCTGAATTTTGGCACTTAATCAGCTAAAAATCATCTTTTGCATCATTTGTATATTTCACACCGGATCCTATCCGATGCGGAATGTCATAACCTTCAAAATGATGTACCACAAGCTTGTGTGTGGTCCCGATGGACTAAACTTTCTGAAATCGGTTCCGTCCGCTTCACTATAAATGACAAAACACACATAGAGATCAGATGACCAAATGGGCAATTTAGTTCAACCGAGAAGAAACTACAGTTGACGGACACCATAAGGTCTATTTGAACAGAGAGTGATATAAAAAAAGAACTGGGTGATGGTGATGTATGGGAGGCCCTTTTCACATTTATTATTTATTTACGCTTAAGCGCAAATATTTCGCTTAAGCGCAAACAAAAATTAATATTCATTGATTCCATCCTGAATTAATTTTAAATGGCACAGGCCTAAACACATCACTCAAGTCTATATATATAGGCCCACCATATGAGGGAAGCAATCCCCCAGTAACCCCTAGATCCCTTTTATGACATGGAAATGGTATAGATCTGTGCAGAATATGTCTCATTTATAAAATATACTTGATCTCTGTGACGGAGACAGGGATGCTGATAATATGAAAATATGGTTTTTTCCCCCTATTTCAAGTCAATATATAAGTACACCATATGAAGGAAGCAAGTCCCCCGGTAACCCTTAATTCCTTTTTATGGCCATGGAATTGGTATATATATATATGTGCAGGAGATATCCCTTTAATAAAATATACTAGGGCTCTGGGAGTGCATGAGACACCAATTCCTGGGACACCAGGGACAATGATATATATGCATATGGAAATATGTTTTTTATTCAACTTCGAGTCTGTATGGGGCTATTACTATGGCTGAATAGGTCATTGTCGCATGATTTCTGGCAAAAAGACACCCAGGATCTCTTAAAGGCACGTGAGGACTTAATTGTCGAAAATATTCATATTTGTTCCAAACACCGTAAACAGAAAAACATTAAAACGCATACAGTTTCGTTCATATATACCATGACCATCGCGTAAACAGCATGTTATCATAAATACCTACTATATTTTACCTAAGCAAGAGCCTGATTGGGTTACAGAGGACAGCACAATGCTACTGGCTAATCACACACAAATGGCATAAACGCTCTTTATTAGTTCCATATCAGGAATTCACCAACAAAGAACGCTCTTTATGTTTACCATCATAATATAAACAAACACCAGAAAAGTAACCTTTTATGATTTTGTTTACATAACAATGGTTAAACATATGAGAATAACATATATACTGTTTATGCGATATTTCTTATTTATATACGGACAAAGTCTGTCTACATTTTGATGTTCTTTCTGTTTGTGGCGGTTTTTGACGGGTGGAAATATTTTCACAGGATACCCACCGCCAAGACCAACCGTACCTTTAAACTGTCAAAAAGGCACCCAGGATATCAAAGTCTCGCCAAACAACGGGAATTGTGTTTAGTCGTCTGCTATTAATATTATGATAATTATTTGTTAGTGATTGGAGTGAAATTTCAACGAAATTTAATTCGGCTTTGAGTCTGACTGACAGCGCAATTCCGCATCCTTGATAGTTGGACCAATATTAATAGCAGACGACTAAACAAAATTCCCGTTGTTTGGTGAGACTTTGAGATCCTGTGTGTCTTTTTGACAGTTTAAGAGATCATACATATGTGTGTATTTTTGCCAGAAACCATGCGACAATGACCTATTCAGCATTACTATGGGCCCATCATAATATACTATGAGATGGACTCAATCATTCACAATCAGAGGGAAGGAAGGGAGTGTTAGGTATTTGCGTATTTGAATTCAGATTTGGCTAATATATATCCGCTACTATTCGATTCGCCGCTACAAATGGATTATTCGTGAGCTCAATGATTCATGGTCCGTCATAACTTTAAATAGTTCCAAATAGGAAAAGTCACCCCTCAAATTAGCACAATGCACATAATTTTCTTTTATATGTGAATTTGCTTGTTTATATAAATGTGCTATGTTTTGTCGATTTAAAGTAATTAAATAACTCGTTAAATTATTTGTTCTCGAATATTCGTGCACTATTTATGTTTTGCGTAGTGACGAATGATTGGGTGTTGTGAGGCTACTCCAAAAGAAAAAGTAAACAGTTTTTAGTTTACCTTAAATATACACACACGGTGAGTATAAATTTACTTTAACAATGTAATAGAATGAAAGAATGTTCTATCAATCTTCATTATTGCGATATATTTGACCGAGACAGATTTAAAATATAAGTAAAGTGTGTTATTGCATCAAAGTTGCATAACTTCGTTGCCCCGTTACTGTTAGGTGCCGGTGACGGCGGTGTGACTAAACACCAAGGCATTCTGAACCGAAGGAAATAAGAAGAAACATTAAAGTTTGTTCCATAATATCATGTTTATATGATGTATATATGACCAAATAAAATATTATAATGATATTTGATTGTCGAAATACTATTAAATTAAACAGCCTAGTACATACTACATGTATGACTATGAGGGTGACGACCCCCCTCCCCCTGGCATCCGGCATCCGGCTTAAAATGGACCCCGGCATCCGGAATACGCCATAACAGAGAGGCGGCATCCGGAATACTATTTGATTAAATTTATTGAAAACAGACTCGGGAACGAAGTGAACGTTGGCATGAGGTATTGGAATTAGTCTCCGTGTTGACTAGTGATGATTTGATTTAGCAGCTTTACGGAAAGATTAAACTTTTTACTAAATGTATGATCTCATATCATACATATATATATACGCCCTGTCTAACTTACTCGCGGCCATATTGGATCCACCAGGTCCGGTTTCGTGGTTTTAGTGCTACAGTTCAAAGTTTTGGAGTAGCATTTCCATATTTGACATAAATGGAAGTAATGAATATTCAAAAGCTCCATATATGGAAATGCTACTCCAGAACTTTGATCTGTGGCAATAAAACAACCGGGACTGCATGGAAGAATATCTGATACCATGGAACCGGACCTGCATGCATGGTAGATATAATATGGCCGCGAGTTAATGACATGATAGGGCGTATTGGTGGGGGTGAAAGGCATAGACCATGTTCCAAATGACAGGAGTGGTATAATATACTGAATGAGGAGAAGTTGAAGTGGCATACGTGCGGAAACCACCTATATAGCCAATCTTGGGTGACCGTTCATGGTCGTACACGGTAGTATTGAACACCAGGGACACACAAATAGAAAACTAACATCTTTTTAATATTTAATATTTCAAATTAAAGGTACTCAATCAGAGGGTCTCCATATCATCACATTCCAACAAAAACGACAACATGTTTTGAAATGCCGCTTCAGTTATCATAATCTAATAATTGCCCAAATATAACGAAAAGCACGATCAACTATAGTATAAAATTCCACAAAACCCTGCAAAACCTGTAATTTATCAACATTTTGTTCAACGAAATTTTGCCGGTTTGTCAAATATCTAACACAAAAAGCCACTTGATTTTACCCGCAATTTGGTCAATGAAATTCTTCTCGTTGACTGTCTATTGGGCCACCTAAAATAATAGATTTCAAACATCGATATTTAATCACTCTGAGCGGTGATGGGTGGGTTCCTCGACTCGAATCAAATATGTTTTACCCCCCCCCCCCCCCCCCCCCCCCCCCCCCCCCCCCCCGAAGCCAAGGAAATAGTAATTTGCGAGCGTTTATTCGGATTGAGTACCTTTAACAAACGTATAGCATTATACATGTGCAGTATAGTAAGCACATTCTCAGCTAAGTGGGCCCAATGGACATGATGTTTCACCGAAAAATCGAAGTTAACCATAAGAGCCAATTCGGTTAGTTTCTTGAAGTAGAGTATCCATATAATTGAAATCTGTATTGGCGGACGTTTTAACAAATTATCCCCTGACATACAACAGATGGAAATATGGGCTTCCACTTTCCCATGCGACAGAATACGTTACATACGTTACCACTGCCGACTAGGCTAACGTCAGTATGTATAACACATCGAGATTGCATTCGGATTTGCAAAGTATTAAAATGATCTGAAACTCGTTCAAGATCACAAAACTAGCGCTCTAATTCATTCTCTTCTCAATCCTTGGAAATTAAGCAAACATGTATTGTGGCGGACATGCATGTTCAAAATGATATATGATTATATGATATTATAAACTAATGTATTTGGAAGTATATTATCTGCGATGGCTGTCTATTCAAATCAAGATTTTACTATTAGCATGCGTCTCGTTCATGGTGGTAACGTATTCTGTCGATTATACCTTAAGTGCTCACAAGCTATACATTAAACATAAAATACTCATTTGACATTAAGACAATCAATTTTATTCCATATCATGTCAAATGTACAAGTTTAATACTGTTAAATATGCATGCAATTAACAATTAAGCATGCAGTGACTGCGTAGTGGGTATAGGTGCTACTTATACGCTCAATATTGTTTATATAGGCTAAATCTGACGTCTGCGTGGTATGGATGGGGTCTCGACGTGATACCCTGCTGGACAAAACAAGTGTCCACTTAACCGCGGTGCGGTTAGCGTTGCCACCGCGGCCGAAATGCAACTACACTGCGGCTCCACCGGCTAACAACAGTTGGGCTGCGGTGTACTTGCCATTTGGCCATGGTGTAGTTGCCGCGGTGTACGTTCATTAAACTGAAAAAAGATGATACAAACCCGAAATCTAACCACGATGTACATGCCATTCGGCCGCGTTGTAGTTGCCTTTCGGCGATGGTGTACTTGCCGCTCGGCTGCAGTGTACTTGCCGTTCGGCCGCGGTGCTCAACTGCAGTTACAAACTCTGACACCGCGACCGAACGGCAAATACACCGCGGTGCCAATGGACACTTGTTTTGTCCAGCGGGGTATATATGAACGTTGTGAAGTCAGTTACATAATTGTACATTGACGCACACATCAGCCGTGCTCTTTAATATGAAAGCAAGTGATCACAATCGACTAGTCCACGCAATCGTGTATATCCTTCCCAAGAAACAACCAACACGCATTTCCTAATGAATAAACAACTCCTGGCATGTCAGGCACGAAGTCTATTGAAGCTGCCGAACATTCCACAAATACACGGATCACATGTGAGATACTGCTTTGAGCTTACGATATATACATGTATGTTTAAAAAATACGATTTTTTCACGCCTATTTTGGAGCGCAAACCACCAAGTGACTTTATTTGATAAATGAAGGTCTGTTGTTGAAAGTTTTAGGTGGGATATGTGTTCAATTCTAGCCAGGGTTGGGGCGATTACATTCCAATGTAATTGATTACGATTACAATTACTTTTGATTTACATGATTACGATTATTGATTAAATATTTTTCAAATGTAATTGATTACGATTACATTACTTTAGTAAAATGTAACTGATTACTTTGGATTACATCTGATTACAATGTTTAGTTTCCAACCATTTTGATCCCATAGGAATAACTAATGAAATAAATCAAATTAAAATATCAAATGTTATTTAATAACTATATAATACGTAAACAAGGAACGACTGAACAAATAAAACAACCAAGCAATAAGCACATAAACGTTTTTAATTAATTTGTGATGTTTTGTCATGGAGTTGTGCACCAACATATTGGGAATAGACCATGTTTTATGTGTATTTATTTAATTTTATTAAGTATAGTTTTCATTTCGCTCGAATCCAAAATATCATCGAGTGAAATGTTAATACGCTCGTATATGCCTAGCTGCTAATTTGTATACGAAGCATTTATATAAATGACCCAAATTGCACAAGTAAGCCCAAGATAGAGTTAAAACGAACTTAATTACAAACTATATACCGGTACACGGCCTGGCTAAATCGACAAGGACTCACTTTATCGTTCATATTGCATCAATGTGAAATGACATGTGGACCGAATGAAATTAAAACATGTGTCCACAAGACACCATAAACACTCCCCCGATCCAAATTCAGTTGACCGCCGTCAATTTTGATGGGGTTTGTGGTGACTGTTTAATGCGTCTTGGGGGGGGGGGGGGGGGTAAATTACAGCACCCTTTGTTTGACCTTAATATTTAAAGGAACCGAGAAATGGAATGGGTCACCTACATGAACCGCTCTGCGTGGGCGGCTGCCATGTTCGAATAAGGAATGGAAGTGGTTCGTATAAGTTTAATAAAAGCTGAAAAATGCAACTTTTTGAAAAAACAGTGGCGGCCATTTTGGAAAAAAAAGTGGCGTCCATATTGAAAAAAAGTGGTGGCCATTTTGAATCAGTCGACCATTATGATTGGTTTGTTGGGGGAAAAATCAGTCTTCGCAGTTCACATTGACCATTCATGTCAAATTGCATGCTTTGCGTCACAATAAAGTGAACGATTCTGTTACTACCGTTGATACATAATTACATGTATAAGAAGGCAGTGTAACTCACCAAAATTGATCATAAGTGGTGTAAATTCAACATAATTGATATTTCGTTGTTTTCACTTGGTTATTTTCACGTATCCTTCCAAATAATAGTCATCGTATTTCCCGGACAGAACCGATTAAATTGGGAGAGAACCGACTCGATCGGGAGAGAACCGATCGAGATATCACAATTCGCAGTTTTCGTCGTTGTTATTACTCGCACAATAGGATTTTCATTATGACTACGTTATTTGGGACCATAGATTATGAGGGGAATGGAAAAACGAATCGAATTATCACCTACATGTAGATGGCTCAAAAATTGCGTTTTAACTGTCAAAAACTCACGAAAATGTATAATTTGGATCATCAGGAACCGTCACAAATCAGTCAAGAACCATCACAAATCGGCGATAGAATGACTTCCGATGTAACAGTTCCTACACAGTGGGTGACCATTTCAGTCCATAAATTTGGCCGAAATTATTTAAATTATCTAAATATGCGGGTTTTTCTTTGAATTTTTTTTTTGGCGATATCACGTACACGGGGGGATCCAACTGGAACACAAACCATTTGCTAATTGTCATCTCAATACATCCAAAATAGCGTACAAAAGCCTCAATAGAGTATTTAAGACCATCAAGTGTTTTCCATCCCATCCAATTGGTTTACGAAACCACGAGACACTCGCTGGTTGGTTTGAGATATTCGATGATGGTTTTGTACACTAGTTGGGACACTCATAGGTTGGGTTGTGGGACATTTTGCATGGGATGGATTTAGACACCAGTTGTTTTAGACACTTCTGATTCTGATGGTTTGAGGTAATCGTCGTGATACATGGGACACCCATTTGGATGGTTATGAACAGTCATTAAATGGCATGGGACACCCAGTGGATGGTTTGGGGTTCTCAATTGATGGTTTGAGATGCTCGTTGAGTTGTTTCGGATGTTTTGGAACACTCATTTGAGCGGGGTTGGACACCATTTGGATGATTTGGGACACTAGTGAGGTTGATTTGGGATACATATTGGGCGTTTCGAGACTCTAGTTGGCTGATTTGTGACACCAATCTATGAACTTTTTGTTTGGTATAGCATATTAACTAAGATGTTGGATTGAGACACTCGTTGCGTGGATTTACACTCTTTGGGTGGTTTGGGACCCTCGGTAAGTGGGATTGGACACTCCTCTATTATATATTTTGGAAGATCTGTCTGTCTGTGTGTCTGTGTGTCTGTGTGTTCGCGATGGACTCGAAAACGGCCGAACCGATTTCGATGAAACTTGGTATGTGGGGGTATTTTCGGCCGAGAACTGGCATAGGCCAATTAATTTGTCCGTGCGACGTGACCTTGACCTTGAAATCGGGTAATTTCAAGGTCAAACGCCCGAATATCTCGGGATTTAGATGAAACTTGGTATGTGGGGGTACTTTCGGCCGAGGGGTGACATGAGCCTATTAATTTGCCTGTGCGACGTGACCTTGACCTTGAAATAGGGGCATTTCAAGGTCAAACGCCCGTATATCACGGGATTTCGATGAAACTTGGTATGTGGGGGTATTTTCGGCCGGGGAGTGGCATAGGCTCATTAATTTGCCCGTGCGACGTGACATTGACCTTGAAATCGGGTCAATTCAAGGTCAAATCGCCAATTTTGATTGGATTTTGACGAAATTTGATACATGGGGTTACTTTTGTCCACTGAGTGTTTTGGACGGGTCAAATCGTGACCCCGACCTCACCTTGACCTTCTAAATGATCAATTCAAGGTCAAATCGGGTAAAACCGGATGGATTTCGACGGGCACGTTTGTCAGGTACTTTTGTGCGTGCAGTATTTTGAACTGATCAAATCGTGACCCCATTTTACCTTGACCTTTAAAATGGACAATTCAAGGTCAAAGCCCGGACGAAGTCGGGTCACCTTCTAGTCTATTATATATTTTGGAAGATCTGTGTGTGTGTCTGTGTGTGTGTGTGATCGCGATGAACTCGAAAACGGCCGACCCGATTTCGATGAAACTTCGTATGTGAGGATACTATCGGTCGGGAAGTGGCATAGGCATATTAATTTTCAGATCCGATGTCAACTTTTCACGTGCCGAGGTCAAATCTGTTTTTACGCTGTGTTACGGGACTTTCATTTGAGTTCGGTGCTTACAAATCGATTCGAAACAGCGCGAATAATAAAAGGCCAGTCATAATAATGACACTGTGAGAATCTTTCGTGTTTCCTCTTTCCAACGATATATAATGCGTGTGTATCCGTTTTAGTTATCTGCCTCAATTATCAAGAAGAAGTGGTACTATCTTCCATCAGGATAAAAACAATGCGTAACTTCTATGACGTCGTTAGAGGTCATAACGTTAGATCACGTTAACGCTTAACCGGCCGATGCCATTTACTGTTTCAGACGTCTTGGCGATATCTCGGGCACCGATGGTAATTTATCTTTACGTTGAAACTTGATTATTAATGAGCGTGTGTATATGAGGCGTATTACTTGAGTGGAACTCAAATCGGGTTAAACTGGCGGATTTTTACGGACGAAATTTGATGCATAGGGTATCTCGGTATCCGCTGGGCCGATTTCCCGGTATCCGCTGGGCCGATTTCCACCATTTTTGGGGTGTTGGTGTTTGACCCCACCTGACCTTGACCTTCATAATTATCAATTCAAGGTCAAAGCCCGGACGAAGTCGGGTCACCTTCTACAAGGTCAAATCGGGTAAAACCGGATGTATTTCGACGGGTACTTTTGTCGGGTACTTTTGTTCGGGCAGTGTTTTGGATCACCTTCTAGTTGGATATATTTGGATAATATTTATGTTGCTTTTGACACTCATCTGATGCATATATAAATTATATTATAGCTTTGTGCAAATAGAAGTGATTTGCTTTTCAGAAATTGTGTATTGTTGATCAGTGATTCCTGGATCACTATTAATATTATAAAAATCAGCTTCGTACTCATAAGTGCAAATATAGTCATTATGGGGGGGGGGGGCGTCGGGTCTCTGGAGGAATACGGAACCTAGAAAATCTGATTTATTTGAACATTCCTGGGGTGTAACACATTTGAGGCATCAAATCTTTCGTACGCGATTGTGTAAATAAAACCCAGCAGGCTCTCGGTTAATAGCCAGTTATGTTGGAAGGGCCACGTTATAAGGTTTATCAATCTAAACCTCCCCATTATATGAAAATGTCATAGTGTATATTTGTATCTTTCTTCTGCTCATATTACCTGAAAATCCCTCAGGATTAGTATAATACACCCTTACACCAGTTTTTTTTATAATTGAATGTCATTATTCCATTTAGTATAAAGAATGGGCTAAATAATTCATCTCACATGGAGATACTTCGAATTGCGTAATGTCCATGATATACCTGGATATACAGGGTATTATGCTTATCCGTGCATGCTTGACGAGTGTTTATATCATATGGAAATTAAGGGAGGGGAAACTGACGCTTCGTTGGTGCAGGTAATATATGCGTACACAACAAAGAACAAATCGAGTACATGAGACATTGCGATTTAATGACCGTTTCATGCATAACATCGAGATGTCGAGCTACCATGCAGGTGTTTTATGGGCTGAAACGTTGGAATCTCGATCATGAACCCCACGTAGCTATTAATTGTATGATGCTGCAATACTCGCTATATCTATATTTGCGAATGTTGGAAGAACCCGTTGTAAACTCGATGAAAACTCGAACCTAACATGGGGTGCAAATAGAAATTACTGGAAGGGGTGCATTTAGAAACTATAGGTGAACACCCCTAACAGGGACCTCCAGCCACGTTCCTGCTAACTCGTGAGTTACACTGATTTAACACATCATAGCCTATACTATTAATGACATCAGAACATATATGAAACACAAACAAACATACATGCTTTCACTCTTGCGCATGCACCCACACCCTAAAGCTGATCCATGTGCCGGTCTGTCCGAATTATAATTGGGATATTTTCAAGCAGAAACGGTCAAAATGTGAAGCATAATCATTCGCATCTTTGACATCCCAGCTCTGGTTTGGCGACATTTCATCGCATGATCGATCTGCGGCTTTGATACCCGAAGTTATGATGGGTACCCACACTTGGACTTAGCTAGTATTTTTGCGAACCGCTCTGCAGGTTGGACAATTTTATGGTTAATTAAACATATATTTTTCTATTGATACACACATTATCCGCCATCTACGACTGATAATTATGGTTCAAACGAACCACCTAACGTCAGAATGTGTCTACTATTTATGATAAAAGCGGAAATGAGTCGGAATTTCTATTAAAGTTATCGGGTGAGAGCAAGCTGTGGTCGCTATCTCATTGAGGGGATATTCCGCTTTGCGAAGTTATGTTTTAATAGTGGATATCACCCCATTTAAAGGTACTCAATCCGAACAGAGGGTCCCCATCTCAACAGATTCCAACAACAACAATCCGATCAAAGGGTCCTATATTACTATTTCTTTGGCTTTGGGGGTAAAAAATATTTGATTCGAGTCGAGGAACCCATCAAACAAAGCTCAGAGTTATTAGATATTGATTTTTGAAATTTGTTATTTACTCGAGATGAGTACTAATAATTGCCTTCAACTGCCGTAATCTGCTCGGGATGTGTTCACCAAAATCTATTCAAACAGACAAGGATGGATAACTCTAAAATCAAGTGGTAATAATAACGCAATTTTGACTGAGTTCTGGGCCAGAAAGTATTCCCGATAATGAAAAATAATAGATTTCTAAAATCGATATCTAACAAATCTGAGCTTTGATTGGTGACTTCCTCGACTCGATTCAAATAGTTTTGACCCCCGAAGCCATTGAAATAGTAATTGAGAGGAGTTTTTTTCGGATTGAGTACCTTTAAGGACAAGGGGGTCGATACAATTTTCCTCTATTTACCATCACTCTGAAGTCTGAAGTTAGCGGACGTAATTTCATTGTGTTTTTGCTGTTTAATCATTCGGCAAACCTCGTCAGATTCCGTCACCCTTGGCCCGCAGAGGTCACAGGTCGAGGAGTTCAGAATGGCTGTTTAACGTCAAGAAAAATTATCAATGGAAGCATCCGGCATTCGATATATGAGCCCGACGTCATCCGGCGTACGGTGGTCTGGCATCCGGAATACACCATAACAGACCCCGCATCCGGCGTACGAAAAGGGGGGTCGTCACCCTCATGTATACAGTCTACAGATCAGAGAGAACCCAAAATCGATGTACTAAACCTCGATTTGTGTAAAAAACTTCGATCGAGGTTCTTCGAGATCATGTGATCAGTTACATGGACTCACTACCATAGTGTAAGATGAAATACTCCGCACTATATTACTTCCATTTAATAGTATCATATTTGGTTTAGAGTGTTTCCCCTTATATCATGGGTGAGTATTTTGACCAGTGCCTGGCAGTGGTCACATGATCTCGAAGAACCTCGATCGAGGTTTTTTACACAAATCGAGGTTTAGTACAACGATTTTGGGTTCTCTCTGACCTGATGTATGTCTCTTTTGCACGACGGACACCAACCTACAGCTGGGTGTTTTTGCATTGTGGCTTGGTTGATTCACTCAGTTCTTAATTTGGTATAGAGGTACATTGTAGGCTGTTGAATATGGGAGGCCCTTTTCATATTAATTAATAATTGGACTTTAATAAGCGTAATTCAATTACACTTTAAAAGCGCAATTCAATTGCGCTTAGCCCAATTGACATAACAAGTTTTCACCCCTCGAAGATCAAATCAGGTTTGGCCGGATAGTCATCCTGCAGACTATTCTATAAGAATTAAGGAGGTTTTGTTTATGGTGTATAAAAAACTGCGCAAAAAAGTGGAGTTTTTTTTAATTATGCTGCCCACATAATGTTAATTGGATTTCACTTAAGCGCCAAGGTCTCGCATGTTCTGAATTGAACTGTATAGAGAATACCTACAGTTTTTGTTTGAATACCGAAATATCTCATGAGTGTCTGGGAAGAAATATCAAAGTGAAAATTTGATAAATTCTTTCCCGACTGGCAGAAACGAATGAGATGTTTCAGGTATTTAAACTAAAAACTGTATGTATTCTTTTTTATTATATGTGCCTGTCTATCTCTTTGTAAACATGTTTTGGTTACTGTTGATGGAGACCAGAAATTTTATTGTGTAATTTTCTCACAAGTAAACGTTAATTAGACTCATTATCGCTTATTACTATGGAATAGAACAATACAAACGATCAATCTGTAACATTTGACATTTGGAGCATAGCAATTGGAACCCTCTAATGATATCTATCGCTATATGATATCACCTGAGTGGTCTCTTCTAAAAATAGAATAATTATACATGTCCCTTTTAATCATCTTATTTTATAATAAAATATTCAAAATCAATATTAAATTAATTGATAGTTCTAAGCATTTCTGGACAGGGGTCTTAAATTCATATTTATTATTTTATACCCACGAAACTATTTCAAAATTGTTCTATGAAGAGATAATCCATCTTTACCCTTTGAAACCGTAACACCAATATTTCGGTGCAAATGAACCATGGCTATATCCCGTAACACCGATATTTCGGTGCAGCGATGACATGAGGCGATAGCAAATTTGTATATAGTATAGCCAGCGCCAGACCCACTAATTTATATGTGAATGGCCCCAACATATGTCAGCAGTACCCATGGTGTGTATGGAATGGTTGGCCGCTAGTATCGGGTAGAAATATACGCGCATGATCACACAGCATATAATCTACAAAACATACAATATTTTAAGCTATCTGGCATTATATATTTACAGCATACAGTTTCATGTTCCACATGTTTGTAGAACAGACATAATTTAGACAAATATTTTCAGTTAATTTACCTTCGCGTATATTAATCAGTTTTCTACCACATTTGGGGAAGCGTCTATCGCATATCAAGTTGATTTAGTCGCGCATGCGCAGAGCAGCACAATGACAAATAAATAGTTTATATCGTATTTACACACGACATGCCCACTAATATGTATCTAAATGGTCCCATATGGGTCAGTGATGGCAAGGGTGTGCATATGCGATGGTTGCTCACTAGTATCGGGTAGGAATATATGCGCATGTGCATTGCATGGGCTATAATTCACACAAAAAAAGCATGCGTTTAAAGCGAAATGTGGCGCATATACCAGGCAAATATAAGCTATAATTGCATTTTCCTGCCAATTCTGAGTAGTTGGCTAGTAACCATTTACTAATGACAGATTAGGTGGCAAAGTCTCCCGATCTTATGGCCGTTGGTCCCTGCATGCATACATGTAACATTCCTGCACAGTTTCAGACACGTGCCTCCTTTGAACATAACCAATTAACATCATGCGACTAGACACTGTCTATATTAAGGCAAATTTCACACTTGATGGTTAGTGCAATGGTGTTATTCGATCATTTGTGGTATTTGCTTAGCAACCATTGCAAGACATTTTATTCACTCTTCTGGTTGGGTATATCTCAAATTTAACATTATGGTATTACTTACATTTAAATCGCAATCACTGGTGTTGAATTACGACGCTAAAAGCTATATTTGCTTTTTCCAGTCAATTCTGGGTAGTTGCCTAGCAACCTGTTACCAAGGAGTTGCCACGGGACAAAGTTTCTTGATCTTATCATCATGATCAGTTATCCATGTGGGACAAACATGTAAAGTTTCAGACCTGTGCCACAATTTAAACATAAGCAACATCATGCGACAATCCAACTGTCTAATTTAAAGGAAAATAACATGGAGAGCCCCGGGTCAGAGTGTCCATCGCTGTGGGGCATCAGGGTTCAAAGGGTTAAGGCCAATATAGCAAAATGGGTGATTTACATTCCCTCCAGACCCTATTTAGTCCCCTCCTCAATTTTGTTTTTATTTGGATATATTTTATGCAATCTTTGTTCTCATGCCTTAAGTTAGATCATGCCATGATCTCTACTCTTGCTATATATCTGTAGAGATCATATTCTACCAGTACAAAATCTGAGAACTTTTTGGTGATGTGAAAGGTGTATAACATTGAAAAAAACAGTGCAGGTAATATACTTCTTAGTTATTACCTGTTCTTTAATAATATACTTCACTGTACATACCAGTATGTGAAGGTCCCTTCTCCCAACTCAAAATTGTTTGATTTAAGTGACTTTGTGAGAGAGTTTGTTTTGCTTTGCTTACAATTTTGGAATTTCTCCCGGGTAATTTATTCAACACTAATGTGAAGTACTGAAGAAGTATTAAAAAATATATATATTCCCTGCCTTGCTTGTTCAATGTTATAGAAAATTTCCCTGTCAGAATGAGTCAGAACATCAAAAAGTTTGCAGGATTTGTACTAGTGGCATATGATTTCTATGGGCATAGCTAAATTAAGTAGTGATTCACAGAATGATCTAGCCTTAAGTTGACCATCAAATTACATTCCAGTGACTATTCAGATTGGAAAATAATTTTAATAGATAAAATGCACATCTATGGAGCCAGCCTGATGAGAATTGCTAAGCGATTCAATCCATTCTGGAGAGATGTCTTATTACCCAACACAGAAGTAGAATATAAGAAACAGCCACTATTCCATAACTTACACATTCAGAGAGAAAAAAACCTTTAATTTTTAAAAGCTGGATAGAAAAACAAATACTACACATTAATGATATTTTGCGGGAAGATGGTTCTTTAATGGATATTGGAGAAATTCTCTCAAAATATGACCTTAAAGTTAACTACTTAACTTTACAGGGAGTAATAGCCTCTATTCCTTTAAATTGGAAAAAAGAAATAAAGGCCTAGAACTGATTTGGTAGAAAGTATAATTCATGAAAAGAATTTGAACAACCATCTGTACTGGAAAATTGTAACTCTTGTCATTTCAAATAAGCCATGTGCGCAGGTAGGATGGGAGTAGAAACTAAAACCATAATCAAATGAAATTCGCTGGGATTCAATATATAAGCAAACATTTAAAACAACAGAAAAACACGAAACTGCAAGCCTTCCATTTCCAAATAATTCACAACACTTTAGTCACAAATGTCTTCCTTGAAAAATGTAAGATTATCAAAATTGTGCACACTCTGGGGAAAGGAAAATGAAACTATAGAACATTTGTTGATTACCTGTCATCGGAGCAAAACTCTTTGGGAAGAAATTAAAAAAACAATGTATACTAAATGTAACATGAAAATTCCAACAAAGATTGAAGAATTACTTTTCGGAATAGACTCAGACTCTGTCATGAGCACACTTGCAATTAACAATATACTACTATTAATAAAACGATATATTTATGTGACAAGGTGCAATAAGAAAAATCTAGGCCAAAAAAGGGCAATACAATTTGTTACACAAGAATACAATCTAGAAAAGCAGGCAATAAAATGGACTGAGTCAACTAACAAAGCCTTTGATAATAAGGGGAACAGTGTCCTCAATTTAATTAACGACACTTGACCGGAAATTATTCTGGTCAAAAACTTTAATTATATTTATATAAAAAAATTATTTTCGATTTTTAGACCGACCCTGCAGTATCACAAAAACTGAATTATAATAAGAATAACTGTCGAAATACATGTAGCTCATTAGCAAGAATAAATGCTATAGATAATTTAAAAGACAGAACAAGAAAAAGGACAAGTTTCAAAAGCAGAGGTTATTCAAACATGCATGTAATAATAGGTATGTTGTTATAAGATTCTATTTTTCATTTTCAATGTATATTTATTATGTACAACTTTTAATATGTAATGGAGACAGACTATGAAAATAAAAATAAATTATAAATAAAAAATATATATATATATTCCCTGCCTTGCTTGTTCAATGTTATAGAAAAGTTCCCTGTCATAATGAGTCAGAACATCAAAAAGTTCCCAGGATTTGTACTAGTGGCATATGATCTCTACGGGCATAGCTAGAGTAAGTAGTGATTCACGGAATGATCTAGCCTTAAGTTAACCATCAAATTACATTCCAGTGACCCATTAATCAACGGCACTCGGGGTTAATCACGTTGATCGTTAAAGAGCGTTCCTATCCGCAGTGTCGTTGATAAATATCTTCCATATTTGGGTTCGTTAACCGGTTAACGCTCTTTATTCCCTTCGGCTTTCGCATACTGAATGGGGGACGGCGTTTGTTTACGTTATCTGGAACTCGGTTCCTAGGAACGGGGACATTTTCATCGGATTAGACCCCCACGGCATCCCCACGGCAATTTTAATTCACATTCCCAACACCTAGCAGGGACAAATATCTATTAGCCAGCATCAAGGCGAGTCTTGTGACGTATTAATTCAAATGCTTTCGATCAAACAATATTCTCTGTCGCACTCATGATATTTCGTCATCTACGAATCCACTGCAATCGACCTATTTTTAGAACGCAACACATGGTACCAAAATTACATTGCGTTGGTGATGGGGGTGCACGGCGGGATTAATTTAAATATGTCATGTTGGTAACAATATCTAGCTGAGAATTCCTCAGACCTACAGGCGAATGCGACCAGCAAATTTCAAAATTGGTCACTTGACCTCCCCATGAATATCTTCTGGGAAATTCCAGGGAATGCCGATTGAGCTCAAACTTGCTACATACGGAAAGTGTCATATATATGTGTGTGTCCTTTATAGACTCGAACCGATTGAGCTCAAACTTGCTAAATACGGGAAGTGTCATGGACGGGTTAAATTGTGACCCCGACCTGACCTTGACCTTGAAAATGATCAATTCAAGGTCAAATCGGGTAAAATTGAAAAACAAAAATTAAATTAAAAAATTGAAAAGGCACAATTAACTCATTGAAAAACATTTTTAAAAAGCCTGTAATTTCAAAAGGCACAATTAACTCATTGAAAAACAAAAAAAATTGGGTAAAATTGAAAAACAAAAAAATTCAATTAAAAATAGTCATGTTTCTGACGATTGCCGCCAGTGGCGGGCTAACCTGCTAGTATTATTACGCCACCGTAGTGTGGTGTTTCTAGCTTTTGGTTTTTTGATATCGCATGGTCGATCGATAATTCACTGGGTGATTGTACATTCGGCAAACCTCGTCAGATTCCGTCACCGTTTCATCGTACCGATAATTACGAGAGTACAACTAAGATTGGCACATGTGTTTACGTCACCGGTGTAGTTGTGGGGACATGCTTCTATTATGAAGGTTTGCTATCCCGAAGGTCCGCTATTCCGAAGGTTCTCTATTCCGAAGGTTTTTGTTATTTTTAGGTTAATTCTATATTTTAAAGTATTGAGACTAATTTGAGAGGGTTCATTTTCACAAAGATTCTTTATATGGAGTGTGCGCTCACATCCGAACTGATCATGCGCGCACACCGATACAGATACAGGAGGAAATAACTTAACTTAGAACATTAAATGTGATTTTGTTTTGTTTTCGCTGGTTTTCTTGAGATTTTATGTCATTACGTGGGCCCATACCTTTGAATTCTTGGCATATACTATGAATGTTGTGGTATATATGGACCCTCCCGCATTGGGACATGACATAGGTTCAGTTGACTTAAGTGGTGTTCTGTGTGTGCTCCAATTTGGAGTTCAATATTTTAAGGGCCAAGTTTAGAATTTTATGGGTCCATACCTTTGAACTCTGGGCATATAATATGAATATTGGGGGGCATGTCTCTATTCCGAAGGTTCACTATCCCGAAGGTCCACTATTCCGAAATTTCTCTGAATGTTCGCTATTCCGAAGGTTCACCAATCCGAAGGTTCGTTATTCCGAAGGTTCTGTGTTCCAAAGATTTTTTTTATTTTAAGGTTAATTCTATATTCTAAAGTAACGAGAGGGTTCATTATCACGAAGATTCTTTTTATGAAGGAAATAACGTAAAACATTAAATGTGATTTTGTTTTGTTTTCGAGGGTTTTCTTGAGTTTAATGTCATTACGTATGACCTTATTTCTCATTACATATTCACGCCAAGGAGCCCACACAATTGCTATGTTACGATGCGATTTAATGTGATTATGTGTGACCTAATATCTCAATAATCTGAGGCAAGAGTACGCCTGCTAAAGGCGAATTATAACAGTTGGGGGTATAACGCTCAATAAATACTGGAGGCTATAACAAACTGCGCAGTAGAATATCGCTGAATGGACGAGTATGAGATGAGCCTAAATGCAATTGTGACTTTGTTTAAAGGCCCACTTAATTTTCGAGTCATTAATTTTTTATAGTATATACGGTTTTAATAACAATTTATGCCATAAAATTTGAATAAACTACTATAATTCATCACCATTTGGGGGGTGTTTTGGACGGGTCAAATCATGACTCTGACCTTACCTTGACCTTCAAAATTGTTAATTAAAGGTCAAGTTGGGTAAAACGGACGGATTTCAACGAAATTTGATACCTATGGGTAGTTTTCTACGGGTGGGGGTGTTTTGGACTGGACAAATCATGACCCTGACCTGACCTTGACTTTCGAAATAGTCAATTGAAGGTCAAATCGCACCTTTCACCGGAAAGCAGATGGGAAACAGCCCGAGTGAAGTCGGGCCTATCAGCTTGTGTAATAAAGAAGACAGTTTGATGAAAGTAATGTATGCCACGAGAAACGGGAAAACTTGAAATATGGAAGTACGCAAATTTCCCGCATAAAATTTGAAAGCTGGTTTATAGAATAATTGTATTATTATTTATATTTATGGCTAATAATACGATCTTGGTGGCGTTACCATTTCTGACTATGGTTTTCTTGTATAAGATAGGATACTGCTTCAATATCTAGAACTGTCCATGACCATTTATTTTAGGAAGAATAAAACATAAAAAAATAAAATTTGCCTTCCCACCTCATTTTGCTGAAAATTTTATATAGCGTATAATGAAATAGTTATATTCAACTATTATGTTTAAATTTAACCCTTTGAACCTTGACGTCCTGAACGTTAAATGGCCCCAACCCGAGGCGCCTGACATATATACATAGTGTTCCGCCGACGTAACTCATAATGCTCTTAACTGAGATGTATATAAATGTACACACGCTCAACTATACGCCAATAAACTATGCTAACTGAACTAGTTTACAATGAAATATGTCACAAGATGTTAATTTCAACGAGACAGTCAATTTCACGTTCAATATACATGTATATTATATTGCGGCTTCCTTTGGTCGCGCTATATATTTATAATGAAATTCTTATCCTTTGCGTATAAAACGCATTTCTCAAAATGCACCTGTGTGCATGCGCAAAGAAACAGACCCCCGTTTCCAATTTGGCTGCTAAAGTCAGATGTATGAACATGAATGTGACTCATTCGCGCAAAGTAGAAGCACAATTCTAGTTAATTTGGGCTTTGATCGCGAAACTTCTAACGAAATACTTCCCCTTTTCTGGCGATAAAAAGCGAATTTTTTCTCAAATATGCCTCTGCGCATACGCGAAGAAACAGACCCTCTGTCACCAGTTTGTCTATCAAAGTCACGTGGGTAAACATGTGATGCGTGTGCACAAAGTAGAAGTACAACTCTAGCTGATATGTGCATTTATTGAGCTGTAATTTCGTGTCAAATATCGTCTGATTTCCGGCCTCCCGGGATATAGGAATATAAGGATTGGTCTCTCGGGTTCAAAGGGTTAAGAGTGAAAAATCCGAATTTATTCAACTAAGAGATTTCACTGCAAATTATGATCGGCTGCATCACTTTAGTGTGTCTTGATGGACAAATAAGATACCAAATCTTCAGTTTTATCTATATATATATATCTACATGTAGCTGGGGTACCCGGCGTTGCTCGGGTGAAGAATGTGTAATTTATTAGTGGCCCTTCAAGTCATTTAATACAATTATTAGTTATCTGGGATAAACAGCATCAATTGCATGACTCTCCGGACAAAGTTACATCTATCTTTTAAGTTGATAATAAACACTCTTCAAATCTAATTATTAGTGCCTCTTTAAATCATTTTTAGGTCAACACCACCTATCATGTGAGTCATTGACATTCCCCGCGTCATTCCCACATATCTTCTGAACTGATAATAAACGCTTTTATTGATAAAAAGGTGCCTTTCCCATAATATTCCCTTGGTCAGGTGCCCCATGTACCAATTTCCCAACATATCTTTTAGGCTAATAAGGAATGCTCTTTATTGCTCATACATGTGTGTATTTGCCCCTAAGTTGTCTGAGGTCAACAGCATCTATCTCAACACACTCTACGGGTCAATTTATCCCCATTTTTCAATTTTCACTGACCAGATTGCAACCATTTTGGGTATATAATTAATTATTTACTTAAATTAATTATTAGTGCCCTTTTAAGACATCTGGTCCTATCTAATAAGATTCCCCAGGTAAAATTACCCATACATGTATGTAAAAATGTTCGGCACAGAGGGTCCAACCGTTTGGTCGCCTCTAGCCAAAATATATATAAAATAATTATTAGCGCCCTTTTAAGACTGCTGAGGTGAATGGGACCTACATGTATCTAATAATGCTCACCTTGTCAAATTACTCATATTTGCTCTGATGGTCCAGCTGTTTGGTCGTTTATAAGTGGACAAACAAACAGACGAACAAACAAACAAAATTGAGTTTTATTAATAGTATAGATAATTTTATTCATAAAAAAATCTAATCATGGTCTTGAATTATAAAAATCATGTTTTTTGTAATTGTGGCCCGGAAGAGATACATTATTTTTAAATAATAAATAAATTTGTGCATATACTGGTAGCCTCGATTTGCATAATACCCAAACTATTGAGGAATCACTTTCAGGTGGGATAATGAAGACCTTCTTGGTGTTGGATTTATGGGTAATTCCACTAACCATGGGGGCTAGGGGCCATCATGACATAGATTAATTTACTCTATCATACATGTACATTAATTTCCCTATTGTAAAACATTCAGAAATTTTTAATTTTTATTTTTGGCAACCAAAGGCTAAAAGTCAAACCCTGATGCAGACCAGTTTGTGTGGTCAGGGTCAATGGATGTTAATTCAGTCTCATCCAGTCCAACGATAGTTAATTTTGTCAGACTTGGAAAAAAATTATACAGACTTCATGTATAACATGCATGTTTAATTTCTAGATGCCACGAGTGATAACCCAGGAGACATTTGATGATGTTGTGAAGGAGAATATGGAAGACTTTGAAATGACGGTAGAAGATGCCGTGGCAGATGCAATAACACAGTTCACTTCTCAGGTGATATATATGCTCACATACATGTAGTACTTACATGCAATCTGAATTCAACTCTTGATTTTTTGTTTACAGTCTAAATAAATCCCAACAATAATTTGATTTTGACATTAATTTAACCTTAGGGCAAACTCAGATTAAGAAATATTTGCGAGAACGATACATGTACATGTACCTCATTAATATTCATGTTATGCGTACTAGTAATCGTTGTTGTCTTTAAATAGAGCTGGGACGGTTATGGGTTTTTCGTGACCGGTTATGAACGGCAAAAAACCGCGATTAACCGGTTAACCACATATTATAGGTACTATTATGGGTGGGTCAGCCCAGTATGCAGAACGGCGATGATTGTGATGCTCACTGACATGGTCAGTTTGAGAACGGCTCCTGCCCATTATACAAAGAAGTTGTCACCCATGACACACATAATCACATATCTAATTAATTACTGTATACACCCCGTCAGTAAGCCCAGGGGGCACGTGCACGTTTTTGTCCAAAAAGTGGGTACTGCATGGGCTTACTCACGGGGATCCCCCCGTGCAAAATCTCAGTTAGCCTTGAGATGCTGGTTTACCATCGTATTTTATACTGATACCAAGAGTAGTTGCGTTATATAAAGAGAATGATGCGTTTTATTAAGATAAAATCATATAATAATAACAAGATACAGATGTCGACAGGTAAAACAAAAAATACAATTTATACGTTGTAAACATGCGTATGGAACGGTTAATAGCGCACATAAATAGCACAACGTTCAAACAACAAAGTTCAGAAGACAAGTCCATCGTCGTCGAAACCATCGAACTCCAGGTCGTCGTCAGAATCTTCCTCGAAGAAGAAATAATTTATGAATTTCGCGGTAATCGACGAAACGTATTATGTACGTTCTGCAACAAGAACAATAACTCTATAAATTCGAGGTGGATTAATATTCGAATGGAAAAACTCATTATCTGATACTATTTTAAATGTAATGGTTCAAAAATGATTTAATATAAATATTAGCTGCTCTGTTATATATATTGCCTCATGTTAAAATGAAATAATCCAAGATTAATTAACGGCAATTGAGCCACAAAGATTGTAAACGAATTAACACCAGAGAACGTGGCAACTTTTAAAAGTATATCATAGAAAGCAGGACTGCTCGTGGAAATTATTGGGCTCAATTTATATTTTCTTGGGATCAATTTGTAAACACAATAGTTGTGTAATGAGTTCACACCCAAATTTAGCCTTCAAAGAGCCGACACACCGCGTTTGATGTTGTTCCGTCAATCTCGGATTCATTTTAATTGACGGAGACAGATTAACCCTCTTATAGCCAGTTATAGCTGACCATCACAGTGATCATACACTATAATAGTGATGTTACGGTTAACCGACCACGGCAAATCCGTGACCGGTCACGGCCATAGTTGGTGGTTAACCGCATAACCGTCCCAGCTGTACCTTTAAAGGTACTCAATCCGATCAGAGGGTCCTATATTACTATTTCTTTGGCTATGGGGGTAAAAAATATTTGATTCGAGTCGAGGAACCCACCCATCAAAGCTCAGAGTGATTAGATATCAATTTTTGAAATCTATTAATTTTCGGAGACGTAGCCCACAAGTTGGCTGAACCACGTGATCAAAACTCTAAAATCAAGTGGTTATTATTGTTAATAGTAAGCACTTGATTTTAGAGTTATCCATCTTACACCTGCAATTTGTCTGTTTTGATCACATGGTTCAGCCAACTTGTGGGCTACATCTCCGAAAATTAATAGATTTCAAAAATCGATATTTAATCACTCTGAGCTTGATGGGTGGGTTCCTCAACTCGAATCAAATATTTTTTACCCCCAAAGCCAAAGAAATAGTAATATAGGACCCTCTAATTGGATTGAGTACCTTTAATAGCTACAAAGTAATGCATATTAATAATTGTTGTTGCCTTTAAAAGCTAAAAAGTAAAGTACAGGTCAGCTGGGATACAGACAATGTTTCATTTGAAAGTTCTTAAGTACTACACATTAAAATTCAAATTGATCAAGCAACAAAGTTCAAGAATGTAATAACTTCAGTGTTTTCCGTTTATATACGTGTTTTTGGTGCACCAAATTATATGATGGTGGTACTCCATCATCTATTAACTTCCATATTTACTTGCGCCAGTCCATGCTGGACGCAAGTAATGTTTTCGGTTCGGATCTTTGTCTGTCTGTCCTTCCGTGAATATGTTACGTCATACCGGAAGTACATATTGTAAAAAAATGAACACGCGCTAATATGAAATGGTTGCATCAATTGTAATTTAAATCCACATATATACTTAATTTGCATTGTTATCTGGTTTTATTTTGGTAATAAATCGTTCATAAATGAACAATATTGAAAAATTTCAAAAAGTTCAAAAATTTCAAAAACGTCAAAAATTTCAAAAACTTCACAAATTTCAAAAACTTCAAAAACTTCACAAATTTCAAAAAACTTAGTAATTTTTATAGGCGCCAAATTACCATCCAAGACGTATACCCTTATAAACTGCGGGTCAGTCCTAGTAACGCGCACGTCAACGCGTTTGAAGTTTTTGAAGTTTTCAATGCGAATGTCACTTTAACATTATCCCACAGTGAGTGCCTAGTGTCACTTTAACATTCATCCATAGTGAGTGCCTTGTGTCACTTTAACAATCATCCCCCGTGAGAGCCTATTGTCCCTTTAATATTCAAATACTGAGTGCATTTTGTCCCTTTAATATTCAGGGCGGAAGCTGCCCATCGTTCATCGAGGTCATCATGTGATATACATGTAGATAATACATCGTTCACATGGAGAGACTTCGTTCAGCGAGCGCAGTGTGTCACTTTAACATTCAAGACTGAAGCTATCCCCATCAAGGTCCTCACGTAATATACATGTAGATAATACACCATGCATCGGAGTGGCCTAAATCTGATAGTTGGTTAACAGGTCAAAAACACTACCAATATGTCTCACCTGTAATTAGATCGGATAGAGTTATCGTTCCTAATATGCAGCCAACTGGGGTCCATATCATCATTACAGGGATATTATGTCCGTACACACAACTATTTCAGCGATGGATGAACAGAGATTTGATATCTAGATTTTTGTTATCGATCTCTCAAACGAGGGGCCAGCACCCGTGGTTCAAACTGTTGTTGGCAAGACACCACACAACATGCCAAATGTGTGATGGGCGCAAGTATAGGCAGCTCCAGTGAGTGCATTCTAGTTTAAATATGTATTGACTTACATGTACTAACTACAGCTAGTGACTTAATTTTCTGTGTTAGAACAAAATACGGACTAGCTTCATAAAATCTATTTACAAAAACACTTTTATTTCTCATACCAAAGCTCTGATTACCAATAATATAGAGTTCTCTCTCTTGCTACACTTTGAATGCACCTGAATTTTCTGTTTTGAAAAAATAGCTGTAGAACTGTCCTGAAAGGTTCTATGTATTAATATACCAGAAAAAAATAAAAATAATAATTAATTGATAGAAGCATTTCCGGTCATGTGTCTTTGACTAATTTTTATTATTTTATACCCAGAAACTATATAATACAACTTGTTAGGAAGAAATATATAGATCATCATTAAAAGTCAGATACCGGTAGATCACTTTCAGTATAGACCATAAGTTACATGTACAGCTACCGGTATGATCTGAATAACTTTAGTTATGGTCATGTTTGTCTGTATAATGAACTGACTACAAACTATGATAACAATCTAATGCTCTTGAGTTCACATCTTTGGAAGTAGTCAGAAACCTATCGGCAGAAATCATGCCACTATAAAATAATTTTAGTCATATATCAAAGTCAAGAGGGGGGGGGGGGGGGGGGGGGGGGGGCATGATTAGATACCATGCTGCTGTGTGGTATTTGATTCATTGGGGCTAATTGGGTCACTACAAAATGTTATTACTTGGAGGCTGTCTACAGGTATCTTCATGCTCGCAATCAATCTTTTGCAGACTTGATTACTGTATATAAGTATGACTCTGCACAGAAACTCATTTTATATGGCCACTTTAAAAAAAAACCAGGACATATTGTGTTATTGGTCTGTACATCCGTCTGTCCATCCATCCATTCTCTTTTTCGTTTCCGGATGATAACTTTAGTAAGTCTGAACTGAATGGAATGAATTTGGTATGTTTGTTTACAAGCCCAAAATACAGGTTAAGTTCGAATTTGGGTTTCCGCCTGCCAATTTTCACCAGAGTTATGTCCCTTTTTATTGGAGTTTTCACTAAATTTTTGTCCCCCGAAAAATAAATTTCGGGGGACTATTAAAATAGCCGGTGTCCGTCCGTCCGTGCGTGCGTGTAGCCGTGTGTCCGTGCGTCCGGAAATGGTTTCCGGATGAAGCAAATTTCATAGGTGAGTTTATCAGACCAAAATAAAGGTCAAGTTCGAATATGGGTTTGCTCCGCCCATTTTTTCGAGAGTTATGGCCCTTTTTTGACTTAGAAAACCCCTGAAAGTTGGTTTCCGGATGATAACTTTAGTATAGTTAATCAGATTTAAACCAAATTTGGTATATAACTTTCGACCATTTTTGGCAGAGTTATGCCCCTTTTTCGACATAGAAAATTCACTTTTTCTTCTGTTTTTTAGTTTCCAGATTATAACTTGATTTTGGATTGTTTATATGCAAAACCCTGTTTTTTGTGGAATCAAAATACAGCTCAAGTTCGAATTTCGGTTTAATCCGATAATTTTTGCGAGAGTTATGGCTCTTTTTTGTCCGCCGACCCGACATATAAAACCCCAAAAGTTGGTGTCCGGATGATAACTTTAGTATAGTTAATCAGATTTAAACCAAATTTGGTATGTGTCTTTCTCCCAGCAAAACACAGGTCAAGTTCGAATTCGTGTTCTGCCCGCCAATTTTCACCAGAGTTATGTCCCTTTTTGACTTAGAATTTTTGCCAATTTGAGGTTTCCGGATGATAATTTTAGTAAATGTGTACTGAATGAAATTAAATATGGTTTACTAGCACAAAAGACAGATCAAATTCGATTTTGTGTTCCGCCATGCCAATTTTTATGCGCAAACAACGCTCCAAATGAAGCCACCGGTTCGGGGGACACTGTGGCCGAGCGGCCTTTTATTGTTTCTGGATGATAACTCTAGTAAGTCTGAACTGAACAGAATGAAGTTGGTTTGTTAGTTTATCCCAAAATAAAGGTCATGCTCGAATTTGGGTTCTGCCCACCAATTTTCACCAGTGTTATGGCCCTTTATTGGAATTACCACAGATGTTTTTCCATGTTCAAGCAATGCTCTTGTTTAATAATGGTGATGGTGTATAATAATAGTCATGCTGTCCCGAAAATTACATGCCATCACTACTATTAAGCAGTCAGGAACACAAACCACACATACTGGTACCCTGCTGGACAAAACAAGTGTCCACTTAACCGCGGTGCAGTTAGCGTTGCCACCGCGGCCGAATTGCAACTACACTGCGGCTCCACTGGCTAACTACAGTTGGGCCGCAGTGTACATGTACTTGTGATTCGACCATGGTGTATGGTAGTTGCCGTGGTGTACGTTCATTAAACTGAAAAAAGATGATACTTGCCATTCGGCCACAGTGTACTTGCCGTTCGGTCGCAGTGTACATGTACTTGCCATTCAGCCGCGGTGCTCAACTGCAGTTACAAACTCTGACACGCGGCCAAACAGCAAATACACCGCAGTGCCACTGCCGGGCACTGGACACTTGTTTTGTCGAGTGGGGTACATCTATATGTAAATCAACACAGTTAGCAATCAACTATCGAATCATGTTATGTGATTAAATATTTTACTTGTTTCCGTTTATTGATTGTGGTAAATTTTCAGGGTGTTAATCTGGACAATATAGTGAAAGATGCATGTCTGTATGGTGCTGGAGGTCAGGGTGATGATGGAACACATCCTGTAATACAAGCAGTAAAAGACCTCAGTAGGACTGATGATCTATCGGAAGCCTTAGTCAAACTGAAAATGGAATGTGATAAAGACATAGCTCATCGGTGCATGGCTGGCAAAAACAATGCCTATCCAGAATTAATGAAGGCATGTGAAAGAAACCAGGATGATCCGAACATTCTCTCTAACGTTCTTGACACATTGCTGTCTCTATGTAACGGACAACCTGATTTGCTTGATCGACATGGCTGTGATTTTTTTATGGGGCTGACACAGAAGTATGAAAATAACAGTGCCATTCTGGAGCAGGTCTTGAGACTTATCAGGTACACATGTTTGAAACATGAGGGGAATAGACAGATGTATGTTAAGCAGTGTCTCATTGAATGCCTTGTCGCATTGCTAAAACTCCACAGGAAAGAGGCATCTGTGGTGGCCGAGGCTTGCTCATGTTTGAGAGTGCTGACCTTCGATGATGATATTCGTGTACCATTCGGAAAAGCTCATGACCATGCAAAGCAGATTGTGGAGGAAGGCGAGGGATTAGTTGTGATATTGGAATTATGTCAAGGTTTGGTTACATTTTCATCCCTTCCTCATCACTGTCTTGTGAAATTATATCAAAGCATACTCATATACCTGCATTGACGATTTCCGACTGAACTCATTATTATAGTTCTGAAATTCGAATTTTGTTTCTTATAATTTCCATGTGATTTTCATGCCAAAACCAGGAGAGAAAAAATAGGGCCCCTTTGTATATGCCTGTTTCCAGATGTATTATGTTATTGGTCTGACCGTCGGGGCATCTGTCCGTCCGTCCTTTCGCTTTTCTCATTTCCAGATGATAACTTTAGAAAATCTGAACTAAATGGAATGAAATTTGGTATGTGGGTTTACTAGCACAAAATACAGGCTAAATTCGAATTCTGGTTCTGTCCAATAATTGTTACAAGAGTTACGGCCCCTTTTGTTGGAATTTGCACTCAATTTTCATTTCCAGATGATAACGTCAGTACATATACATGTAAGTCTGAACTGAATGAAATGAAATATGGTATCTGAATTATTAGCCCACAATACAGGTCAAGTTTGATTTTGGGTTCCGTCTGCCAATTTTCCCTATAGAGTTATGGCCTTTGCTCTTGTTCTCTCATCAAAGCAGTAATAGTTTCAAAAAGTCTTTCTTCTGCATATAAATTCTGCAGTAAAATTACTAATGTTGTGTTCCAGATAAATTTGCGGAGCCGAATAAATGTGCGGGGGGTTAAGTGTAAGATCATATGTAGTGACTAATATTTCCAAGGGGATCTGTACATGTCACAACTAAATGTGTATATGTGTAAATTCTTATACTTCATCATTTATGTGCATTTTTATTGATAACTTACCACTGGTACCCCGAAATTTCAAACTTGTCAAGTTATTTCCATTCAAATAAACTTCATAATTACCTGGTATAAAGTTTAGGGGAAAGTGAGCAAAACAAAAATTAACACGTAGACTCAAATATAAAGCAATGTACAGGGTGAAACAAAAAATTTCTTGAAAATTAAAGACATATTATGTACTTATTCGGGTGCGTGAAACTAATAAGTTGGTAATCAGGCGCTATGCCAACTGGAGGAATGTAGCATTCTAGTAAAATCGCCGAAAATTTCAAACAAATCGACCTTGCCACTTCATAGAAAACATCGTCTGAACTACATGTACGCACAATTGTAAATATTTACTTCTCGATTCGGGACGCAACTATCTGCGATAAACTAACAACAATTATTTCGCCATCGAGAGTCACTGTATTTAATTAATATTTAAGAATGACGGTGCTAGTTGTCAATTTTGATATAATATTTATAAAATTTACTGCTTTGAGCAAGATTATTCTCCATTTCTATTTGATCACCCTACCGGAGTGTTTCACATCACATTAATAAATGTGCGTGCGCATTTGAAACTGGAGAGTAGTTATCAGTTGAATTTTATCCCTTTCATGACAGGAGCTGGTGCAGCATTAAAGATCATGTGCCAGTGCATTCTCTTATGTATGCGAGTCTCCCATAGGGAGCCTCGCATATATAAGAGAATGCACGGGCATACAAGGTCAAGATAAATATTGTTAGGCCAATGCATTCTATTATATATGCGAGGCTCCCTATGGGAGACTCGCATTTATAATAGAATACATTGGCACAGAGTTTTCGCAAAATTTCAGGAAGCTACATTCAGGAAGGGTTAGACCCCTCTGCTGGCTCACCGTCTCAGTGAAAATATTTTATGTAATATGATTTTATCTTTTCAGAACATATGGATAATAATGAGCTGATGTCTGAGCTGCTATCGACTCTGGGTAAACTGGTGGTCAGGACTGAATACTGTAAATATGTGATGGACAAAGATGGCCTGCAACTCATTTTGTCATCTATAGAGAAGAATCAAGATGATAAGGTGGGTCCTGATCTATCACTCATAATTTAACAGTTCTAATTCTTTGATAATTTGGATGGCGCGGAGTTGAACTTTATTTCGTTGCTTTAACTTATTAGCTGAACACCCTTACATTTAAATTTAGAGTAATTAATTACCTGTTCCACTGGACAGATTTAAATAGATTTACATATTAAGCCAGGCCAATTTAATAACTTGAATAACGAACATGGAGAATGAAAACCATGTCGATGCATTCAGGAGGGGGCAAAAGAAAAAGAATAGGGTTTTTTTTGCATCTGCTTGTGTGAATTTTCGTAGGTGGGGTTGCACTGCGATAAAAAATTATTAACATAACTTTGTATCTGAATGTAACAACATTTAACAAAATGATAAATAAATGTGTGTCTCCATGTCTGCCTATATGTACCGGTTATAAGGGAGGTTTAGATTGGAAAACTTAACTTCTCATTTCAAGATTTGATAGACATTAACTATCAAAATGGTGTGGCGTTAACCCTTTGGCGAGTAGAACGACATATATGTCGTCTATCGGTTGAGGAGTAGAACGACATATATGTCGTTTCAGGAAGTGTTATTTTACATAGACATAACTTCAACAAATCATCTGATTTATAAATGATTTCTATAGGAGTTATTTTGATTAATATAATGTTCCAAATGTATAAGTGCAATTGATTATGATAACACACATTAACAAAAAATGCACATAAATTAAAACAAATTATTGGGCCTTTTTGACCGAACTTGTTAATAATTATTGCTACGACGTTGACGTTAAATTTACTCATGACGTCATGTATATGACGTTACAGATACTCTCCAAAGGGTTAAGCTTTGTCCAATGAGCGGTGGAGTATAATCTGTTTTATAAGCTGAGGGAGTGAGGGTGAAATGTTACACACTAGTAACTGCCGCATATAATATGGACCATACTATGTTATCATATGTTACTTGCCCCATTGTTGATTAATGATGCCAACAAAACGATTGTCCCATGGACTCTGAATGGAAATAGCTGTCTCATTCAGGGACCCCGGAAGCAAAAAAGGGCTGCTGGGGCGAACTAAGTTTGGTGGGCACGTCAAAATTTATACTTAATGCAACATGATAAAAATGTGCTCTTAATCTTACACACGGCTTGCTTTGCACTTATTAACACCAGCTAAAGCTAGTTTGAACATTGTCTTTGACTGGGATTGGGTTTCATCGCCCCCTGTACATGTATGTGTGCAGCATGAGTCAGCATGTATATATACCCACGGGGCACCTTAAATCGTGTGATTATGTCCATAAGGGGAGGAGTTGGTGTGCGAAATTGTGAGTCTCATGTCAAAATCGAGTGAGTTAACATGTCTGCATCTTCCAATAGATTTATTGCCAATAATTTTTGCTTGATGATCATATCTCCAGACTCTTTAGACTAAATACTTATATTTATTTGATACCATGCTATAAAAACATTGCGTTTGGCAGATGTTGATTTCTGGTGTATTTGTACATTAAAAATTATGACTCACCGAAAAGGACTGGTTAATTACCGAAGTCTTGAAAATACTGTATAACTGCGGAGCAAATTTACCTCGCAATGGGCTTTTTACCCAATTTTTCTGGAACTTTTATCAGTAAGATAGTAATTCAAGTTATTAATTTGGTCTCATCTTATAAAGTAATTGCACATTACATACAGTAATGCCCTAAATAATTGACTTTAACCACAGCAGAATTATGGGTAACTTTCAGGATTTAATCAGAAATATGGCTTGTTGCCATTCATCGGAAAACTCTCACTAAGAGCTTTCCGATGAATGGCAACAAGCCATAATTCCATCTAAATCCTGAAAAGTTACCCATAGTTCTGCTTTGGTTAAGGGGTCAATTATTTAGGGCATTACTGTACTTCATTTATATTTTGTTCAGTGATTTGACCATTGTTAAAATATTTTGCTCTGATATTTATGATTTTTTCATGACCTTTTAGGGGTATTGATAGTGGTATTTGATTCTGCGGTGGTGAATTTTACTAGTAAGGCCAACTGAATCGAAATATTCTGTTTTTATACACCTCACTTATCACCCAAAGAGGACCTCATTAAAATTTTATATGCAAATTTATCCTTAATTTTCAAAGAGTTCTGAACTCAATCTCACATTTATCCATAGTTATCAATTAAAGATGTAACAACTGAAAGGCATTTGAAGGATAGATTCTATAGATTACGATATATGCTACGACAAAAGGCAATGCCATAGAAAAAGCTGTAGAAGCCTAGATAGAATTTCCTGCCAACTTATAGAAATGCCTTGGAAGAAAAATGCGAATTTCAAGGGTTGGATTGCTTGGAAAACTGGAGGATTTTAGACATAAAACTATCCATATCCATTATTTCTTTAAATTCCTGGAAAAATATTTAAAATGAGAAACATTGAACCCTCCCTAATTCAATTTACCATATATAATTGCCTAAAACCAAAGTTATTTATTCCAATGCCATAGGTAGCAATACACGATTTCCAGCAATTTTGGCCAACCTGGGAGGGGGTACTGTACTTCAAATCTATGCTGAGCCATTATCTTTGGCATAGGTCCCATCAAGCATGTTTTAATTTCGACAGAAATTGTAGGTGTAATCATATGTCTGTACTTTAGCTTCTTTGTAAAACTTGTCATTGAATTATGCCCCTTGGTTTGCACACACAAAATACTCAATTTTACCCATTTTTTTACTCAAATTGACCATTTTCAACCCAAAAACCGACCGTGAAAGAGCGAATGTCAGTAAATAAGCTTCTTCCACCTGATAGCGCTATGTTAGAGCTGAGAAATATTTGAAATAGCAAAAAAGTTATCATTTCAATTTGAAAAAAATGTCTTGCAAGCCCAGATGACAGAATTCAAGGGAGAGAAATCGGGCTATTTTCCTGTAACCAAAAACACAGAGTTGGCCTTCATTGAATACGAAAATCGTGTTGGGTATCCAAATTTTTAACTTTTTTGTGAACTTTCCCAGTTTTGTAAAATAATTAAATCTTCAAACCAGTTTTGACACATTTAACACAGGCTACACTGGCTGTTATGCCCCCCAGATACTTATTTTTCAATTTTTAAGACCCCTACAACCCGATAATTCGTGTACTGTTACCATAAGGAGCTGTTCCTACCAATTGAAAAGTTTATTCCATAGATTGTTGTTTCATGTTGAAGCTTACATTATTTCCAGAAACTGTGCAAACAGATACTGACTCTTTTAAAGAATCTCGCTGGAAATGATGAAGTAAAGGATGCCATTGTTCATGCTGGTGGCATAGAGATTACTTTATGTGTCATGTCGAAGCACGAGGCTTATGCTCCTGTAGCGGAAGCGGGATGTTCAGCATTAGCCACATTCTCTTTGAGAATGCCCGCTCATTGTGTGAGACTGATGAAAAACAGAGGACAACTAACTATATTACAAGCGATGACCATACATAAAGACCAAGAGAAAGTTCAGGTAATTTACAAGATCTAAAATGTTTTATTTTGAATGAAATTTTAAGAAATGACTTGTGTAATATTATTGTCTTTAATATTAATGAATAATATGCAAACATAAGATATAGATAAAGTATAAAGATGACGGTCTGCAATGTGCGATATCTCCAATAGCTCAATCGTCTATATTATATCTGGTTGCACATAATGGTGTCCTCTACAAGGTGTCCTCTACAAACATAGTCAGGATAACATAGTCAGAATACTACATCCTCCTTTTTCCCCAACAAAATAAAACACTCCTGTCTGGAGTTCGTTGCTGTTCACTTATTCAGCCCCATATCTGAGTGGCTGTTTGATCAGTCTACCCGATCTGGTTCTGGGCATAGACTCTGATGGAACGTCACACGCTTGAGGGCTCTTTGTGTCGTCTGGTGACGGTACACGATCATACAGCGTAATATCGGCAACCGGTGCTTCATGAATGTGTGAACGATTGTGCGTTAGAACACGTCCAGTCTCCATCTGTACCTCATACGAACGATTTCTCCTTTCGGTTACGACTTCTGCAGGAAACCAAACTTTCCTAGCCTGATCAAGAACATTTACCGGCTGTCCACTGATTAACGGTGGTAGTCCTTTTGTGTGCGCATTCCCGTATAACTGCTGTTTACATCACGTAAATGGTCTTTGTGTAAGTGTCCGCAGATGTTGTTTCCCGTCTGCTCGGAAGTACGGTTGGTATTGGTCTGCCAAACATCAATTCGGCTGGGCTCGGTAGTATGCTGTCTAACGATTTTGCACGAATGTTCAGTAGCGCCAAGTTCATGTCGTTGCCAGATGTTATGCACTTTCTGATGATAGGTTTGATATACTTCACTTGCCGCTCTATGAATCCATTACCCTGAGGATGTCTAGGACTGCTAGTGACGTGCTCAATTCCCCATTCTCTACAGAATTCATCGTATTCACTTAAGAATTGTGGGCCGTTGTCGGATACGATCACTTTCGGAACACCTAGAAGACTCAATGCAATGCATCCTTTGTTGCGTTAACAATCTAACGGGCGGATAATGAATTAAGCTGTTTCACAATGGGATATCTGCTGAAGTAATCAGATATCAACAGGAAATGAGAACCATTTATTTCGAACATATCGGTACCGAGCTTAACCCATGGCGCACTCGAACGATCGTGCATCACCATCGGCTCCTTTGGTTGCTGTGGTTGCAGTTCCTGACAGAATCAACAACTTTTTGCACAGAAGCTCTATATCTTTGTTGATGAGCGGCCAGAAAACACTTTCACGCGCGAGACGACGCGTTTTCTCTATTCCCTGGTGACTTTGATGAAGCTGATTCAGAATATCCTTATGCAGGGTCGGTGGTATGAGTATTTGCTTCCCCTTGAATATTACACCATCTTCAACAGCAAGTTCATCGCAATAATGCCAAAACTCACGAATGTCGGTAGGAAGTTCCTTTATTTTCTCAGGCCATCCAGAGAAAACCGCTTCCATGAGACAACGTAACACAGTGTTACTCGAGGTTTCGGCACAGATTTGAACTTGTTTCCCGGATGAGAAATTCATCAGGTCCATGTTTATTTCGTTAACATGAACATCTAGTTCAACATCATCATTCTTGTCTTGATTCAGCAGGCGCGATAAGGTGTCGGCTAACACCATTTGGATTCCAGGTCGATACTTCACGTTGAAATCATATCTCTGCACTTTGGTCATCATACGCTGCAACCTCGGTGGTGCAGCATGTAGAGGTTTCGAAAATATTATTTCCAATGGTTTGTGGTCAGATATGACCACAAAATGTTTACCATACAGAAGATGGTTAAATCGTTGTATACCGTGGATCACCGCTAAACGCTCTCGTTCCAGGTTGCTGTAATTAGCTTGTGCTTGTGTCAGTGCCTTGCTTGCGAAAGCAACTGGTAGGTCATTTTGGACGATCGCTGCTCCTAGACCACGCTGGGATGCATCCACTTCTAGGATTGTCTCGCTCGACGGATCGAAATATTGCGGACTGGCCGTCGTAGCTATAACCTCTTTGATAAGGTTAAACACACGCAGATGTTCGTCGTTCCACTGAAATGGAGATTCCTTCTTCAATAGATCTCTGAGAATAACAGAATTCTCTGAGAACCTTGGAAAATATGTACTGACAAGAAGGTAACCATGCCCAAGAAACACTGTAAATCTTGTTTTTCCTGTGGGGTGGGCATGTTGATGATGTTCTCAATTTTTGCTGGATCCGGGTAAATTCTTTTATCTGTATACAATCTGCCGAAGAATGCGATTTTGTTGGTTTTGACAACACATTTCTTTGAATTCAACATCAGTCCTTCTTTTCTGGCAAACTGGAAGAAATTTATCAACCGTTCATCGTGTTGCGCTTCTGTTTCTCCAAATATCACCAGGTCATCACTTATTCCCACGCAGCCTTCGCATTCTTCAATGATCGCATCCATGTGGCTTTGGAATAAGTCTTGACTAACGTTAAGTCGAAATGGTAGATGTTGATAGCAATACCGTCCGAATGGTGTACGGAACGTTGTTAGTTCTTGTGAGGACGGGGCTAGTTTAACAGACCAGTACCCAGCTTTAGCATCCAGCTTGGTAAAAGCCCTGGCCTTCGCAAATGCAGGTGTGATTTCTTCCACTGTCGGTATTTTGTGTGGACAACGTTGAATGGCTTGGTTTAATTTCTGTGGATCTAAACACAGCCTGAAACTACCGTCCACTTTCGTCACACACATAAGGGAAGAACACCAATCAGTGTATCCGGTAACTTTGCGAATAATACTCTGATTTTCATTTCGTCCAATGCAGATTTCAATGGATCTTTCATGTGAATAGACACACGCCTGGGTGCATATATGAAAGGTTGAGCATCTGGTTTTAAATGTAAGTGCTCCTCGCCCTTGAACTCGCCAATGCCATCGAAACAATCAGGAAACCACTTCTGTAGGTCCGCAACAGAGTCTATTTTAGGTCCCGGTGCACATTTCACTTGCTTTGATGTGTGTGTACTGTTGATGTCACATTCATATGGTCGCTGCGTGATGCGCATATTGATGAGTGTTTTTCTGTGGAAGTTACATGTGCGTTAATGTCGCACATGTATGTTCGATCAGTATCATCGCATGAAGATGGGTATTCTACCTTGTCGCAAGTATATGGACGTTGGCCAGTGTTAAATCTGCTTTCTTTGCTTGAATCACACACATATGGTCGTTTGACAGTGTTACGAACATCTGGTTGTGTCACAGTGTCCACGTTCAATTTAACTATACCAAGTCGTTCAGAACTTGGCAATCCTAGAATCGCAGCCCTGGGACATCGACTACGTAGAATTTCTGTGATAGAAACGCATCTGTATGGTCGATTCGCACATCGATGCTGATGGAGCCGTAGCATTTGATGTTGGTGCCATTGTAAGATGTCAGACGAACATGTGGTTCCATGTCAAGTATATCCTCGAACGGTTTATTTCCAAACATCTGTCGATATGTCCTGACGGGCAGTGTATTTCCTCCAGAGCCGGTATCCACTTTCATGCGCAGTTGGCCTGTCACACCCGTATGACTATACACCATTCTGTAAGCTTCTTAGCGCTCTAGTTGTTGTTGTCAGATACTTTCACCGCGTAAAAATGTTTGTTAGACTGTTCATTATTATGTGTAGTCACAACAACCTCATCCTGTGATCGCTGACTGTTCATACGGTTGTGAGGTTTTGATTCCGATCTATTTGGGAGATATTATGCTGTTTCTGGTGTCGGTTTCGACAGAATTTTTGCCAGTGCGATTTTTGACCACATGCATGACAGGTATTGTTGTACGCCGGACATGATTTTCGGGCATGGTCGAGTCCACAGTTTTGACAAGGACTTGATTTACTCTTGCCTACTGCGTGTACGTGCGTGTTCATGGTATGGCCAGACATATTTGATAATGACAGTTGTGATAACTGGAGTGCTTCATACTGTAAACCTTTCTCGATTGCGTCTTTGATAGGGTAACCGCTCGGTTTACTGAGAAGATCTTTGCGGAAATCATCATATGAGGTTGAAATGATGATCATTTCAATTAAACGTTCATTTAGTTCAGCTTCGGTGAACTCACATTTGGATGATTTCTCCCTTAAACGGGACACATATGTCGAGAGTGACTCGGTAGGTCCTTGTCGCATGTTGGAGAATTCTAGGCGGTGAACGCGAAAACTCACAATCACCGTGATGTCAATTTGTTGTTCAAGCAGAGTCCACAAATCCGCGATTTGTTTCTGCTGATCTGCACTGAGACCCGATGCCAGCACTCGCCGCATGCCTTCATCGCCGATTGTGATTTTTAACTTCGTCGCTTTCTTTTTCTCTTCGGTGATTTCAGTATCCTCGAAAAACAAATTCAGTCGAGCCTTGAATGCTCGGAAGGAGTCCACAAGCGGATCGTGCTTCCAGTCCATTCGGCTAGCCATCGTGCGTTGATATTATTCTTTGTAAACAGTTAACGGCGTTGATACATTTGTATATAATGCTTTAGTTGTTTACCGCTGCCACCATGTAATATTATTGTCTTTAATATTAATGAATAATATGCAAACATAAGATATAGATAAAGTATAAATATGACGGTCTGCCATGTGCGATATCTCCGCATAATGGTGTCCTCTACAAGGTGTCCTCTACAAATATAGTCAGGATAACATAGTCAGAATACTACAACTTGCAGATCGATTGGGGTCATTGGATTTTGACCGGCAGAGTATGTGAAAACTTTGTTTTTTAATTACTCAGCCGGTCAAAACCAATGACCCCAATTGATCTGCAAGTAATTTTTTATAATCAGATACCAGTACATTTTTAATAGAACATTAATAATTGAACAACTTTTAAAAACTACCACAAACATTGTAAGTAACATATATTGTTCAAATTCCAACAAAGTTTCCCAATAACAACATGCAGCGAGTGCGTGAACACATTCGGCTTGAAGTGACGTAGGTAGTTCATTGATTTTTATGAAGTGGCCACTTCAGCTATTGTCTGATGAACATCGGAAACATTCGTGTAACCGTATCGCGATTTGTACTGATTCTTACGGAGGTTCTAATTGTGTGAATGCAGAGAGTGTGTGATTATTTTGTAATATTGTGTACTCATGAGAAGCCATAAACGATAGGTCAGATTTTTGTGGACAAAGTTGTGAGCAGATGGGAATTGAGACCCATTTGCCAACAGTGGTATATGTAACTGGCAAATAGATATACAGTAATGCCCAAAGTAATTGACCCCTTAACCACAGCAGAATTATGGGTAATTTTTCAGGATTTAGTCAGAAATATGGCTTGTTGCCATTCATCAGAAAGCTCTCACCGAGAGATATGGCTTGTTGCCATTCATCGGAAAGCTCTCACCGAGAGCTTTCCGATGAATGCCAACAAGCCATATTTCCGACTAAATCCTGAAAAATTACCCATAATTCTGCTGTGGTTAAGGGGTCAATTACTTTGGGCATTACTGTACCAAATGCTGGAGGCACTGGTTATTCACTGTGTTCTACCCATTTAAAGTTGGAAAAGATTGATAAATTGCCCTCGTGAAAGGCATAGGCAATAATTAATTTGCTTAACCCTTCCAGCACTGGAGCTTCCTCAAATTTTGCGAAAACCCTGTGCCAACACATTCTCTGATATAGGTGAGTCTCCTAAAGGGAGCCTCACATATATAAGAGAATGCATTGACCTAACAATATTTACATTCACCTTGTAAGTCAGTGCATTCTATTTTATATGCAAGGCTCTCTATGAGGGACTCACATATATAAGAGAATGCACTGGTACATGATATTTAATGCTGCACTAGCGCAACAAAGGGTTAAGTAAGCAACACCATATACAGCAGTCTGTTGCCATAATAATATGGGGCTGTGTATAACTGATGCAAAATGCAGACAAGCAAACATCACAAACCTTTATACCCCCGCTTTTCAAAGAACAATGAGTGTACACTGGATTGACTTAGGCCATCTATCCGTCTGTCCACCGGACTGAGCATATATCTCAGCCATGGTTTTGGATCTGAATGAAATTTGGTATGGATGTTTGGGGAGTACATGTAGTTTCAAAAGAGTGACCAATGATTTGTTGGCATTTTCTGTTGAGTTATCCTTCTTTGTCTGAAAATGGTGGTTTCTGTCTGGCTGGGCATACATTAGTCCCAGTCTGCTGGTATGTAAACCAGCTAACTGATGCTGTGTTTACATCCCAGACTGCATCTTATAGCAGACTTTATGCCAACACTTGGTGGCACAGTTGGTCGGCTCTTTCACTCGATGTTACCTGACAAATCATCGGAAAGAGTGACATCTTATGGTCATAATGATGTATAATAATCTAAATTATACATAGAATATTCCAGTTTATTAGGACATACATCGATTTGTTTACGTTTTAACTGAGAGCCGAAGTATTCCGAAATTTAATCGGCAATGTTCAGCTTCTATGATAACAATCCAGTACACCCAAAATCACCCATAAACAAATAGTATGCCTGTAAACAACAGTCGCCGACAACATGCACTGTTATTTTATTCTAAAATCCCATCACTATTATGTGTTATTTTAATTGTAAGTGGTCCTATATTACATATTAGTTAAAAATTTCTTACACGGAACGTCTAGCGATATACCGGTATATGTAATTTCCAATTTCCAAATTATCGAGTATTCATGATAGAATTAATAAAATTCAATTTACGACCACGTGGCGATGTTTATATTTGCCTTATGCCGATGTCACTTTATGAGGTCAATTGAGTTTGCATACATTTAAAAATATGTAAACACTGCGATAGTATTATTTTTTCACATTATATTGCCGCTTTCAATTGACAATTGATGTGGTGTTCAGAACAAAAATATCATGTCTTCTACGGAATAATCCCATTTATTATCGCAATTGTGATATTTGGTTACATTTATTTGTGGTTTTATGTGAGCTGATGACTAGCGCATAGAGTATTTTTTTTATAGCCTGTAACCATGAATGTATATACTGTGAATGGCTTTAAATTCGTTGGTATAAATTTTCGTGGTTCAGCGATTTATGACTTTTTTGTGGGTTCATAAATTCGTGCTAAATGTCACCTCCAAATCCCCAATAACAACAATCAAATCCAACTAATAGACGTGTAGACACATCGACCAGCTGTCGGTAATTGCGCATCCGCACTGCAGGCGTAATTAGCACGTTGCGTGTCCAAGCTTTTGTTGCCGGCTATCGAGAATATTAACGACGGGATTGTATTACTTAAGCATACAAAAGCTAGGTCCTCAAATCTCAAAACAATCAATGTGAGACTGGGGATTATTTACTCAAGCCAACATCTATTAGTCTGCACCATATGAAATACAACCCCAAATGGTCAACAGCATAATGCAAATATGTCTCTTAAAAACTGGTTAAAAAGTGGTAAGATTGATTTTCGTCCTCCTACAACTTCTGGATTACCTGCGAATATTCTGCGTTATTGAACAGGAAGGTTAGTGAAACACCTGTGATGGGTATGCATAACCAGTAATTGTTGATGTGTTATTGTTATGTTATTTATTTATATGAAGTTAGATTGATTAAACATTGTAATTATATCGTAGCTACTCTTCCATTAATGTACTCCCAGTTTGATAGAGTTACCTCCCTAGGCTTTGATTTTAAATTGGGACAATAGAGTTACCTCCCACGTGACATTTCTTGTTTCTCAAAATTGATCTAGTTTCGAAGATTTTTTTTTTTCGTGGGGTTATTAATTTGGTTAGCCAGCAACCACGAAAACCACGAAAATTGGACCCCCACGAATAAATGTACTTTTACAGTATATCACATGAAACCCCTATTATATCATTAAACAAGCCATTACATATTTCCTTATCTCTCACTAGTGATGAACAGGTGTTTCCCTGGATTTCTTGGCATCGCGCCAACAAAATTCCATTGATTCAGATGGATTAATACTATTCCGAAAACCCATGCATGGCACCCAACACCAGACAATGCAAACTGATTGCTTTGTTCATTAAGTTAAATTATTGCCCAACTTTGTTGCACAAACGAAAATAGACTCAAAACAAAGAGGCAAATTTGGGGACTATATTTTCCATCGCCAGCCAGAGCATGCAATACTGTCATATACGTTTGTGTAGCATCTCAGCCAACACTGTAAATATATGCATATGGCAGCTTCTTTTAAGGATTTTGATCTGATGAAACAGCATAAAGTTGTAGTTTTTTCATGTGATATACAAGATCTTCTACTCGTTATGTTGGGATATAATATTTTATGAAACTTGTTTCATAAATTTGATTCACAACTCGTCAAATTTATCAAACTCGTTCAATAAAATCTTATACCCCAACATAACTCGTTGGAGATCCTCTATATATATATCATTAAATCTGCAGCTCTATATATATTTATATTCTACTTCGGATTCTCTTTCCAGAAACCTGCATGTATGGCTTTGAGGAACATTGTATCAAGAAACAAGGAATTCTGTGAAGTCATTGTTGAGTCTGGTGCTGAATCTCTAATCAATGAGGCAAGGTCAAAGTTCGAAGAATGCAACGATGAGGCAAAAGCTGCTCTCAGGGATCTGGGATGTAAAGTAGAACTTAAGGAACTATGGAAGGGCGAAGGTCAAGGTATTCATCATTGATGAATGGAATGATTAGGAAAATCTTCTGGGTCCTCCACTCTTCTTATTTTGAATATGCCAAATTCCATATTCCATATTCATTGGCAAAATCTCTGAGATGCAGTCGCACCACAGCTCCAAAATACGACTGGAAGTGGTGGCCATTGATTTCAGCAGCAGTGTAAAAATCTGGAGCCGCATGTTAATTGGCGTTTAATTTTTAAATGTCAGGATTTCCTGAACTGTGTCGGTCATAGTCATCTGTTGATCTCAATACATTCCACAGCATTCACAGTGCAGCAAGTTGCAAATTAGCACAGACCGGTTCTAGACTCCAGTAAATATTGCAGTTTAATTCAACTTAATTATTGAAAGTTTCGTATTTATCCCCTGCAAAAAAATTTGTGGGGGGGGGGGGGTAGGTAGGGGGACTATATTCCAGATGGTTTCCAAATGATATCTTTGGTAATAATTATTGAAATTAAACAAATGTGAGCTTATTTGTTATGCACACTATTTTGGTTTCCGAATGATAACTTTTAGTTATCTGATTGTTTTCAAATTTGATATATGGATTACTCACATGAAAATACAGGTCAGGTTAGAATTTGGGTTCGGTTCACTCATTTTTACTGGAGTTTTTAGAATTTTCTGATTATTTTGCTTTCCGGAAGATAACTTCATAGACTTAGAATACACTGATTATTTTGGTATGTATTCAAATAAAAAAGGTGTGTTAACAACATAGACAGTTCGAAGCAATGATTGATTCAATGATTGTTCCCAGAATCAAAATATTCATTTCTAAAAATGCCTCTGGTCAAACAAAGTCCCCTTACTCGGGGGGACGTGTGGCCTAATGGCATTTTTTTTCACTTTAATGAGTCAATGTGTGTCACTACCATTCAAGACAATTCATTCCAAAATAAAAATCTAAAACAGTTATTCTTTAGTGCCTAATGGTACAGGACGGAATAATAGAACAGGCTGGAAAATTCTCGAATTTCATACTTGTAAATTACAGAAAAATAAATTAAATTTATTGATGTTTTTACACAAGAGCAGTACAGTCATGTATATGTGTTTTGGAATTATTTATTCTAAAGTTGATAGTGCTTATGTTGATATTCAAAATATGCTTCAATCATAGTCATTGTCTTTTGTCAAATAATAATTTGTTTTTATTTTATTCTTGATTGGTATCTCAGTGGCGAGACAATCTGGATTATAATCACTGTCAACACAACAAATCTTACCGGTATTACAGCTTATAATTTTGAAACACGTTAAATGCCATACATCAATAGAATGATACTTAAGTGCGTGAACTTATTAACCTTATTGCATGAGTTTGTTGCGACGTGATGGTACAAAGAGAAACAAACATTCAAGTTGTATCCTGTATTGAGAAAACTTCTATAGTTTGCTGTAATTCAGAAAAATGAATCATTCAATGGGTGTGCAATAAACTGAACATTACCATATCTCACATTTCTCATTCCTATATTCATTGTAATGTACTTCATCAGTATTTATTTATTCCAACATTGTTCATTGTTAGGGTCTTTGCTGAAGGGCCTTAATTAGAGATTGGGGTGTCCAGTTTCCACACACCTCTGAAATGCTAACTTCACCCCTCCCAAAGCTGGGCTCTACCAAGTATTCATAACTTTGCCACGCATGCATCATTACTTTAAATATTCATTGATACATTGTTTGATGTTTGTCTTCCTTATAATAAGGAATAAAGTTTTATAAATTCTTATATTTCCTTTGTTATTATATGGGGGGGGGGGGGGTATATAGGAATCAGCTTGTCCTTGTCTGTCCGTCCGTAGATGCAACATGGTCCGAGCTTTTTTTCCTACATGTTTTTTTATATAAGCTTGGCACAGATATTTATAACCATGGGAACCTGTGCACCTGCAATAATGAGGTTTGTTCGACTTTTTTGTGCAGTTATCCCCGTTTTTTTTAGCTCAACTTTACTTTGTAAAGTTTGAGCTATTGCAGGGGCGCCGGAAGCATCCAAGGGCAGGGGGCAGAGCCTACAAAAAGGGCACTTTTCCGCAAAAAAGGGCATTTTCTCCGCAAACTCAGGAAAATAACCATAAATTCATTGTGGCAAAAATCCCTATTTTAATGGTATTTGTCGGTTTTTATGGCCGTTTTGTGATAAAATTGACAAAAAATTAATATTCCTTGTGAAATAGGTGGTATTTGGACCAAAAGTCACATTTTGCTATAAAAACACGAGATTAAACACACAAAAAGCATTATCTGTCTCCAGAAAAAGGGCAAGTCCTGCCCCCGCTCGCCCCCCTTGGTCAAGGGCAGGGGGGTCAGCTTCCCCCTCTGCCGGCGCCCCTGAGCTATTGCCATGGCTTTGTTGTCCGTGTGTGCGTGATTCGTCAACAATTTCCTTTAGCACGGGCTACAGGTAGTACCTTTGGTCAGATCATTATGAAATTTGTCATGGCTGTTGACATTGACATGTAGATGGGAACAAGTCATTTTGGGGTCATTCGGCCAAAAAACATGGCCACCAGCAGCCATCTTGGATTTTACTCTTTGCATGACTAAATCCTTTGGCATAGGCTACAAGTCGTATCTTTGGACCGATCATCATGAAATTTGTGATGTATGTTAACAATGACATGTAGATGGGAACGAGACTTTTTGGGGTCATTCAGCAAAAAAAAAATGGCTGCCAGTGGCCATCTTGGATTTTACTCTTTGCATAACTAGGCCTTTCAACATTCCACATTCCTAATCACTCCATTGACTGTAACACATGAAATTATTCCCTTTCCAAGTTGAGCTACAGTGTCATTGACACTTTTACTTTTCTCAAGATGCATAATTTTTGTCCAAGCTTTTATTTCTACTTTTTCAGTAAATTTTTATTCAGACTTGGCACAGATATTTAGTACTATGGGATCCAGTTCACCTGCGATTTGAGGTCTGTCCAACTTATTTGTGTGCAGATATCCCCCAATTACGGCATAAAACTGTGCAACTCTCATGTTAGTATGTCTATCTATGTGTGAGTTTCTGACTTAACTTTCCAGAGCATAACTTGAGTGTGTAAAACCACTGGCTGCCAAGTGGGGTGTCCTTAGTCCCATTGGGACAGTCCACTTCTAATTTTAAAAAAATTACTCTGTTGAACCTCCAAACTATGTACTGGTATATGCATTTTGCAAGGCTGCAAATAGTACGTCTCATTTGCAGAGTGAGGTCCCCAGTGGGTGAATTTAGTGATGCTATCCCACACAGTGGGCTAGCATCACCAAATTCACCCACTGGGTACCTCATTCTGCTTAGGCCTCAAGTGCTATGGGAGATCTATGATCAGATTGATGTTCCCAAGTTGAAGTTGGTGATGATCACCTTCTGGGGACCTCATTCTGCAAATGACAGACACACGATTTGCAGGCTTGTAATTTGGTATTAGGGATATCAAAACATACCCATGTAGAATATTTCCTACTCGCACACATGGCACTGTAAAATGTACTTCTATAATTGTGCATTCTTCATGTAAATATGACGGGATGAAAACAGGGCCCTGTTTGTCTTAGAAGTGGTAATTTCTATGAATTCACAGCGACTTTATGAGGCATATTAGTATAAATGCTGTATAAAAGTATTTATGGACCTATTGTTGTACCCGAAAACTGCCAGGAATATGACAAAAGGGATAATTACTTAGAATACTTTCAGGCTCAAAACTGTCATTTTGGTCAGAAATATTCTGTAGGTAACACTGGGGGCGTGTCATTAAAAACAAGTAAAAATTAAAATTAAAATTATCAGAATTAAGAACGAGCATGCACTTTAACAAACACATCACTATTGATATAATATAGGTTACAAGGGAGTTTACAGATTTTGATACATGCTCACTTCTAATGGCCATAATTCACAAACACCTGAACTGATTCCTAAAATTCTGCTGCCAATCACTCGAGTAAAAGCTATATTTTACAAAGTTGGTACACAATTCTAGGAAAAACTGTTCTGAAACTTATAACACAGACAATGAACAAAAGAAACATGGCAAGCCCCGGCACAGTCTACACAATTTAGTACTGGAGAAAAATATACTGTAGATTTAAAAGTCAATATCTGTACCAAAAAAAATATTTGAATAGAGTCGAGGAACCCACCTATCAAAGGTTATTAGAATGGAGAATTATTAGTGTTCCAGTAAACAGTCGACGAGCCGACCATCTCGGACCAAATTGCGGATGAAGATGGATAACTAAAATCAAGAGGCTTTCTGTTTGCAATAAGGCCAAATTTTGTCGAACAACATGTTGATAAATAACATGTTTCGGGCAATATTATACTATAGTTGACCGTGGTTAGCATTATTTTTGGGCAATTAATCGATTCTGATACCTGAAGCGGCATCTCTAAAAAATATTATTGTTGGAATCTGATTATATTGGGACCATCGAATCGGATTGAGTACCTTTAAATACTGGAAATGAGCCAAGACTTGGGTTCAAATATGAAATTGATTTGGGCAGATTAACATTAGATCTGTCAATAGGGATTTGTCCAAAAGGTTGTTTTTATATCAATAAATATTGAGTTTGAAATTGGCGGTCTATTTTTCTCCAGTACTATTGAGTGTTCACCTTTTGGTCACTATCAATTTTGTTTGTTTGTTCATCATCTGTGTTATAAGTTTATCATAGAATTGTGTTCCAGATTTGAAAAATATAGCTTTTGCTATTGGCATTGGAATTTTAGGAATTGTTTCAGGCATTTGTGAAATATGGCCATTAGAAGTGAGGACGTATTAAAATCTGTGATCAAGCCTTGAAATAGGGTGTCTGTCATTTGCAGAATGAGGTCCCCAGAGGGTGAATTTAGTGATGCTACCCCGCATAGCGGGCTATCATCACCAAATTCACCCTCTGGGAACCTCATTCTGCTGAGGTGTAAGCAGAATAAGGTCCCCAGAGGGTGAATTTAGTGATGCTAGCCCACTATGCGGGGTAGCATCACTAAATTCACCCTCTGGGGACCTCATTCTGCAAATGACAGACACACTATTTCAAGGCTTATCTGTGATCTCACTGATAGTTTTACTTGTTTTAATGACACCTCCATGGTAGTTTTGATAAACCTCCCAGATTACATACATCTAACTTAAAATAAAATATACCATGTCCATTTTTAGGGCTTGGATATTGATAGATCATGCCATGAATCTCTACTCTGGCCAACGCCCAGAGATCATATTCCACCAGTACAAAACCTTGGAACTTTTTGAAGTTTTGACAGGGAACCTTAAAAAATAAAGCGAGCGCGAGATTTGAAACAGCATGTGGTTTTATATAGCAGACACACCGCTTAATCTGGCCAAGCCACTGTTGCATAGACGATAGTCCACCAGCAGGAGCAAACTCAAGCCGGTGTGTCAACACCATTACAAATCTAACAGTCCAACCACTGGGCTACCACTTCCACTCATCAATGGATGATCCTTTTATTAGATGCAATCACTCAACCTTTGTACATCAAGTCATTATAAAAAAAAATTGGCAACTCGAAAAGTAAGTGGGCCTTTAATGAAAACACATGTTCTAATTGGGACCTGGTTAAATATTTTAGCAGAATGATAGCAATTCGTTGGTGGTAAATGTTCAGATAATAAGTTAAATAGTCGTTTGTTGAACTTATTATCTGAACGTTTCCTTTGGGAAGTACTCGTCAATGAATATTTAGTAAATAAAGGGTTAAAAGCTTTCCAAAAATATGAATAATTCCAATTTTTTCCATTGAAGACAGGGCGGTGGGTGTAAAAAAGTTCCAGACGCAGGGAGGGTGGTGGGTGATTCGAGGTCAGAAAAATTCTGATTGATGCATTATTATTCCAATCAACATATTTGTTTTGGGGGGGGGGGGGGGGGTAAAAAGATGGCCTTGGATGGGTGGTTAGGTAGTGGATTTGTTTTCAACCATGTGTCTAAATGTTTCCAAAAATGCCCCCCCATGTTGCAGAAATTTAATAATATATTCAGGATTCCATGCTATTTTTTGCGAAAACTATTTAACTTTTTACTGAGATTCTGGTGTGTAAAATAGCAGAGTGGAACGATAATTATTACTACATGAAAGACCCCATTTTGTTTTATATTAAATTTTATTTATTTCAAATCATTTCGATGTTTTAGAGGGACTACATAAATTATTTTGTGATTTTTCAATACGGAAATAATATTCTTTGACATTTATATGTCTAATTTATATGCCATAGTTCTTTTTTTTTATATTTTCAACAAAACAAAGCAGATTTAACTATTTTAAATTAGATTTGTGTATAATGTTATAGTTGTAACTGGATGTGTGGAACCATGGATACATCTTTAAATTGAGCTAAATTACTCCTCCAATGAGATTATATATCAGGAAACGAGAAGTTTCAACATGAAGATTCACTTTAATTGCACATAAATATCACAGTTCGACCAGAGTATTCATTGTACATGGAATTGTCACAATATAGTCATTGTGATCCTCCTCTCAACCGAAGCACCAGATGCAAGGTTGACTCTTTCTGAATGTTATAGTCTGATAGAGTTCTCCCGTCTTCGAGTTGTTTTCCAGCGAAAATCAGTCTCTGTTGATCTGGTGGTATTCCCTCTTTGTCCTGGATTTTTGCCTTTACATTGTCGATTGTGTCGGAGGCTTCAACTTCGAGAGTGATGGTTTTTCCTGTCAGAGTTTTGACAAAGATCTGCATTCCTCCCCTGAGTCTGAGCACAAGATGGAGAGTGGACTCTTTCTGAATATTATAGTCGGAGAGAGTTCTGCCATCTTCCAGTTGTTTTCCGGCGAAAATCAGTCTCTGTTGGTCTGGTGGTATTCCCTCTTTGTCCTGGATTTTTGCCTTTACATTGTCGATTGTGTCGGAGGCTTCGACTTCTAGAGTGATGGTTTTCCCTGTCAGAGTTTTGACAAAGATCTGCATTCCTCCCCTGAGTCTGAGCACAAGATGAAGAGTGGACTCTTTCTGAATGTTATAGTCGGAGAGAGTTCTGCCATCTTCCAGTTGTTTTCCGGCGAAAATCAGTCTCTGTTGGTCTGGTGGTATTCCCTCTTTGTCCTGGATTTTTGCCTTTACATTGTCGATTGTGTCGGAGGCTTCAACTTCCAGAGTGATGGTTTTCCCTGTCAGAGTTTTGACAAAGATCTGCATTCCTCCCCTGAGTCTGAGTACAAGATGGAGAGTGGACTCTTTCTGAATGTTATAGTCGGAGAGAGTTCTGCCATCTTCCAGTTGTTTTCCGGCGAAAATCAGTCTCTGTTGGTCGGGTGGGATTCCTTCTTTGTCCTGGATTTTTGCCTTTACATTGTCGATTGTGTCGGAGGCTTCGACTTCTAGAGTGATGGTTTTCCCTGTCAGAGTTTTGACAAAGATCTGCATTCCTCCCCTGAGTCTGAGCACAAGATGAAGAGTGGACTCTTTCTGAATGTTATAGTCTGAGAGAGTTCTGCCATCTTCCAGTTGTTTTCCGGCGAAAATCAGTCTCTGTTGATCTGGTGGTATTCCCTCTTTGTCCTGGATTTTAGCTTTAACGTTTTCAATTGAATCTGAGGCTTCAACTTCGAGAGTGATGGTTTTCCCCGTCAGAGTTTTGACAAAGATCTGCATTCCTCCCCTGAGTCTGAGTACCAGATGGAGAGTGGACTCCTTTTGAATGTTGTAATCAGAGAGAGTTCTGCCGTCTTCGAGCTGCTTTCCGGCGAAGATAAGTCTCTGCTGGTCGGGTGGGATGCCCTCCTTATCTTGGATTTTAGCTTTAACGTTTTCGATTGAATCGGAGGCTTCGACTTCTAGCGTGATAGTTTTCCCTGTCAGAGTTTTCACAAAGATCTGCATTCCTCCCCTCAGACGAAGAACCAAATGAAGGGTTGATTCTTTCTGAATATTATAATCTGATAGAGTTCTCCCGTCTTCCAGTTGTTTTCCGGCGAAAATAAGTCTCTGTTGGTCGGGTGGAATTCCCTCTTTGTCCTGGATTTTGGCCTTTACATTATCGATTGAGTCTGAGGCTTCGACTTCTAGAGTGATGGTTTTCCCTGTCAGAGTTTTGACAAAGATCTGCATTCCTCCCCTGAGTCTGAGTACAAGATGGAGAGTGGACTCTTTCTGAATATTATAGTCGGAGAGAGTTCTGCCATCTTCCAGTTGTTTTCCGGCGAAAATCAGTCTCTGTTGGTCGGGTGGGATTCCCTCTTTGTCCTGGATTTTTGCCTTTACATTGTCGATTGTGTCGGAGGCTTCGACTTCTAGAGTGATGGTTTTCCCTGTCAGAGTTTTGACAAAGATCTGCATTCCTCCCCTGAGTCTGAGTACCAGATGGAGAGTGGACTCCTTTTGAATGTTGTAATCAGAGAGAGTTCTGCCGTCTTCGAGCTGCTTTCCGGCGAAGATAAGTCTCTGCTGGTCGGGTGGGATGCCCTCCTTATCTTGGATTTTAGCTTTAACGTTTTCGATTGAATCGGAGGCTTCGACTTCTAGAGTGATAGTTTTCCCTGTCAGAGTTTTCACAAAGATCTGCATTCCTCCCCTTAGACGAAGAACCAAATGAAGGGTTGATTCTTTCTGAATATTATAATCTGATAGAGTTCTCCCGTCTTCCAGTTGTTTTCCGGCGAAAATAAGTCTCTGTTGGTCGGGTGGAATTCCCTCTTTGTCCTGGATTTTGGCCTTTACATTATCGATTGAGTCTGAGGCTTCGACTTCTAGAGTGATGGTTTTCCCTGTCAGGGTCTTTACGAAGATCTGCATGCTGCAAAGACAAGAAAGGTAACTATTAGTTAAATATTCGATATAACATTCAACATCCAAAGTACAGTTAACCCTGTATATACTAAATACTCATTGACTAGTTCCCTCAGGAAATGTTCAGATAATAAGTTCAAAGAACATAGGTCGTTTGTTGAACATATTATCTGAACATTTCCCACCAATGTATATGAATAATTATGCTCTTGTATAAAATATGTTCTTCTGTATGACGTCTTCTTTTATTACCCGAACATCCCTCCAAATGAATAATAAGAGTATTCAATTATTTACCTTTATAACTGATAGGAGGATCAATTTAGTATAGAAAGGGTCAACTTACTCCGCTACATGTATGTGCATACAGTACTCTGCACCATGTTTATATTTTTTCTTCTGCTTCAAGTGACAGAGAACTGTTCATTTTCAACTTAAAGTTTCCGCAATTATATAATAATTTGGTTATAATTAAAGTTATTCCACATATTAAAAACGCCTGGATTTTTTTTTTTCAAAAGTGGTTTGGGTAAAGAAGTTCTCATTTGAAACAATCTCATTTCTTAGTTAAAATCAAGATGAATACTTGAATAAATGCTTTTCATACTATAACCGCGTAAACTATACACATGTCCATAATTATATGATTGTTTGTGCGTTAATTTCTCTTTTATTTTCGTGGGAAATAATACTAAAAGTGTGTTGTTAAGACCTATTTTGATTGCGAGATTGTAACAAAAGAGCTATATACATGTATATATACCAGAACGTTGTATATTTTAAAGGTTTGAGCATTTAAAGGTACTTGAGATATTCGAAGTGGGTTCATGCAAAATAACATAAAAGTCAGTAATTATATTTCTCATGTCAAAACCATTGTTATGTAATCACTAATCATTCCTGTTGCAGTGGATCGAACTACCGATAAAAGTCTAATAAGATACCAAATTTTAATCAAAATGTTACGGTAAACATTGGAAAAGGTCTATAAGCATTGAAAAGTATTCTAAAAATCATATTCAGACTAAAATACTTCAACATACTACACAACTAGCGATAATTGTTGACATATAACACTGAAAGAGTTTTGTTTTAATACATATAAACAATGGTTTCAACACACAAAATGCTATATTCGGATAACTATCATAACTTCCCAATGAATATAAGAATAAAGTTCATATATTTCCCCATGTTCTTCTTTGTGGTGATATTTTTACATACTTTTTTCACATTTAATCACTGCGCGAGCGCCTTGGGTCCCTTTAAAATATAATTTATCCGATCTCGAAACAAAAGACCTCGTTGTGGAAAAAATTTATAACTACGGTATTAAATAATACACTGTGCCTGTGGTCTGAAAACATCGTCGTTAAAATGTTTACTAGTACATGCACATGTATGTACGATAATCATATACGTTGTTAATTCGATGTTCCGGGGCCACAATAAAACAGATTTGTAGGAAGGCTGTATGGTCTCCAAAGTATTGAAATTTAACGACGAACAAGTGGGAGATATTTTATATGATATTCAACCACTGGTGGTTATATATTGTAATATGAACATACCTTATATATTAATGTAGAATATGAATCCGGTTCTGTGTTAATATCGTATATTCTATGTCTATCCTGTCTCGCTTTCAGTTTGCGTATGATGACGGGATTGTCGGGGCGTAGGTGTTTATATACACCACTGGTGATATCATCGATAATTCTGGAAACAACCTACGGTTATTAATAGCTTACTGCGTACGTATACTCACACCAGTCGGTGGGCCCATCGTGTCTTTGTGTAATGTCTATTTATAGAAGCCAATCGAACGTTCTAGAACTAGTTTCACAACATTTGAGGCTTAGTTCTGACTTGTTGACTGCAAGACGTATTCAACAAGCTGCTTGTAGTTATCTACGGTCTGACGGTCGATGTACATGGTTTTGTATACCAAGATAATTCGTACACAGCATGACGACGCATTTCATATAGAGATTTTACGTAGTTAGTATGTACAATGCAATTTAACAGTGCATAATTTATACCGGCCGGGTACTTACAGTGCCTTATGCAATAATCTTGAACGTATTCATGTGGGGAAAGTGGTCAAACATTCGGATGTGTGTGTGTTAATTGTGTGTGTATATATATAACATATACATGTGGCATTGCCCCGGCATCCGACCTCCTTGACATTATCAACATGTGATTATGAGTATTCCATGCACCACAACCCGGCCATGGCGCCCGCGAATTGAGTATCATATTTGGGGTTCCAGACCTCCAGATACATTAACAACATACTAAATTTATAATAACTATAACAGTTATATTGCTCTGTTCGGTACGCTGAAAAAAGCTATGAAACCCAAATGTGACATATAAACTAGTGATATACATACACGAAAATTGTAATTTTGTTAGTGAAAAAAATAAATTTTTCTGTCCCTCAGTCTAAAAAAATGAAATTATATTAAATGGAGGATGGATAGGAAATTCAGTACCAAACAAGGTATATGGTTATTCTGTGGTACTTCTCATTCTAACATGTTATTTCATACCCCAGTATAACTGAAGTCTGAAGTAAATATAAAAGGCTGCAAGGCCACACGTCGCCCGAAAAATGTGGCTTTGTTAAATTTGACTGGTGGTTTTTTTTTAGAAATGAATAATTTGCTTCTGGGAACGTACAATCGATCATTGAATCAAACTTTGCTTCTTACTGTTTATGTTGTTAACATATTTGATTAGATACCAGACTGGCAATTTCTCAGTCGAAAAGGGGCATATAACTCCATCAGAAATAGTCGTACCTAACCCATGCAAATTCGAACTTAATTTGACATGTATTTTCATGTGATTAATCCACATACTAAAAGCTATAAGATAATCATAATTTGAGTGATAACCCCGACAACAAAGTAATCAGCAAGTTTTAAGTCGATAAGGGACATAATTCCTCCAGAAATGGTCGGATTGAATCCAAATTCGAAGTTGATCGGTACTTTCTCATATGAAGGTCACATATACCAAGATACGTTCAAGGTATATATGTAGATTACTATTCCAGTTAACATCCAGACAACAAAATAAAAGGCATGTTATAAGTCGAAAAGGGGGCATATAATTCACCAAGAAGTGGTCGGACCGGATCCAAATTCGAACTTGATTGGGACTTTCTCATATGAAGCCACATACTAAGTTTCATCAAATTCTGCCGAATATTATTCAAGCTATCATCCGGACAGCAAACGCTTCCGATGGACAGGTGCCACCGCAGACGGACGGACGCACGGATTCCGCACATTATTATACACATTATTATATAGTCTCTCGATTTTTTTTTCGGGCGACAATAAATTTCATATAAGTTGGGCTGAAGCGACGAATATATCCTCAAAGTTGTAAGTTATGAAGTTATATCCATAAGATACGCGTGTTCTGCGTGATATTGTCGTGGACGAAAATTCAATTGTCCATTCCAATTAAATAAAGTAAATAATGAATAAATAAAACAAACTCGAAAATATTGTTTCGCTTTTGATATTAGAAGTCTGAGTTAAATTTTTTCGGCAAAACTGAAGGTATAAAATATATCTGAATATATGAATAATTCATATCTATAACTATAATACATGTATTTGTATTCTCTCCGTCTCTGACACATTTCAACCCAAAGCAAAAATATATATATAGTCTCATTGTCACATTTATATTTGAAAACAGTGGCATTTGGGCCCCAAAAACGAACTCATGTTTTTAAGTTGTTTTTATCCAATAACTTTGATGTGTAATTTCTATTATTTTGGGAAAGTTTTCTTGTGTATTTGCGTGGTGACACCACAGAGGCACGTGATGGTATCATTCATGAATGCACCGAATTACAGGACAAGAACACAACCTTCAGCGGGTCACCTTTCTCAATGTGCATTTGTAATTAAACACACACACAACCTCACCCGTGCTTGTATTGTATATATACATTGTGGGTACATTTCTTTATAAATCAAACAACACCGCAGTTGCAAGGACCGCGTACGTTGTACATTAAACTAAATTATGCTCAACTTAAAGTGTCCCTTTAACGGAATAACGATGACCTCTGGAGGCATGCGACATGCGTGGTATCATGTCAAACTCTGCCTGGAGTTTGGTATCATATATACAGTAATGCTCTCCGAGAACTTTCCGATGAATGGCAACAAGCCATACTTCCGACTAAATCCTGAAAAGTTACCCATAATTATGCTGTACTTAGAGCATTACTGTACGCCTATAGCACGGACGGAAAATTCCAAAAAATATAAATTTCGTCGCCAGGGAAAAAGTTGTTGAACATTGTGAGGACATTTTATTTCTCATTTTACTATATAAGTGTCCTCACCACACAGGGAATACAATTTAACACACCTGCAGATCGCCGTTTTGAAATCATTTTCAATAAGCTGTGCATATATACAACCATATTTCGGCTTTTGAGATGCGCATGCAACCATGCAGTTAATTTTCCCTGCAGTCTGCATCAGTCTAGATATAATCATGAACGCAAATGTATACATCGCTGGATAAATTAGAGTGGAAATTATCGCCATTTTCCTGTTATCATGCATGGATTGAATCATACTGTCATAAATTGGGTATACACAATTTAGCAACCGATGCTGACCATGCATCGATGATAAAAGTCATAAAACGCAATAAACATTTACAATTATATTTCGACTTGCGCATACAACCATGCAGTTAATTCCCCCTGTGTGCATCACATCTGTCGGCATATAGATCAATTAGGGTGGAAATTATCGCCGTTTTTCCTGTTATCATGGGTTGAATCATAACATCATAAATTGGGTTTAAACAATTCAGCAATCGATGCAAACACTCGATCATAAATGTCATCAAATGCGATAAACGAAATTGTCACCAATTTAGTAATTACCACATACCTCTTTATAAGCCCTCTTAATTATATAATTGCAACCAGATAACGATCCATATATATAAATCAATTGGCGCCGAAGATAGCATAATTATATAATTTCAATTGGCAGATGTTATCACTTGGGATGTGGCGACAGGGGTTGCGAAGGGAAGGGGTGGTGGCAATTGTGTGCCCGGAGGGGGGGGGGGGGGTAGATCTAATATATATTTTGGGACTTCTGTCTGTTTATCTGTTTGTTTGTCTGTTAGCAATGGCCGGGACGGATTTCGACGAAATTTGATACCTAGTGGTACTTTTGTCCGGGGAGTGTTTTGGACGGGTCAAATCGTGACCCCGACCTGACCTTGACCTTCAAATGGTCAATTCAAGGTCAAATCGGGTAAAACGGGCCCACCAGCTAGTTTAATATAATTTTAATGATTTCCAAGGCAAAACATGAAAATTTACGACCTGGGAGATTAATATAGTAACATTTTTTAATTGACTTATCAAATAAATGTCTTTGATCACATGCATATGCACGTTGTCACTAGGGATATGGTTAGTTGGCGACAGGGGTTTGCGGGGGGGGGGGGGGTTGATGCCTAAAACCAGCAGGCAGAGATTACTCTGATATTTTCATGTTGCAAAACATTTTTGTGTAAAATATGTCATTTTAGTCGAAGTGTCGAATATTTTTTTAGGCTCAGTCAAAATTTTGTACTGAAATGGACATCAGTAGATCGGTTTATGTAAGTTCGAATTCTCTGACAGACGGTCAGATTTGGGTATCAGTTGGAAATTCCAACTCAAGGAAGCCGAGAGGGTGTGCAAACCTCAGAGTTCGGAATTTTCATCTATAACGGAGGTGTAGTTGCAAATTTGAAATTGAACTAATTTGAACACTTCAATAACTATGCAATGTTTAATGACAATGTTATGAATTCACAGACACAACAACGGGGTGGAGATGGTCAGGTATAGGCACCCACCATGGCCGTCTTAACTACGAAATGTTGGAGTTATAATTATATACATTTTTGACTGAAATTTAAAGCCACATGGCGGTTTGGGCTCCAAAATACACATAATATTATTCGCTTTTGATTTTTTTCTCTGCATCAAAATCGGTCGATAAATATCTGAACTAACTTTCTACGAGCATTATGTAACCCAAAAAGACACAATGAAGTAATGAAAAATACAACTGTGAATACAGTGTTCGGGTCCAAAACACAAAACAGACATTTGCGCGAACAGAAAGGAGCGTTCCGTAGTAGTCAATTCCTGATATAGTAGCAATAAAGAGCGTTTGTCTGACTTCTGGCGAAAAAATGAAACCGGTGAAAAAATGGCTGTGACTTTGGCAAGTGTTTTTCAGAGCATATAAAGCCGGTATATTAATAGTTCGTTTATTTATCGACCTATCGTATCCGTCGCTCCAAATTATGTAGAACATAATTTAGAGGTTCATATGAGCCATGTCCATTTAAAATCAATTTAATGATTTTCAATATAAAAATTTCCGATCTCGGAGATCAACTTTATTTTTAATTTTCTCATAAGTTGAACTTCTTTAATTGAATGCTTTCTAAAGTTGATAGGTTGGTGTAAAAACAAATTTCAACTTACTAGTAAAAGTTTGAAATTAGGTTGGCACACAAAAGAATGAGGATTCTCAGTAAGGAATGTGAACAAGCCTTGAAATAGGGTGTCTGTCATTTGCAGAATGAGGTCCCCAGAGGGTGAATTTAGTGATGCTACCCCACATAGCGGGCTATCATCACCAAAATCACCCTCTGGGGACCTCATTCTGCTTACACCTCAGCAGAATGAGGTTCCCAGAGGGTGAATTTGGTGATGCTAGCCCGCTATGCTGGGTAGCATCACTAAATTCACCCTCTGGGGACCTTATTTTGCAAATGACAGACACCCTATTTCAAGGCTTGAATGTGAAACCAATAGGGTTGGAAATTCGAGCTGATATTGCTTTTTCTAGAAATTAGAATCTCGATGACAATTATGCATGATAATAAAGCATGTTATAAGACAGCGTCACCTAATTAACCCTTTACCCAACAAAACGCCCAAATAAAGCTTCAACAGCCTAAAATATCTTCGGTCTGTCTCAATAACACCATACAAATATGGATATCATTGGAACCGGTTCATTGACCACATTGTGATGGTTACAGTTATGCCCTGTGCCAATGCATTCTCTTATATATGCGAGTCGACCATAGGTCGCCTCGCATATATAAGAGAATGCATTGGCCTAAAAAAATCTTTTTTAACACTTTTTACCATTTTTTCTTACATTCTTTAACTATTTTATAATTTTCTCTTACATTTTTTAACACTTTTTATAATATTTTTCTACATTCTTTGACAATTTTATCATTTTTAATGTGTTAAGCCAATGCATTCTCTTATATATGCGAGGCGACCTATGGTCGACTCGCATATTCTTATATATGCGAGGCGACCTATGGTCGACTCGCATATATAAGAGAATGCATTGGCACAGGGCCGTTCTGTTCTGTTGGGTAAAGGGTTAAAGTGACCCCAAGGCATTCCGCAGTGGTTATATACAGTCCAAAAAATATAAGTCTCTGAAAACATAATCACTTAGAAGAACATGTAGAAATCGATCAACTTTGTTCTTATATTCATTATTGATTGTTCTCCAATAACAAAATTTCCCATGTTGAAACCAGCGTAATGCAAACAAAACTGTTACAGTTATTTGTCAACAAACATCGATAAATGTGTAGTAAGTTCACATATTTTAATCTCAATATGATTTTCAGAATATTGTTCAATGCTTTGACCTTTTCCAATGTTTACCATCAAGTTTTGATTAAACTTTGGTATCTTATTTGAATTCCACTGTAACAGTAATGTTTACATAACCATAGTTTTGACATGCAAAATCTCATTATTGAAGAGTTATTAATAAAGAAAATAAGAACGAAGTCAATCTATTTTTATATGTACTTGTTGATGATAGTTCTTTTACAGACTATTATGCCATTTAACGTGAACCCACATCAAATGCATTGCATCCCTTTATTTTAAGGTAATATCTTGTTTTAAAATATGAATGTGCATAATATGCACAGTTATCATACATCCACATATTATAATTGATGAAGCTACAAAAACAGTCCTCTCATAAATGTTTAATCACGTTTGTAAGGTGACTAAGGACTAAGGCTAGACCAAGTCTTCTCGGTCCTAAACAGTTTGGGATATCGGTTGATGCTGTTTTGGACCGAGTCACATCCCGTTACTCTTCTATAACAGACTTTATGCCCAGTATCGTGGGCAGGAGTTATCTTGCCTGTATGTCTTCAGATTAGGTCAAATGGACACTTTGTGTATATTAATCTACAGGTACATGTAGATGGCAGCCTAAGCATGATGATATCAAACATGTGAAAATCACAGGTCCGTTGAATGTCAAAGCAACGAGATTTATAAGTAAACAAAGCCTTGTAATCCAGAGAATTTCAATTTGTCGCGATGTCAGAAAATGATCACTTTACCTTTTTCAATCAAGGCAGATTAATCGCGGACATGTCAGATGATTAATCGCGGACATGTCAGATGATTAATCACATGCAGGAGTTCGCGTGAATGTCTGGGCTCCATGCGTAAATGTAGTACGCTTTTTCAACGGGTTTCGGTCAAAAACAGCATCATCCAACCGATATCCCAAGCGATTTTGGACTGAGGAGATTTGGTCTAGACTAAGGCTGGCAGCCAAATGCAATGGTGAAGGAGGCAAGCCTTGAAATATGGTGTCTGTCATTTGCAGAATGAGGTCCCCAGAGGGTGAATTTAGTGATGCTACCTTGCATAGCGGGCTAGCATCACCAAATTCACACTCTGGGGACCTCATTCTGCTTACACCTCAGCAGAATGAGGTTCCCAGAGGGTGAATTTGGTGATGTAGCGGGCTAGCATCACTAAATTCACCCTCTGGGGACCTCATTCTGCAAATGACCGACACCCTATTTCAAGGCTTGGAAGGAGGCTAACTTAATAAGAAATATAAACTTATTGAACTCAAAATTTTACTTCATAATATGGCATGTCATGGCTATAACAATGTCGCGATGTCAGAAAATGATCACTTTACCTTTTTCAATCAAGGCAGATTAATCGCGGACATGTCAGATGATTAATCGCGGACATGTCAGATGATTAATCGCGGACATGTCAGATGATTAATCACATGCAGGAGTTCGCGTGAATGTCTGGGCTCCATGCGTAAATGTAGTACGCTTTTTCAACGGGTTTCGGTCAAAAACAGCATCATCCAACCGATATCCCAACCGATTTTGGACTGAGGAGATTTGGTCTAGACTAAGGCTGGCAGCCAAATGCAATGGTGAAGGAGGCAAGCCTTGAAATATGGTGTCTGTCATTTGCAGAATGAGGTCCACAGAGGGTGAATTTAGTGATGCTACCTTGCATAGTGGGCTAGCATCACTAAATTCACCCTCTGGGGACCTCATTCTGCAAATGACCGACACCCTATTTCAAGGCTTGGAAGGAGGCTAACTTAAGAAGAAATATAAACTTATTGAACTCAAAATTTTACTTCATAATATGGCATGTCATGGCTATAACAATAAAATAGAAATAACATATATTTCAATATAAAAGAATCAATACAAAATAATAGTTAGATTCCAATGTTTAGATAAATTTAATCGAAGGATTTCTAAGATGGGACTACAATATCTCTTTGTCACGTGATAAGATACTAGACTTGATTAATGCATCAATTATCACTTCTTTACTCAATGGATACTAATGCCCTAAATAATCGACTCCTTAACCACAGCAGAATTATGGGTAATTGTTCAGGATTTAGTCCGAAATATGGCTTGTTGTCAGTGAGAGCTTTCCGATGAATGGCAACAAGCCATATTTCAGATAAATCCTGAAAAATTACCCATTGCTGTGGCTAAGGAGTCGATTATTTAGGGCATTACTGGATACTTCTATCAGCTATAACAGTATACATTGGAATGGTCTATTATTCATCTGGAGGGATGTTAATGAGGCGCCCCATACATGACCCACTGTCCCTCTAGCGGAAACCAAGTTCATGCCATGAATCTCTACTCTGGCTAACGTCCGCGGAGATCGTATTCCACCGGTACAAAACATTGGAACTTTTTGAAGTTTTGACAGGGAACCTTATAAAGTTGAACGAGAGGACGATTACGTTCGGCAGATGTTAACCCATCCCTTGGCGATAGTAAATTACTATGATCGGAATCATAAATGAGAGTTTTGATGTTGAATTATAGAGTATACTGTTATGTACTATTATAGACAATGTACATAACACAAATTATTGGAATGTATGGGTCACTCGCATTGATATAAGAGAATGAATTGGAACAGGAGCTGTAATGCTGCACCACCACAGCCTTGGGTTAAATGTGAAA